>CM044395.1:47077500-47677500 GCA_024322285.1 Musa beccarii
TATTGTGATGGAGACAACCACTAGTAGTATCATAGAGCCGTTACTCCTTAGCAGTGCGTTAAAAGCTTCTAAGCTCATCGTTAGTGTGTCAAACTTAAGGGATACACGAGAGTGTTAGTGCATGTGCACTTGAACTGTTTGTAGACCGAGTGTTGGATGAGAGAGATGTGCAAGGGCATTAAAACTATTAACTTGAACTTTTCACGTAAGGAGGATTGGATGCAAGGTGCCTACATAGGTTATAATTGATATGCAAGTGCATCATAGTGTACCAACTTGAATAATCTATATATGAAATCTCATATGTAAGAGATGCGATGACAATCAAGATATGTAGGCTTCATCTGTCTAAATAGGTCATGTAAGATGCAAGAGATGTAAAAGAGTGTTAGTGTGTGCCAATTTGAATTATGACGACGGACACACAATAGCATCAGGATATGCCATCTTGAACTAATCATATAGAATTCATTGAATATACGAGATATGTAAGATCAACATAATGTGTTGACTTAAACTGCCACCTCGAGCGTAGGATGCAGGAGACTTGCAAGGTATCGACCACATGTCGATTTGAATTATCTACCTAAGGGGTATTAGATACAGAGAACTCGTGAGTGCATCGAGGCATGCTAACATTAACTATTTACATTCTAAGCATTGTGGAATCGAGGTGACATCGGAGGATGCGTCGGGTTGGTCCGGTTCAATCATCGAAGTCCCGGAGTGTTCTGACCCGGTCTACGGTTGAAGCCACCTCCTGCGACGATTTGGGCTCAGTACCTACAAGAAAGCATGGGTCAGGTTTTGTCCTGACTTGACCCCTCCGACGATCAAGTTAGTGGTGAATGATTTTTTCTCCTCTCCTCACCTGAAGCCAAATGGGAGGTTTTTATATACTTGTCGAGGGTTGGCTTTGCGTACCTCAGTCCGGATGGTCGTCGGTCCGTGCAGGACGACGCCGTGCAATGTCGTCCCAAACTCCAGGGGCAGGCGACCCCGTATGGTGTCATCCTGGACTTCCTAGGACGGATTGCTCTATGCAGCGTCATCCCAAGCTTTCGGGGATAAGCTGTCTTGTACGGCTCCGAACGACGTGGAAGTACTGTCATATCCAACTCAAGGTGGCGAGTCGAACGTAGCATCCTACGTGGGGTGCGCCTTTATGCTGATGTGTTCGCTGATTGTTGCCTTGTGGATGATGCCAGGATATCCTGTGTTAGACGTCGGAGACATGCAAAGCAACAGAAGATATTACGGGCATTTTGAGGACATGGCAGGCAGATACCTCATGACCAACTTAAGGACGTCATGTGTGGAGACGTCATGAGCAACTTGAAAATACAACCGACTTGATGTTGCATCAAACGGAGACATCGTGTACATCTTGGAGTTGTAGCTGATGGATAAATCAGAGTTGAATTGACATTGTAGCTATGCAGAAATCTTGGCCATCTTGATGATGCGGCAGATGAAGATGATGTGTAGTTGACTTGATGTTGCAGCGAACGGAGATATCATAGCAGACTTGATGTTGCAACGAACAGAGACATCATGTTGAACATGCAATGGATTGCCATATAGTATTGTAATCAAGGTGTTCAATGCTCAGCTTTTATAAACTTATTTTTGGTTCTTTTGTTTTTTTGCATAATCAATTTTTATCAGTAATGCAATTGTCTTACCAATCCCATCTTGATCGATTGGTAGTGCTTTTTTATGCTTTGTTGTGTAAATCTAATAAGCACGGAAGATTCAGAAGGAAAAATATTTTAAAAAATTCATATCAATCGTTGAATACCATCGAACTGTCTAGGTGGCACTAGACTCGATAGGGCCTCAATTACAAAATCTAAGTTGTAGTCCGATATGTTTAGTGTGTCCACATTCTTATAAATTCTATATAGATAGTTGATAGGGAAAATAATAATGTTAGCATTCACTATCAGTCTTTAGTGGACTGCATGACATTACCTTGTAGGTTGACCCTTGCGAGCAGGTATCCTATGAACACTTGTTAGGTAATCCCAAGTAAGTACGTATTAGGTCTAAAACGCCGACTTGACGTCGTAATGGATTGACTATCTTAGAAGGTGCAGCATGCAAAGCAGTGACGACGACTTGATGTTGGCGCGAGTGGAGGCATCGTAAATATCAAAAATAATAACTCGTCCATTTTTATTATCATTATTCTACCATCAATGAATATAAATATTGTAATGTTTTCGGCACTAGTGAGCATCTTTTGATCGATGGCTCATCGGCAAAACCGGTGGCTCATTCTTCAAACGACCTCCGAAGAAAAAGAATAAGATAATCAAAATAAAATTGCGATAGGCAACATCATGAACATATGTTTTTGACAATAATACGCGATTGAATGCGTTAGCAGCTTGGTTAAAAACAATATAACTCAAAATCAATATTTGAAATAGAAAACATTATGGATGGATGTGAAATCAATATTTGATAATGGATTTCTTGAGAAAAAAGATTGACAATCCCATATTTGTGGACATTAAGACAACGTATATAATTTAAAACAGACTTTTTATGAGTTTAAACGAGTCCCACATTTAACTCCAATAATTTTTTTTATTTTTAATCCTATAAAATTATCTTTTTAGTCAAATTTTGATATTTTACTTTCGTAAGGATAGGAATCTAACTTATAAAAATATAGGATCAGAATATTAAGGGTAGCTAATTATAGGAGTTAATTAGCATAAAAATAGAATATACACTAAAATTCATATATTTTTATTCAAGGTGGTTTCTCAAAAATCTTGACATGAACATACTTTATAAATGAAAAATATTTATCAAGCATATATTTGATTTTGTAGGTAATAATCCTTCCATGATTATAATATATAAACATTGAATTGAGTTTGAGTTGACACTTAGCCAAACAAAGACACTCTTGTTCTTCCTGCTATTCTTAGACTGGTTCCATCTCTCTCTCTGTCCCCTAAGATTTTGGTATCACAAACTTTCTACGAACGGGGCAGGTCAATGATGGTGAGAACAACCATCCTTCGATGCACACCCTATGGAACAAATGATTGCATTGCGGCAGCATGCATAGCTCCTCGCCGCTCACGAACTCCTCCATGCAGATGGTGCAGCTCTGTCGGTCAGGCCGGAGATCCATGACAGAAACAGAAGGCGACGACGGCGAAGGAGAAGAAGGGGACATTATAGACTACACGCGGGATTTTACCAAGAAAAGTTGCAGCCAAGGACCTTTGTTGTCGCCTTTTGTAGCACCGGAACATAGCACGGAGGAGGAGTAACAACATAGTGGCCATGATTGTGAAGCCAGAAAGGTAGAAAGTAATTATGTAGAAATAATCCATCTTCTTCACAAAGGATGTGCAGAGTCCACTTCCCGTGAGAAGGAGAGAGAGAGAGAGAGAGAGAGAGAGAGAGAGAGAGAGAGAGAGAGAGAGAGAGAGAGTCGATTCTTGGTTTGTATGCAGTCGGGACGAGAGGGGAGTGCGAGAGATCAATCCGAATCCATAGATTCGGAAGAAAGGAAGAAAATTCAAGGAATTCCATAGAAAACAACATCAAATGTACTTCATTATTTCATATGTTGGGTGTTTTAGGTAGATAAGAAAGAAGCAATGTGTTCCACCAATAGAACAGTGGCCCAACTGCGTGCAAACCATACTAACGTTCCTACCAATACATCACAGAGAACAATGCTCATCAATTATAAATCATTTGTTGCAAATTAAACCTTCGATTGAAGAGAACAATTGATCAAAATAAAATTGTGACCGAAGGAATTCTTTGCCATTTCTCTCTTTCACTTCCCATCTTTACAACAAGTTCCATCGTGCATTGAATTATTTGAATGGGATATAGTTTTAGAGAAGTTTGTATCAAAGAAAAATAGTGAAAAGTTATGAAGAAGGAAATACATACGATTAATAATAATAATTCATGAAAAAACACTATGCTTACGAAACACCGCAAGATTATTAATTTTAAATTGTATCTCCAAAATTAAAAAAAAAAACAGAAGGCCCAATTTGCTATGAAGGGATACTTGCACTAATATGACTTCAAATTTGATCAAGTATTCACAATAATGGATTTCTTGAAGTAAAATTTTACGTCAACAAACCCTCGGGTTTTATTATCCATGGACATGAAGACTATATATATATATATATATATAAGTTCAAAGAATTCTTGATGAACCTAGAGAAGCCACATGAGTACGAAAGTCATATGTTCTTTGAAATAATTTTTATGAATATCCATATAAACATACTATATGAGAAATGATTTCCGATGGTCTCTTATTGTTTTGCAGACAATAATCTTTCATCGATTTGGAGTTCGAGTGGCAGTGAGTATATAAAGCAAAAGAAAAGATATTTGCGTTGTCTTTGCTCTTATTGTCGCAGCTCCATCTCTCTCCATCCCTTTCGATTTCATATCGCAAGCTTCCTACATATAGGGCAGGTCCTTGATCGTGTAAGCAACCATCGTTCGATGCACATCCCATGGTACAAATGCTTGCATTGCGGCAGTGCCAAGAGCACCTCGCCATTCGTGAACTCCTCTATGCAAATGCTGCATCTCTCTAGGTCAGGCTTGGGAGGGACAACAGACACAGAAGACGACAACGATGAAGAAGAAGAAGAAGAAGGGACGAAGTAGACGACACGCGGGATTGCATCAATGAATCCAATCGTATATGTCGTTTGTCGTACTTTATAGCACCATAACATAGCTTTGAGGACGGGGAACAAAATAATGATCATCATCATCATGAAAAGGGAAATGGCGGCGAAAGCAAAGAGGTAGTGACTGAATTGCATCCTGAAGGACGATGGTGCAATGAAGGCCTTCAATGTGAGGAGCGGGAGAGAGCTATGATTCATTAAATAGAAGGAGAGAGAGAGAGAGAGAGAGAGAGAGAGAGAGAGAGAGAGAGAGAGAGATAGAGAGAGAGAGAGAATAGAAATTTTAATCTTAGGAAATAGCACATCAAAAGATCTCCTAATTTGATATGCTACTTAACAAAATGTTTCTAAAATGTCCAACTTTATTTTTTTATTAATTTATTTTTTAATAGTATTTTTTAAGTAGTTATCATAACATGTAAAATATTTTTTTTTTGTGATTTTGATAAATATGACCAGTGAAATATGATCACTCTATTGCGTGAGATTATGGTCAAAGAGAAAAGGAAAAAAATCAATCA
This sequence comes from Musa beccarii, assembly GCA_024322285.1. Lineage (NCBI taxonomy): Eukaryota > Viridiplantae > Streptophyta > Magnoliopsida > Zingiberales > Musaceae > Musa > Musa beccarii. The sequence continues at coordinate 47,082,725 of CM044395.1, forward strand.
AGGGAGTCAATAGAATTTACTTGGTTTGATGTTACTTGTCTATGTCCATCAAGACATTACCAAATTCCTCATTTGTATGTATATAACAAATAAAAGAAAAAAGCCATTATAGTTAACTAAGATTTAGCTCAAAACTTGTAATCCATCTTCTCTCACAAGTTTTTAAGAATTCTTCCAAAATTCTCTGTATCTACACACACAAAAAAAAAAACCTAAGAGTATGCAAAAAGTAATTTCTCTTTTTACACATGCCAAAAGTCCAAGATAAATAAGACAATAATATAATAAGTTATCCTTAAATCTAAGGGATCTTTTCTTCCATCATAAATCTTTAAATTATAAATTCTATTTTAGAACTTGTTTCTGCAAACAAACTTGTCAAATGTACTTGTAATTAGAGATACTAAGGATTTCAAAAATAGAATTTTTCCAATTCCAACAATCTGCATTGATGAGTTTTTTTTTTTCATCTTTATATCTCGCATAGCAAACTTTCCTGGAATTAAAAGTATTAAGTATTTTGAAAAACTTACCAGTTTTAACAATCTCATATGACGAATATGAGCAATATGAACAATATGGTTGAGTTTACAGCAACAATATTAATATTAACAGTCCTAATATTCAATTTTTAGTAACAATTATAAATTGTAAAATAATGAGAAGTTCCAAAAGAATTAGAGACAATATATTTTTAGTAATAATCGAAATTGTTCTTGCAAGCATATGTATATGTGAATTACTTCTCATGTATGTAAAATTAGGAAATAAATATATCAATAAAACATGACTCATATCTTAGTAATTTTGAATAATTCTTGATATGTAACTTCAAATCTGACAGAACTATGCAACAATTAGAACCCACAATAATTAGATATTTTTATTTTCTTTTAACGAGTACAACGTAAAAATAAATAATTTTGAAAGTCAGTAATTCATTTAACAATGCCAAATCATATAATCTTGACTGATTGCAAAGGTATATATCCTTTTGCAATACTTTTTAAATAATAAAATGCTATGAAACCATGTCTATTATATGGTTTTACAAATGTTAAATATATGCATATTAGTTGCAAGTATGTACATTAATATTTTGAAACAGGATAGAGAGAGTTATTAGATATTCACTATTGATTTTATATTTGTGATATTAATATTTATTTCTGAAACTTTAATTTTTCCTGAATCATTCAAATGTGTATACCATGGGGAGTAATATTTTACATTCTCTGATATCCGATCATATGTAATATTGTTTACATTTGTTTCTTTAATTTTAAGTAATAAGCATTTTTAACTTTATTTTCCACTTTTCTTTCACCCGTTTTTACTCTAACATCTCTCACCCTTTCTTTTCTGTATTAACTAAATATATATCAAAATTATAAAGCCATCTACACTTATAGTAAACTAAAAAATTAAATGAACTAAATTATTATTTTATATACTTTTCTAATCCATAGGAAAGCTTAAGAAAAAAATACTTGACATTATTTACTTGGATTGAATCTAAATCTCTTGATGTCAAAATAGAATTTCAGTAAAATCTCTTATGGTTTCTGTTTCTTCTCTTCTTCTCTTTCTCTCCTCTGTCCTTTCTTTTCCCATCTTTTTCTTTTTCCCCTTTCTACAATCCTCAAAGAAAATACACTGCATACTAACCTTTGAAAAAATACGATGCAGCTAAAAAAATAATACCTGGGAGCACATTACACATCCTAAAGACTATAGGATACAAAAAAGAAAAAAGAGAAACAAAAGGTCTAATTGGTTATAAAGTGATACAAGAAAAGATTAAACATGAAAAAGTATTCACACTAATAGCTTGACTAGAAAAATTAGTAGCTCAACATTTCTTATTCGATTTCTTAAATAAGAGCTTAATATTCAATGACTCTCTAGCTTTATTATCCATGTACATGAAGAGAAGATATATATAAGTTAACAAGTACTATCTATGAACTTAAAGAGAATGAAAGTCTCAATTTGATGAATATTTTATTTAAACTGGTCTTTCTAAATATCCATCTGTGAACATAGTTCAATAAAGATTTCATGTTTGTATTCAACATTTCTTTGGTGATCTTAAAATTTAAATAGTCAATGGAGGAGGAGTCTCAGTGGCAATGACAACACTTAGCAAAAGAAAGAAATTTGTCTATGTACCTATTCTTCTACTTAGTCGACATTCATGTCTCTCTCTATCTCATTAAAGTTTGGTACGACAAACTTCCTACAGATGGGGCAAGTCGTCGATGGCAGAAGCAACCATCCTTGAATGCAGACCCCATGGAACAAATGCTTGCATTGTGGTAGCACCCATAGCTCCTCGCCATTCACGAACTCCTCCCTGCAAATGGGGCAGCTTTCCGGGTCAACCACAGTAGCGACGGCAGCAACAAAAGGCGACGACGGCAAATGAGAAGAAGGAACGACGTAGACGACACGCGGGATTTTACTGAGGAAAGTCATATCCACAGGCCTCTTTCTTCGTCTTTCACGGCGTGGGAACATAGATTTGATGAGGAAGAACACGATAGTACCTATGAGGATGAACCAGAAAATTAAGTAGAGAGGACCAAGAAAGAGGAGCACAACCATGATGGAGATGTTTTTGGGTTTGAGGAAGGCCGATCGTGTTCATTAAATAGAAGAAACAAGGTAGTACGTAGTTATATTTTTGGAAATGGTCACATCTAAAGATTTCCTAATTGGGTATATATACATATAATCCAAATGATGTCTTGATGGAGTAACTCAACTTTACGCTTTATCAATATATTTTCAGTGAGGTTGAGACTTTTTTATTGACCCATATATGATCAAATTTATGACAGTGATAATAACATCAATAATCACAATATTTGTTTTTCTTTTCATAATAATCATATCCTGTAACATATTGAATCTAAAAGAATTAAAAATAATATATATATATATATATTTTTTTATCATGGTCAATAATAGGAATGGTGGAATTTTATGAGTTAGCTTCACTCTTGATTATGTCTCTGGCAAACATTATCTCTTTTTAATCTACACTTTTTAAAAAAAAATTATATTAGCTAAACTACAAAATTACAAAGAAAAAAATCAGATAAAAACACTTACCAAATGAGATGGCCACTTCCGTCTCCAAAAACATACATCTATGAATAATCTAACATACAAAGGTAGTCAATTCATTCCCTTCTCTATATTGATAAGACATTAGAAAGGAGTCAAAAACATTCAAGCAGATGTCAAATATCTCCAAGTCGAACTCTACATAAATCATCTTAGCTCCACCATGGATAGCATTCTGTTAACATTCTTGACAGTAGCTACCTCGCAGCAAAAGACACCCTCTTTTCAATGTACTTACACCCAACAAATAATTACTAGAATAATTTTTAAAAGAGAAAAATACACTCATCTTTGATATCATCACAATTAGGTCATACTCAACCTCTTTAAGATCTACTCCAACACACTCGTCTTTGGACTCGCTTTTGTTCCTCGGGATGCCAGTAGGCACCAATGTAACAATCTTATAAAAAATGTCATGCACATAGTGAACCTACACTTCATTTGACATTATTTGCCTATTACCATCAAGAGAATGCCAAATTCTTTATTTGAGTTAACTAAAATCCAAACTCAAAACCCCTTGTCCGACTTCTCTCAATAGTTCGGAAGAATTCTCGGTAATCCCTCTATCTCTGCTAAACACAAAATTCTAGAGTGCGTAAAAGTTACCTTCTCCTTTTCCACATATGAAAATGGTGAGAAACATAGAATAATTATATAATAAGTAATCCTTAAAATCAAAGACAATATTTTCTTCAATCGTGAATATTTCAAATATAAATTTAAAAAATTTTCCTTCAAACAAAATTGTTGAGTTCTCCCATAATGAAAGATAAAAAAAGGATTTACCAAAAAAAAAGAAAACTTGCCAGTTCCAACAATATAATTAATTGATGAGTATTTTTGTCATCTTTACGACTCATATAGAAAATTTATAAAATCCATAATCTTGAAAAATATGATTAATTTTCTTTAGCTTTTCAATCGTTCTTTATGGCTCATCGTTTTTACTGCAATCTCTTTTGTCAATTACCTTCTTGATTGTGGTATTTTCAGTTTTTTTTTTTTATTTTTAGTGGATGTTACCGGTTATTCTTTGCTATTCGATATCTAATATTCTATGTTCAAACACGTTTTGATATCATGTCAGAAAATTCATCAGAAAGAATACGTTTTCAACGATTGAAAAAGGGTGGACTTTAGCGATTCATAGAGAAAGGATAATAGGATGATGAAAAGCAACACCAACAAATTAGTACTTACCACAATCTTGCCACATTGATCTCTCCTCTCTCAAAGCTTGGTCATCCCGTCTCTTTCTAGTTGATCCCTTCTTCCTTGGGTTATTCTCCTTTAAGTTTAGTGAGGATCACATCATTGGAGCTTTTGCATCCTCAAATTCTCAATCCCTTTGAACTCAAAGGGATTAAGCACTCCTCATCAGAGTTGGGATCGAATTTGGAGAGCTCCTGTTTTTACCTTTAAAAGAAGTTGGAGGAGTTGACCACTACGTCGAAAGAAAGCCGAGTCATGAAGAGTTTCTCATCTAAGATGATTGACCACTTGTGATCAAATTTTTACCATCTTATAGCTCATGAAAGCTTTAACGTGTTAGAGAAGCACTATTTGAAAAGGTTGGGATGATGATCAAATTTTTACCATCTTATAGCTCATGAAAGCTTTAACGTGTTAGAGAAGCACTATTTGAAAAGGTTGGGATGATGGAGGTTGGGGTTTCAATCTTGAATAATCTATACATCGCATTACAGACTCGATGCGCTATCACCCCAAGAGAGTCTTGCCTAAGTCTTCTAAATAATAAATCGCTAGTAAATTAAATAGAATACATACAAACAAAGAAATATGAATTGTAGTTTGACCAATTGGGTCTTGTAACTCAATTGGTAAGTTTTATCATGGCCCTATAAATAGATAAGTTTTATCATGACAAGATATAAATTTTTTTTAATATATAGAGACTTATCTATAAGAAACAAAAATGTTAATTTATCTCTTGTTTCACCACTCAATTCTTCCTCTTTAATTCTCGTTTTCTTCTTTTGCCCATCAGATCCCACTATAAGGATCTTTTCATTGGAATTCAACCTTGGACGAAGAAGAACAAGATCACGATCAGTCACATAGGTCAAATTATCTCCATAAATCATAATTTTAACATCAGATTAACAAGAAAACCTTCATCCATTGATTGCTATATATTCTCAAGAACTACAAACGCAATTGCTTATCACGGACACAGTAAACTATTCATCCATTGCTATATATTCTCTAGAACTATAAACACAAATGCTTATCACGGACACAGTAAACTATCTTGTGTAGTCGTTGTTGTGGCTTCCGGCAGCACTACTGGCTTCTCCTCCCATCACAAGCATCCTACAGACGGGGCAGGTCATTGATGGAGTAAGCAACCATCGCTTGATGCACTCCCCGTGGAACAAATGCTTGCATCGTGGCAGCACCCACAGCTCCTCGCCGCTCACGAACTCCTCCATGCAGATGACACAGCTCTGCAGGTCGGGCTCGGGAACGATGACGAGCACCGAAGTCGACGGCGGGGAGGAGGAAGAAGAAGAAGAAGGGACGACGTAGACATCACGCGGGATTCTGGCAAGGAAAGCCATGACCGCGGACCTTTTATGCCGTCTTGTACACCATCTGCATGTAGCTCTGACGACGAATACGATAATGGCCGAGATCACGTAGCAGGAAAGGAAGGAGCCAATGACCAGTAAGGCGTCGAGGTGCGCATTATGGGAGGGTCGTGCAGCGGCTGGAGCAGCACCGGGGGCGTGGAGTGGCCTCGCCATGAGAGTGCGGGAGAAGACGATTCTTGGTCCGAGGAGGACCGATGGAGTTCATTAAATAGAAGGGCATGAAGTCCGACATGAAGTGCGAGTTCCGAATCCGAATCCCACTAGAATATGGCTGTGTTTTCAGCTTGGATAAGAAATAAGTAAAAAAAAATTCCCTCTGATCTGAACTTGAATGGTGGATCAATTGATTGACAACCATATATCTTCCTACTCAAATATATACATACATATATATATATATATAAATTATTGGATTGATAAGTATTTTAATTCTAGAGTTAAAGTGTCATAATAGGAGAATAAGAAATCTTAGTATAAGAAAGAGTCCTCGTAATTTTTTTTTGATAATTAAGATTTTATTTTCTAAATATCATATGTATCTCTAAGTTTTGGTGGAGGAAGACCAAATATTTTGGATGGTTTATTGTTTCTTTTAGAGTGTCTAGAGAGGATAAGAAAAAATATATAAATTTTTGAGGGTTTATATAATAGGATTATACTTGAGTAAGGATAATTCAAGAGTCTTATAATTAATTTTATATGATCAAAATTTTGATTTTCTTCGTAGATGTAGATAATAGTTGTCATTAAATTTTGCATTGGCTTTCAGATGTATTTTTTATTTGCTAATCTTTAGATTTTATTTATTTTTAAATTTGTTTCTCTCTATCCTTAATAAATGATATCAAAACTCAAAATACTAGGTTATGAAATATTCAACGAGCATGAGCAATGAATATTAAAATGGACCTAAAGCAAAATATATTTTATTTTTGAATGCATAAAAGTATATAAAACATTCATAAATGGCGAGATTATTGAGATTGATAGTTATTTTAAAAAAATTTAAAACTAGTGTCATAGGAGGACAAATCTTCAGGAGGCATAAAGGTGCATAAAATATTCACAAATGAAGAGATAGATCGATAAATATTTTTAAAATTTTTGAAATTAGCATTGTAAGCACAAGAAATGAAAAGTCCTCACGAATTTGATTATTGAGATCGCTAAATATTTTTAAAATTTTTGAAACTAGCATCATAAGGTCAAGAAATGAAAAGTCCTCATGAATTCGAGGTTTATGTGAGAGGATATATAAACAAATTGTACTGGAGTTTGAATAATTCAAAAGTTTTATAATTGATCTCATATAATATGAATTTTGATTTTTTCCTATAAATATAGACAGAAGTTGTAAAACCATATTACATCGACTTTTTTATATATATTTTATTTATTAATCTATTTTTTTCTCTCCCTCCCTGACGATAATCCATTGTAGAGGACCATACTCAATTACTTAATATTTAATGCTAGGAAGATTACAAATATTTTGTTGCCACTTCATTACAAACAAAAATATTCTTCTTGGAAAGTCTAATAGAACAATTCATTAAAATAAAATTGCGGTCAGTAACAACACCTAATGGAATTCTTTTTTTCCCGTCCCTCCTTCGCATCCCTATCAAAATTTATAACGTAAACCAAAATTATATATTGTGTGATCAAAGTAAGAATAATGCAAATTATGATATACTAATAACTTGTTGTAAACAAAAATAGCGGAAAAGCTATGAAGCAGAAAATTGCATGCAATTGATATATATATATATATATATATATATATATATATATATATATATATATATATATATAATACACGAGAGCACATTACACTTACGAAGCACCACAACGTCATCAATGCTACATGAATCTTCAAAACAGGAAAAAAAAAAGAAGAGAAATTGAAGATTCCATTAATTTTAACGAGTTACAAAATAACAATATGAGATCTAAGTATTTGTATAATGCAAGATTAAGAATTTCCCACACCAAAATCCCAAGATACATAACTTTAATCTGGTAATAAGTAATAGGTAAAATCTATGGAATCTTTTCTTCAATCATAAATCATTATGATGTAAATAAGTATTTCAAAACTTGTTTCTTTAAACAAACTTGGTTAATTTTCCTGTAACTAAAAACATTAAAAGCCTTATCATGTGTGTACAGCTATGATCACAAGCAGGGAGGTGACGATCGCTAACATTAGACATATTGGAAAGAGAATGGGAAATCGAGCCGTGTTGATGGCGTGGCCGTAATGACTTCTGCCCGGACGACCTTCCACCCCGAACATGAGCATCCTACAGACGGGGCAGGTCATTGATGGCACCAGCAACCATCGTCTGATGCACTCCCCATGGAACCAATGCTTGCATCCCGGCAGCACCCACAGCTCCTCGCCACTCACGAACTCCTCCATGCAGACGATGCAGCTCTCCATGTCGGTCTGGGGAACCACGGCGGAAACAGAAGCCGACGGCGGCGAAGGAGGAGAAGAAGAAGGGACCACGTAGACAGCACGCGGGATCGTGGCGGCGAAAGCCATGGCCGCAGATCTCTTAGCTCGTCTTTTACACCATCCGAGTGCAGCTCCGAGGGCGACGCACAAGGCAATAGTCACGATCAAGTAGCAGCAAACGAAGAGGGTAACAAGGAGGAAGAGATGGAGTTCGATCGCAAAAGAGAGCCATGCAACGCCCGGAGCAGACAAAGGCGAAGGGGCGTGGAGTGGTCTCGCCATGAGGAGCGGTAACGAGCTATGGAGGAGACGATTCTGCGCCGATCGAGTTCATTAAATAGATGAAAGGGAGGGCTAATTACACATTACCTTTATAATTAATTATTTTTAGTATTTCGATTCCTGTACATATTACCTTCAAAAATTACATTAGGACTCCTAAAGTGAAACATTAAGATTCCTATACAAAGTTAAAAATAAATTTATATGGTTAAAAATCAAGAGAGTGTATTTTTGTTGGAACGGTTAAATATTTTACTTTTCTAAGTATAGCAATTTCAATGTAGCTTTTGAAAATATAAAAATCGAAATACTAAGAATAACTAATTACAAAAGATAATATATAATTAACCCATGAAGGGAGGCAGGGTACACTATCGACATAAAAATAACGATATCACTAATTTGACATCTTACATTCACAATCGTATTATTTTACGCATGAGGAGATTTCCATAAACATAAAACCATAAGATAAATAAATTTTGTTATATATAATAAAAAATTATAAATCTTAATTATTTAGGATTGATTATATATGAATCTTTTTTTAGATATATAAAAATCAAAATAAAATATTTATACAATAATTATTATTTAAAATCCAAGGAATTTTTTCCTTCAATTATAGATCATTCAAATATGAATTTTATGTTCAAAGTTGTTGCTTCAAACAAGCTTGTTTTCTTGTAATTAAATAATTAAGGATTTCTTAAAAAACACATTTACCAATTCTAATGAAGCAATTTATGCTGCCCATAATTGATTTTTAGCTAAGAGCGGCTCACTTATCATTTAGGAGGGCAAAAGGACGAGTATGTCAAGAATTATTACATGTTTTTATATGGTTCAAGCGAAAATCTATCCAAATTCAACTTAAGATCCACAAAATCATTTAAAATATAAAAATTAATGTTATCAATACCCAAATTCATAACATATATATTGTTTTATTGTATTAATGAATTTACAGGTGAATTACTAATGACAATTAACACAAATAGTATGAGAAAAAAAATAGAAACACACTTGCTTTTTTATCTCTTCCTTCCATATCTTAACCTTCTTTCTCTGCTCTTTATTTATTTCTTCTTATATGTTTTGAGTCATGTTGAGCTAAATTATATTTGTTTGATGTGGATTCTAGTATGGAACTAATTGAGGTCTTTCTTCGTGTTTATCTCAAAATAACGTGGTATAAGGTGAAAGAAAATTTGAGCTAAGATGCTATTAGATTATGTTGGGGACAAATCTGATAAACTCCTTCAATATTTAAGTTACTTTCTTGTTTAGAGAATTTAATCAAGTGTTGAATCTATAAGTATAAATGTATCGGTAATAACTTTGATTATTTGTCGGAAAATCCTAAACTCGAACTCGTCCTCTCCACTTTTTTTAAAAAAAATAAAAAAAAGAATAGTTTAAGTGTTTAGAAGCATATTTGAGAGACCGATGAGGCATTATATTTAAGATTATACTTATATGGCAAGAATGATTATACGCTTTTTTATCGTATCATACGATGATGATATGTGAATCAATCATCCATATATCATAATACATATATCATAATATTTATATATCATAATGATAAATTTTGTTCATATATCATAATCACTTGAAAACTTATAATTAAGAACTGTATGAAGTTTTTTTTTTTTTGGTCCTTCCTCTTCTCAGATTCGTTTGGGATCCTTCCAACGTGTGAAAATAGAAAGATTCGTTTGAGATCCAACCAACATGTCAAAATAGAAAGATGGATTCGTTTGCACTAAATGCCAAAATTTGTCAGCAAACACGCGCTAAAAGAACTGTCAGCAGAGTCAGGACGAGCATCGATGGTGTCGTGTAAAACCATCGACATCCACTGGGAACAGTCGCCACTGCAGTTTCCACATCTGATGGCATTTAGTAGTATGTTCCTTCTGACACGTCTTATCAGAGTCGTACCCAACCACGGCCGACTTTGACTTCTCTGCAGTCGTGTTACAGTCACAGTGCAATTCTTTACGCGTGAAAAGCCGCCTTCTTCTACCAATTGGAATGCAGAAGGATTCAATAACGCAAACGAAGGGAGAAGGGGGCAGGAAGACGATCGAGGCAAGGCTCTTTGTGGCAAGGAGAGACGCGAGAGGACGCGGAGGGAACCTGTTCCGACCTGGGAGTGTCATCGAGGTATCTATCTGCTCCGCCCTTGCTCGAATCGACTTCGAATTCCGGGTAGATCCGCACGGAGGACATCAGCATGAACGGGAAGGCCTGTGTTTCCAAGGAGCTCAACGCCAAGCACAAAAAGGTCTCCTCTTTCCGATCTTTTTTCTGTTCGGTCCGCCGCCAAAATGCGATCTTTTCGCTCCTTTCGAAGTTTCATGGGTCAGAGATTTTTTCCCCCTTTGGTTTGCCTACGTTTCCACGCGGTTCTTTTGGAAATCGGCGGGCACTCGTTGTAGGGTCTCGAGTGATTCTGATCTGGTGTTCGAATCTTGTCGAGACAAGCCATAGTGTTGATTGCTAATTTTGTTGTTGTCGTTGAATAAGCCCTAGGTTCTTCCTTAGATAGGGCTGATGCGTCCTGCTGTGTAGATTATATCTCTGAACGTGTTGTAGTATTTGATGGTGATCTTTTTCGCTTCTCAACTCTTACTTTGTTCTCCATCAATTATAAATTGAAGTGAAAACAGTTGATTGATTTGGAAGTTACCATAGATTGGTCTAAGGGAACTTGGGGTTGCACAATAAAAGATGGCTCAATGAGAGGTTACGTGAATAAGGGTTACCTCATAAGAGTGTAAGAACCTCAACCTCTATTATCCATATTGTTTTTTGCTCAATTGAGGTATTATTTGGTTTACAGAACAAAGTCTCTACTGCATGAAGATCTGAATGCCTCTATTTGATGTTTTCTATAAAATACCTTTTCGAGCTTCCACTTTCATGTTTCATTCCTGTTACTGTGAGTACTTTTTACCCCTTAATATATGATTTTGGACAATTCCAGTGAAGTGCTATTTCAGAGTCTTCTTTTTTAGACCATGATCAAATGGCAAATATTTTATCTTCTTACTTATGCAAGTACGTTTGGCCTCTTAATATATCAACCAGACAAATCCAGTGAGGTTGCTGCTTTAGAGCCATCATCTGTTTTTTTATATGACTGATCAAATGGTAATTCGAGTTGCATCTCACAAGGCAAATTTTTGCTGCTTTTGTATATTTCAGATATTGGAGGGTCTTCTTAAGTTGCAAGAAAACAGAGAATGTGCTGACTGCAAAGCCAAGTAAGAAAGCTTGTTACTATGTGATTGCCACTATTTAGCTGCTGAGAACTCGTTATTTTGAGTTGGACTCTGAAGCAATTTTGAGTGATTCATCTGGGATATGTCTTGCAAGGGGGATAAAATATGATTATATTATTTAATTGTAATATGAGCACTACACTTTTGTTTGTTCTACAGAGTTAGAAGATAACAAGCTACACGTTCTTATCCTTTGTTACCATTGTCCATTAGTGTCATTAAGAATTGTGAATGTAATTATATATTCTTTTAATTACCTTCTAAGACCTACGGAATAAAATATCTTTCATTATTCATGTTAATTGACACATCACAAACACTAGCTAATCAAGAGTATTAAGATGTTATATCAAAAAGGTTGCATAGTGCATAAGGCTCTTGCAAGTGAAACAACTGAGGTGAGTCAATGAATATAATAAAATAATTAAAAAAATTTAGAGTATATTTTGTTACTTCTCAACTTTTCTTTTCACTTCATACCCTATTTATGTGCGTATTGATGTACGTATACAAGCACATGTCCGTTGTCCATGCAACCTACTTAAGATTACATCTTTGATTGTTCTTACTTTATGATTACTTTTGTTCTACAAAATAAGCCATGATATCTCATCTAAAGAGTATCCTCTATTATGCTATGTTTGAGGTTTTCCTTTCCGATGTTTAAAACCTCATCCGGTGTTGATATCAATCAACACTCGAAGCAGTATGGTTCCTATATGGGCCAAATTACTGGCACTCTGTAACTCTGTACCGGTCAGTACTTCTGAATCAGTGAGATGGGAGAAGCAGAAGAGGAGGATTGGCAGAATAGTTGGAGAAGCAAAGAGGACTGGTGGAGGAGGTGGAGGAGGACTAGGCATATTTGTAGGAGGAGGAAATGGTGAGCAGCACAAGGAGGAGATGGTGGCAACATGACAGGATGGAGAAGGCAGCTATGACAACATGGAGGGGTAGAGGAGGAGGTGGTGGAAGAGGGGAGAGGGAGAAATAGAGTGAGAGGGAGAGAGTGTGAGGATGAACGAAATGAAACCAAAAGGGAAAAACAACACAACTATCAATACATTTGTTATAAGAAAGAAAATAAAAATGAGTGTAGGTACTGGGCTAACTATTTACCACTCGATAAATCTGGTATAGTGAGTTCACTGAACAGGACATTCCCATGTGCCAGATGAAACTGGATGAAATTGCTTGGTTTATGTCTAGGTTGGCTGTTAGACTGGTAATTTTTGACCCAGGTCAGTATGGACATTATTTGATACCTTGGCTTTTCAACTTAATGAGATCCATCCGTTATCTGAGATTGATCTAAGTTGATATAACTTCTGCAAAAGAAAGGTCAACAATTTCTTGGACAATTTGATGTTAAATAGAGAACGAGCTTTTAATATGTGATCATATTCCAAGAAAATTATACTTTTAATGGTGGCTTCACCTGTGAATTAACATGCATCATTTTATTTCTGAGAAAGAGCTATTTCAGTTGGTGACCTGTGATTTGCATTTCCTCTTATATGCTATAGCATATAATATATATCTTAGATATATATTAGGTGTGTCTTTCATTCGATCATAAGCTAGCATGTGTAAATACTCCATGCTACAACTCTATGTGGTGGGTAATAATTGAGATGGAAATTCTCTGATCCAGATTTCTTTGGGAATAGTTGTTGCAGGAACTTCAGAAAGAATAAGACTTTTTTCTTTCATGCAATATGTGCCATCTCCATGAACTTTTCTGTGCACAATAGAGAGTTCATATCTTGGAGCAATGTACATAAAATGAAGATTTGAAGTTTTCTAAGGCAAAGATTCTCAACGCACTCAAATTATTTCTAAATACATGCATTTTCTTCTTCCCATTTACTTAGAAGCTTTTATGTGGATCCTTTTATTAAATATAATATTTGTCATTTGCTAAAGCATTCCTGAACAATATTGCTTAATTCTGTGAACGAAAATTATTTATCCTGTTTTGGCACTAAAAGATCTGTTTAGGTTCTGACAGTCATTTCCATAACTGTGCATTTTCACTCAAAGCTCCTGAACAATATTGCTTAATTCTGTGAACAAAAATTATTTATCCTGTTTTGGCACTAAAAGATCTGTTTAGGTTCTGACAGTCATTTCCATAACTGTGCATTTTCACTCAAAGCAATTGTATATAAGACTCCTATGCAATTTTTTCTTTATCATGCCTTATCTCTTTGTTATTCATTCAGTTTTTTTAGTTTAGATATATCATGTATGTTTATGCAACCTTATTCGTGTCATAATCTTGCAGAGGTCCACGATGGGCTAGTGTGAATTTGGGAATCTTTATATGCATGCAATGTTCGGGAATCCACAGAAGTTTGGGAGTACACATATCAAAGGTCACATGTGAATTTTAATTGTAGCGGTGATTCTTTAATCTGCTTCAAATTACCACAATGATTTTTTATAGATGCTTTGGCAGTATTTTGCATTATCAACAATGATTTGACCTTGACTCTCTGATACAATCCAACCATATAATCTACTAGTCCAATAACTTAGGTAGATCAGGCCTTCACCCCAGTGATAAAAAAATTTTAGCTTAATTTGCTGTCAATAGGTTGATTTATTATTATATGACTATCTGATTTATCATTGGCATGTAATGTGGGATTATTATAACCTTCCTCACCTAAAAGATCGATATCCTCGTCAGGGCTTAACACATTGCCAAAAGGGTTTGATAAGTGACATTTTAGATACAAGACATCATAGTGGTGATATGATGTCATGATGTAACCTGTGTACCATTCATAGATAGCCTTTCTATTTAGGACCCAATTTTTCACACTATCATAGTCCTAGGTATGCTTTTATACCAGTTGTCATCACCCAAACTTGATAAACCTACTTGTGCAACATGTATTATACAAAGCTAATTACATGGTTCAAAATGTTTAAACTCAAGGTACTAAAAGTTGACCTATCTTATCTTACATATGATCCAAACTGCAACATGGTAATCTCCCCTAAGTATCTGACATTCTGCTTAGGTCACATTGAACACCCACACATGATGTGGGATTTAGGAGTGGTGATGACTTTCCAAATTGGCTACCACCATCCATGGGCCATATCTCCATAGTTACATGCATTGTACTTATTTAATCACATTTTTAATTTAATCATTTTGTTCTCTTTAAGTTTTTATTTCGTGATTAGTGATGCTTTTTGAAGGGTTATTCTAACTTCCAATTACTTACCACGTCAGACATATACTTTTATTTTTAGATGGATTATGAAGACACATTCATTACCGAGATTTCTGTACTACTAATATACTTTGTAGTTTGTAGTTTGTATCATTGTTTACCCTGCTTCTGAATCAATTTTGTCTATGCCACAGTGCATCAACTTTTTCCCTATATTTTATTGAAGAATATGGTAGCTTTCTCACCAAGTGCAAAACTAAAAATGAAGTGGAAATGCACTTAGTTTCATCATCTTAACTAGAGTTTGTACCATTCAAATTCAAAGACTTCTTAAATCGCTTGCAGAATGGAGAGCTAACTCTGCACTAGAGATCTACATATACTCTGTCAACTATTAGGAACTTCTAGTTTTGTGCCTATACAGTGGCTTCAATTAATTATTTGATGTTGATTACAGGTCAGGTCTGCTACCTTGGACACATGGCTTCCAGAGCAGATTGCGTTTATCCAAAGTAAGTTCCTAGAGTGGAGCTTTCCTACATATTGTAGTTGTGCGTTACATCCCCTGAAAAATACAGATGCATTGCTTTATATCTTTATGTTGGTTTTTATTTTTTCCAGCGATGGGCAATGAAAAATCAAATAGCTATTGGGAGGCAGAACTACCTCCAAATTATAATAGAGTTGGAATTGAAAACTTCGTTCGTGCAAAGTATGCTTGTCCTTTCATATCATTTTGAGCTGACAATTTCTTTAATTCTTGATTCCAAGAAAGAAACTATCGTTTTGGAAAACATAAAATGTAAAAAATGATATTGACTGCTAGATATGAAGATAAGAGATGGATACCTAGGAATGGAGCACATAGATCACCTTCAAGACCTGAGAAGGCTTCTGAATCTTTGCAAAGACATGGGAATGGAGCTGGACATGGAATTACCAATGATTCAGGCACTGTCAAAGTGGAATATAGCTCAAAACCACATATTTCAATGAAAAATGTTTGTTCTAATTTACCAAGTCAGGTAAGCAACTTAGTACTATTTCTTTTAGCAATTTTGTTTAAAATTATACTCAGATGCAATTTTTCTCATTTTCTTATGATTTTCTTTCTTGAGCATATAGTGTCATGTTTGTTATATGCCAATAGAATTTTATGTTGAGCTACATTGTTTACTTAATTTGGATGAGCATAAGTTTGTTTTTCTGTCTATTTATCTTGTATTTCCATTTCTGATATCATGTAGTAATAACATACTTGGCTGGCTAAATTAGATACCATCAATTTAACTTGAAGTTGTGTTCTGTCATCAAGAATTATCTATTTAAGTTGTTATACATATGGCAGTTCTGAATTTTGGCTAGTAACATGCAATGATTTTAATCAGTAATAGATGGACAGGATATTAGCTTGTAAAGGTGCAGCCAGATTATGGATATAAAATGTCTTAGCAAGGGCACAAAGTCAATGTCAGGAAATTCGCTATGAAAAGCAATATATTGCCAGAAAGTTGCCAATGATTTAAAAGAAAGTCAAATTTTGTGGATCCTTCAGAGGGAAAATATCATACACAAATTATTTGATCATGCCCTTCTTCAATTTTAGAATATGTTCCTTTAGCATGCTTCAGAATTTCAATGTCTTTGTCCTTCATGTTGCTATTAATTTAAGTTTTATACATGGTTCTCACATCTTCTCTGATGCAGCTTATTAATCTTTTCAGATATCAAGATTTTCCTTTATTCTTTTTATCTGGATTATCTTTGTACAATGCTATTTCTCAAGTATGTATTCTGTCATGGATATATGATGAACCAGGTTTACACTATGCCAAAAGAAGAACAACCTATGGCCAAGTCTAATGTTCAACCTCTGGATACAACTCCTGCTAGAGTCAATACTGCAACACCTAAAATTGATACTCTGCCTGCACCACCTCCAAAAGCTGACTATTTGACTGATCTTTTAAATAATCTTTCAGTGGAGATTCCTAGTGAAAGTGGCTCAGATTCATCTTCCAAGGATGATAATTCATGGGCAGGTTTTCATTGTAAGTTATGATAAGGACCAGTAGCATGTTTAATGTTTCTTATGAAATTCACCTGTTGTTAATCATTTTATATTGTTATTTTTTACCAGTGTTATTATGAAGTGTCTTTATCATTCCATAATTATTTTAGATGGTTAAACAGTAATTGTTGCAGCCGCAGGAGAGATAACTGCTATCAAACAAAAGTGTAGCACAAATCCAGTTGAAAATAAGAGCCAGCTTGCATCAAGAATTGAAGATTTATATAAAGATTTGCCACCTGTAACAGTATCTTCAGCTTTGGTGAAAACCCAGGGGAACATGAAGAATTATATCACGCCTGTATTTGAAAAGGTTAGGGTTTCTCCAGTTTAATTCTAGCTAAAAAATGAGATGAAATGCAACTTTGTAGTATATGTTCCAAATAGCTTTTACTCATATCCTATGTTTATCGTGTAGGCTGTTTTCACATTTGACAGAATCTATGAAGTACAGATGCTTAAAACTGCTTTCCATGTCTTTCTCATGTCAACAACACCTGTTGGATACTTCCAGACATGTTCAGATATCTAAAACATATTGCAACACATTTTTCACCACATTTGTATATCTTACATGTCAGAATTTTTTAACATATTAGGACATGTATCACCTACTGTTACATATATGTATATATATTCTAAACATGTTAAATTCTGGCAATTTGTTTATATTTTAACTTACTATGTCGTAAGTAATCTTAATTTTTTTGTCAGGAAAATTCTCCTTATTTTTTTGTCATCTGTATTTGACATGTTCTTTTAAATGATTGTTTGTGTGACTGATTGTACTAGAAGTTACATAGTTAAATAATCATATATTGTCTCGTTACATATCAAATTAATTAAACCAATATATGAATTGATTAGCATGTCTTAGATGCAAGATCCATGCTGTGTGCATATCTTGTAACTTTGTCCTGTACTTGTACCCATGCTTCACAAGGTCGAATTAGGAACCATGATTAATTCTAAATTATCAACAATCTGATCAACCATGAAGCAACAGTGTGTTCTTTGTTCAGACCCACATCTGATTTTAGTCATGTAATTTTTGCAAAATCCACAAACTACCTGTTAATTGCCAAACTAAGACCTTTGATACTTTCACATGAATTTTGTGAGTGTTAGAAAATTTGTATCATGTGTTTCCAACGTAACTATTTATAAGGGTTAATTTCTGCGTGACGTCCATGGTAAGATTGCTTGATTGCTACCTGAGTGTTATGGGTTTGCGTCAGGTGGGGGAGGAGGGTTAAGGCTGTGTTTGTCTGGCCTTCCGAGACCCTGCGTTGGTGGTAAGTGGGAACCCTGTGCAGTATTATCATCAGTATTAGTTGTATGTTGGTTTTCTTCTTGCATATGTGCAAGCCTTTAATCTAAATTATGTTGATGATTTTTGCAGTCCAATATGGCGTCACCCTATTCAATTCATCAGCAGCAACTTGCTTCTGTTTCCCAGCAGCAGTCCTTTCAAACAGCTGCAAGTAAACCTGTTGGTATTAATTCAACATTGCCTGGAAGAACTAATAATCAGACAGTTCTTAATGGTTATCTTGCACTTAATGTGAGTCTCCCATATCAAAACTGGCCAAATCTTGGTTACCAAGGTCCAGGAATTATGCCACCAGCTAGTCATAAGGGTGTGAACATCTCCGGTCAGGTTAGTTTATTACAGTTGTCTATGATTCTTATTTTATTTGACAATTTCCAGTTCTATAAGCTATACTAATCTCTTCTTTTTTCTCTTTTTGGCAGCAGGTAGGAAACAACAGGCTGGGACATCCTTCAGGGATCTACAAAGCTTCCCCAACATTAGGGTACACTTCTGCATATAATTAGTTATTTCATGCAGAAATCACAGTCTTTTGTTTCTTGTTTAGGCTTTTGTTGCAGTTGATGTGTTTTACAATATCGATGCTTATAGCACTATTTAGGTTCCAATGTGAAGCTTGTATCCGATGTTTCGAGTACTGATACTAGACCCATACTGGTCCCTAGTCGGACTGGTATAGAACCGGTACATATCTATTACCAATACATGGTACGCTAGCAAATCGGTTGGAATAGGTCCTGCTGGTGCAGATCAGTCAGACCAAAAAAATAAAAAAGAAAACTGGTTTATGGTTTTTCTATGAATTCTGTCTAATTAGAATTATAAAAAAAAACATCAAATATGGCTAGGTTTTGACTCAAAACAATGAATAATGAAACGAAAGATGTTTCCGATATGTATCACAAACTGTATTATAGGAGAGGTACAGAAAGCATTGGTTCTGTTGTAGAGGTGTTTATTTTGAAAGATAAACCAAGTGACACACCTTATATCTGTACGGTGATCCAAAATGTTCCATGTTCTGGTCGAGGACCGGATACGGAATAAGATTTTGATCAGTATCCAGAAAGCCTGGCTGGCATATAAGATACATACCTAGTTTCATGAAGTTGACAAATTTCTTCGATGGCTATTCTCTCATAGTGAAAATATTATATTTTGCTGATTTTAGTTTGCTTAGACATGATTAGTGTAATCTGATAAAACTTCTGGCACAGAACATGGAATATGGGATCAGCTGCACCAATCAATGGACTAACCAGAGGCGGAATGAGTAACAGCTTTGCTTTGCCTGCAGCTTCTGTCACTCTCAGCCGATCAGGCAACGACTATGATTTCTCGTCGCTGACGAAGGGAATGTTCTCCAAACACTAAATTGGCTTTTTCATGCTCTTAAAGGAAGCAAGTTATATACACCTCATGCTATTCTACAGTGATTGATCCGATTTGCTGGCTCTGTTCCTCGTAGTAATTTGAAATAAATGTGAACTCCTCTCCTGAGAGATCCACTTGGTGGTACACTTGATAAAACCTTAAATACGAGTTAAAGAGCCTGATTTGAGTACTTATCATTTGTATTTTCTATGGCAAACATCAGTGATCATGTGGATCGACACGGTGATTTGCATCATATATAGGGTAAATAATTCAGTAATTAGTGTCTACGACTGCAGTCCCTGTAAATTAAGTATTTAGTTTTCCATTATGTCAATGCTTACATTTTTGTCAGTGCTTGTAAAAAATTTTTATCGTTTACAACATCTTTTGTTCAATCTCATTTTTCTCATTGGTGGTGCAAACATGGTTTTGTAAGCTAACTTCGTGTAAATTTTTTTTTTTTAAGTTATGTGATAAAGATGAGTTTTGATCTAAAAATATTATTATAATGGTCAAAATTTTTACGAACTGAACTAGTTGAGATTTTTAAAATTTTATTAGCTAAGATTTTCTACTCTAATCTTTAGTAAATGTTGAAAGTGAGATTTAATCTCAAATCACTACAAAGTCCATAACACCAAAGCACCTAACCTAGATAAAGTTTTTAAAAATTTGAGTTAAAGTTTATGCTCTTAAAGAAGGATAAATCTTTACTAACTACTCATAATGAATAAGAAACCAAGGATAAAACACTTGTCTTAGATTGCTAAAAGCCTAAAGATCTTGACAAGATGCATGATGTATTTAGATTTATGTGCTTTCTTTAATATTTAGTTCTTTCTGTTTACATCATTAGGAATGTATAATTTATCTTTTAAGTTTCACCACGCCATCTTCCCTAATTTGAATGTTATGCTTCAATTATTTTTACATTATTATCGTATTAATATTTTACAAATATCTTTTCAAACTTTGACCCGCACGAGTCAACTCAATGAACACGTAAGACGGAAACAGCTGTTTCTTGTGATCACAAGAACGGACACGCGCTTGGCAATGACACCGTCCATCTCATCGTGGCTTGCTGACCACAACAATCTAAATCGCTTGCTCTATTTGCATGGCTACCGTTTTGTGGACGTGTGCCGAAGCACTATGAAGTTGGCCACCAACTTGAAGAGAGTTCCCGACGCTTCAAGTTCGACTTCTTTTATGCACACGTACTGTGTGGAACATCAACGACACCATCGATCGACTTGGTTTTGTGTTGTTTGATCTATTACGTGTATTGGCAACCTAAGCGTGCATGGGACACGCTTTAAATCTCGGTAGATAATTAGCAGGGAAATTATATGTCATGTTAATTTAAGACTGCACCTCATCGAACGGTCCAAGTTCCATCGTTATTGTTCATCGCCACCCATCTCAAAGCATTCTTGTTGTAAATGAACCAGCTCTGCTCCACCGCCTGATACGAGAGAAGGTGAAACGACTCAGATAGAGAGAAAGGAACGGTTACGATTGCTTACCAACGCAAAGGACGGCGGAGATGGGCTCACGTAATACGAGCAATGGCGATGGCGGGTCCTGGGTGCCGATGCCGCTCAAGACGGTGCTTGCCTCCGCAGGGGTGGTGGTGACTATGGCCGTGGCGCTCCTCCTTGCGGGCCCTACAGTCGTCTGGTTCCTGGCCGCCGAGGTCCCCAGGGCGTACGCCTCCGCCCTGGCTTGGCTCCGGCCGCCCTACCTCTACCTCGTCATCAACGGTATCATCGTCTCCATCGCCGCCGCCTCCCGCTTCCAGAAGCACCCCGCCGCCAACCCCTCGACACTCCCGGTGATGAATCTCGCGGAGTATGAGATGAAGCTTGAGGAGGACGAGCCGCGGAGGGAGTTGTACGGCCGCGCGAAGGCAGAGGCGGAGGTGGAGGAGGAGGAGTTCGTAATATCGACGTCGAGTTGGTCGCCTAAGAGGAGGAGAGGGTCTCTGGTGGAGATGCCAACGGAGTATTCGGTCGCCGCGGAGGCGAAACCGCTGGTTTCCACCCGGTTCGGCCACCCGAAGGCCGCCAAGCCCGGCGCCGACGGTAGAGTTTCTCGCTCTCGCCCCACCCTCCTGCTAAGCTCACAAACTTTACTTGAACCAAGCGGGGACAAAACTGTGATTTCAGGGAAGGCGCTCGGGGTGGCGCGGCGGAATGAGACGCTCGAGAGCACGTGGCGGACGATCACGGAGCGGCGGGCGCGCCCGCTCAAGAAGTCCGACACGTGGGACACTCGCGGCGGCGTTTGCCGGGAGGAGCCTGCAGCGGCGATGCAGAAGTCGGAGACGTTGATCGAACGGGCGGGGGCGGCGTCGAGGGGGAGGCGTCGAAGGGGCAGGAGGAGCTGAACCGGCGGGTGGAGGCGTTCATCAGGAAGTTCAACCAGGAGACGAGGCTGCAGCGGCACGAGTCGCTGAAGCACTACACGTAGATGATCAACCGCGGCAACCATTAGAGGCGGAGACCAACCTTAGGCAAGGAATTACTACTACAAGCATGTCCCTTTTAAGATGATATAAAAGGATTAATTGGGGTGAGGGATGGTGTTGATCCAAGTCCTCTATTTAATTTTTGGATCAGCCAAGGAGATACTGCATTATCATTAAATTGCATTGACAATTCTCTAGAACTCACAATCTTGCCGGTTCACCGCATTTAATCCTATTTATCTTAATATCGTTCGCTTTGCTGATTGAGGACATAATAAGTAATAGTATGTGCACGATGAAGATACAACGACAAGGAAAAGGAGGAGACAAAACGATAAGACATCTACGTCCGTACTAGTAGAGGAAGAGGAGGGTAAGACATTTGTATCGATGTTGCATCTCTCTACTTCATCTTCATCATTCGGCATCGATATAGATGCAGAGTAGTGCCGGAGGAGAAGGTGAGACATCTACGCCTCCGACAATGAAAAGAGACGAGAAAGAGGAGACTAGTGAGTTTGAGCGATGTGATGCCAATGTAGATACCTCACCTCCCTCCTTTTCCTTCTCTAACATAGACGCCAATGTTAATTATAGAGATTTTAATATAAATATTTTAAATTTAAAAAATAAGATACTAAAAATGTAATATATAATTAACCAAAAGTAAGTGAGAAAACAACAATAATTGATTCTAAAATGTCGAGTTTGCTGATGATTTATCGATGTGAGCCTCCGTCCACATCACCTGCGGCATCAATAATGGATTCCATTGTGTCGAGAATATTATCTACAGTATAACTAGTCATCAGAATCATTCCATCCTCTCGTAGATGCCAATAAAGATCATAAAAGCATGTTTCGAAATCAAGATCTTACAAACATGTGATGCCAATCATATGTTGAGAAGTATCTCAGGAGCAGTAAAGCACACAACAACCAAATGTAATATATCTTCATGAACAGAAGATTAGTTGATGATCAGTAACAAAAAATATTACTGCACAAAAATGGAAAGAGGCTGTCTCATTCCTCCCCTCTTTTTCCTTTCAAGAAAAAAAAAAAGGTGAGATATGAAGAAAAAAATTAGAATGTCCCATTTATTTGGCATCAGCTATATGCATCTTCTTCCACCTTTTAGGTTTAGGGCATAGGAGAGAATACGGTAGCTAAACCTTGGTCCACTATCATCTGAATGGGAGGACCATAAGCCATCAAATACTTATGTTCACTGTTTTCAGCAGATTCATCTCCCCTGGCTATAACCTCACCATCTGAGTCGATGATGCCACCTTTGGTGGGATGCCCAACGCGCGTACCGGGCTCTAATCGGAATGCCTTGACCTGAAAAATCAAAGATCAACAAAGTGAACAAAATAAACCAAGCTCTTGTATGCGTAGACGGTGAGGCTTATATATGAAAACAGATGGTCGGCTTATAACAAATAAGATACCAGACATTCAAACAAAGGAAGCAGAGATCCAGGAGAAATGCTCTAGAAAAGTATATATAATGAAGTGGTTGTACTGGGATCATATGAGAGGATAAATGGACAGGAGATGGTGACAAGTATTTTTTATGGATAAGTGTGTTCTTTGTCCGAAGAAAAGAGAAACATATAGGTGTTTCAATTAGGAAAAACTAGACCAAATCGAAAGTAAATACATTATCTATTGCATTTGTTGCACTGGTATGATGGTGGAATGGGCAAGTGACCAACTATTGGTCCTTTCCCTAGTAGGAGCTACTCACTGGTTAATCCATCTTCAGTGGGAGTGTTGCAACTCCTCTTTAAACTATTATCCATTTTTTAAGATGTTCAATTTTCTAAAGCTTTTAAATATTTTGGATAACTCGACCAACTTTTTAAGCTTTGCTTACTTCCGACACAACTGTTAGAGAAATAGTTAAAAGTTTAAGCTTGAGAATATGCAGTTTAAACATATTTTAGTTTTATGAAGTACATCTTTATCAGCAAAATCCTTCTAAAGTGTCTCCAGCTATACACTTGATCCTGAAGTACATATTTACAGTGTAGTTCCATCTTCGCATCCTATCTTGCTGCTTTCTCCTTCTTTTCTCTTTCTAAATAAAGCTTAACAAAGTAAGGTCCGGCCTAGTTTAGGCTGTTTACAAAATAAAATGACATTTCACTTCAATTGCTAGCTGGTAACTAGCGCAGCTCACTAGCAAATAATTTCTCCATCAGGACTACTCATTGGTTTATTATCATAATCATCTCTAATGAAGCTTAAGTCTAAATGACATTATCCCTTAAAGCCAAATAAATAATACTACTAAAACTCTGAAATATATTGCCAGGAAGTGCAAGCTTATATTATGTTTCTTCCTAATTCTCTTCATTAATATAACCTTGAAGTCGATCATAGCCTCAAAATCTTTCTTTTTATGGATAACTGTCACCTCATGTGCAAAACTTCAGTGTATTATAAAAGAAGACAAACAACTACCCAAGAACGAGATAGCTGCTTAAAAGGTCAGAAACACATGGCGCACCTTCAAATACATCACATAAGGTGATGTCACGTAGCTTCCATCACTCATTTTCAACATCATTCCTAGAAGGGCTGATCTTGGACAATTCCTGACTATGATTACGTCCAAGCAGCCATCTGAAATCTGCATCAACATAAAGAATCACCTTCTGATGTGAAATGTATATTACCGAAGTGAAATATGCACCAAGGAGTTATACTAATTAACAAATTACAGACAAAAACAACTTCTCCAATGATATTAAAACTTGAAGAAAGAACTATTCAGCCATCTTCTTCCTCATAGGTATAAATAATTATCTGACCTCGTCTATAGTGCCATTAAATGTTTGAGATGAATATTTCAACATACAGATGTCTCTGCTTGCTTGAATTCTCATCAAACTAGTCAATAAGTAAAAAGTTCAATGAAACTCTTCTCATGTCATGTTTTTAACAGAAATGTGATATGTGAAGAAAGAAACTTATGACCACAAGCAAAATGCTACCTTGGCTTTAGGTGCTGGGATATAATTTTCTGCCGAAAAGGGCACATTGTTGACCGAAATTGAAACAAAAGGACCAACAATGGACCTCCATTCCAATCCCTCCAAGGAAATCTCTGGTCCCTGGTATCCACATGACTTGACCTTAGTGGCACTTCCTTGGTCTTGTTTAGACAGTAGAATGTGACCGTTGAAGTTATCAACTTGCTTTACTGGTTCACCATATGCTTCATAACCAGGTGCCGGAACAAAGTGGACATGCCCGTGGTATTTTCTTAATTTCACTATGCGGAGAAGAGCCTGTAAACAACACAAAATTAATAATAGCATAAAGCGTAATTCTGGGTAAATAATGCATGCTTATCAACAATACCAATTTGAAGGGGGAGGAGGTGGGGTGAGTGGGTTCATCAACAAGCTGGAGGCCGAATCTACACAGATCCTGCTAATGCAGGTTCTAGGAAGGCACATGAAGATGTTTGATACAGAGGCAGCAAAAGGCTATCTGACAAGGTCTCTGTCCACAACAACACTTGAACTAAACTGCTACTCAATTTACCAATATTTGAATAGATCATAGAAGCCCCAAAATACACCTACAACAATCCTACTGGTTCTTTTCAATACTTATTCTTCATCCATAATGCCCATGCTGCGTAAAAGCTACTAGTTTGAAAAAGTAACATGAAGGTAGAAAGTAATTTCTTAGTTCACGAGTGAAGGAAGATAGCACAGGTCATCTTTCTATCTATTTCTCTCTTTTTTGGTTTCTTTAATTTAATATTCAAATTTGTCTAGTGCTTCAGGCTGAATCTCAACACTATTTCCAGCCTATCCATTCCTATCAATACCTGTAACAAAATAAAAGGTGCTCTCACTTCATACTACTAGGAGTGCATAACCACAGGCAAAGAGCTGGATGCAAATCCTTAGATATCTGCTTACGTAGATAATCACAGGCAAAGACCACATGATAATGCCGTTAAAAAATGAACCACCAGACCAGGAACGCTATCACTAATAGAGATAAAAATGAAGGTTTTTGATTGAGGAATGTTACTGTGGCAGCATTCTTAGAAAGAAATACTGTGCATCAGTGGTGTTCAACTGCTTGACAGCTCTCTTCCAAGGATTAGTTTCCTCCCTTAAAACTGTGAACACTGTAAGATGTAGTTGAACCTTAACTAGAATGCAGCAATGATAAAGGAAGAAGGATAGAGCTTCTAGAAATTGTTTAAAATATGATAGCTTAATATATCTCGAAGCGAAAATGGGGTTTAGGCTTCCACTAACAAATGATGCAATATAAGCCAATACATACTTATTAGATGCACAGTGCATATAATATCTATATGAAATACTCGATTGCAACTTGCTTTACACAATTATACTTGAAAACTTTGAAGAGAAATGTAAAAGATCTTGAGGAAACTAAACTATGACTGACATACATATATATCAAACCGAGGACTTCCCATCCACCTATACTTCTCAGATTCGATATCAACATCAGCTACCAAGCCTGCAGGTACATTGGATGACTTTCAGATGTATGAATAGCAATTTCCACCCAGATAAAATAATTCTGTTAAAATTTACAGACTTAAATCGTATGTTTTCAGACAAAAAAGGGCTTTATTTTTCCATACCCCAGATAAGCAACAAGACACTGAAAAACTTTTTCTCTCCTTGTAAGACAGTAGCAACATCCAGAGAGCGCTTGTGACCTGTACATAGCAAAGATTGGGTATTGGAGTAGTGTATTATAATATCAATAGAGTCAGCAACTGCACCAACCTTCTTCAAGGCACAGATTCTGTGAAAACCAAAACAGGGTTGCCAAACAAAACATTACCTCTTATAACTGCAAATGTAGCATTTGGAATAGAACACAAATCGCCAGCTGGATCCAAAAGTGATTTCACCATGCCGTTTCCTGTACCTAAAGGCAAGGAAAAAACCAACATAACCATCATATGTGTCATGACTACAACAGTTAATCAATTTATGCACTGTGATTATGAGTGATTGAACAAAAATCTTTTCAGGATGTGACATAGATTAGTAGATGACTCAACAGGCAAGTTAACTACAGACAGAAGGTGAAGTTCAATCACAACCAAGAAATAATGAGAAAAAAATATAACAGATGTAAAAAAACACAAGAAAATTTCTCTTTAGTACATGTAAAATGGAGCAAAGTTTATGTCCCTTTGATGCTATAGTCTTGCTAGCTATTGCACACCATATGTGACGAGAGATTTTGCAATCAGAAATGTTCAAATAGGAAATCCTTGCTTCTTCATTCATCTTGCACAGGTAACTCCTATTTTGACCATGTTACTGGAGAAGACAAAAAAAGTATCATAAACAACAACCAGCACTGTGCTCTATAATTCTGATGGATATGCAACACATTATATAACCTACAGACACACATGAGAAAACAAAGAATTCTCAAGGATTGGAGAAGTTCATCACAAGATCATTATTGCACCAATAGAGAACTTATGTGTGGGAAACTGATCTCCATTCATCTGCCAGGGCCATGCTCTATCCATGAGAAACCTATGATGAAAACATCATGCATCTCATGAAATTCACTATCTGTTTTCAAATAAACATTAAGAACAAGGTCTTGTGAGGTTGTGACAACTGATCAGATCCAGACCAAATTAGGTATTCAGCTATACTGGCTGAAAGGGCTGTCAAATGTATATCATTGTGACATTTTGAGTCCAGAACCACATTGCAAAAAATGAAAACCAATTTTCAATCTGGTCAATTTCAGGTAGACACTGTACCGACTGGGTTGGCGTGCAAGATGAGAATCAATACAACCCAACCAAAAGATTTACATAAAATTTTGATTACTTTAGTTTTGCTATCACCAAAAGCAAGTCCCTTAGATGTACAACAAATCAAAAGGTATAAGCCTTTAACTAGTCAAAGGAAAACAAGTGTTGCTTGGATGACATGTGCACTTTTAATAGGTTGTGTTATTATAATCATTATATATGTGGAAGATGCTACTTGATGAAAAAACAAATTGTCAACTTATATCAAAAGACACAAATATCAAAGACAGAACAAATGCCAAAATAGACACACCTGCTGGAATTACCCCAAGAGGTACCTTAATTGCGGTAGCCCAGTCTTCTCTATTCAGCAAACCATTAACTACCTACCCATGGGGAGAATGAAAAAAGAAGTCAAGAATTCAAGAGAAAAAAATATATCAACTAATCAGTATCACAATATGGACAAACCCAGGGGTTATGCATGTAGAAATTCTAGAATAACTAGTATCAAATGTGGATATAACATTGTCGACTATTAAGGAAATTTGACAAGGAAATGTACCAGGATTTTCGGGATGTGCATGTTTTATCAAGTATGACAATTAAGCCACAGAAGGTTTAATCCAAGCTAAAGGATATGTCTATGAATATGCTACTCATATATACTGTTTCCAGTGAAAACCAGAGAACCCATGGATACGAGGACACCTAAAACCAACCTAACAAATAGCATATTGAGAGAAAAGAGGCAAAAGATTTCTTTGCTTTCCAGCTAATCAAGATTAGATATACAACACAAGAAATCATAGATGCCTGGACATTAATACAGGTAGTGGACTCCGTAGAATAAAAGGTAAACAGATACACGTAGATGGAGATGTTGTCCCAAAATGTCTATCAAGGATATGTATCTTTCTTTATGTTACTTTATGGAAATCTTGAGAAATATATGAATGCATGTTGAATACTCTTTGGTAATAATTGGCACCCACTTATGACACATTAGTGTTCCATACTAAAATTAAGAAGTTAAATACCAACAAAATCTGGATAAAAAGCCATGAGAGTCTCGATTTTCCTGTCGATTACACAAGTCTTGATTTAGATAAGACTCCTAATTCCTGTCCACCTTTAACCAGACTCTTTTGTGTTCATGCGAGCGTCAAGATGAATTACTAACCTCCACAAGAACACCATCACCGCTGACACACACAATACCATCATATTTTAGAAGATCCAATGATTTTGTGATTTCTTGAGCATGATTCCGATGCTTAGTTTCTGAAGAGGTAGAATATGACAAATCAACTTCTTAATACCATCAAACTGAGGAATCAAATTTTGTTCAGAACAATTAGAAAGGAGTCACATGCTCACCAATTATGGTACAATTGATGTCAGCAGCTGCAAGAAGTGGCTTAATCTCTTTTTTGAAAACCGTTCTTGCACATTTCTTTCCAGAAAATGGGTTTACAATGATAAACAAATTCTTCGGCCTGCCTACAAGACAAGAGATGAATTTGACAATTTAGATATTATTAACCACGAGAAAAAAAAATCAGAATGCTCTGATTCACTTGCTTCTTAGAATATAATCACAACTCACAAGCAAAAGAGATAACAGACAACATAGCTCAATTGACTTAGGAAAGGCATTTACATAATGGAAAAAAACAATAAATAAGATTATGTGTATCTTGAATGTGGAGTCATAATGACAAATGGGTTGATATAAAACTAGTATTCTTTTGGAAATAATTGCGACAGTAATTTGACCAAAATCTTGGTCTTTATACACAATGATAGCGACCTATAGAGTACTTACTTACCAAGGGAGTCCATGTAATCCCTCAATTTGGCGCTCCACCGCCGCGCCGCCGCTTCGTTCGGCATCTCCAACGTGTAATCCCTCCTCACCCTCCTCCTCTTCACGGAGGACCGCTCTAAGCCGCAGAAGCCGTGCTCAGATGCCTCCAGGAAGGCCTTGATCGTAATCCGGAGGCCAATGGTCTCCAGCCCTAGCACTTCCGACTCCAAGCTGAGGCACGTTTCGCCTCCCCTGGAGCCCCACCGCAGCGTCCCGTCCGCTGCCAGGCTCGCCTCAGCCACCGCCCCGTTCACCCGTATCCACTCCGACGGGACTTCGATCGCGGTCTCCTCATCTGCCATCTTCGCCAAACAGACAGAAGGCGACCCCGAGAGAGAGAGAGAGAGAGAGAGAGAGAGAGAGAGAGAGGCGACAGAGCGAGTCTACCATCAAATAGAAAATAGGTAATCGCTGCAAGGCGCGAGCCAACTGACACTTCAGGAAATTTTCTTGCGGAGCGATCCTTTACCTACGAGATATTGTCTTCACTTTCGTTACCTTCCATATTATTGGAGACCATAAAGGGTCCCACTTGTGGGGGCCTGAGTGGTGAATCACGTGGATGGTAGAGGAGCCGACGTGGTTTCCTTTCTCCAAGGAGACGATTGGGGTTCGTTGTGGAATCGTTTCGCTCCACTCGTTGAGGTCTGAACTTGTTTTCATAATGTTTTTAAAAACAAAAAACAAAATTGTAGAAAGGGGCCAACGCACGAAACGAATCGATGTCGTTGATGAGCGAGCGTTTTGCAAGTCAACGCCCATGAGTTTTTCGATCCCAAGTCATCTCCTTCGAATCAAACTATAATGCAACTAAATAATCATGTTCTTATCCTGAAAAGGTCAACGCCGGAGGGCAATTTCGGAGCCATTGCGTCCATAATTATGGTTAGAATAATGATTTGCATCACGAGAATGTTTATACCAGCAGCTTAAATTAGGATTAAAGAGCACACCGTAGATACAGCAAGAACACACCAGAGCAATCATGTTCTTCCCCAATTCATGGACACAGTGAAGCAAGAGATGGTGAGGGGGGGATTATGAGCCTGGCACGAACTTGGTGGCGTAAACCCAAGCATTGTTAGCGACGGGGTTGTCGAGATGATCCAAGAGGTTCTCCAGAGGCCCCTTCCCTGTCACGATGGCCTGCACGAAGAACCCAAACATGGAGAACATCGCCAGCCTCCCGTTCTTGATCTCCTTCACCTTCAGCTCCGCGAACGCGACGGGGTCGTCGGCGAGGCCCAGGGGATCGAAGTAGGTGCCTCCGGGGTACAGATCGTTGCCCTCCCCAACTCCGGGAAGCCCGTTGATGCGGAAGCCCTCGACCAGGCCCATGAGGACGACCTGGCAACCCAGCACGGCCAGTATGCTCTGGGCGTGCACCAGGTTGGGGTTGCCGAGGTAGTCCAGCCCGCCGTCGGAGAAGATCTGCGCGCCTGCCTTGAACCACACCGGCTCCTTGAAGTCCACCTTCACCCACTTCTCCAGCACCTCCGGGGTGATGCAGCCGAACGCCCCCAGCATCGCCCACCTCCCATGGATCACCTGACACCGACAACACTCGGTTTACGATCGGAGTTCATCGCCGACGCTATCGAAGCAGAGGCGTAGGTGGTTACCTCGAGAGCTCTGTTCCTGGCAAAGGCTTCGGGGTCGGCGGAAAGGCCGGCGGTATCCCAGCCGTAGTCACCGGGGAACTCTCCCTTGAGGTACGACGGCGTCTGCGCCGAGAAGGGGCCCAAGTACTTGACGCGGTCTGGTCCATACCACAGCTCGTTTCCCTGCCATGGATGACACCATCAGATGCGCTCCTCGGATTAGATTCAGATGGAGAGAGGGAAGAGCTACACGGCGGCTGACCATGGTGATCCTTCCTTTGCCCATGGGAACAGCATCTCTGAGAGGGTTGGCGCTCGACGCCCGGGTGTGGCCGAGGAATGGGGACGGAGCGACCACTGTGGTGGCGCGAGAAGAAGCCGCAGTCAGGGTTGCTGCCATCTCTGCGGCTGCGGGCGTCTTGGAACTGTGTCTCTGCTTCTGGTGGTGAGAGGTGGATGGAGAGGAACGTATGTAAGCAGAGGAGGGAGAGAGAGAGAGAGAGAGGAAGGAGAGGCCCGAAGCGTGAGGTGGAGATTTCCGGATTTAGTTTGGGCCAATAAGAGGTCTCAAAAGGATCTGAAGCATGTCCACCTCATCTCATTTGATCGGACTGCTATCTTCTCTCAGCCTGCATAACCAATCATGGATTATTCGTTCTCCACTTAATCCTGGTTTCATCTTTTGGGCTGTAATGTTACTTGTCTTGTATAAGTTACAATCTTCTTGATTCTTTTATGAAACGCATATATTAGTTAAATCTAGTACATATATACATATATATATATATATATATATATATATATTACAGACTATGTCACATTATATACCATATAATAAAACAAAATGAGCCCTTCATCAATTACTTCCAAATGCATTCACGTATACTACAGACATCAGATTACGTCAAAGATTCTATGAGCTAATTAACTATTATCCTAATTAGTTATCTTTAGTATTTCGATCCTTATTTTTAAAAAAATATATTATGATTTAGTAAAATACTTAACCTTATTTCTCCTCACATTGTCAATTCAGATGATAGAAATATCGCACATATTCAATGATAAACTGAAGTTAGATAATATGTGACCAATGATAAACCTTATAGTATTTTTGTTAGCAAAGTCGATGACACAAGGAAAAATAAGATTAAATATTTTACTTTAATCTTAATATAATTTTTAAAAGTATAAGAATTTTAATATTAAAGATAACTAATTACAAGAATAATCTATAATTAACTCAAACTTACTAATAAGCTATTAAGTCTTTAGATTTATTATGTGAAGTATTTTATCTTTCTTTTTTTTAAATATCTCATGTGTTTGGTTAGAATTCTTCCTTATATTTCTATGAATATGTTTAATAGGAGATGGCATTGTGATAGATTGTTATTAATTGAATAGAGATTTTGTGACACTTTATGATCATAAGGATATACCTAGAAATTACTGAAATGATTAATCCATTGTTAATCAGAAGGTGTTGGAAGAGATATGATGACTTTATATTGGATATAAGATATAAATCTACCATCTTTCTTGTATTTGAAAGCTGGTTTTGGTGCTTCATTTCTGTGTTTGTGTGTGATAAAACTTTGTTGATATATTATGGTAATTCGATTGCTAATACGAATTACTAAGATTATGCTTTTGAAATGAATTCTTAGTTTAGATTTTCTATTTTCAATAATCATTTTTTTTTACTTTACATATTTTTATTGACATTTTCTTATTGACCGCTATAATTTATAACATATAGATATGAACTTGCAGTATGAACTTTCCACCAAGCTTCCCTTATCGCTTTGGTGCAATTCTTTTAAGAAAAGTCTCTCTCTCTCTCTCTCTCTCTCTCTCTCTCTCTCTCTCTCTCGTCAACTGATGCGGAGAAACTACCGAGCAAAAGCCTGATTTGAGATGAGAGAAAAGCTCGATGTCGCCATTGTTGATGGGTTTCAATGAGGAAACGAGATGCGAAGACCACGTAGAAGCCGAGCATTCGGTCATAACCTCTGCTTCTCAGCAACTCCGATGTGGAAATTTGCGCGGAAATTGATCCATCGAAAGCTCGAAAACATGAGCACCAAAACTGCTTTTAGGAGGAAGCTGCTTCGAACCGCAGTGACACGGTTTCCGATTTCCTTGTGACATGAACACCTGAAGGAGTTCTCCGCAAAGGCACTCGGAATTTGGCATCCCGTTCATCCCAGTTTAGCTTGGCCCAACTCCTTTGGGTGTGTTCTTTGAGAGCGTTCTTATCTCTGCGTGCTGCTGCACCACATTCCACCAGGAAGGAATCGTTGATCGCAACGCAGGTGAGTCTGAAACCGAGCGTCCACTTGGGACTAACTAATACATAATTGCGGACAAATTGTGGAATTCGGTAGAGAAGACAATTTACAGGCAGCAACTCTTTCTTTGTCGATCGATCTTAGGAAACTACCGAGTAAAAGACTGGATTTTTTTTAGGGGAAGGAAGAGCCTGACGTGTAGTCGATGGACTTCAATCAACATTTCCAGGAAAACGGAGGTCAGTGCAGAATTGCGAGGCACAATACTCCTTAGCTTTCCCGAGATCACAATTTCACCGCACATTGAACGAAACTGATGCAGAAGTGGATCGGAAGCTCTTCCAAATTTCCTTCAGCTCCATAGCTGCTGCATTCTCTCGGAAGCTTCGTCGTCAAACAAAAACCGAAGACTCTTCTCCTATAAATGTCACTCGCCATCTGTTACCGTGCATCATACCTGCAGTGTGTTCTTCTCTGTAGTACTGAGATGATGCTGCTCGGAGCAAGCGGTATTCTCACGTTGTTCGTTTACCTCGCTGAGTTCTGCTGCGTTCTTAAGGCGCTGCAAGCCATCGTTCGTTGCATGCTTCCGGTCGCCGAGGTACGCGCGTGTTTAGTCCCTGTAACTTATAGTGCTTCAACCGCTATAGCCCATAAGTTTTCTTCTCCCAGCGATCGACAGAAGTGATGCTTTGATTGGCCGAATCAGAAGCCATTTTTCTATCATCATATCAAGCATAAACGCAGTGGTTTTCGGAGGTGAGGGCAGCCATGTTACAAAGGCAGCTTCAGCTAGTCGACCAAATTCTAAGAGAAATCGCAGAATGGATGGCGAATTCAGAGGTTGTCGATGCAGTTATTCCAGTTATTAACCTACAGGAAGAGCTTTTCTCAACCAGAATTCCTGTTCTTGGTATCCGGGAAATCCAGTAAAGAATTGAGTCAGTGACAGCGATTATGGAGTTCATTGGGTCTTCGTGTACCATTTTTGTTGCGGAAAACATTCCAAGCGAAGAAGGAATAGGCTGTAACAGTGGAATTGATCTGATCAGATGTGTCTCCAACGTACGAGTCGTCGTCGACACCATCAAGCAATTACTGAGGGGGGTTTAGTTATCGTGATTCCCAAGTTCAAGAAATTTTATGAGGATGTGGGAGATTTCGGTGATGGAGAGGGTATGCAACGCCCAAGGAGGCTTAAGTCGGTTTATAACAACGGATTATACGAGCTTGATATTATTAACGTGAACTTAAATATATTTTGGGTCAGCAATTTAGACTCAACAATCATCGTCGAATTGATTGATGGATGAATTATCTCATCAAAAATGAGATTAGGATTGCAGGAAACGAAGAGAGAGCAATTATGACATTCCAAGTTGGAGACTGCCAAGTATACGAGAAAACGATGTCGAAATCCTATTTTAATTTCACATGTGATGTGGGGGAAAAAATAGAAAAGAGAGATGAAAATTGTACAGTAATCTTGCAAGCTTAGAATCAAATGCCTAATGGTGAGACATAAAGGGAACGAAATGTTGCAGAAATTTCCCAGCGCACGAAGCGTAAGACGAGGTGAGCTATATTGTTATACGATGAGTGGGCCTCGCCTATAATCTCATGGCCAAACTAGCTTTGTTATCAGATCCGTCAGCTGTGAGGAAATACGAAACGAGAAATCCTCACCCTCTTTGACTCGGCGACCTTTCTCATATATCAACATATCTTCTTTGTCTGGTTTAATAATACCGGACCCACCAAGAAGTTAACTTTCTAATTAGAGACCAACGTCTTGGAATTAACGTGGGATCCGCTCAAGAATCTACTCATTTATTTTTGGAGGAGAAACTATGAAATGCAGTTGACCAATGACTTCATCTCTCTCTCTCTCTCTCTCTCTCATAATATCAAATATATAATTAACATATACAATAGTATCGAACATGTAACAGTAATATTTGATGTTTATGTAGGAAACACTACCACGAGAAACAGATGAAGATATCGAAGTGGGAAGCAGCATGAGAGGGGAGGGTCTCGGAGCAAGGCTCGTGGAACTTCCTCTGACACGGGTATATAAATCTTAAACTATTGTCTTTATTTTTTTATTTTTTTAGTTTCCCATTATATGTTTATTATTACTATTATTATTCACTCGGCCATGTGTTAAATTCTTCTTATTATGAGATATGAAATGATCTTTATTTCATTCCAATATCTGTGGATAAATATAAGTGTTTTTACATATTTATCCTTGTGAAAATTAGGAAGCCCCACAGAATATTGTTGACCCTAATTTTGAGGTTGAATACATAGATGGCCCCAAGAAACTTCCAATTGAAGTATCATGATGGCAAATGAAAAAGATATATATTTATATGTACATACACAGGCACACAAAAAGATTAATTACATTGGGAACCAATTGTGGAACAAACCAATTGTGGTAACTTATTATACCAATCAAATGCTAACCTACAATCAATGTGTAACGAATTTACATCAGAGCTCTGTTTGAAATTGAAGTCTATGCCTATGCAATTGAAGTCTTAAGATGTATGTTCTAACTACCAGTTTTACTGCTATATAGTATGAACAACAAATAATAACTCGTGAGCAAAGGGTGGATCACCTTGATGGAGCATCAACTCCAGACACTCGATTAGCTTCCTCTCTGCAGCAAAATGATGCCTCGGAGACAAAAATCAAGGTCGCATTCAAGATCACCATATGCATTGCAGGAATGGTTGCATCCATATTCGGCATTTACATGGAGAATAAACAGAAAAAGGCAAGTCATGTTGTCCTCATGATCGGCAAGCTGCTTCTGGCATCAACCTTCTTATCCAGTATGACCCTGATGTTGCTAAGTATCATCTGCAGTTTTGTCAACAAAAAAGTCGTCATAGTTGTAACGCTCACCATGTACATGACCATACTTTTGATGATCTTGTTAGCAATCGATGCCATTGCTCTAGTACTGATGATCTAGACCCTGCAAAGATACACGAATGGTATCGGCAGTTGATCAGGTCTCCACACTGACAGCATAATCCCTCACAACTGGAGCAACAACAGATGGAAAATTCTTCCTCGATATAAAAGATCTTATGGCTAGTTGTGATGAAGTGGGTTTTCACAAGTACAGGATAAACCCACAGTGGCTGCCGACAAAGACAGATGACAGCATCGAAATGAGTCACTCATTCTCATTGTTGCTCTGTAAGTAAAAGCATATGAGATAACCTTTCCAGCTTTCATTAGAATATAAGCGTTTTGAATAAAAAGTGAGCCGGTTTCATGCTAACTGTCCTAGCCAATCTTGCACACAGTCTCCATAAATATATAGTTGCTGCACCTTCTTGTATGCTCTGAATTGAAAAGAACTGCAAGGTTTTCATGCAAGTTAGACATCCTCAAATCAGCTACAACCAACAGAATAGGAAAAGAAGCAATAACACTTCTGAACTTACAGTTGAGGACAATGCTAACAACAAAGATTTTAAAACTATTCTCCGAGATCTTTGCTCATCTTTCACCATGGATGCCGCTAGAGTTTAAATGATTCTTCTTGATAATTGTGAAGTGTCCCATGAGAGTAGAGACGAACCAGGTTCAGTTACCTTACTGTATTCCCAATTCAGTCTGTTCAAGTCTTCGTGCAGTAAGATTTTCTAACAAAAAACAAATATATTTGTCGATAGAAGAAAATTCTGCCTTCCTTTCATTCCATTCATCCAATATATTGCAACACAAAGAAGGCCCTGACTCTGTCGATCCTAATGGTCTAAGGAAATGCTACACAAAAAACTTGAGGATGCAGATACCATAAATAATCACTAGTATCTTGATGGACTTTATCTCATAGTACATGATTATTCTATATAAAAAATAATGGCAATCAAGAAACTGAAATTCTAAATCATGGATTCACTAATCTGTCAAGAACACAGACAATGCAAGAATCTTAAGAAAATTCTACAGCATCATTAAGCTATCAAAAGAATTGAAGATACTTGTTTTCAAGAAAAAATGTGTAGCAAGCGATGATAAAAACACTGACAAAAAGATCTAGAAATTCAGCAGCCTAGAATACTGATGTTAATATTTTTAATGGAACAAGATAAGTGAAAGAGTAACATGATACAAATTACAAGGTTTTGCTTTTGCCACAGAACAATGCCTTCACAGATAGTGGCGATGGAAGTATGCTGAAGTATGTCATGAATGAAAGATAAGCACAGCTGAATGCTACGTAAATTTTGAACCAAACAGACGAGAAAATTGTCAAGTACGTGAAGATGCTTGTTAAAACTATAACCACGAAGCAATTTACTAGGCACATCAATGTGGAAATATCTCCTTCAGTTCCTTGATTAGGAAAATATCCGCGAGCAATAAAATCAGATAGGAGTTGGTCCTTGAGCCTGAATCTCTCTATCAACCACTTAGCTGCCTCAGTTTCAGATGTTGGTATCTCATGGAGGAGGACCCGTTGGACATGAATATGGACTTCAGAAGGATCCACACCAAAAACATTATCAATAAAAGTCGGGCAGTGATGTTTGTAGCCAATGGTGACATCATAAACTGTACAAAAATCAATATGAGATATCATGAATGAATGAAAACACAGAGAAGAGACAAGTCAAAAACATAGAAAGTGAGGTTGCAATAAGCTGGTTCAACTAACTCCCTCTATCTGTCACAAATTTTGTTTCTTTGCCTTCTTTTAAGAAATCCAACGGGTGAAAGGCCCACAGAAAAAAATCATTACCAGTAACAAATAGATTGCAGCAATCATTACCAAGTAGTTCAAGGATTGGATAATTGACTAAAAATGACATACTCCTGTTGGATAGACTCCAGTCGAGTCCAACAAATCGTTTCAATTCAAGCCAGTCCTAATTTATTTCTGGCAACGAGGCTGAGAAATCAGCTGAAATTGGATCCACTTTCGCCAATGCCAACACAGAATGGATATACCGAAATTAGCAAATAAGGCAACTATGCTTATCAATGGTGCAATGAATAAAAATTACACAGAATGATAGCTTGAGGATGCAGCACATGATGTTTGAGATACCTTCCATGCTAGTCAATATTGGCTGTATATATCAGTAAAACAGCTAACCAGGATGCAGAGTGGCAATTTCATTTGGTATGGTGCACTGCCTGAAAATCATAGGCTCACTACACCCTTTGTAAACACATTTTCTTTTCCTTATTTTCCCTTTCCTTTCACTATTCCATCATTTTACTTTTTTCCTACTGACTACTGCATCATTTATATACTTATGAAGTTATATTTGTCTGCAGGCTTTTCCCTATAAAAGTAATAACGAATAAATAAATGCTAAAATAACTTTATTAGGGTTGCTTTCATTAACTAAGACTTTATTTACTAAAGCATAGTTCTGCTCTGTCAAACCTCAAAGATGGGTTTCAAAAATTGAAGCTTAGAACAGGCAACACCTCATCGGTCAGAACTTGATCCATGGTATAGATCAATGTATTTTCAGAATTTTAACAATGGATCACAGTACAATGAGACAACAAAATAAATCTAAATGCTTCCAATGTAAACATAGTGAACTTAGGAAAATGCTAGTACAATCTGCCCAGAATATAGGAAATCCAAAGGCAAACCAACCTGCATCTAAGGAGTTGCTTAAAGCTTCCAAACATGCAAAGAACCCCTTTGTCTTCGGAATAAGCAGATTTTTGAGAATTGGCAACCCATTTTCAGATGCAAACTGTTGGCTTTTTATACACTTCTTTTCACTGGCATACAAACAGAGGCATTGTTACTGTTAGCTTCAAAATCCCTTCACATGTCTAATACTAGAAATGGAATTTTAAAACTAGCAATGTTATATTTCATGATAACTTATTGTTGTTAAAACAGCCCACAAGGTACAGCAATTCACAGGAAATCATAAGACTCTCTAATTACTAAGTCACATGATACTTTAAGATCAATAGAAGTGATGTTTCTTGATTTTTTCAAAATTCCAAAGGGTTGACATGATAAAGATAGAGAAACATTACGTATAGTCAGTGCCCTCAGGGAAAACAACAAGCCACAGAGGATCTCTGGAATCTTTAAAACTTGATAGCTTCTTTCTCATAATTGATTCATCAATTTCCCACTTTCTTTCCACTGCAATAAACTCCAAAGCGTGAAACCCCCAACCAAATATAGGCAGTTTCATCAAGCTGCTCTTAAGGATATACTTTAAGTATCCCAAGTGACCCTTCCTCAATGCAAGATCCCACAAATACATCCAGTCAACTTCAGTTCTGTGGTTAGCAAAGAGCAAAACTCGCTCTTCCATAGGCACGGTTTCACCAGAGAAAACCACCTTGGTCTTATTAATCTTCTCAAACAAAAAGGGCCACAGAGATAACCATGTAGCAAAGAGAAAGGAAGTTGCCTTCCTGCTGTAATGTACACTGACAAGACGCAATAAAAGAGTGGTCACAGGGGCCCAATAAACAATCATCATAAAAGCAGTCGAAAGCAATATTACTAAACATGCTACACCCCTGAAAGCCCTCAAAGGTGTCAGGTGACGGTGTCTCGGTTGGTCTTTCAATGTGAAAGGCTCATGGACATCCATCTCTTTCCTGTTTCCATTCAAACACTCAGATTCCATGGAAGTACAACCATTAATACTTGACATCTTGCAAAACCCATTGATGGATCTGCTACAAGGCTTAGTCATCACCTTATATCAATGAAGTGGTATGTAGACTAAACCAAGATGCAAATGGAAACCTGCAGAATTAGTTGAAAGAGATATGAGTACACCAGTCGTGCCATGGACACCAAAATTTACATAGAGAGCAAGAATCCTTAGTCGCCAATATCAAAACTAGCAAGCAGGTTATCATATATAATAGTTTTTAATCCAGCAAAACAAAAAAAATGCATTATTCAAACATGGACTAAATGATTCAGGTGAAAATCTCTCAAAAGTAACATATATTTAATTCACATTCTGATGGAGAATCTCTAACACTATAACTAATTTGTATGCAAGTTTTCTCTAAATTAATTGTATATACAACTGCAAAATCTGATGGGCAATGCTTGAAGTATTAACAAGGACTTTGCTCACTAATTGAGATTTTTGAAATATACAGTACATTTAGACCAATAAGAATGCATCACCAGTTACTAAAGAAAAAAATATATATCCCACAAACAATCAAACAAAATATGCTCATTTAAATAAGTGATTCAGTTATCTCCATGAAGCATGTGACTCTTATGGGTAATTGTGTTATTACCTTAATTGACCCAAATATAACAAATCCATAATTTACAAAAGAATTTTTATTTCAATATTCTTGTCTTTACAATGCTAAATATTTTCAGATGGAAAAGAATTTGCACTTCACGGTAGTGCCACAAGTGACAAAGAAGTTTCCTCCACCCAAGCCTCAGAACTATTATAAAAAACTGCAACTCGGGCCAAAATCACCTTGAACCAACTTGAACTACTTAAATCGATATGGTTAAGTCAATTAATAAACTCAAACAAATAAATGAGAGAGGAAATTAGGCTAGGTTGCACAGTGTTGACCCAGACTAGACCAGTCCACATGAGCCCTGGACTGGTCACGTGCACTGCACATGCCTGTCTCAGGTAGTTGGTTGGGCTGAGGTGCAACGAGCTGAGCAAAGGGCGACAGAGTAGGTTGGGCTGCAATTGGCTCGCAGGCTAGGACGTGATTGACACATGGGTTGGGATATGCTTGGCTCACGAATTGGGTCATGCCTAGCTCACAAATTGGATCGCACTTGGCCACATGGGCTAGGCCACACCTTGTCACATGGATTAGGCGACCTAGTCTGGCTAATCAACCTGACTTAGGTCAAACCCAAGTTTGACCCCTCTTATTATATTTTAATTTTCTATTTTCTTATCAAAAACATTTTAAAATGTTATAGAATAACAACTAAGCATGAATAAATCATCAAAATAAGAAGTTCATTAAAACTTTATAAATTAATTCATGAAAGCAAACTTTTAAATAATTAAATTTAAAAATATATTTTTATGAATTAAAAAATCTAATAAATTAATGATCCCAAATCAAATAGTAGAAATTCACATATAATTCCTTGAAATAGAGATATGTCTAATTAAATGAATTAGAACTATTATTTTAATCCAACAATAAGTCAAGCATCATCAATATGAAATTAAATAATTAATTCAACATCAAAATTTCATGATCATCATTTATTAATTATAAAATTTCGAAATTTAAATATTATTGTGAATCATAGAAATTATAATAATTTTAACGTAAAGATTTCAAAATATAAATCAAAACTTGCAAGAGAAGAGTGGAGGACCTACCTTTTCTCGGGAATTCTTTCCTTAATCCTTTCGCAACAAGCCTCGATGAGGAATGAGAAAGAGGGGAATGGTTATATACGAGAAGATAAACCCTCCCCAAAAGGTAAGAAATAATTAATGTTAATATTTAATTTATTTTCACACACAAAAATAGAATTTGAAACATTTATAGACAATTTAAAAAAAAAAAGATACCTTGTTGCTTTTTTCCCAAAGGTGTCCCATGTTTTTATTATTCCCAAATGGTGCCTTTGTTATGAATAATACCGAAAATACTTCTTACGAGCACAAAATACAGTGTTTTTCTTGTGGTGACCAAAACACTGTAACAGGCCAATTTTTGGTCCTCATTTGAGAGATATTGTTCCTAAATTATTACAAATACCTATTTGAATCCTACTATAGTATATCAAATGGTCATAGTGTGTTTTGATTCCAGTTGATTCACTTACATTATTTTCCAATAACATTAGTGTTTTTTTTGTGGTGTTGAAAACATTATAAAGCTATTGAAAAAATTATAAGTGACATCATATTATATCTTTTTAGTTATTATTGCTCGTAGACCATTACGATACTAAATTTTAGGCTTGTAGTTGGTTTGGTTGAGGCTACAAGTCTATTTGGGTCATTTATAATGTTTTCAAATAAGTTTTACAAGGTTCTTCTTAAGGTGGTCAAAACATTGTAATATGCTATTTTTTTTATCCTTATTTTTGTGATGTTGTTCCTAAATTATTATAAATATCTATTCGAATCTTAGTTTGGTATATGAAATGGTTTCTAGTGTGTTTTTATTCTATTCAAATCACTTACAGTGTTTTTCAATAGTATTATAGTCTTTTTCTGAGGTATTGAAAACCCTATAAAGGTAAGAAAAAACATTATAAGTGATATCATATTATGCCTTTTTGGTTGTGATTGCTAATTAACCATTACAATACCAAATTTTTAGGCTTGTAATTGGTTTGATTCAGGTTAGGAGTCCATTTGGATATATATATATATATATATATATATATATATATATATATATATATATATATATATATATATATATATATATATATATATATATATATATATATATATATATATATATATATATAGTGTTTTCAAGTAGGCTTTATAGTGTTTTGAAGTAAATTTTATAGTGTTTTTGACTGGTATTCCCTCTGAACCAATGGTCCCTAAGTTGTCTCCATGTTTGGCGAGCAAGTAGCACTAGGGTTGGTGAATGATATTTTCGGTATTTTTCGAAACAGAGGATGCAACCATTTAAGAAAAACTAAAACGAGGGGCACCTTTTGGGAAAAAAGCAAAAAGGGAAGTTTCTTCAAGGAAATCACCCAACATTTATTTCCTTAAAATTCACGTCATTGATCAGGAAATAAATAAATTAATAATTTTTAAATTATTTAATCAATGACTAAATTCATAACTTGTCCCCACAATTAAAGAAACCAATTTTAATTAATTCCTTAATCATATTACACAAACAAGGAAATGAAAAATTCAAATAAAGCAACACATTAATTACAGTAAATTGATTTAAAGTAAGGCGAAAATTTTCTGGCCATGACACTAATTTTATATACAAGATCACAAAAGAAAAAAGCATTTTTTTCAAAAATGGTTGTGCACTTGTTGCCACATACAGCACCATCACTGTAGTCATAGTTTGTGCAAACAGAATGGGCAATCATACATCTGGGATTGGCTTCAGTCTCCAATTTCTGTAGTAAACAAAATTTTACAATTATTTCTGACCAAACATTCAAGCAAAATCTCTAGTGAGGGCCACTGACCATTAGACAAATTTATAGCTAAAGACCACTGGTGTCATGACCAAACTTTTAAAGTTAAGGATCTTTACCGACGGCCCCTGACGATCAGACGAATTCAAGCAAAATCTTCTATCCTTATCAATGGCGTAGGATATGATCATCTTTGATATTCTTTTTGGGGTTTTTATATATTGGACCACGTGACAACTTATGAAATAAACGTTTTAATCCTGAAATCCTTTCAAAAACTTTTTGATGTTACGTACTGTATATCCTTTCACTGAAGAGATTCCTTTCTTCCCACTCATAGTCGCAAACTTAAAAGGTTGCCAAGATCATGAATTGCGCAAATAGCATCCAAAAGAGTTGGAATCGATGTAGTGGGCACGCATCATATCCTCGCAGCAGCCAAAGCTACATAATAAACATCACTCCTCAAACCTAGCTTATCTTGTTGATCAACATACTATGAAAGGTCTGAACCCATCTGCCCACGTCTTTCTGAACATATATAGATCGACTTTAAGCCCTACAACTCAAGCAGAAATCCAGACCAACCAGACACTAATCATTACATCCCTTAATCAGAAGAAAAGGCGATCATCAGCATCACAATCCGACCGAAACTAGGGCGAAAAAAAATATAAGCGAGTAAAAGGAAATTAAGACCAGATGCAAGCGGATCTAATCAGATCAGAATACGGAGAACCTGGAGAGGAAGCGGAACCGATGAAACAGTAGGATCCGGTGGAAGGAGGAGAATCGGCGCCCGAGGGAAGGAACGGAATGGAGTCAATCGAAGGAAGTATTAAGAGATCAATAGATCAAAGAATTGTGTGATCCGTATGGACACCAAATGAGGCGGCCGCCGAGACACTCCGGGGTTTTTTTTTGCGGGGTGGGTTTACCTTTCGGTTTATATTTTATTTGTATCCGTACTTTT
This sequence comes from Musa beccarii, assembly GCA_024322285.1. Lineage (NCBI taxonomy): Eukaryota > Viridiplantae > Streptophyta > Magnoliopsida > Zingiberales > Musaceae > Musa > Musa beccarii. Next base: position 47,127,632 of record CM044395.1, read on the forward strand.
TTCTTCGGAGGTGCGTTCACCCGCCTCAATCGACAGGCGCGACAATTCGCGGGGCCCATTTAAGATCCTGGTTTGGCGGTTGCCACGCCAGGCACGTTTCGGGGTGAGGGCGGTAGGTGCCGGGACAGCGAGTAGGTGGAGTGCTTTTTGTTCTTTATGGTTTAGTTTTATTATTAAAGAACTGATGCGATAGAGGAGTTAGGATTCTCTCCAAGTCTAACGCATTCTGCTTCTCCTCCAATTCTGCTATCTACGCTCCCATCGCTGCTTTGTCGCTGTGTCGTCGGCTGTCAGATAGATGAGGATTTGGAGGGGATCCTTCCGACTCTAGCGCAAAGATGATGTATGGTGGGCCCACGAGTGTGGGTCCCTCCACATGATGGTTGCAGTTCAGGCCCATTGTGTGATGCAGTCAAACCATGCGTCGGATTCTCGAAGGGGGCTAAGCCGACAGAGGTCGTCAAGATGCGTGAAATCTCAAAATCTGACGGTGGACAAGTTTGTCTTCCCAGCGAAGCCGAGGTTGATCAAATTGTTGTTACCCATTAATTGGATTTAAATATATATATGGATTTAGAATATAAGTACTATGATTTTATGGAATTATGCATACCTTTAATAGAAGATTAGGTACCAAAATATACTGGTAGTTAAGAAGTATAGTTTGATCAGTGAAATATTAGACGTTTGACTTCTTCTATGAAACTAATGCAATGAGTTGCTTAAGCAACCTATAGATCCCCATGCACACAGATGGATGTCCGGCGACACCGCCGGAAACAGACGCGAGACACCCTATCCGCACAAACGCCCGACAGTGGATCGTGCCATACAACATCGATTTGGCCATCGCCAACTTCGCCATCTTGAGAAGAAACGAGAGGCCGTGAGCAACCATCGATCTGATGTGCAAGCAAACAAAAGGGAGGAAGCTGCTCGGAAACTGTCTTCCTTGGCCGCAGACCACGGACGTCCTCTATCTCTGTCCCTCTCAGAGAATACAAACAATATGAATGCCACGTCCTTATCTTGGTTTTGGTTTTGCTCTTCGTTTCTGGGAACGATGGCTAAGAAGGACAGCCGATGCTCAATGATTGTCTCCCATTGATGACCATCACGTTGATGATGGCACAGATCCTGAGAGTAGCAAAGTTCATCTCTATCACCTCCGTGTAGTAGTGTTCTTATTAGGAACTCTTAATACCTTGTGTGATTGAAACAAATATCTTTTTACTGGCCATTTTCACTATGAAGCAACCGCCTGCTACAGAGCGACATCAAGCACATTTCGAGTCAGATGACTTGGGCCTCTGGCACAGGAGAGATTCACATGCTATATATGTATGTATGCATCTCAGTGAGAATCCACCAAGACAACAATCCCAAATTATATGGTTTAATGAAGGCTAAATCCATATGATCTCCTTACTCTGTTCTGAGAGTGACAACCTCTGCCTCACAAAGACAACTGCAGTAGGCCGATTCAATAGCATTTTGTTGTGCACAGAGCTGCTCCGTGTTCTTCAGTTTCTCTCCTCCTCTGACTCAGTGTTCACACTCTCTCCTTTCTAGTAGGAGCTCTAAATCCGGATGTCGAGTGGAGAGTCAAGCAGTCGCTCCCACGAGGAAACTGAGGATGGAAGCCAGAACAAGCCAAGTGACTCCACCCGAGCTTGTGACTCTCACAGGGGAAGATGGCTTCTTGGTTGGGCTTTGGACCCCTGCACTAAATGGGTCCGGGAGTGGAACCGTATCTACCTCCTCGCCTGTGCTCTGGGACTGATCGTGGATCCACTCTTCTTCTACACGTTATCGGTGAGCGGCGCCTTGAAGTGCATCTTCGTCGACGGGTGGTTCGCCGTCACCGTGACGGCCTTGCGGTGCATGATCGACGCCATGCACGTCTGGAACATATGGTTGCAGCTTAGGATGGCCTACGGCGCTAAGCGCTCCGAGGGGGAAGAGGAAGGCGAGAAAGGCGGAGGGGGAAATTTCACGCCGATCTACGTGAAATCTAAGAGGGGCTTCTTCTTGGATCTCTTTGTTGTTCTCCCTGTGATGCAGGTGATACTTCCCGGACACTGCCTCTTTGTCTATCGTACGGCATCAAGATAAATTAGCTGCATCGTTTCTACTACAATGATTAATCGTACGGCAAGAACATCTCACATGAGAACTTGCTGGATTTAGCACACGAGGATGCTAAATCAGATCTAAGTTAACACACAAAAGTTTAGGATGCGGGAGCAATTTAGAGAGTTAGCAATCACTACATGTCAGTGATGCAAGAGATGGTTGATGAAGTCTTCCCGTTTGACCCAAATTTCATGGTTTTTAGGCAAAGACATCAATTAATGGGAGCTAAACTCGGTAGAAATCATGGTCTTGCAAGATGTGTAACTAATGGCCAAAAACAATGATGCAGATCGTCACCTGGGTGGGAGCTCCGGCGCTGCTACGGAGAGGAGCAACGACAACAGTGATGACCGTCTTCCTGATAACGTTCCTCTTCGAGTTCCTTCCAAAGATCTACCACTCCGTCTGCATCCTGCGTCGCATGCAGAACTTCTCAGGATATGTGTTTGGGACTATTTGGTGGGGAATTGCTCTAAACTTGATGGCCTACTTCGTCGCATCACATGTCGGTATCCTTCCCTTGCCTCTGATGTTAACCTGTAAAATCCTGAAAAAGAGTACAAACTTCTGCAGATCATTGTGATCATATTAAACGATCGCTTTGGTGTTGCTATGATAGGCTGTGGGTGCGTGTTGGTACCTGCTGGGAATACAAAGGGCAGAGAAATGCCTGAGAGTGCAATGCAGCCTGGTAAAAGGATGTGGTCCGAAAACAATGGCTTGCATGGATCCCATCTACTATGGTGCGGCGACAAGAGTAAGGGATGAAGCCAGGTTGGATTGGGCCAAGAACTTGGAAGCGAAGACTAGATGCCTCGATAGCAGTGACAATTTCCAGTATGGAGCCTACAAGTGGACCGTCGCTCTGGTTACTAACACTAACCGGCTGGAGAAGATACTCCTCCCCATCTTTTGGGGCCTAATGACTCTGAGGTCAGTCTCTTCTCTTCTCCTTGGGGATCACTCCGTTGATGCCTGAAGGAGTCTCTTCTTTCAGCACTTTTGGCAACTTGGAGAGCACCACGGAGTGGCTAGAAATTGTGTTCAACATCATCATAATCACGAGCGGTCTCATTCTCGTCACCATGCTCATAGGAAACATCAAGGTATGAAGACTATATGAACAAACAAAGCTGCTTGTATTGGTGATTTGAGACGGTACACGATTGATTGCAGGTATTCCTTCATGCGACGACGTCGAAGAAGCAGGCGATGCACCTGCGGATCCGGAGCGTGGAGTGGTGGATGAAGAGGAGGAACTTGTCGCAGGGGATCAGGCAGAGAGTGCGGCAGTACGAGCGGCAGAGGTGGGCAGCGACGAGAGGAGTGGATGAGTGCGAGATGAGCCGAAATTTCCCCGAGGGGCTGCGGAGGGACATCAAGTATCACCTCTGCCTCGATCTCGTTCGGCAGGTAATGCGTATGAGAAGTTAAAGATTTGGAGATGGCAGAGAGCTGATCGAAGTGCAATCGCACGCAGGTCCCTTTGTTCCAACACATGGATGAACTGGTGCTCGAGAACATCTGTGACAGGCTGAAGTCTGTCATCTTCCCTAAAGGGGAAGTGGTGAGCACATGAACATACCCGACTAAGCGTCTCTCTTATTCTTTATTACCATGTCTTCCTCGATCATTAGCTGCTCTCCCGTTGTGGTCATCAGATTGCCAGAGAAGGTGATCCGGTCCAGAGAATGCTGTTCATAGTGAGAGGGCACTTGCAGAGCAGTCACGCCCTGCGAGATGGCATCAGGAGCTGCTGCATGCTGGGGCCTGGAAACTTCAGCGGCGACGAGCTCCTGTCATGGTGCCTGCGGAGGCCGTTCGTGGAGCGAATGCCGCTGTCTTCCTCGACGCTGGTAACCCTGGAGACGACGGAGGCGTTCGGGCTGGAAGCCGGCGACGTGAAGTACGTGACGCAGCACTTCAGGTACACGTTCACCAACGAGAAGGTCAAGAGGAGCGCACGGTACTACTCGCCCGGGTGGCGGACGTGGGCGGCGGTGGCGGTGCAGCTTGCGTGGCGGAGGTACAAGCACCGGAAGACCCTCACGTCTCTCTCCTTCATACGACCACGAAGGCCTCTGTCGCGGTGCTCCTCGCTGGGGGAGGAGAAGCTTCGGCTCTATACTGCGCTGTTGACCTCGCCCAAGCCGGACCAAGATAACTTCTTGTGATGGATGGGCGATTGTGTAATTTGGAAACATGTTATGTTATTGTAAATCATATTTAAATGTATTTTATACTATCTTATTAAAATTATAAAAAAAATAAGTACTATTTAATCAACATAATAATTTATTTGCATGTATTATCTTTTCCACTCCCTTTAGAAAAAATTAGAGTTATAGAAATATATACGAGACTAAATATTATAGTAGAATCTTGATTTTGATTAGTCAATAATATATTCTTCATGATACTTATTTATTATTTATTTAAATATTTTATTTACTATTAATAAACCATTACAGTTCATCATCGATTTGCACTGAATTGCATCATATGATATCCCATAAGAACTTTGAATCATGTATTTCTTTCTTAAAAATACTCATCTACCTTCGTGTTTTTGGTAGGATAAGTAATACTAATAATAAAACTTTCGTATCAACCCTTATTATCTTTCTTGAGACAAACTCTATTAGTTGAAGCTCACATGTTAGTGAAATCAATCTAGACTCGAATATGATATTTTATTGTTGCATAAAATGTATTATCATCGACTTTTACTTTACTAGAGATCAAATTACTAAATTCTAATTACATATATCCTACATCAATACATCTAAACTTTCTCATAAGACCACTTGCTCGTAAGGTATTCTAATATCATTGACACTCATGATAGAAACTTAAACTTACGAGGGCATAATAACGAATAGATCATTGATAGAAGCAAATCAAGATATAAATGATTAATAATAATTATATTTCTAATATATTATGATCATCAATCTATGATTTGAGAATAATCATATTAATTGGGAATCACTCTCTTTAGTATATACAAATACATAATATTACAATCAATGAGATCACATCCTTTTCCAGAACAATTCAGCACAATCTTGATGTATAAGAACTTAAAAACATCATTCAAAATATCACTTAGGGATTAAAGAAAGATCATACAATCCTTCTTAAAAAAAACTTAAGAGAATGTTTAGCAAAGGTATAAAATTTAGCATCAACTGCAGATCATATCAAGTGATCTAGAATCACAAGACTCCAAACTTAGCAAAACTACATGAGGGACATACCTGAGAAAATTCATTCGATGCTCAAGTTTCGATAGGTTTCAGAGTTCTTTAGAATTGAATATATTAGAACTTGAGTCTTTAGAGTATTTAAGAATACAACTAAGAGACTTTTTATAGTAAGATTTTTTATCGTTATGCTTAGAGACATGTATTAATATTTAAAATAACATGACATGACACTTAGGTCCTTGTTGGGGAGGAGCAATTTTGGGTCTATAGTGCGCTATTGATCTCACCCAAGCTCGACCAAGATAATTTATTATGAGGGATAGACGATGATGTTATTGGAACATGTTATGCTATTGTGAATCATATTTAAACATATTTTATACTACATTATTAAAATTATAAAAAATAAATAGTATTTATAAAACATGATAATTTATTTCCTTGTATTATCTTTTTCACGCCCTTTACGAGAAAAAATTAGAGACATAAAAATATATATAAGACTAAACATTATAATAGAATCTTGATTTTGATTAGTTAATAATATATTCTTCATGATACTTATTCATTTTTTTATTTAAATATTTTATTTACTATTAATAAATCATAATAGTTCATCATCGATTTGCGCTGAATTGCATCGTATGATACCCAAAAGAACTTTGAATCATCCACTTCTCCCTAAAAAATACTCATCTTCTATATGTTTGCTAATGTTGATTGGCCAAGTAATACTAACAATAGAACTTTGGCATCAACCTATATTATCTTTGTTGAAGTAAACTATATCACATGAAGCTCCTATACTAGCGCAAACAATCTAGATTCAAATATGGTATTTCATTCTTATATAAAATATATTATCATTGACTTTGATTTTATTAGAGATCAAATTATTAAATTCTAATTACATATAGCCCATATCCATATATCTAACTAACTAGCAAACTTTCTTACGAAGCTACTTGCTTGTAAGGTATTTCAATTTCATTTACACCCATAATAGAAGTTCAAACTTACCGAGGCATGATAGTGGAAGGATCATTGATAGAAGCAAATCAAGATATAAATGATTGATAATAATTATATTTCTAATATATTATGATCATCAATCAATCCATGATTCAAGAATAATTATGCTAATTGGAAATCACCCTCTATAGTATATAAAGATACACAACATTATAATCAACGAGATCACAGCCTTTCACAGTACAATTCAACACAATCTTGATGTGTGAGAACTTATAAAACATCATTCAAAATGTCACTTATGGACCAAAGAAATATCATATAATCCTTCTTTAAAAACTTTATTTAAGATAATGTTTGTTGGCAAAAGTCTAAAATCTAGCATCAACCGTACATCATATATTTGTTCTTGAATCTCAAGACGCCAAACCTAGCAAAATTGCATGGGGGTCATGCTCGAAAAAATTCATTTGATACTCAAGTTAGGACAGGTCTTGAGTTCTTTAGAATTGAATATTTTAGAACTTAAGTCTTAGAGAGTCTTTAGGAATATAAACAATAGGCTTTTTTTAATAAAATTTTTATCATTATGCTTGGAGACATATATTTATATATATATATATATATATATATATATATATATATATATATATATAATCATGAGTTATATCATTTCATATAGAATCTAGATGGTATGGATGTGGTTATAATATTTAAGAAGTGACATTATATTAGTTATATGGTCTCGAAGTATTAATAATATGATATGACACTGGGGTATTAGTCACATGACGTATCAATCACATGTGTCAATCATATCATTATTCTTTATCACACTATCATTTTTATATAATTATATAGTTTTACTAAACGTTATGAATTGTGGCTAAAAAAAAGAATGAATGACTACAAAATATGTTGTGGAGGGTGGAAAATATAGGATTTTCCCCTTTCATGTGTATGTCAAAAATTTAGTGACAACTTTTCCTTGAAATAAAAGATGAAAAATTTTAAATAAATCAATGTAAAAAATATTATATTTGGGTATTGGGTCAAGTGACTATGAATTTAATTGAAATATGAATCTGTCTTTACAAATAAGTATCCGACATCAAGCTTAGTAAAAAAAAAGATATTTTAACCATATCAAAATTTTTACTTTAGAGTATCTTTTGATTAAATTATTGGTAAAATAGAATATAAGAATTGATTAAAATAAAATATTATAATTTTTTTAATTAAATTATTGTTATAATAGAATAGAAGAGTTAATTGAAATAAAACGTTTTATAAACATGCGGTGAGCGTGGATCGAACACGCGACCTTCAGATCTTCAGTCTGACGCTCTCCCAACTGAGCTATCCCCGCTCGGTGTTTTGTTCTGACGCTTAAATTTTAAAAAGTATTTTTACTCAGCAATTTCCGATACGGCCCTTCCAGTTCACTTCCTTCTCCAGCTCCAGCAAATCCTTTGCCAGCTTACAGGCGTCGAACAACACCGACTTGCTTCTGTCTCCCTTCACGTCTACAGGTGGGGAGTTGATTTCCATCCCAAGAAGCATCCTGCAGCGGTCAATCGAGGTCCTCGGAGGTGTTCGGTTTCCACCGTCTCCATTCTGGCTCTTTCTGCACGTCAATCGCCGCTCTGGTTCCTGCAGCGGTCACCGAGGCGTAGTCCTCCATCGAGTTGGCAAAGTTGGTGCCGGGGTCGGGGGGCTTGACCATGGAGTTCCGCAGGCTGTCCATGCTCGCAGACATAAGAGACCACGGCTTCTCACCCTAGTTGAGAATGCCGGCGAGAAACATCATGGCCGCAGGGGCCGTAAGCCTTGTCTCTGGCAAGGAATCAACAAAGACGTAGAAAGCCACGGCAACCTGAAACACGAGCCCCATCAAGTGCCTCATCCACAGCTCGTTATCCTCAAGGGCGAAGGCCGTGATGGTATCAGGGCCGCCGAGGTGCAAGAGAAGGAACGGCGACCAGAAAGCGAGGCGGTCTTCGTTCAGGGTGCTGTGAGAGGAAGAGGCGCAGTCAGAGCGAGTGTGGTTATTGGAGAGGATGCCAAGAGCGAAGGTGGCGACCCAGTCGGCGAGCAAGTAGGCCGACCAGAGGATGAAGCTGATCCACCTGGAGACAACGTGCTTCCGGTGGCTCCCGGAGAAGATGAGGATGATCTACAAGGTCAAGCTCATTAAAATGAATGACCGGAGATCCCAGTCATTCCATGCTCGCCTCCACCTGTAAGGGAAGATTTCCATCTCTCTCTCTCTCTCTCTCTCTCTCTCTCTCTCTCTCTCAACCCTCTTCAGTGCCCAAGAAAGAGTGTGGCCTTGAGTTGACTACGCAGTCCAAAAGCTTGGGCTTTCGGATGTACTTCCTCCCCCACGCGTTTAGATGAATTGGCGTGTACGCGTGAAGCGAGACAGAAGACGACGAGAGAGTGAGGGGAGAGATGGCACTTCCTTGAATGTTCTGCTACAGTGAGGTTGACGAAGACCGCCCGAATCAATAATTAGACGGATTGACCATATGGCACAGATCCGCCGAACGTGCAAGCGGCATTTGAATTGGTCCAGTGTTCCCATTTCTTTCCATGTCTTGGCCTCACATTGACCGTCAGAGTTCCATCATCCCTCCGTAGATTCCTGGTCTCTTCCTGAGACCTCAATGCCACTTTCCTCTTCCACTTCTCTGCTTCATCAGAACTCGAGGTCTCGAATTCGAGCAGTGCCGAAAGCTCACACACAGGAATGGCGGTGGCGATGGTGCAGTTCCTCATGGAGAAGTTTGTGGATGCGCTCGAAGAAGAAGACAGTTCGGCGGTTCCCTTCCATGCTCTGTTCCAGGACATAAAGGAGGATCTAAAAGCGACGATGAGGTCCTCCGTGCCTCTGGGCACCGCCGACCTCCTCCGCGACTTGCTGTACGACCTCAATGACATACTGATCGAGTGCCGAACGCTCTCCAAGAAGCACACGGAACTCAAGCAACGGAAGCGCGTAAGACTCTCTTCCATGTCGAGTCTATGGTTTCTGTACAAAGCGAAGAAGAGGCTGCAGGCGATCAAGCACACTGTCCAACCCAGAAACCATGGAGCGGGGGATCAGAATTACAGCAGTGGTTCGTTAAGTGGCGACATGGAGTTCGATCGGTGGACTTCGCGTTCTGTGGACAAATCGAAGGTTTATGGTCTCGACGATCAGCTCAACGCGATAGAGAGAATGCTGTCGGAAGTGGATAGCGGCGGATTCAAAGGAATCGGGATTGTGGGGATGGGTGGAGTTGGCAAAACAGTGCTAGCGCAGATGGTCTTCAACAGTCCGCAGGTGAGAAGGCGCTTCTTTCCGCGGCTATGGGTGTGCATGTCTCAGACGGTGAAAAGAGGTAGAGATGTCCGAAGAGAGATGTTGGAGAGGATGCTAATGGCACTGGGAGTCGAGGAGGAGACCATCACATCCATCTCAGAAGCCGGTGCAGGAAGCGGTGGCCTCGCAGAGTTGATGTTCGCGCTCCACCTCCAATTGATGAACAAAAGATATCTCATCGTCTTCGACGACGTCTGGAACATCGACGAATGGTACGAAGGATTAATGAGCTCGGGTTTGCCGGACGAAGGTTTATGGGCTGGTCATCTTCGTCTTGACCGTGTGTTGCCGAAGGACTGCGGCGGGTCGGTCATCGTCACAAGCAGATTGGAGGAGGTGGCTGTGAAGATGGTCGGGAAAGAGAACATGTGTCGGATCGAGCCCCATAAAGACGGGGAATGTTGCTGGAATATATTCATGGATTCAGTGACGGAGGGCGGGCTTGCGGACGATCATCCTACTCTGAGAAGCATGAAGACAGAGATCGTGGATAGATGTGGTGGCCTGCCATTAGCTGCAAAGACCATAGGGGAGATCTTGCGTGGATCTCTCTCACCAGCAGAGAATTCGGCGCCCGAGAACAAGCTTCATCCCTGAGATCTCTGTGAAATCGGTGGCAATAAACAGATGCCAATGCATTCTTTCTTTCTAGTACTGAATTTGTCTACAGAAACGTGTCACTTTGCCTAGAACAACAGATTATAATTGAAGCACAAACATCAATTTCTTCTTCGTTATTGTCCTGAGCGATGCTGTCAGAATCGACCCCATCTTCTGAAGAGTAAATGAGACTTGATCTTCTCATCTTCCCACGTCAAGTTATTCCACCATTGTCTCTCTCCTCGGATGATGGCGATTGGGGTCAGGTCATTGACGCCCACGGGGAGCGCCTTCAGCTTGGGGCATTCCTTCACCTTGAGGTGCTTGATACATGGCAGAATACCTCCACACACACTCTTCAATTCCGGCAGTTCCCACAGACGTAGCGTGTGCAGTCTTGGAAAGGCTTCTTCTCCAGGCACGGAGTGATCGTGAACGCTCTCCAGCTTATCACAGAATCTTATCTGCAGAGTTTCAAGGCTTTGGAACCGCAGGGATGAACAAAAGAGACCGACGAGATTTGGACAGCAATCGATATGGATGTGTCTAAGGCTGGTGAAGTTGGTTTCCTTCTCCACACCAGCAAACAAGAAGCTCAGCTTTTCTAGATTTGAGATCCATAGCTTCTCCAAGCTTAAAACTTCAGACACGTCCTCTAATTCTGCCGTAAAGATGCTTTCCATTTGGTCACACCTCTGAATCCAACACTCTCTCATTGCTCCGAGGTTCTGCAGTTCAAAATCTGAGAGTTGCTTCACCAACTTCACGTCATTCAAGAAGACCACATCCGCATGATTAAGGACTCCTCCAATTCCCCAAGGACGAACATGATGGATCTCCAGAAATCGGCAATCATCTGGGGGTTGCGAACAATATTTCGTTCCGAAGTAAGTTTCTCTGAAGACAAAGTTCTCGTTTTGGAAAACGAACTCACTGTCTCTGTTCGCTTCTTCGGAGGGACAAACACGAAAATGGAACCTCAGAAAGCAATTATCCCACAGCGGAGAATCTTTGTCCAAGGATTGGAAGAAACTGGTGTTGCTTACAGACAAGTAGGTTCTGCTGTCCTTCACGCCTGTATTGATGGAGGCACAAACTCCGGCGTGCTCGTCCCAAGTCAATCCAGGCTGCAGCCACTGCATGACCTTCCAATCAACTGCGTTGCTCTCTGTGCACAGCTTCAGGCTCAGTATGTGACCAGTTTTTGTGATCCCGTACGGGAATTCTGGCAGTGCAGTACCCGAAAGATCGAGCTCCTTCAGTTTTGGGAGATCTGCGATGTGAAGCACACTTTCCTGCAAGTTTAAGCGCCGGCATCCTCTGAGAAAAAGGCAGCGGAGTTCTGGGAGCCTGGAGAAAGTTGGGAAGAACTCGATTGAGGTACGAGAAAGATCAAGGACTCTCAGCATGCTCATCATAGCGAATGATCCAGGAGAGATCGTCCTCAGGGCAGAGCACCCTGAAGCGTCAAGCACCAGGAGCTTTCGTAGTGAGATGATGTTCCGTAGATCCTCTAAATGTTCGCAACCTTTTAAGAGTAGATATTGAAGATTGGCCAAATTGGAGATCGAGGACGGCAAATTCGTGATTGCAGTGAAGGAAAGGTCCAAAACACTGAGAGTGAGGATCTGCATGTTGTCAAAGAGTGAGTTCGGTATTACCTTCAACCAGCGATTTCCCCGGAGAAATAAGGAGGAAGGGAAGGACGGGGGGATTTGTGGCAGTCTATCCGTGCTGCTCTCCATCAATGAGATCCTCTTGTATCGCCCATCGGGAAGCCAAATGGAAGACAGCCCTTCTGGGTGGGTGGCACAATAATATCCATGGTGGTCTCGTTGCTTCCCAGTGTCCATGAGAACCTTTCGAACTGCATCATGCATGCGGACATGGTCATCGTCCTCCCTGTATAATAGACGACGATGTAAAAGCAGCAGCAGGATCTTTTGAGCCTTATCAGTAGCCGCCACACTGAGATATCCTTCAGCAATCAGTCCGTCCATGAGCCAATACTGGATCAGTTCATCGTCATGGAGTGCCATATCCTCAGCGAAGAGCAAGCAGTAAACGAGGCAATGTTTTACCTCATCGTCCGGCAACATGGAGTATGCGAACCTTACGGCAGTAACCTCGTCCAGCAATGCCGACGACATTTTAGCAGTTATTTCCTCATTTGCCGAATCAGGAATCGACTCCTTCAAGGCTCCCGCCATTAGCACGATCAACAAAGGCATGCCTTTGCTTTTTTCTACCACCAATTGCCCGGAACGATTCACGATGCTGTGCCCAGAAATTTGGCAGAACAAATCCCACGATTCCTTTCTACTGAGCGAGCTCTGTTCTATCACGACGTCAGGCTCCATCACTGTTTGTGCTCTACCGGTTCTGGTGGTGACGATGACCTTGGAGGCATTGTGCTTGGGTGTAGGTACTCCCAGTGTTGCCAGCATACGATCCTCTGTAAACCAAGCATCGTCCAGCACCAACAGGAACCTCCTCCCGGATAGAAACGAATGGATCTTTTCTGTGACCCTTTCTTCATCGCCACAGTCTTCGACCGCGATCGACAGGCTCTCCAGGATCTTCTGTCTCGCCCGTCTGGTGGTGCATTTGACGGACAGGGAGATCCAAAGGAAGACATCAAAGAGGCGAGAAGCCATCGCTCGACCATAAGCTTGTCTTGCGGTCCATGTCTTCCCTAGTCCAGAACTCCCGTAAACGACCACAGTCCCAACGTCGGGATTTGTTACCTCTTCCATCAAATGCTGAATGCGGCGCTCCCCCGCGGCCATTGCTCCATCCAGAGCTCCGACAATGCAAGTGCACACCCTTGATTGAGCTGGTGTTGTTTTGTGGAAGAATATGGCTGTACCGGGACAAATGGAACTCAAAGCATTTGCTCCGAGAGAGACCCCTTCGGTGTGATCTGAAGAATGTTTCACTTGGAGTTGCAGAAAAATGGAGTGCACGATACAAGATTGAAGGTTTCCGAGAAGCAGGGGGGGACAACACCGAGAAGGCACCGGGAACCTGCTTGTTTGGTAGGCCACAATCGAGGTGCCGATGATGATGACCAATTTCCTGTATATTGAACGCGTTTAGACTTCGGAGGCGGCCCCTCTTTCCGACCCATTTCCACGCCCCTACAGTTCATGATGACCGACACTTGAATCTGGAAACTGTCTCACATTCCGGAGACCTTCCTTGATCCACACATACTTCATCATTCTTCCCAGTTCAGTTGCAGGACACACTAACACTCGATCGATGCCAATGCATGTTAGCTAAGAGGGGTAGACGAGAGATCGATGCAGGTCTTCCCCTACAGGTGGAGGCTAATATGGAACGACCGGGATCTCCGGTCATTTATCTTGATCAGCTTGAGCCTGCAGATCATCCTCATCTTCTCCGGGAGCCTCAGGAAGCGCGTCGTCTCCAGCTGGATCAGCCTCATTCTCTGGTCCGCCTACCTGCTCGCCGACTGGGTCGCCACCTTCGCCCTCGGCATCCTCTCCAATACCCAAACTGACTCTGGCTGCGCCTCTTCCTCGCACCCCCAGAACGACGACCTCCTCGCTTTCTGGTCGCCTTTCCTTCCCCTGCACCTCGGCGGCCCTGATACCATCACCGCTTTCTCCCTCGAGGATAGTTGCACTAAGAAGCATGAAGCCATAGATCGTGGATAGATGTGGTGGCCTGCCATTAGCTGCAAAGGCCACAGAGGAGACGATCCTGCGTGGATCTCTTTCACCAGCAGAGAATTCGGAGCCTGAGAACATGCTTCATTCCTGAGATCTCTGTGAAATCGGTGGCAATAAACAGATGCCAATAGATTCTTGTATCTGTCGGGGATAGAATTTTTTCTTATTCTTGTAACATTCTTGCATTTGTTTTCCTGAAACACCCACAAATAAACCATGCAAATCAAGTCTCATATTTGACTATATTTTCAAATTACTCCCAACATGTCAATCCAAGCAGCTACATGTTGATAGATTTTGCTCGATGATAGAACAGAGCTGCCGTGGAACAGCGTAATTACTTCTCTATGATCAATTTGGCCCTTGCATGCCCTTCTTCGATCCGATACTGCTCCCCTATTCCTAAATGGGCCATCAGAAACCACACCATCGTGAGCAGCTCTCCACCGGCGCTGAGCTGCTTCGCGTGGAAGTACCCTCTGCAATTGCTTGCGGCATAACATAACATCTCCACCCATACTGCACTCACTACCTTCCATCTTCTTTGCTCCTCCACCTCCAGCAATTCTTTTGCCAGCATACAGGCATCGAACAACACCGATTTGCTTCGGTCCCCTTTCACCTGCACGGGTGGGACTATGGTCTCCACGCGAAGGAGCATCCCGCAGGCTTGTTTCTGACCCGGCGTCTCCACACCACGAGGGAAGAAGTTCTTGGCCTCCGCGCAGGTGTCCCCGTACCTGATCTGTCCAATCCCAGCGGTCAGCATGAAAGGTCGCATGACGAGAAGGTACAGCATGTAGTCCGACGCGCACTTGCTGATCCTTCGGTGAGAAAACGTCTCCGTCGACTGGTTGGCTTCGTCGGCGTGAAGGCAGAGATCAGTGGCAATGTGCCACAACAGAATGCTTTCGTCGAATTCCACCTCCACGCTCCAGCCAAGTTCCCTCAGATGCCCCTTCTGCTGCAGAGCCCATCTACCTCTGCAGGCGCTGAAACGCTTGTAGCCTTTGGAATCATCTGCGCCGATGGATTTGTTCTTGAGGTCCTGGAAGACGAATTCTTTCAGGTCGTCGGTAACAGGGCAATAGCTGGTATGCCAGTACCTGTCCCATGCTTCTTTTAGCGTGAGGAAGCGGAGGAACCTGTTAAATGGGGATGGACGGTCTTGGAGGCAGAAGCTAATGAGATTATGCTGCGCCATGGAATTAGACCATCTGGGCTTGTTGGGTGGCCGGAAGAAAGAGTTTATGGCAGAGACCATGTTGGAAAGTCGGGGATATCCGAGATCTTTCAGCCTGAGAGAGGCCCAATCCGAGAAGATCAACAGACCAACCGAATAGATCTCGAGAGCAAGAGCTCCTGCTAAGAGCGTGTAAGTGATTATAATGTCGATCTCTTCGTATCCGTGCTTTTCGGTGAACAAGAAAAGCAGAAGAGCAGTGAGAATGCAGAAGAAACTGGTGAAACGAAGGCCAGGGCCGGCAACAGTATGAAGCGCGGTGGACTTGGTGTAAAGCATCTCGTACACGAAGGAGAGCTCAATCTCGATCACCTTGAAAGCCTGGATGGGAGAGCGCTTGAGAAAGAAGGACTGGCTCTCGTTTCGATCGTGGAAGCTGAGGATGAGGTCGACGATAAGGCGCTTGAAAGTGTGGAAGAACTGATGAGCTTTCGTCACGATCGTGACTGTGCGGATCTCCTCCACCGATGTATCCAATAACCGCGGTCTCGATTCTGGCTCTTTCTTCATCTCAATCTCCGTTCTTAGTCCGGCGGCGGACATCGCCGCATAGTCCTCCATGAACTTGGCATAGTTGGGGCCGGGGTCGGGGGGCGTGACCATGGAGTTCCGCAAGCACTCCATGCTCGCACACATGAGCGACCATGACCTCTCGCCGTACTTGAGAATCCCGGCGAGAAACATCATGGCTGCTGGGGACTTGAGCCTGGTTTGCGGCAAGGAACCAACGAAGACGTAGAAAGCTACAGCAACCTGAAACACGAGTCCCAGCAAGTGCCTCAGCCACAGCTCATTATCCTCGAGGGAGAAAGCGGTGATGGTATCAGGGCCGCCGAGGTGCAGGAGAAGGAAAGGCGACCAGAAAGCGAGGAGGTCGTCGTTCTGGGGGTGCGAGGAAGAGGCGCAGCCAGAGTCAGTTTGGGTATTGGAGAGGATGCCGAGGGCGAAGGTGGCGACCCAGTCGGCGAGCAGGTAGGCGGACCAGAGAATGAGGCTGATCCAGCTGGAGACGACGCGCTTCCTGAGGCTCCCGGAGAAGATGAGGATGATCTGCAGGCTCAAGCTGATCAAGATAAAAGACCGGAGATCCCAGTCGTTCCATATTAGCCTCCACCTGGAGGGGAAGACCTGCATCGATCTAGTGTTAGTGTGTCCTGCAACTGAACTAGGAAGAATGATGAAGTATGTGTGGATCAAGGAAGGTCTCCGGAATGTGAGACTGTTTCCAGTTTCAAGTGTCGGTCATCATGAACTGTAGGAGCGTGGAAATGGGTCGGAAAGAGGGGCCGCCTCCGAAGTCTAAACGCGTCCAATTTCCAGGAAAATGATCAGGACAGCTCAGACGAGGGACCTTCGTTCTGGTCAACGTTATCAGCACCTCGATTTTGACCTACCAAACAAGCAGGTTCCCGGTGCCTTCGCGGTGTTGTCCCCCCCGCTTCTCGGAAACCTTCAATCTTGTATCGTGCACTCCATTTTTCTGCAACTCCAAGTGAAACACTCTTCAGATCACTCCTACGGGGTCTCTCTTGGAGCAAATCCTTTGAGTTCCATTTGTCCCGGTACAGCCATATTCTTCCACAAAACAACACCAGCTCAATCAAGGGTGTACACTTGCATTGTCGGAGCTCTGGACGGAGCAATGGCCGCGGGGGAGCGCCGCATTCAGCATTTGATGGAAGAGGTAACAAATCCCGACGTTGGGACTGTGGTCGTTTACGGGAGTTCTGGACTAGGGAAGACATGGACCGCAAGATAAGCTTATGGTCGAGCGATGGCTTCTCGCCTCTTTGATGTCTTCCTTTGGATCTCCCTGTCCGTCACATGTACCACCAGACGGGCGAGACAGAAGATCCTGGAGAGCCTGTCGATCGCGGTCGAAGACTATGGCGATGAAGAAAAGGTCACAGAAAAGATCCATTCGTTTCTATCCGGGAGGAGGTTCCTGTTGGTGCTGGATGATGCTTGGTTTACAGAGGATCGTATGCTGGCAACTCTGGGAGTACCTACACCCAAGCACAATGCCTCCAAGGTCGTCGTCACCACCAGAACCAGGAGAGCACAAACAGTGATGGAGCCTGACGTCGTGATAGAACAGAGCTCGCTCAGTAGAAAGGAATCGTGGGATTTGTTCTGCCAAATTTCTGGGCACAGCATCGTGAATCGTTCCGGGCAAATGGTGGTGGAAAAAAGCCATGGCATGCCTTTGTTGATCGTGCTAATGGCGGGAGCCTTGAAGGAGTCGATGACTGATTCGGCAAATGAGGAATTAACTGCTAAAGTGTCGACGGCATTGCTGGACGAGGTTACTGCCGCAAAGTTTGCTTACTCCATGTTGCCGGACGATGAGGTAAAACGCTGCCTCGTTTACTGCTTGCTCTTCCCTGGGGATATGGCACTCCATGACGATGAAATGATCCAGTATTGGCTCATGGACGGACTGATTGCTGAAGGATATCTCGGTGTGGCGGCTACTGATAAGGCTCAAAAGATCCTGCTGCTGCTTTTACATCGTCGTCTATTATACAGGGAGGACGATGACCATGTCCGCATGCATGATGCAGTTCGAGAGGTTCTCATGGACACTGGGAGGCAACGAGGCTACCATGGATATTCCTGTGCCACCCACACAGAAGGGCTGACTTCCATTTGGCTTCCTGATGGGCGACACACGAGGTTCTCAATGATGGAGAGCAGCACGGATAGAGTGCCACATATGCCCCCGTCCTTGCCTTCCTCCTTATTTCTCCGGGGAAATCGCTGGTTGAAGGTAATACCGAACTCATTATTTGACTACATGCAGCTCCTCACTCTCAGTGTTTTGGACCTTTCCTTCACTGCAATCACGAAATTGCCGTCCTCGATCTCCAATTTGGCCAATCTTCAATATCTACTCCTAAAAGGTTGCGACCATTTAGAGGAGCTACGGAACATCATCTCACTACGGAAGCTCCTGGTGCTTGACGCTTCAGGGTGCTCTGCCCTGAGGACGATCTCTCCTGGATCATTCGCTATGATGAGCATGCTGAGAGTCCTTGATCTTTCTCGTACCTCAATCGAGTTTTCCCAACTTTCTCCAGGCTCCCAGAACTCCGCTGCCTTTTTCTCAGAGGATGCCGGCGCTTAAACTTCCAGGAAGGTGTGCTTCACATAGCAGATCTCCCAAAACTGAAGGAGCTCGATCTTTCGGGTACTGCACTGACAGAATTCCCGTACGGGCTCACAAAAACTGGTCACATACTGAGCCTGAAGCTGTGCACAGAGAGCAACGCAGTTGATTGGAAGGTCATGCAGTGGCTGCAGCCTGGATTGACTTGGGACGAGCACGCCGGAGTTTGTGCCTCCATCAATACAGGCGTGAAGGACAGCAGAACCTACTTGTCTGTAAGCAACACCAGTTTCTTCCAATCCTTGGACAAAGATTCTCCGCTGTGGGATAATTGCTTTCGGAGGTTCCATTTTCGTGTTTGTCCCTCCGAAGAAGCGAACAGAGACAGTGAGCTCGTTTTCCAAAACGAGAACTTTGTCTTCAGAGAAACTTACTTCGGAACGAAACATTGTTCGCATCCCCCGAATGATTGCCGATTTCTGGAGATCCATCATGTTCGTCCTTGGGGAATTGGAGTGGTCCTTAATCATGCGGACGTGGTCTTCTTGAATGACATGAAGTTGGTGAAGCAACTCTCAGATTTTGAACTGCAGAACCTCGGAGCAATGAGAGAGTGTTGGATTCAGAGGTGTGACCAAATGGAAAGCATCTTTACGGCAGAATTAGAGGACGTGTCTGAAGTTTTAAGCTTGGAGAAGCTATGGATCTCAAATCTAGAAAAGCTGAGCTTTTTGTTTGCTGGTGTGGAGAAGGAAACCAACTTCACCAGCCTTAGACACATCCATATCGATTGCTGTCCAAATCTCGCCGGTCTCTTTTGTTCATCCCTGCGCTTCCAAAGCCTTGAGACTCTGCAGATACGATTCTGTGATAAGCTGGAGAGCGTTTACGATCGCTCCGTGCCCGGAGAAGAAACCTTTCCAAGACTGCACACGCTACGTCTGTGGGAACTGCCGGAATTGAAGAGTGTGTGTGGAGGTTTTCTGCCATGTATCAAGCACCTCAAGGTGAAGGAATGCCCCAAGCTGAAGGCGCTCCCCGTGGGCGTCAATGACCTGACCCCAATCGCCATTATCCGAGGAGAGAGACAATGGTGGAATAACTTGACGTGGGAAGATGAGAAGATCAAGTCTCATTTACTCTTCAGAAGATGGGGTCGATTCTGACAGCATCGCTCAGGACACTAACGAAGAAGAAATTGATGTTTGTGCTTCAATTATAATCTGTTGTTCTAGGGAAAGTGACATGTTTCTGTAGACAAATTCAGTACTAGAAAGAAAGAATCTATTGGCATCTGTCTATTGCCACCGATTTCACAGAGATCTCAGGGATGAAGCTTGTTCTCGGGCGCCGAATTCTCTGCTGGTGAGAGAGATCCACGCAAGATCTCCCCTATGGTCTTTGCAGCTAATGGCAGGCCACCACATCTATCCACGATCTCTGTCTTCATGCTTCTCAGAGTAGGATGATCGTCCGCAAGCCCGCCCTCCGTCACTGAATCCATGAATATATTCCAACAACATTCCCCGTCTTTATCGGGCTCGATCCGACACATGTTCTCTTTCCCGACCATCTTCACAGCCACCTCCTCCAATCTGCTTGTGACGATGACCGACCCGCCGCAGTCCTTCGGCAACACACGGTCAAGACGAAGATGACCAGCCCATAAACCTTCGTCCGGCAAACCCGAGCTCATTAATCCTTCGTACCATTCGTCGATGTTCCAGACGTCGTCGAAGACGATGAGATATCTTTTGTTCATCAATTGGAGGTGGAGCGCGAACATCAACTCTGCGAGGCCACCGCTTCCTGCACCGGCTTCTGAGATGGATGTGATGGTCTCCTCCTCGACTCCCAGTGCCATTAGCATCCTCTCCAACATCTCTCTTCGGACATCTCTACCTCTTTTCACCGTCTGAGACATGCACACCCATAGCCGCGGAAAGAAGCGCCTTCTCACCTGCGGACTGTTGAAGACCATCTGCGCTAGCACTGTTTTGCCAACTCCACCCATCCCCACAATCCCGATTCCTTTGAATCCGCCGCTATCCACTTCCGACAGCATTCTCTCTATCGCGTTGAGCTGATCGTCGAGACCATAAACCTTCGATTTGTCCACAGAACGCGAAGTCCACCGATCGAACTCCATGTCGCCACTTAACGAACCACTGCTGTAATTCTGATCCCCCGCTCCATGGTTTCTGGGTTGGACAGTGTGCTTGATCGCCTGCAGCCTCTTCTTCGCTTTGTACAGAAACCATAGACTCGACATGGAAGAGAGTCTTACGCGCTTCCGTTGCTTGAGTTCCGTGTGCTTCTTGGAGAGCGTTCGGCACTCGATCAGTATGTCATTGAGGTCGTACAGCGAGTCGCGGAGGAGGTCGGCGGTGCCCAGAGGCACGGAGGATCTCATCGTCGGTTTTAGATCCTCCTTTATGTCCTGGAACAGAGCATGGAAGGGAACCGCCGAACTGTCTTCTTCTTCGAGCGCATCCACAAACTTCTCCATGAGGAACTGCACCATCGCCACCGCCATTCCTGTGTGTGAGCTTTCGGCACTGCTCGAATTCGAGACCTCGAGTTCTGATGAAGCAGAGAAGTGGAAGAGGAAAGTGGCATTGAGGTCTCAGGAAGAGACCAGGAATCTACGGAGGGATGATGGAACTCTGACGGTCAATGTGAGGCCAAGACATGGAAAGAAATGGGAACACTGGACCAATTCAAATGCCGCTTGCACGTTCGGCGGATCTGTGCCATATGGTCAATCCGTCTAATTATTGATTCGGGCGGTCTTCGTCAACCTCACTGTAGCAGAACATTCAAGGAAGTGCCATCTCTCCCCTCACTCTCTCGTCGTCTTCTGTCTCGCTTCACGCGTACACGCCAATTCATCTAAACGCGTGGGGGAGGAAGTACACGCCAATTGATGATTATTTCAAAAAAGTTTATGTTTATTTTTTGAAACATAAAAATGATATTTTTTTAACCTTTAAATAATAGAAGGCTTTGATTGAGAAGCAAACAGGTAAATAGATTAAGTGGCTTCAAACAGACAATGAAATAGAATTTTGTGAAGGTGACTGATGAATTCTGTAAAAATGAAGGAATTGTTCGACATTGCACTGTTAGGATAACGCCTCAACAAAATGGTGTGGCTGAACGTATGAACAGAACACTCTAGGATTGACAAAGAACTTTTGGGCAGAGGCGATTAATATGGCATGTTACGTTGTCAACTACGTTACTTCTGCATCACTTAATTTTAAAACTCCAGAGGAAGTTTGGTCAAGTACTCCTACTGATTACTCTGATTTAAAAATTTTGGGATGTTCAGCATACATGTATGTAGATGAAGAAAAATTAGAACCTCGAGCTAAAAAGTGTATTTTCCTTAGGTATGCTTCTGGGGTGAAATGATACAGATTATGGTGTCCTGATCCCAAATCTCCAAAATTTGTAATCAATAGAAATGTTACTTTTGATGAATTATCTATATTATCTTCTAAAGAGAAATCTAGTAGTTGTATAAATGATAGTGTGCAGAAGCATATAGAGCTTGAGATTGGTAGTTTTGATTCTTTTTAGTCAAACTCTTCTACTCAGAGAATGCCAATAGATGGTCCCGAGTCTACTGACGAAGATGATCCAAAGAAAAAGTAATATTCCATAGCCAAGGATAAACCACGGAGAGATATTCGACCACCACAAAGATATACAAATTTGGTTGTTTATGCTTTGTTTGTTGCAGAAGAAATATGTGAAGTTGGTGAGCCTACTACCTACTCAAATACAATTTCTTGTGATGATTCCGCTAAGTGGTTGATTGCGATGCTTACGAAGCCTCTTTCGGTTTACAAGTTCAAGCAGTGCTTGGACTTGACTAGTATTCATTGTTGATGATTTTCCGTTGAAGCTTTTGTGAAGGAGCAAGTTTGCTACTTGTCAATGTTAAAACATGTCAAGGTAGAGATTTATTGATTTGACAAGTCCCACGTAGTCTCACATCGGATAAATCAAGCTTATTATTTTCTATTGCAAATATAAATAAGGGCTTGGGCTTTGAAACCAAGTGCACCACAAGAAAAGCCTAATAGTTTATTTTGGATTTAATTTCTATTAAGTCCACACTTAGTTAAAATATTTTAATTTTTTTAAATAATTTTGGATGTTTTATGGTCTAGGAATATTTTTTAAAAGCATTTATAATTATCCCTTTTATAGGAATGTTTTGTTCCTTCTTTATTTGTGGACGTATTGTCACGGACTTAGCTGGTTTTGCCTAAGCCGTGCGGCACCAATGCGTATCACCGCAAAGGTCAGCCTCCCCGAAATCTCCTACAATCCCTTAGGACCAACGAAAGAGAAGACGGGACAGAGAAAGCGCTTCACACGGGATCCGCAAGCCACTCTTTTAGCAAACACTTTATAGCCGATGCACATTCCAACCATGGATATTACAAGCTCAGAACAGTTGCACAACAAAGGCATAAAATTGGTCCACTACAGACCGAATTCTATTACAAGTATTCCCTCGACGCGTACTTTATGTACAAGCCTACAATGGCTGTCAAACTCACTCAAATAGGGGCATTTTGCCTTTGGGCAAACCCTTTACAAGCTTTACATTATATGACAAACCAAAAGGTACACGGACAAGCTTCAGCATTACACGAACAAGCCGTTTACAATTTTGTCTGTGACATTCTCCCCCACTTATTCCTTCGACGTCCTCGTCGAAGCCTTTGCTGACGCTGCAACTTCTTTTCTTTGTTGGATCTTGATCTTACGCTCTTCTTGCCGCGATCGCCTCTTGGCTCCCATTTGTTCTCCGGTTGTTGTTGTTGAGTCGTCGAACTTTAATCCGCCATGCTGCTTCAACTCGCCAATGACTCTGACTTTGGTGTGGGGTTGGCAGAGTTGTGCTGATCCTTGCTGGCTCTTGCGGATTCATCTGATGAAGGTAAAAGACCATCATTGATATGCGCCAGTCTTCAAATTCTTCTTGTCTCTTGAACTGGATAGATGCTTGTTGGAGCTTTAACGAGCATCGCCTCGCAACCTTTGAAATTTTCAAGTCCTTCCTCCGTAAAATTTGCCCATCGAATCTTCTTCCACTTAGTTATCTTCGAAGGGTCTTCAAATCGGTGCAGAGCTCCTCTGCTGGATAACTAAGAGAGCTGAGGTACTCGGTTTCACCCATTCTCTTGGGAATTGAGAAGGCAAAGGTTACTTGACTTCGCCGCCTCCTCGAGGTTGTACGTGCGTCAAGCTAGTTACTAGACTTCGCTTTGCTCTTAGCTCACACTTAGAAGCACTTGAAGTGTTTGTAATCCTTCATGTTGAGTCACCATTGTGATTCACCTTCTCATTGCCATTGAACTTCTGGAATGCAAGAAGTTATCACTCCAACTTGGAGTAAGTCTCCGATAAGATTTGGTCGCCTTTGGGGTTGTACCGCCTTCTCCATCATTTCTGTTGCCGACTCCTTTGAGTAGGAAAGGTACAGCACCGCGTACTGTCTGCTTCGATCCTTGGTCATGCACTCTTACATCGACCCGAAGTCCTTCACTCACGGCTATCTTGATGGAAAGTCTGTTGACATTAGTCTTACGAAGTTCTCTGGTCATCGCCCTTCAGCCTTGTCTTGGTACATGGAGTTTGCCAAAGCATTCTCCTCCTCCACGGCCCATATCACGACCAAGTGCTCTCCCTCTAAGAGAGCAAGGGATTGATGACTCCCCAGAAGTCCCGCCTCAGCGGTACCATGGCACTGCGACGGCCATGGCACTACTATCCGTTGTCTCGCATCTGCATCCCTTCTTCATGATCGGTAGATCCGCCTCTGCGGCATTGTGACACTCCTCTGAGTTCACCTTCAATCTAACCGATGATTGATCTAGGGTAGCTGAGTCCCTCTTGGACTCGTCATTGCTTCCTCGTCATATTTCGACCACCTGCTTCAACACCTATGTGTTCTATGGGCAGTTCCACTTGGTCGCTGGAAAGACAGACTACAACTCCCATGTATGGCCATCGCCACTCATGTTGCAGGACTTGCACCATTTCTGTTCTCCTTAGCTTCATTGGCTGCAATGTTCGCTTACTCGGCCTTGTCCTCGGACTTGCCGGGCTCCCTTAAGCGAATGTGAGCTCTGAAGTAGTTCCACTCTTCAGCAGCTCCGATCATACCTCTGTATGATCCAGTCCCCCTGTGGGACTCCCTGGTACTTGCATCTGAACTTCTTCCTCGATAGTGCACAGCCCCCATAGGCTGATGTCCAAGGCTTCCATTCAATGCGACATTCGATGCACGCACGGAAGACCCACCTCTGTGGTACCATGGCATTCACTGCTTGAATCCATAGCTCTTCTTGTCGTCGTGTTGTTCATCGAAATGGAGCTCCCAGTCGTGCTCCCGATCATACCTCTGCATGATCTAGTCCCCCCCATGGGACTCACCTTGTGTGTCGACTTGCCACGAACCATTCCACTACGATCCGCTGCATCATGTCATCGCCTGGTGACATCTCCTTGCATTCTGATCCCTGTGGTATGAACTCGAACTGCGATATCTCCATGTGTGGACTCCGCCAACACATCGCAGGGCCTTCGCCAGCTTCGATTCTGTTCGCTCCTTTGGCAATCAACCTTCGTCCACCCACTCTCGGGTCACACTCGGACGAAGCCTAGCTCTAGGACAATCCATCGCCTACATGACTCTTCGAAGTCCCCGACTTTCGCTGAAATAGGTGCACCATTATGCGGATCTGGGACTCTGCCCCTACCAAAGACAATCTCATTGCGCGCACCGCTTTCCTCATGGCAACTTGAATAGCAACACTGGCATATTCTTCAAGAGTATCTGCCTCTGCATCCTCTTGCCCCGTGCCAAGGCCTTCTAATACCAACTTCGCCACTGCAAGTTGTATCGCCTTAGTTCCTCCGTCAAATGCTTCACCGAGATGAGGTGCATATGCCCCGAAGTTCCCTTCGTCTTTGGCACCATACAAGATGAGTCTAAGGAAAGCTCCATGCCTCCGCTCCACGCTCTATCTTCTTTGCCAACTCCCTTCATGCGGTTTGGGTACATCAACAAGTTACCCCCAAGTTGTTCCGCTTCTCGATTTGCATTGCGTCAATGGTGGCCCTCACGCCAACCATTCCACGGGTTAGCCCTCTATTGAGTCCGATCTCACTATCGGCTCCAAGTGTGCCTTCACTTTGTGTTGCCTGGGTTGCTCCCCCACTTGATCTCGCTATGCGTCCACCAACGCATCACCACTTGCGAGATTTTGCAATGACTCCTTACCGCTCACTCGATCCATCGAGCTTCGTCTTGAGGTACTCAACTAATGCGGTTCATTGCACATGATTCTACGTCTGTAGAACCGAGGCTTATCCCTCCTGGGTATCTGCCCTGTTAGAGCAACTTCTCTCTTCGCATCCTTCCCTTTGGAAGTTTTGGAGACCACCATCATCTTGGACTACTTCGCCTCTCTTTGAACAAAGCGTGCCCATTCGCGCTTTGCAAATGCATTTGTTAGATTGTGACACTTCACCAATCTGACTCGCCTTTGCACTCCTCTGGGTCTAGCAAAATCTGAACCTGCTTTGCACACTTCACCTCTTACGAAAATATCCAAAGACATCTTGAAGAGAAAGTTTTAATGCTCCATGGCGCCGACCTTCGGCATGCCGCCTTGGGATGGCCGCGAACAATCCATCGTCCGCATGCAAGGCCTTGCATGAGTATCGAATTCCTTGAGTTTACAACTCTTTCGATCGTTGAACAACCCACTCCACCTTGCACGGTCTCATCCTTTGCCAAGCACTCGCTTGCCTCGAACACCATCAAGGTTGGGTGTTAACGCTCAGCCTTGCTTCGAACTCGGCCATCCCGGCCTTTGTTTCGCTCCATGATTCTTCTTAGCTTGTTGTACTCGTGGTGCCTCGCTAGGTCCCCACGTTTGCATGCTAAGTGTTTGTAAGTGGGCTTGTCCCGCTCGATACCATCCTGTCACGGACTTAGCTGGTTTTACCTAAGCCGTGCGGCACCAATGCGTATCACCGCAAAGTCACCTCCCGAAATCTCCTACAATCCCTTAGGACCAACGAAAGAGAAGGCGGACGGATGAGAAAGCGCTTCACACGGGATCCGCAAGCCACTCTTTTAGCAAACACTTTATAGCCGATGCACATTCCAACCATGGATATTACAAGCTCGAAAGCAGTTGCACAACAAAGGCATAAAATTGGTCCACTACTGAGGCCGAATTCTATTACAAGTATTCCTCGACGCGTACTTTATGTACAAGCCTACAATGGTCATCAAACTCACTCAAATAGGGGCATTTTGCTTTTGGGCAAGCCCTTTACAAGCTTTACATTATATGACAAACCAAAAGGTATACGGACAAGCTTCAGCATTACACGAACAAGCCGTTTACAATTTTGTCCGTGACAGTATGTCAATTGATCGAATCACGTAAATTTGATGTTGTTGTATTTTTTTATTTTTTTATTTTATTAGTTTTATTGGGTTATCAAATTACTATTTGATAAATTTTATGGGATTTCTGAGATTAACTCTTAACATCGTGGGAGCCACCGGAAGCACGTTGTCTCCAGGTGGATCAGCTTCATCCTCTGGTCGGCCTACTTGCTCGCTGACTGGGTCGCCACCTTCGCTCTTGGCATCCTCTCCAATAACCACACTCGCTCTGACTGCGCCTCTTCCTCTCACAGCACCCTGAACGAAGACCGCCTCGCTTTCTGGTCGCCGTTCCTTCTCTTGCACCTCGGCGGCCCTAATACCATCACGTCCTTCGCCCTTGAGGATAACGAGCTGTGGATGAGGCACTTGATGGGGCTCGTGTTTCAGGTTGCCGTGGCTTTCTACGTCTTTGTTGATTCCTTGCCAGAGACAAGGCTCACGGCCCCTGCGGCCATGATGTTTCTCGCCGGGATTCTCAACTAGGGCGAGAAGCCGTGGTCTCTTATGTCTGCGAGCATGGACAGCCTGCGGAACTCCATGGTCAAGCCCCCCGACCCCGGCACCAACTTTGCCAACTCGATGGAGGACTACGCCTCGGTGACCGCTGCAGGAACCAGAGCGGCGATTGACGTGCAGAAAGAGCCAGAATGGAGACTGGTGGAAACCGAACACCTCCGAGGACCCCGATTTCGCCGGTTATGATCGTGACCAAAGCTCATCAGTACTTCCACACTGTCAAGTGCCTCATGGTCGACCTCATCATCCTCAGCTTTCACGATCGGAACGATAGCCAGTCGTTCTTCCTCAAGCGCTCTCCCATCCAAGCTTTCAAGGTGATCGAGACAGAGCTCTCATTCGTTTACGAGGCCCTTTACACCAAGTCTTCCGTGCTTCACACTGTTGCAGGGCCATGGCTTCGTTTCACCAGTTTCTTCTCCGTTCTGTCTGCTTTTATGCTCTTCTTGTTCACCGAAAAGCACGGATTCGAAGAGATCGACATTATAATTACTTGCACGCTCTTAGTCGTAGCTCTTGTTCTTGAAATCTATTCCGTTGCTCTGTTGGCCTTCTCAGATTGGGCCTTCACAGCCCCGCATTTCCAGCTTCGTCTCCGTTACAAACTCTTTCCTGCGGCCAACCAACAACCCAAGATGGTCTAATTCGACGGCGCAGCATACAAGGACCATCCATCCCCATGGAACAGATTCCTCCGCTTCCTCACGGTAAAAGAGAGACACATCTTTAGGGACCATAAGAGCAAATCCATCAGCGAAGAGGAGTCCAAAGACTCCAGGCGTTTCAGTGCCTGCAGAGGCGAATGGGCACTCGAGCAGCAGAAACATATGAAGAAATTTGGCTGGAGCGTCAAGGTGGAATTCGACCAAAGCATTCCGTTGTGGTACACTGCCACTGATCTCTGCTACTACTCCCACGGCGCCAAACAGCCAGCGGATAAGGCTTCTTCTTCCCAAGGAATCAGCAAGAGTCTGCCGGATTACACACTGTTCCTTGTGGTTGTGCGGCCATTCATGCTGACTGCGGGGATTGGACAGATCCGATACGGGGACGGACACCTAAGCCGAGGCAATGAGGTTCTTCCGGAGCCGATGAGGCGGGAGCCTGCAGGATGCTCCTTGGGATGGAAATCAGCTCCCCACCTGTAGACGTGAAGGGAGACAGAAGCAAGTCGGTGTTGTTCGACGCCTGTAAGCTGGCAAAGGTTTTGCTGGAGCTGGACGGAGGGAGCTGGAAAATTGCAGAGTAAAACTACTTTTTAAAGTTAAATCTTCCCACAGCAAATGCGAGCGGGGATAGCTCAGTTGGGAGAGCGTCAGACTGAAGATCTGAAGGTCGCGTGTTCGATCCACGCTCACCGCATTTCTATAAAACGTTTTGTTTCAATTAACTCTTCTATTCTATTATAACAATAATTTAATTAAAAAAATTATAATATTTTATTTTAATCAATTCTTATATTCTATTTTACCAATAATTTAATCAAAAGATACTCTAAAGTAAAAATTTTGATATGGTTAAAATATCTTTCTTTTACTAAGCTTGATGTCGGATACTTATTTGTAAAGACAGATTCATATTTCAATTAAATTCATAGTCACTTGACCCAATACCCAAATATAATATTTTTTACATTGATTTATTTAAAATTTTTCATCTTTTATTTCAAGGAAAAGTTATCACTAAATTTTTGACATACACATGAAAGGGGAAAATCCTATATTTTCCACCCTCCACAACATATTTTGTAGTCATTCATTCTTTTTTTTAGCCACAATTCATAACGTTTAGTAAAACTATATAATTATATAAAATTGATAGTGTGATACAAGAATAATGATATGATTGACACATGTGATTGATACGTCATGTGACTAATACCCCAGTGTCATATCATGTTATTAATACTTCAAGACCATATAACTAATACAATGTCACTTCTTAAATATTATAACCACATCCATATATATATATATATATATATATATATATATATATATATATATACATGTCTCCAAGCATAACGATAAAATTTTTTATTAAAATAAACCTATTGTTTATATTCCTAAAGACTCTTTCTCTATATATATATACATGTCTCCAAGCATAACGATAAAAAAAATTTATTAAAAAAAACCTATTGTTTATATTCCTAAAGATATATATATATATATATATATATATATATATATATATATATATATATGTCTCCAAGCATAACGATAAAAAAATTTATTAAAAAAAAACTATTGTTTATATTCCTAAAGACTCTTTAAGACTTTAAGTTCTAAAATATTCAATTCTAAGGAACTCAAGACCTGTCCTAACTTGAGCATCGAATGAATTTTTTCGAGCATGACCCCCATGCAATTTTGCTAGGTTTAGCGCCTTGTGATTCAAGAGCAAATATATGATCTACGGTTGATGCTAGATTTTAGACCTTTGCCAACAAACATTATCTAAATAAAGTTTTTAAAGAAGGATTATATGATATTTCTTTGGTCCCTAAGTGACATTTTGAATGATGTTTTATAAGTTCTCACACATCAAGATTGTGTTGAATTGTACTGTGAAAGGCTATGATCTCATTGATTATAATGTTGTGTATTTTTATATACTATAGAGGGTGATTTCCAATTAGCATAATTATTCTTGAATCATGGATTGATTGATGATCATAATATATTAGAAATATAATTATTACCAATCATTTGTATCTTGATTTGCTTCTATCAATGATCCTTCCACTATCATGCCTTGGTAAGTTTGAACTTCTATTATGGGTGTAAATGAAATTGGAATACCTTACTAGCAAGTAGCTTCGTAAGGAAGTTTGCTAGTTGGTTAGATGTATGGACATGGATGATATGTAATTAGAATTTAGTAACTTGATCTCTAATAAAGTAAAAGTCGATGATAATATATTTTATATAAGAATGAAATATCATATTCGAGTCTAGATTGGTTGCACTAGTATATGAGCTTCAAGTGATATAGTTTGCTTCAAGAAAGATAATATAAGTTGATGCTAAAGTTTTATTGTTAGTAGTATTACTTGTCCAATCAACATTAGTCTTCATGCTTCTTGGTGCATCTATCCTCGAGGGAGAAAGCGGCGATGGTATGAGGGCCGCCGAGGTGCAGGAGATGGAAAGACGATCAGAAATTGATTTATAGTAGTTATCTAGACAGTTGTCATGTTCTAGATAGTTATATGCATGTTCTAGATAATTAAACCCATGATCTAGAAGTTATATGATAGTTCCTATATCTAATTCAATCATGGGTGACATGATGGAGGGAGGTAGTTACCATTAAATCCTATAAATAGGACCATAGTTCATGAAGTAAGATAGAATGTATATATTTGGATAAATCTTGTAAGTGTTCTATATCGTTCCTCTTGTTTTTAATACTACATCGGTTTTCTTGATTAAAAGCATTATCTCTTGATTACATTGTAGTATTCTGTTTTTATCGTTTCGTTGCTCCTCCAACCCTAACATTTATGATACCAGAGTCAGGTTTCATTCTTCTCAATTGACTTGATTTTCTCTTTCATTATTTTTCGTCATTGCTCTTTTTCAATTGCTTCCTCAAAAGTTATAGGATCTAAAATAAATAAAATAAATATTAAATCATAAATTTTTGTTAATGATTTAAATTTTCCTGGAGGTGTTTTATCTAAGGAATCAGAATTTGAACTATTACTGAGTGAGGTTGACGATGAACTTGTTGGAGTAGGATCTGTTACTTGATTATATGGAGTATCTAGTTCTACTGAAATCTGAGTTTGTGTTTCATCTTCATTGGGCTCCCAATTCTAACTTGTCCTTTCATTAAACATAATATTTCTGTTAATAATAACTTTACCTCTAATAGGATTATACAATCGATATGCTTTGGATTGTAAAGAATAATTAATTAAGATGTATTTTTCAGATTTTTCATCAAGCTTGTGATGGTTTTGTGAATTTATCAAAGCATAAGCAATACAACCAAAAATTCTTAGATGGCTTACACTTGATTTTATACCATACCAAGCCTCAAAAGCAATTCGATTTATAATAATTTTTGTTGGTGAAATATTCAATAAATAAATTACTATTATAATTACTTCTACCCAAAACTGATTTGAAAGATGCTATCTTTTAAGCAAACTTCTTATCATTTCAATGATAATTTGATTTTTATGTTCAACTAAGCCATTTTGCTCCGGTGTATATAGTGCTATTAATTTTCTACGAATACCATTGTCTTCTCAAAAAGAATTAAACTCATTAGATAAAACTTTATCACCTCTATCCGTCCGAAGTGTCTTTATACGTCTACCACTTTATCTTTTTATAAATATCTTGAATTTTTAAAAATTATTAAATATTTTAGATTTTAATTCCAAAAAATATACCCAACTCATACAACTATAATCATCAGTAAATAATAGAAAATATCAACTTTAACCAAAAGATTTTGCATTCATAAGTTCACATAAGTCAGCATGAATTAATTAAAGACAATCAGATGTTCTCTATGTTTTTTCAATAAGAAATAATTTTATATTTTATTTATTATAAATACATCCTTCACATACGTGTATTAATTTTAGATAATCCAAAAATCATTTCTCTTTGCTTTAATAACCTTAAACCCTTATGTTAATGTGCACATATCTTAAATGTCATAAATTAGACTCGTTCTTTTGAGTTACAACAATAACATGCTTTTCAATATTTGAAACATCAATTATAAATATCTTGTTTTGCATCATGTAAATATTTATCATAATCGAACCAGATTTTTTATTTTTAATAGTGCCTAAATCATCATCAAATATAATTGAATATCCAATTATCTATCAATTGTTCAACACTCGAGTTATGTGATAAATTAGAAATAAAAAATATTATTAAGATGTTTTTACTTCCCTCGATACCACGTGTGAGAGGAAAGCGAGGAGGTCGTCGTTCAGGGTGTGAGAGGAAGAGGCGCAGCCAGAGTTGGTTTGGGTATTGGAGATGATGCCGAGGGCGAAGGTGGCCAACCAGTCGACGAGCAGGTAGGCGGACCAGAGAATGAGGCTGATCCAGCTGGAGACGACGCGCTTCCTGAGGCTCCCGGAGAAGATGAGGATGATCTGCATGCTCAAGCTGATCAAGATAAATGACCGGAGATCCCAGTCGTTCCATATTAGCCTCCACCCGAAGGGGAAGACCTGCATCGATCTCTCTTGTCTACCCCTCTCAGCTAACGTGCATTGGCATTGATCGAGTGTTAGTGTGTCCTGCAACTGAACTAGGAAGAATGATGAAGTATGTGTGGATCAAGGAAGGAAGGTCTCCGGAATGTGAGACAGTTTCCAGTTTCAAGTGTCGGTCATCATGAACTGTAGGAGCGTGGAAATGGGTCGGAAAGAGGGGCCGCCTCCGAAGTCTAAACGCGTCCAATTTCCAGGAAAATGATCAGGACAGCTCAGACGAGGGACCTTCGTTCTGGTCAACGTTATCAGCACCTCGATTTTGACCTACCAAACAAGCAGGTGCTCGGTGCCCTCTCGGTGTTGTCCCCCCTGCTTCTCGGAAACCTTCAATCTTGTATCGTGCCCTCTATTTTTCTGGAACTCCAAGTGAAACATTCTTCAGATCACACCCAAGGGGTCTCTCTTGGAGCAAATGCTTTGAGTTCCATTTGTCCCGGAACAGCCATATTCTTCCACAAAAGAACACCAGCTCAATCAAGGGTGTACACTTGCATTGTCGGAGCTCTGGACGGAGCAATGGCCGCGGGGGAGCGCCGCATTCAGCATTTGATGGAAGAGTTAACAAATCCCGACGTTGGGACAGTGGTCGTTTACGGGACTTCTGGACTAGGGAAGACATGGACCGCAAGACAAGCTTACGGTCGAGCGATGGCTTCTCGCCTCTTTGATGTCTTCCTTTGGATCTCCCTGTCCGTCACATGTACCACCAGACGGGCGAGACAGAAGATCCTGGAGAGCCTGTCGATCGCGGTTGAAGACCATGGCGATGAAGAAAGGGTCACAGAAAAGATCCATTCGTTTCTATCCGGGAGGAGGTTCCTGTTGGTGCTGGATGATGCTTGGTTTACAGAGGATCGTATGCTGGCAACACTGGGAGTACCTACACCCAAGCACAATGCCTCCAAGGTCGTCGTCACCACCAGAACCAGGAGAGCACAAACAGTGATGGAGCCTGACGTCGTGATAGAACAGAACTCGCTCAGTAGAAAGGAATCGTGGGATTTGTTCTGCCAAATTTCTGGGCACAGCATCGTGAATCGTTCCGGGCAAATGGTGGTGGAAAAAAGCCATGGCATGCCTTTGTTGATCGTGCTAATGGCGGGAGCCTTGAAGGAGTCGATTACTGATTCGGCAAATGAGGAATTAACTGCTAAAGTGTCGACGGCATTGCTGGACGAGGTTACTGCCGCAAAGTTCGCTTACTCCATGTTGCCGGACGATGAGGTAAAACGCTGCCTCGTTTACTGCTTGCTCTTCCCTGGGGATATGGCACTCCATGACGATGAACTGATCCAGTATTGGCTCATGGACGGACTGATTGCTGAAGGATATCTCGGTGTGGCGGCTACTGATAAGGCTCAAAAGATCCTGCTGCTGCTTTTACATCGTCGTCTATTATACAGGGAGGACGATGACCATGTCCGCATGCATGATGCAGTTCGAGAGGTTCTCATGGACACTGGGAGGCAACGAGGCCCCCATGGATATTCCTGTGCCACCCAGCCAGAAGGGCTGACTTCCATTTGGCTTTCTGATGGGCGACACAAGAGGATCTCATTGATGGAGAGCAGCACGGATAGACTGCCACAAATCCCCCCGTCCTTCCCTTCCTCCTTATTTCTCCGGGGAAATCGCTGGTTGAAGGTAATACCGAACTCATTCTTTTACAACATGCAGATCCTCACTCTCAGTGTTTTGGACCTTTCCTTCACTGCAATCACGAATTTGCCGTCCTGGATCTCCAAGTTGGCCAATCTTCAATATCTACTCCTAAAAGGTTGCGAACATTTAGATGATCTCCGGAACATCATCTCACTACGGAAGCTCCTGGTGCTTGACGTTTCAGGGTGCTCTGCCCTGAGGACGATCTCTCCTGGATCATTCGCTATGATGAGCATGCTGAGAGTCCTTGATCTTTCTCGTACCTCAATCGAGTTCTTCCCAACTTTCTCCAGGCTCCCAGAACTCCGCAGCCTTTTTCTCAGAGGATGCCGGTGCTTAAACTTCCCGGAAAGTGTGCTTCACATAGCAGATCTCCCAAAACTGAAGGAGCTCGATCTTTCGGGTACTGCACTGCCAGAATTCCCGTACGGGATCACAAAAACTGGTCAAATACTGGGCCTGAAGCTGTGCAAAGAGAGCAACGCAGTTGATTGGAAGGTCATGCAGTGGCTGCAGCCTGGATTGACTTGGGACGAGCACGCCGGAGTTTGTGCCTCCATCAATACAGGCGTGAAGGACAGGAGAACCTACTTGTCTGTAAGCAACACCAGTTTCTTCCAATCCTTGGACAAAGATTCTCCGCTGTGGGATAATTGCTTTCTGAGGTTCCATTTTCGTGTTTGTCCCTCCGAAGAAGCGAACAGAGACAGTGAGTTCGTTTTCCAAAACGAGAACTTTGTCTTCAGAGAAACTTACTTCGGAACGAAATATTGTTCGCATCCCCCGAATGATTGCCGATTTCTGGAGATCCATCATGTTCGTCCTTGGGGAATTGGAGGAGTCCTTAATCATGCGGACGTGGTCTTCTTGAATGATGTGAAGTTGGTGAAGCAACTCGCAGATTTTGAACTGCAGAACCTCGGAGCAATGAGAGAGTGTTGGATTCAGAGGTGTGACCAAATGGAAAGCATCTTTACGGCAGAATTAGAGGACGTGTCTCAAGTTTTAAGCTTGGAGAAACTATGGATCTCAAATCTAGAAAAGCTGAGCTTCTTGTTTGCTGGTGTGGAGAAGGAAACCAACTTCACCAGCCTTAGACACATCCATATCGATTGCTGTCCAAATCTCGTCGGTCTCTTTTGTTCATCCCTGCGCTTCCAAAGCCTTGAGACTCTGCAGATTCGATTCTGTGATAAGCTGGAGAGCGTTTACGATCGCTCCGTGCCTGGAGAAGAAGCCTTTCCAAGACTGCACACGCTACGCCTGTGGGAACTGCCGGAATTGAAGAGTGTGTGTGGAGGTATTTTGCCATGTATCAAGCACCTCAAGGTGAAGGAATGCCCCAAGCTGAAGGCGCTCCCCGTGGGCGTCAATGACATGACCCCAATCGCCATCATCCGAGGAGAGAGACAATGGTGGAATAACTTGACGTGGGAAGATGAGAAGATCAAGTCTCATTTACTCTTCAGAAGATGGGGTCGATTCTGACAGCATCGCTCAGGACGATAACGAAGAAGAAATTGATGTTTGTGCTTCAATTATAATCTGTTGTTCTAGGCAAAGTGACACGTTTCTGTAGACAAATTCAGTACTAGAAAGAGAGAATCTAATGGCATCTGTTTATTGCCACCGATTTCACAGAGATCTCAAGCTTGTTCTCGGGCGCCGAATTCTCTGCTGGTGAGAGAGATCCACGCAAGATCTCCCCTATGGTCTTTGCACCTATTGGCAGACCACCACATCTATCCACGATCTCTGTCTTCATGCTTCTCAGAGTAGGATGATCGCCCGCAAGCCCGCCCTCCGTCACTGAATCCATGAATATATTCCAACAACATTCCCCGTCTTTATCGGGCTCGATCCGACCCATGTTCTCTTTCCCGACCAACTTCACAGCCACCTCCTCCAATCTGCTTGTGACGATGACCGACCCGCCGCAGTCCTTCGGCAACACACGGTCAAGACGAAGATGACCGGCCCCATTCACCTTCGTCCGGCAAACCCGAGCTCATTAAGCCTTCGTACCACTCGTCGATGTTCCAGACGTCGTCGAAGACGATGAGATATCTTTTGTTCATCAATTGGAGGTGGAGCGCGAACATCAACTCTGCGAGGCCACCGCTTCCTGCACCGACTTCTGAGATGGATGTGATGGCCTCCTCGACTCCCAGTGCCATTAGCATCCGCTCCAACATCTCTCTTCGGACATCTCTACCTCTTTTCACCGTCTGAGACATGCACACCCCATAGCCGCGGAAAGAAGCGCCTTCTCACCTGCGGACTGTTGAAGACCATCTGCGCTAGCACTGTTTTGCCAGCTCCACCCATCCCTCCAGCTTGCCTGACTTCATATGTGTATTCTTTCTTGACAAAATTGACAATAATTTCTTTAGTCTACTGTGTATGAGCAAACTCTCAGAATCAACCCAAAAAACGAGTTCCTCATTAAAGCATATTGGCAAGTCATTAGCACTTTTAAGCTCTGTCACGTACATTGCCATACACTTTTCGTGCAAACTCAATACGAGTAACACCAAGCAGCAAAAGCTGCTAAATAACTTCCACGCAAATCCATTCTCATCTTCAAGATTTCGTGGCTGCTGGCTTCCACAATCCCAACCCAGAACCGCTGCCCAAATGCTTAAACTCTGTTGCCTCCAAATGATTCCCATGTCCGGAGAATCCTGTCCCTCCTTTCTCCAAGCAAACCAGGTTCCTCTCCTTGCATCCCTTGTTGCAAACTAGACAAACTTTATCGGCAGCCAAGAACTTATCGGAGCACTTCTTGCAGAATACATGACCACATGTGCTCACGGCCACGAGGGAAAGGGTGTTTGTGAGTGTGACCTTGCAGCTCGGGCATATGTAACTGATTTCTAGACCCTTGGATTTGTTCTTCTGTTCATTGCTCTCTTCGGTGAAGTAGATTGGGAATAGAGATTTCAGCTTCAGCTTCTCCTTGCCTTCTGGGCAGATTGTATCGGTCGATGGAGCCTTCACCTTGACTGGAGCATCAGGGGTCGCAGATGGAAGCCAAAAGGCCTTCATGTTGCGAAGAGCCTCTTCTTCGTATGATGTTACCTTCACACTGTTTGCTCCATGGAAACCATTCTTGTCACGTACCTGACTCCTGTCACTGTACTGAGGGACAGCCCCATGGTTTTGCTGGTCAAAAGCATCAAGTTCTCGAGCCTTTTGCAACATTAGCTTCTCCTCTTCTTCCTCTTTCTCTTGCTTCTGTTGCGCAGCATGTGCAGCTAGCTTCCTGTCCATGTTAAGATCAAATGTCAACACTGTTGGGCCACTAAACAAAATGAGAAAACCTCAGTTGCAAACATGTGCACAAATGCACAATTACAAATGGAAACCTGGAAACACTAAACCAATACTTGACTAGTGAACATAAAGCAATAGTGACTTCAACAGCAAACATCCTAAACATCAAGGCATCTTTTTATGCCATCGTCTAAAGAGAAAACTCAAAACATAACAAAGAAGTTAAGCAGCTTTTTCCATAGATAGGGCACACAAATGAATAAGGAAAATATGGTGATTTTGGTTGTGCATAAATAAGTAGTTCAAGATGGACAAACTTAGTTGACAGGAAGATAAACTAAAAAAAATTGATACCACTTCAGGAACTAAACCAGAACTCTGAATTAAAGATTGCTAACAGCAAAAATTTCACTAGTTAAAGGATCATACCATGTAATGATACTCATTGGGCAGTGATACAGTCAAAATATCACACTTCTAAATAATAGAAATTGCTTCATCATATTCGCAAAATACAAAGTTTTCACTTATCCTTACAATAATGCTATAGAGAATATATAGCAAATAACAGTTGTTCAAATTGCACTCTAACACAAACTTACAAGATGTATGATACCTCACTTAAAGCTCATTCATTAATTGAAAATTTTGAATTTTGCATATGTTCCTAGTCTCTGATAGATAGAGGCTTAAAAGTTATAATCCAATCAGAAAGTGATCAAGAGGCATGCAATTTTTAATGTCTACAGTCATGCATCAGCATACTTGATAAGGTCATTCATACTACTTGAAACATAATAACCACCCATCTAATGGTGCTATTTAAAAGAAAGTTTGTCAGGATCCCACTGAGCAAGGTTGGCAACAATTACAAGCAAAAGGTAAATAAGTTAAAATTAATCATCCACAAGTTCAACTTCAAGTTTCTCACTGTGGAACATGTTTGCAATGTTGAGAATTGATATCAAGCTTAGTGAATCCAAGGGACCCAATTGACTAAACACAGACATGTAGATCTCACAGATACTGTCTAGAACATGACTTACATCTTGAAAGTGGCAAAGAGTAAGCTGGCTAATAGAAGGGGAAAAAATCTACAGAAGCCTTGCTTCTTAATAAGTATCCAAAGATATAATACAGGTCAACTTATTGGAAATCAAAACTCAACTTCTATCCATTTAGGAATTTCCGGAATCACAAGCTATTAATATATGATCCAGAATTCAAAAAATTTAATTTCCTTTTTCTAACTTTATTCTTTGAGATCTTAGAACCATAAAAGTTCACACCTGATTGTGCTAAAATAAGCTCCTTGCAACAAACAATACTTATTTCAACTTCCAATATTTGGACTGAAATGTGGGAGGCTGAAATAAATCAAATTCATCAACAATATAAACCAGTCAGGCGATTGATATACTACCATCTTCCAAGAGAAATAAAAACAATTAGCATCATCTCAATAAAAGCAAATAGCTGTTAGTTATATAACCCTATTTGTGTCTTAGAAACATGAAAGGAAGCCTTGATATAATTTTTTTGTGGTTGATAGGCAACATTCCTATCTTCTATCTTCGAGAAATTTGGCACAATCCTTGACCTCCCACCTGGTCCACATGCTACTGTCATGAAATTAGCGTTATAACCCCAAAGGTCATGAAGTATACCCACTACTCAAATGAGCTAGTGGTTCCAGAGATTCCGATTTCCGATCCAAGTACATACAGCACTACGAAAACATACCAAACAACGAGAAAGAGATGCTTGATGTCTTCCAAGAACACCGCACTCAAATATAATTATAAGATCACCAACCTACATCAAGAACATGTATCACATATAATTATCACACAATCAACTACCAAGTTCTCAAATTAGATCCACTGCTCGTGAGATTATCATCAACCATATAGAAAAGGAATTTCCTGGTCAGTGGGGTTAAACTACCGCGCACCAAATCAATCAAAGAATCATAGGGAAATCAAAAGAGATATTTGGAAAGTGAGATACAGAAAGTCGATTCCACCGTTTAATGTCTTTCTTCTGAGCGAGAAGGCACTCGAGGATGCACTCCTTGCAGAAGACGTGGCCCTTCTGGCAGCATAGGGGGTCAACAAGGGGCTTGAGGCAGAGGCAGCAGGCGTCGAAGGGCTTGATGGAGTCCCTGCCGAGCCGCTCCCGCTGCGTGCCGTACCCTAGCTTGCGCTTCTCCTCGTAGGTGAAGAAGGCGAGGTCGTTGTTGTTCTTCGAGTGACGCTGCGGCATCTCCGATTCCTCTCCAACCTCAAATCGACGAAAAAATTCCCTTAACCCTAACCCTAGATCGGAGCAGGGGCCCAAAACTCTCTCTTTCTTGCCTTTGACAGAAGTCGAACGAGCGCAAACAAAGCTCCTTGGGAAGGGATGTATTTATAGAACGGGTGTTATCGGGTTGGATTAAGATCGGATCCAACTCATCCAAGTAAGAATCCAAATAAGGTCGGAT
This sequence comes from Musa beccarii, assembly GCA_024322285.1. Classification (NCBI taxonomy): domain Eukaryota; kingdom Viridiplantae; phylum Streptophyta; class Magnoliopsida; order Zingiberales; family Musaceae; genus Musa; species Musa beccarii. The sequence continues at coordinate 47,167,656 of CM044395.1, forward strand.
CCAAATAGGAGGAAATCGTGGGGCAAAAAGAGGAGATAAAAAAGAAAAGATACGAGTGCAGTAAAAAGGAACGCAAAAAAATAAAATAAAATATTTATTTATAATTTAAATTTACATAATTTACCGGACTATGATGACTGCGATATAAAATAATTAAGAATAAACTAAAAAAACAGGTTTCATTTAGAAATCGGGAAGAAAAAAAAAATACTTTTCTTCCCGTTTCAGTTCTCGTTCTCAGATCCCCTTCAAAACCCACATCGTGAAGGATCACGACATGAAGGAGAGGCTTTGCTTGGAGGTGGAGAGGCTCGGGCGAAGTGCTGTTATCACGGGGAGCAGGGGGTTTGGTGCTGCACGGAAGACTGACAAGGGAAGACTTGCAAGCGTAAGTTGCTGTTGCGTCCACCGTTGTGTTTGTCGTCACGCACTTAACAAGAATTACCTGGTGAGGCATCCTTACGACAAGTCATCGACTTAGCTAAAATTATCTAAGTCAAAAATCACCTTTGCGCCCACTTGGATCGGGCTTAGCTTGGATTGTCTAAGTCTTGAGGTACTCTTGCGACATACGCGTCTGCAAAGGGTCAGTCGAGCTGCAACCTCGTGCAGGTCCCGTAGAACATGTAAAAAGAGAAGTTGATTAGTTATTGGAACGAGTGGCGGACAAGTCCCGACGTCTCGCGAAGAGGGAAGCTTTACAAGCAATTGAGCGAGCACTTGGAGTGCGAGAAAGCAGAGAAAGAGAGGAGGAAAACAAGAACTTTAGAGGGGTGAATGAGCAGCTGCAAGTCCGCAAACAATTACTCCCCAAGTGCCGGGCGCGAAGGCAAATTTCCGTCAAGTTGACATGCAAACTTGTGCAAGTGTTCAACGCCCGACACTATACTGAAGCCCCATCCGACCATGTACACCCGGGGTTCGAGTCTTGAGATGGTGACAAAATTTTCGTGGTCGCGGTGCAGAAATCGGCCCGTGGCACACTAAAACGAGCTATTTTTGGGTTTTAGGCGATGCAATGAGCGATCGTTCTGCTTTGTCTTTGTAGTTGTTGTTTCCTACATTTTTACAAGGAAAAACACACCAAAACATGGTAAAACAGCCGCCAAGGATATGTACAAGCATGGGCAAGCGACGAACTAAGGCGTTGAATGAAGTTCTTTGCGAGTGTCGCGCGATCGTTCGTGACATTCTCCCCCACTTAAGCTGTCGACGCCCTCGTTGACACTCTTTGGTAGACTTTGATAGCTGTTTCTTCATGTCGGAGGGTGTCTTCTGGCTCCCAACTGGCTTCGATTTTGGGAAGTTTCTGTCACTTCACCAAGTATTCAATATATTCAGCTCCATTGGGTAGCCTTGTCCTGCGATCTGTTAAAATGGTTTCAACTCGCTTCTCGTAGGAAGCTCTAGTGGGAGGTTGACGAGTTGAAACGTCTCGAGAAGCATCTTGCAGATCGGAGTGGTAGGCTTTCAAGTTGTTGGCATGGAAAACATTATGAATCTTGAGCCACGCCGGCAGTTGTAACTTGTAGGAAACATTGCCCACCATATTGATAATTGGGAAGGGGCCATCATACTTGCACATCAATCCTTTATGCACCTTGTTTCTAAAGAATTGGAGTGATGCCGGTTGGAGCTTCACCAACACCAAATCGTCGACTTTGTTTTCCTGGGGTCGCCTTCCCAATTCTGCCCACTTCTTCATCTTTCTGGCTGCCTTCTCCAAGTAGGCCCGCGCAATATCTGCATTTCGATGTCATTCTTTTGCCAAGTGATACGCGGACGGACTACTCCCTGTATATCCAGTGGCCAAAGTGTGAGGAGTCGACGGCTGTTGTCTAGTGATGATCTCAAAGGGGCTCTTGTTGGATGCAGAGCTCCGCTACAGGTTGTAGGAGAATTGGGCTATGTCTAACAACTTCACCCAATCTCATTGGTTGGCACTCACATAGTGCCGAAGATATTGCTCTAGGAGCGAGTTTATTCTCTCAGTTTGGCCATCCGTCTGGGGGTCGAGGCTTGTGGAGAAGTATAGCTTCGATCCCAACAATTTGAACAACTCGGTCCAGAATCGTCCCAGAAATCGAGCATCTCGATCACTTATAATATTGTGCGGGACTCCCCAATACTTCACCACATTCATCATCATTAGCTTCGTCGCTTCCTCTGCTGAACAGTGTAGGGGTGCAGCAATGAAGGTTGCATACTTCGAAAATCGGTCGACCACCACAAGTATCGATCCGAGTCCCCCTACTGCCGGCAAGCTAGATATGAAGTCTAGAGAAATGCTCTCCCACGGTCTTTCTGGTACAGGCAACGACTCTAAAAGTCCCATCGGCTTCCGTTACTCCACTTTGTCTTGTTGACAAGTTAGGCACGTCCGAACATATTCCTCCACATCTGTCCCCATCTTTGGCCAATAGAAGGCCCTTTCCATGAGAGCCAATGTTCGATGAATACCTGAATGTCCTACCCAAAGGGAATCATGACACTCCTTCAAAAGCTCACGCCTCAAATTATCCACCCGAGGAACATAAACTCTATTCCCTTTGGTGTAGATGAGTCCCTCATGGACCCAAAATCGTTGTGCCTTACCTTCTTGGATCAATTGCATCAAGGTTACTGCTTGGGGATCATTGTATAGTCCATCCTTGATTCGGGAAAGGAAGTTGGATTGCAACTGACTTGTTTGGCTTCTGCCCTCTAGTTGCATAGCATTCACGGCCTCCACTTTTCGACTCAAGGCATCAGCTATGATATTTGCTCTTCCGTGTTTGTACTCCATTGCCATATCAAATTCCGCCAGGAAGTCCTGCCATCGTGCTTGCTTTGGGGAGAGTTTCTTTTGAGTCTGAAAGTAACTCAAATCGATGTTGTCTGTCCTCAGTACAAATCGTGATCCGAGAAGGTAGTGTCGCCACACTCGTAAGCAGTGAATCACCGCTGTCATCTCCTTCTCGTGCACAGGATACCGCCGCTCAGTCTCATTGAGCTTACGGCTTTCATAGGTCACCGGATGGCCCTCCTGCATAAGTACTCCCCCAATAGTGAAGTCTGAAGCATCTGTATGGACTTCGAAGGGCTTCTCATAGTATGGCAATTTGAGCACTGGTTCTTCCAGAATGGCAGCCTTTAGGTCTTGGAATGCCACTTCACATTTGTCAGACCATCTCCAAGGCTGCTCTTTCTTCAGCAACTCTGTTAGTGGAGTTGCGCGCTTCGAATACCCCAGTATGAAGCGTCGATAGTAGTTCACAAACCCAAGGAAGGATCTCAGTTCAGGCACCTTCTTTGGAGTTTGCCAGTCCACAACTGCTTGCACCTTTGCTTTATCCATCTGAATGGAATCGTCGTCGATCCGATGCCCCAAGAATAAGATCTCTTTCTGAGCAAAGTAGCACTTCTCTCTTTTTACGAACAAAGAATTCTCCCTGAGAACTTTGAAGATTGTTCGAAGGTGCTCAATATGCTCCTCAAGTGTTCGACTGTAGACGACGATATCATCCAAGTAGACAACCACAAACTTGTCCAGATACTCCTTGAATAGCTGGTTCATAAGAGTACAGAATGTGGCTGGAGCATTGGTTAAGCCGAAAGGCATCACCAAGAACTCAAACGCTCCATACCTGGTCACACAGGTAGTCTTCGCTTCATCACCTTCAGTAATACGCACTTGCCAATACCCCGACCGAAGGTCGAGTTTCGAGAAATACTTTGCTTTGCCCAGTTGGTCGAACAAGTCCGCAATAAGAGGGATGGGATATTTGTTCTTCATAGTCACCTTGTTAATGGCTCGATAATCGACGCATAGTCGGAGACTCCCATCTTGTTTCTTCTGGAAGAGAACTGGAGCTCCGAATGGTGCTTTGGAACTATGAATAAGACCACCGCTTAGCAGTTCATCTAACTGCTTTCTGAGCTCTGCCAACTCAGGAGGGGGCATGTGGTATGGTGGTCTCGCTGGAGGCTTCACTCCTGGCTCCAGCTCAATAAGATGATCCACGCCTCTACATGGTGGTAGAGTTTTCGGCAACTCAAGTGGCATAACATCTTCGAACTCCTTCAGGACATTTTCCACCGCAGCAGGTTCTTTACGGGCCTCCCCATCGAGTGTTTCTAGATTCATCGCAGCCATAAAGGTTAACTCTCCTTTGCGTACACCCTTCTTCAGTTGCAACGCTGATAGTTGCTGGGGATCCTGGGTTCCTCTTCGAGTGATAGAAACCACACAGGGGTTGTCACCTCTCATTAGACATATGGAGTCTAGGAACGGCATCGGCACCAACTTTGCTGCATGCATGAACTCCATTCCAAGAATCACTTGGAAGTCATCCAATGGCACCGCCATCATGTTTGTGCGCCCGCTCCACGATCCAACCTTGATGGAGACTCCCTTTGCTAGCCCAGAGATTCGCTTAGCCTCCGAGTTAACCGCCTTCATCCGACTTGAGTCCTTCTCTAAGATTAACCTAAGCCGCTTTGCTTCTCGGTCGGCGATGAAGTTATGAGTAGCACCCGTGTCCACCATTGCTCGGGTGGTTTGGCCATTGAGTCTGATGTTTACGTACATCAGCTCACTGCTTCCTGTTTTTTGTTGCTTCGGCTTCAGGTTCTCCCCCACTTGACCCCGTAATGCATTCGACAAACGCATCGTACCCATTTGGGGTCCTTGCGACTTCTCATCGTCGCTGCTCGGCTCAGAGCTACTCGAACTGAGGGCAACTGCCTTGCCCTTGTCTGGCTTAGGGGGTTTGATGGAAGCCGATAAGGCATTGAGTGCCTATTTTTGTGGGCACTCCCATACACTGTGTGGTCCTCCGCACAAGAAACATCTCCTAGGTTTTGAAACCCTACCGTTTGAGTTCGGCCCATTATGGAAACTCTTCTTCCTTTGTTCACCCCTAGGTTCCTTCCCAGGAGGGTGCCTTGGTTGGTGATTTCCTGTGGACTGCTTCTTCTTCCTTGGGTCCTCTGAAGAAGCAAAGTCGGTAAGCCTTTCTGCGATTGCAATTGCTCCAACCAAATCAGTGACATTCCGTCGATGAAGTTCCTGTTGAACTCATGGCTTCAGGCCATCAAAAAAGCTGAACAGCTTATCTTTTACAGACATATCTTGAATGTCCAACATTAGTGCAGAAAATTGCTTCACATAGTCTCGAATGGAAGTCGTTTGGTGGAGTTATCTCAACTTCCTCCTTGCAACGAACTCGGTGTTCTCGGGTAGGAATTGAGTTCTCAACTCACGCTTCAAGACGTCCCATGTGTCCACTCGGCACCGACCTTGCTGAATCTCTTCCCAACGGGTTCTCCACCAAAGCTTTGCATCACCGTTCAGATACATAGTCACTGTCGAAACTTTGGTGTCCTCATAGTCTGGCCTCGTAGCTCGAAAGTAATGTTCCATATCAAACAGGAAATTCTCGAGCTCCTTCGCATCTCTAGCACCCCCATAACAATGTGGGTCGGGTGCCCTAAAGCTTTGTGTTGGCGCAACGCGAGTGTTGCTTCCCCCCGCATTCAACGCCCTTGTGAGCATTGCTACTTTGGAAGTGAGTTCCGTCACCATTTCTTGCAAATGTTGCACGGAGTCCTTTGTGTCATCCGTCAGTCGGTCGACTAAAGCTTCAACCTTGTCGATCCGGGATTCAGCTTCTTCTTGCGAGCTCTCTACGCCAAGAAGCCTACTTTGGCCTTGGTAGAGTTCATCCAAGCTCGCTTCAAGAACATCCAAGTGAGTTTCTACCGCTGTGACCCTCTTTCTATGGCTCTTTCTTCCGGTTGGCGCTCCAGATTATGCCTCCTCCGCTCGTGGTGAGCAGCCCACTTCTCGCTCCTCATGCTCACTGCCCCGCTCCTCATGAGTGGCTCCTGTAGCGTGAGAGCGAGTTTGCACATGCAGCCCTCCTGTAGCTGCTTGGGGCAACATTCCGGCTTGCCCCATCTTGCTCGATTCACCACGCTGTTTCGCCATGGCGAGATTGCGAAATTTCTTCATTTGCTTGCTCAAATTGCTTGCTGCTCTCGATACCACAATGTCACGCACTTAGCAAGAATTGCCTAAGTGGTGAGGCACCATGCGGCAAGCCACCGACTTATTTGAAGTTGCCTAAGTCAAGAATCGCCTTTGCGCCCACTTGGATCGGACTTAGCTTGGATTGTCTAAGTCTTGAGGCACCCTTACGACATACGCGTCTGCAAAGGGTCAGCCGAGCTGCAACCTCGTGCAGGTCCCGTAGGACCTGTAAAAAGAGAAGTTGATTAGTTGTTGGAACGAGCGGCGGACAAGTCCCGACGTCTCGCAAAGAGGGAAGCTTTACAAGCAATTGAGCGAGCACTTGGAGTGCAAGAAAGTAAAGAAAGAGAGGAGGAAAACAAGGACTTTAGAGAGGTGAATGAGCAACTGCAAGTCTGCAAACAACTACTCCCCAAGTGCTAGGCGCGAAGGCAAGTTTCCGTCAAGTTGACGTGCAAACTTTTGAAAGTGTTCAACGCCCGACACTATACTGAAGCCCCATCCAGCCATGTGCCACCCAGGGGTTCTGTGGTACCGAGATGGTGACAAAATTTTTGTACGCGGCTGCAGAAATCAGCCCGTGGCACTTAAAACGGAGCTATTTTTGGGTTTCTAGGCGAGATCAATGAGCGATCGTTCTCTTTGTCTTTGTAATTCTTAGTCGCTTTCCTACATTTTTACAAGGAAAAACACACCAAAATAGACTGCCAAGGATATGTACAAGCATGGGCAAGTGACGAATGGAATGTTGAATGAAGTTGTTGTGAGTGTGCGACGACCGTTCGTGATACTACGGTGGTGGTGCGCTGTCCTGATGAACGGAATGGCAATGCAGAAGTAGCAGGCGGCTCCCCTGTTGACGACGATGCAGCGCCCGCCACAGGGACGGAAGAGAAGCAGCTGAAAGTACACCTCGTGCTAGAAGATGATGAGTACCATGATACTTCCTTTGAGCATAAAGGTTAGGCTTTTCGACGGATATGTTCTTTGATCTGGATTTTGTGTAGTAGATCATGAAAGAAATGGAATCGTGTTCGTACGTTTTTGTTTACGTTTGAATGGATTTGGGTTTTGCTTGTTAAAATTCTATCAGTCTGCGCATGACTGTAGTTTCCTACATCGTATTCTTTGTAAGGTGGATGAAAAGATAGTTAATCTTCAAGTGTTGGTTCTTTGTGGGGGAAAAGACTTTGGTGCAAAATTTTTTTGACAATCAACAAAATAAAATATAAACTCAAATTTAGTAACACGATTTACATGATTTGATATTTTGACCTATAACTGTGTATAAAATCCTAAAATTTTCACTATATGAAATTAATAAAATACAATGAAAAAAAAAATCCTATCTTGAGTTAACTTACATTCAAGTCTAAAGCCCTTTATACACCCTTTCACATGCATCTTAAAATTTTCTCTAGATATATTATAGAAAGCTTTACTGTTCTAAAAATATGTGTTTTCCGCACCACATCAAAACTTTTAGATGTACAGGATATTTATAGAGCAGTCAATCCTTAATTTCCAAGAGGTTTCTTCTTCAACCATTAATCTTTCTATATCTGTATTTTTTGTTAACCAAGCAAACTTGTACTTTAAGCAATCCATCTTCAATTAAAGAAGTCAATAAATACCTGCTAACCCAATAATTGTCATCCTTTCCTTACTTTGTGGATCCATTAGGAAATCTATAAAAGTTATCAATTTAAAAAATACACTATAGCTATATGGATATCACTTATTCTTATCTTTTATTAGGAGAGATAGGAAAAGAAATAATTTTATTCGTAAACAACTAGGTATCGTTTCGGTAGAGGATAAGACGAGAGAGAATCATTTAAGATGATTTGAACATGTGCTTAAGATACCTTTGAATGTGATAGTTAAGTGAAATAATTAATCTTAATAGTACAATAAGAGATAGAAGAAGACCTAAAAAGATCTTAATAGAAACTATAAATAGAGGTTTAAGAACTCTAAACTTAATTAAACAAATGACTTTTTAAGCATCTCAATAGTTGCAAAAGACCCATGTAGATGGTGCCAAATAGTTAGAACTTGTGACTTTGTTATTGTTGTTGTACTATAACTACATAGATGAACTAATTCATGGTTCAATTGTTCAATATCTGATTTTGATTAACAAACATTGCACCATGTGTAGTTAGAATTGAGCCAATATGGCTATTTAATTCTTGAGAAAGCTCTATATAACCTCATTTTACTTTTAGGAAGATGTTTTTCTTTCACAATCTTTTATATCCTAAAATCATTCACATCATCTTTTGTTATCTTCACTGTCGATGGGACTTGCTGTCGTAGGCAACTACCATGTCTCGCTGGTGCAACTTCTTTTTAGTTTGAGGTCTCTACTGTATATTTTTCTAAACATTAAAAATTATGATGTAATTTTTCTTTTATTAGGATCATGCTATATGAAGTGCCTACCTATTAAACTCTACCTTCAATTTTGTAATCATAGCCTTATGAATTTGAAATATTCATTGAAGTTAAACGTTTAAAGTATTCAGATTTGTTACTCAAGTTTTTAGTAGATAAAACTTCTGTAACTTACCCAAATACCTATAATGGAGTTACCAATTACATTAATAAGGCCAAAAGTGACCATTTGGCACTGTGTAAGACTTTAAATGATTTACTAATTCAGAGTGAGATGGAAGCATATAAGGATATACATATTGGGTGACAACTACTTTGCCAACTATTGTGTTGTTCCAAGTTTTGCACAGGTTTAATCTGATCACCTGTTATTCCAGAAAGATGGCCACTGGAATTCCTGTGCTTGGCTATTTACTGATTCTGTTTCTCTTCTAATGATAATATTGTATTTTATTGCTTGTTATTTGGTGAGTTTAATGACTTGTCCCCACTCTTTTGATTATTTTAGCCTAGTGTTGTTGTATATACCCATCACCCATCAAATATCTAACTGCCAAGGAAGGTGGATGGCTTCACCTATGCTAATTTGTTTTGCTTTCATGCTGACAAATTAATGCAATATCATTTTAGAAAAATCCCACAAATACTTATTTTTGTTTTTAAGGGTCAGATGTTTCTCTAAAGAGACTTATGAACAGATTTAATGGTTTGATTCATAAATATAAAAAATGAAACAGGTATAGAAGCCTGCACAAGATTTTGAGAAAATGATTGTACAAGAAATTAGAACATGCACATGCTATCATTTTCTATTAAGTTTTGTATCCAGAGTTATGGATGTCGCATCTCAAGATATGCATGGCTAAATTCCTAAATTTCATGCATTCTTTTGTTCGAGAACTTTGGATCTTGATTTTGATTGTATATTACATAAGAAATAACATTTGTGCTGCTATGTCTAATGTTTGGTAATGTTGTACTTAACTCTAGTTTGGTAATTCACTTTTTTTTCTTTTGAGAAGCAAATAATAAACTGCTCAGACTTTATCTATAGATTTTAAATGGCAACAATAAACCTACTGTACTTGCATTACTACGTTCAATGTCTGAATGATAATAGCTGATTAAATGAAAGAAGCAGCTCTATCTATAGAGCTGATCTAACCAGTTACTGTAAGCAAAACAAAAAAACTAGTTATAGTATATTGTGTTGTTTGGCTTTCTTTATTTTAGGTGAAATAAGAACAAAATTGTGGTTTGAAAGGTTATGTTAGTCGAACTTACCAGCATTTGCATTACATACTGAGTCCTTTTGGTATTAACTGAACATTGGACATACGAGGAGTACCGGAAGCAGGGAAAAACCTGAAAAAAGGGTGCCTTAAATGAGATTTTTTTTTAGTTCTATTAGAATGGAAGTGTTTTAACATATGTTTATCTCAGAGTCCTAGTATTTTAACTGCCCGGCCTAAGTTTCAACAAGCTTGCACCTCCAATTTCAACTGCTTTTCCATATTTGTGAAAAGGATTGACCTGTTTAATTCCATGGTCCTGCAGATACTTGACAGGAGTATGGGTATTTTTGGCATGTTCATCTTGGATCCAGGTTAGGATTATCAAGTTCAGCAAGTTATTTATTCTAGTTCAATGAATATTAATACCCTAAGCAGATACCTTATACTAGTTTCGTGAATCTTAATCAACATTTAGCTTCTTTGCCTCCCATCTGTTTGAAAGATAAGCTATTTAGTTCTGTTCAAAATTATCAGTTACCTGCAAAACTTTTTCAAGAACTTGACATATTGATTCAAGATCCTTCTCTGGGACGACATGATCGATCATTCTCTATTTTGGTACTCGATAGCAGCGTCGACCATATTATCTCATAGTCACCATAATCTTTTCTCGTTTTGTTTTCTCTAGACGAAATCTAATTTCTTTGTTGGTAACTTATTCCATGTGTTCCTATCTCATTTCTATGAAGGTTTCAAAGGGAGGCATGCATGCGATGAGCTGAGGATGGAAGGGAGTTTGTGGCCGCCGCCAGAATCGTGTTTCCTAATAGTATTATTGATCTTAAAAAGGCTTGACTGCAAAATGAAAATTTTTGTTCTGCCTTGTGCTCTCATGAGCTTCTTTGAGACCCTTTTTGACACACAAGTTGAATAAACTGACACCTTTCTGTAATCTTGAGACTTGTGGAAGTCATATATGATATTGTTATTTGCCCCAATCTAATTGAATCAAACACTTGTCCATGTTCCATTGTTACTGACAATGGAGATCACGACAAAGATAAAGCTACTGATGAACATAAAACAAATCCGGTCTTATTCATTTTAGGTTGCTTCCTGGACAGTTCATGGTTGAAACACAAATCCACCACGCATTGAGTGCTTGTATGAATGCTAAGCCAAAACAAACAATAAGCACGACAGCATTCATGGCAAATAATATCGGTTCTATACATTCATCAATCAAGAATCCATCATGCCAAATGCTAAGAATCTAATAAAAGTAGATCAAGTAAAACTTCCAAAAGAAAAAACAGTTACTAAAACTAACATCTCAGTTCAGAATGACTGGCCCGACAACTCCTTTTATTTGGTAGAGAGTATCAAATGGTCTCCATGTCAGGTACCGGAACCAGAGGATCTAATCTGTAGGATAGTAACTCATAAGGTTCTCCGAATGCTCCCTCGCTTTGGGTTCGTCGTAAAAAATTACTAGGCTGCAGACCTAGCAGCGTATTCCTGCCAGCATCTGGGAGATGATTGGTTGGCTTGGGCCACACAGATTTTAGGTGCCTATGGCTTCTCTTGGATGATTTAGTTGAAGTGTTCAGACCATTGCCAGACTTGCCATGGCTATAGGATGACTTGCTTAGGCCTGTACCACGAATTCCGCGATGAGAGTCTTTACCTTCCGACCTGAAACTGCGGTCAAACTGATGAGATGAGAAAGATCGTCGAGGACGGTCTAAGACTTCTTTTGAACCGTTTGCTCGAATGACCTGCTTGTTGTAATAAGCAAGATGAGGCAGAAGACTCGACAGATATTTCTTAAGCTCTGCATCACCGACATTTTTATCAGCAGGATTGCTCTTGATATTTACTGCTTGCAGGGAAGCATAATTAGCTGCCAGTTGCTTAAGTCCTTTTGAATTAGATATTCGATTGGAGCATATGTCAAGAAAACTCAATTTGAGGAGGCGATGCAGGCCTTCTATTTCACTTATCTTGTTCCCACCTAAATATAGCTCTTTCAGCATCAAACAAGAAGCCAAACCTACAAGGGATTGAAACGAGACGGTTAATAATAATAATAATTCTTTGACTTGCTTAGCTTCTTTTGTTCTTTCTCCGACCAATGATGCAACCCAGGAAACTTTAGTAGCCTAAATCTGGGATAAATTACCACATGAATAATATTTCAAACATGAAACAAAGAAGCTTGTTTGTTTGTTTTGAACATCGAGATCACACATTTCTAACAACATCCATAACGGGTTAGAAGGCTTCGATAACATAACTATTTGATCGATCATCAATTTTCAGGAACCATTCCAATTGATGCAAGAAGCTCCAAGATGCAGTACCTAATAACTATACATATATATATACATGTCAATTTATTTCAATAAATTAATTTCTTGTTAAATTGAGGCTGATCAACATAAGTCTAGCATAGATCTGGCTGCAGCTAGGTCGAATCATCATGGATTCGAAGAATTTTTATTCAAATCCAACCAACTTCTACACAAATCTTGCCAATTTACGTGTACGTATGACCAAGAGATGAGATGCATAAATCTAGGTTAGATTCACATAGAAACTGCCAAGATCCCTGCTGAAGAGAAACTAGATTCATATTTGACCAATATATTGGGATCCAACATGGTTTAGGATTTAGGGTTTAGAAATGTGCTATGTAATATAATGATGATCACAGTTAAGAGAATGGAAAAAAGAAAAGAATACAAAACATACACACTATATCGAACACAAAAGAAAATGGAGGCTAGTTGCATACCATGGCCAATCCTACTTATTCTGTTGTAACTCAGATCAAGTACACGGAGTCGTGTAAGTTCTTTGAGGCCTTCGATGACTGATATTTTATTCTTCGACAGATTTAACATGTGAAGACCTTTCGGAAGTGCTCCAGAAGTTATCCGAACTGAAGAAAAGTGTTCCAGAAAATGCAGAATTAGGTTTCATACATTACCTATATTTTTATAACACAAGTACCAAGTAAGCATAAGATACATATTGATGTGAAACATACAATAAAAGAAGCATTTGAAAAAGGAGAAACAATGGTGAGAACTTACAAAGCTTGTATGATAAACCTTACACATACCTATAGTGTTGCCTGATAAATTGAGCATCTTTAGACCAACAAATGCACTAAGGATTGGAATTGCAACCAAGCCAAGATTTGCCATCTGTGCAGTTGAAGACATAGGACTCAAGGTTGAAAGGTAATCGTAAGCTACTATCATTCCAATACTACTTTTAGCATCAACTTTTTTGCTTTCGATCCTACCAGCAACCTTAGGTTGTTCTTTCTTATGTGCAGGATTAGAACTTTTCCCGAGTTCTTCCACGATGTCACAATTTTGGACATCAAGTTGGCTGATCCAAGTTGCAACTCGCCCGATATTGTGTTCTTCAGGTGTTGATTCATCCTTATTCTGGATGGAACTTTCATTAAGTTTACAAGTCACAGCACCATTGTTCCCAAGTTGTTCCAACTCAATTCCATGACCAGGATTGCTATTGTGATCGCTCCCATCGACCGATGAATCTGCATTGCAAAGTGAGTCCTTGCTGTTAACCAACTGATTGTCACTAATGGACTTTGGAATGAAATATTTACAATCTTTCTCTGGATCTGATAGACCATCACACCCGCAACTGTTATTGGAAAGATGCCATCTTAATTCTGAATGGCAGGTTGAACCCTGGTCATCTAGATCAGATTCGTGTGACATATATTCTGCATTCGGTGCAGCTTTGTGCTGGCTCGAAGACACCCTAGAATAAGCTGCTCTATCACCATTTAGAAACTGAACCCTTCCATCATTGATAGAGAACAGATTTTCAAAAGATATGGAATGAGACCCAATGAAAGCAAGCTTCAGAGAATCATCATCAATGCTTGTATTCGGCACTCCATGGCTATCTAGAAAACAGGATCTTGCATCTCCAGAGTAAACATGGTCATCATCATTGTCATGATGCTTTTCATCGGACTCGACAATGCCAATGGAAAAGAGGGATTCACGATGAACTGGTTCAGCCGATGAAACGTTATGAAATTCAAACATATTGTTTTTGTGATTCTGGTTTTGCGGCTTACTTCCATGGTCCATGTGATCTTCATATAGACTAATACCATCAACGTTGTCCGATGTATTCATGTCTAATCGGCAGATACTGGAAAATCCCCGACTTAGTTCATCTTCCTCGATGATATTTCCATAGGAGCCACTTCTTTCTTTGTCCAATATATTTCCAAGAGATTTATTTTTTCTGAGCTTTGCCATCAGAACAAAATCTTCCCAGAGATGAATATCCTGACTGCCCTCAGAACAACCTTCCTGTAAAGATTGGTCTGTTACTTGCTTGATTTGGGATTCTAAACTATTATCTTCATCCGTCGTGACATCGGAACTTCTAGGCACCACTGCAAGCTTTATTTCTTGATCTTCAGACTCTACCAGATAATTGAACTTCATTGTTCCACCAGCTTGTTGAACAATTTCCAAACAAAGGAGCAATTTTTCAGCATAAAAGGATTAAAGATATGTGACTCAGAGAGATACAAAAATAATGATCTTTGTGTACCTTTGATTTATGCTTATGAGGAGTCAAGAAACAGGAAAAACCTGACAATTTCAGTTATCAAAGAAGCAAAGATTGTCACACTACTTGAGAAAAGTGATGATATCCAACATGTCACTGAAGAGATTATTCCACCCAGATATCACAGGAAAACCGAGATCGCATACCCAAGTATCTATAAATGACTAACTGGTAGGAGGGAACTACTCTACCATCCAATATGAGTCTTAGCCTATGCTGACATTAGCCGTAATCAAGAGAAAGACCTTCAAGCACACGACACAGCCTCCAAATACCCGACGTCTTTGATTCCAGCAATGAATTCAATGCAGAACCCCACACCCAATTAGAGGTGCGAGAAGGGTATGGCTTTCCTATAGCGGCCAGTGTAAGAAAGCTCTATGAAACAACCAGTTTGAAGCCAGAGAGACACCAGGAGAAATCCTGCAACATGTATTACAGACTATGAGATTGGAAAAAGGATTTGACAAAACTAAAAATTCTGAATTCAGTATTACAATTACTTCACATATTGATGATTTCACTAATAATCTGTTTCTTAGAATGCCTCAAATATGCATATGGAATGAAAAGATCAAAGAGTAAGAAATCATTAAGAAACTAAATATGATGCTGAAGACAAAAATTACTTACATAAGAAAGAAAACGAATATATCAAATATTAGCAATAATAAATATTCAATTTACGGATCCCAAATAGCTGTTCTTGTAGCAGTATAAATATTCAAGAATTATAGTTCCACTACTGTATTGAATGATTAAGGAAAACAAAGGGTCAAAAATGCTGTGTGTTATTGAGTTTCTTCACATACGATCAGGGCAGATTCTTCAAAATCATACTAAAAAGAAATCAACAATTTGAGGTGTATTTTATTGCTAGTTTTGTTTATCTTACTAATTCATTTAGCTAGCGGATTTATGTTGTCTCCTCGAGACTATACCCTTGTGCTTGGGGTTTAACAAACAAGTTTTAATTTTGGTTATTGACTTTTTTATTTCCTAAAAGAACAAGAAACAAACCAATGTTGCTTTCTTTACCAAAACAGCAAAACACAACCTGTTTATGATCAAAACTCACTACCAGGAAGCGGCAGTAGTCAACCAATCAATCAAGGAAACAAAAAGCGTTTCAAACAAAACACAATCTATATATGCCTGCGAGGTCAGAAAAAGGAAACAATTCGATCTCTTATCATCCAATTCTACCACAACGAGCCAACCCAGAGTATCTTTCAGAACAATCCAATACCCAAATCTCCTAAAAAAACGAATCTTTTCTCACACACACGCACACACAAAAAAAAAAAAAAAAGAAGCTTTTACATGGAAATCACCACCAAAAAGTAATCTTTCCTGGACGAAACAGATGCACCGATCAAAAACCTGAAAGATAGCAAACCTTGTCTCCGCCAGATAGCATCATCAATTCCTCCGAGAACAAAGTAAAGCAGTCTATTTTTCACCTACAGAAAGCCCAGATTAAGAAGGAACTCAGATTGAGGGAGGAGACCGGGGGCTATATTTAGAAGAAACCCAACGGGGAACGTTTCTGGATAAACCCTAACCACAGAGGGATTCCAGGTACAGAAATCGCCAACCGCCTCAATCCTATCTTCTCCCCTCTTCCTTAGCTCACAATTTCATGGAATCTTTGACGTTGATCGATGGATCTACAATAAAATAATCTTTTTTGGAATTTAATGTGAATTGTGATGTGGTCATTTAGATTGGACTCATTCTCAGTTTAGGGATTCTAATCATATACAAATAAAGAGTAATATTTCATAAATTAATTGAAAAAAGGGATAATGGAGACGTAATCGTATCGAATTCCAACTGCCTTTTTTTTTCTCGTGATTTTGAACCTAAATTTATCATATATAACAATAAAAAATTAAAGATCATATGAAATTAAACGAACGGTTATGATGCGGGAAAATGGAGGATTCCGTCGAACTGTATTGTTGTAGGGCCTCCGTCCCGTCCCGACTAAAGTTACGATACGAAGAGCACCACCTCTTTGCAGCGGCTGCCATGGCGTCGCGCTTCGCTCCGAGGCTCTTCCTCCGACGCTTACGGATGCGGAGAAGAGCTCAGCCGATCTCGTCTCTTCACGAAGCTTCCGCAGAATCCGCTGGCTTTGGCGGCGATCGTATCATCTCTCCATCGGGATCTTGGTCACCTCCCGATTTCCACTGTGTTTCTAGGGTTTTCTTCTCCGCTCGCCCGTCATCGCTCGACGAAGGGAAGGGTCCGGCGGCCATAGATTACCCGTGCGTGGTTGCCTCCGATCCATTTTCTTTAGAAAGACAGCGGAAGGCTCTGATTAGGGTTTCACGATCAGGGAAAAATTGCCAGTGATTTGATTTCCAGCGTCTAACTCATAATGAAATCTAGCTTTTTCATTGATTTTTATGTGAACAATAGCTTTCTTGATTATTTTCTTTCTTGAATTGAGTGCTCGTCTACTGTTCTGACTAACCTGAAAGCGAGTTCTTAAATCTTTTTCCTTGATCGTGCAATGTATATGATTTCTTTGTCGATCTCTTTTATTCACAAGAACATAATTTTTTCCTTGATTTTGATGCGAACAATTCTTTTTTGTTATTTTTATGATTTTTCGGTTGAGTGTTCTTGTGAAGCTTTGCTCAATTTGAAAGCAGTTTGATACTCGATTCGTTGGTATAGGAAGGTTTGTGATAGCTCGAGATCGAGTACAATACACATTTATGTTCTTCTATACAAATGTACTCTACTTACATCTGGTATTGAAATCTTTTTTCCACAATGTGATCTCATTTTATTCGCATTTCTGGAGTAATTCTTCTCGTTCTATAAAAGATCTCTCTTGCCGGAAGAGGAGTTCCATAGGCTGGCAGATGAGACGATCCATGAACTGCTGGAAAATTTTGAGGTAGCTTTTACACTTCATCTGTGAGTCCAGCATACGATTTATTATTTTCAAAAGCCTGCTGAACTTTCAAACAACGTATTGATAGTCTTCATCTTTGTACTGGCAGGAATATGGAGATGCCATCCAAATTGATGATTATGAAGTGGACTATGGGGTGTGATGAGACAGAAGACTTTTAGTTGTTCGCTTATCTTTCAGCTTCTTATGCTTAACTAAGTTGATCGGTTGCATTTCATTTTGAGCAGAATCATGTTTTGACATTGAAGCTGGGGAGCTTGGGCACGTATGTCATAAACAAGCAAACTCCAAACCGGCAAATTTGGTTATCTTCTCCAGTAAGGTACTGGCCGTGTAAACTTTGATGCTTCTATATGTAAAGCATTGCATGTTACGGTTTTAAATTTTCAGACATTGTACATAATTTGGGACTGAGATTATTAAGTTGTGTGGGTTCAGTCGTAATCTAGTTTCTAACATCGACAAATTTTCAACTCGTTATCTAGCTACATTCTTACTTTTTAGGTTTAGAATGTATTTGAATTGCTTGTAAGTCTATGATCTACCTGTTTTAGGCATTATTTATTTAACAAAATGGACCAGAACCAACAAGGGCCTTAAACTTCCATAAACTATGTACTTGACAAGGGCTTAGCAACTAGATTCTGATAAAAACAACTGTGTAGAGCTTGGTGACTAAGAGTCTTCATCCGACAACTAGTTTTTCAAGTGGAGATCACCTAGGAACTACTTGTACATGGATGTCCTGGAGTTGATGTGATATTGCCAGATGAGGCACTGATTTGGACAATCTCATACCTTAGTGGGAATATGAACCTTCGATGGCTTGTATAAATGAGAATTCCCATTAGTGGATACTTTTATGGAGGGAGAGAGGCTTTTACTGTGTTTTCTTTAACAGAAATATCATATGCATTTTATGGTGTTTTCTTGTAAGCTGCTGATGGCTCTTTTATCTTCAAATTTGTACTTTCTTTTTTCCATCTCTTTATATATTTGGAACCAGCTTGCGTATGTTCAAGTAAGTTGGAGTAACGCGTGCTGACGATAATATATAGATCTAAGGATTTTACAACAAAAGAGAAGTATGATGTGGATGCCATGGACTTCATTTCTATCCAAAAGGGAACCTTTTCTATGGGGCATAACTCGAATAACTTTGGTCTTGGGCTATACTATTCATGATAGTGACTTGTTGTGGGTATGTGAGTTGCATCGGATTTTATTGCTCATCTTGGTGAACTTCAGCTGATAGGAGGGAATCATTGAAAATGATGTGAACTTTCCCAGGAATTGCAATCTGAGCCCAGAGAAAGACTTAAGATGGCTTAACATAATCATGGGAAAGGACAGGATGTCCTTGTGTTTGCAGCTATACAAATCTAGAATTAGGGAATCATGCATCTCATTATATAGATTTTGTGTAACAGATGGTTCTTATTTGCTGCAACAACCTAATCTGACTGAAAGATGTATATCATAGATTATATTAGCTTGCTATAGCTCAATCTTTGTTGGTAGTCAGAAGCCCTTATATTCTGTGCTATTTACGAACCCTGGTTCCTACATTATCATTCTTTACTACCAACTTTTGCTGTAAAATTCATATCCCAGCCACTTCTATTTGACTCTGTCAACCAAATTGATGGAAATCCATCAATAGTGCTCAAACTATCAAGTGATTCTTTTGCCCATTGGATTAATAGACATTTATTAACTGGAACCTAACAGTTGTTTTCCTATTTACATCCATTTCGAAAATTCTCCACAAACATGACGTGTTAGGAAATTTGCAACATCTGTAAGGTGGCTTTCCAAGTCCACCGTCAAAATTGAAGGCTCATCCCTGGACCAGCTATGGAAACAACCAAAGTACTGTAGGCGCAGAGGGACTTTCTGGTTGTTTATTTTTGATGTATGGTGGCTGTTTGGGTAGGAGACAAGGTCTTGTGGTTGGGGACAAAAGAGAGTCAATGCTTTGAAATATAAAGTGCTTGTGATCTTTTTTAGTTCAACTGTTATCTCAAGTCCGCAAAATGTTCCGAATTGATGGATCTATATCCATCTACGTTCCGTGCCACATTTGAAAATGACCAATATGTGTATTATTTGAGAATGGTGGTTGTACCGTAAACATCAACATTGTAGGGGTTGAGCCTTACATCAGTTTTGGTTGCATTGCCCGCATACGATAACGTAGGGTAGTGATTTTTATAAAACTTTCACGCGTATATCCATGTTTGCATTGATGATCTTTGACACTTATGATTTCTGTGCTTATTTTCTTTGGTCTTGTCCCGTTCACCGGCCATCCGGCCGTAGTTCTCCAGAATCGTGATGTTGAAGACTTAAATTGTTGTTCTTGTGTTGCAGTGGTCCTTCGAGGTTTGATTGGGATGCGATGTCAAACACTTGGGTGTACAGGAGGACCAAGGCCAACTTGTTCCAGCTTCTGGAAGAAGAAGTTGGGCAACTCTGCGGGCAACCCATCAGTCTTCGTTGACTACCAAATGGATTGTATCGTAGCATTTCCTTCCACTGATCGATAAAAGTCAGCGGATGGATCTTAAAGAAGTCCAACCTTCTAAGCCACACCGCTGTTCATGTGGCCATGTGTAATCGATCTTCCAGTAAGAACACGAACCTCTCTTTCGTTTTTCTCGCCGTCCCCATTCCTTCATTACAAAACCTGCATCCTACTTTGTCATCTTCGATGGAAATCCAGCAGATGATGCATCAGGTTTTTCTGATCATCGAGTGTAGAATATATTATTACTTGCATCAACGTTTGGTTGTCCTTATCACCATTGAATCGGTCCCAAGTCTTTACCTTTCTATCAATCCTCCTATTTAATTGGTTCCTTTTAGCTTCCGTCTTTGTCGGTAGTTGTCCTTATTAAGGAGAAAGCTTGTCTCAGAGTGGCAAGAAGAAATAGCCCACAAGCCTTTTCTGAGGTGATGAATGGTGAGGTAGAAACGAAAGAAAAAGGCATGAAGACGTAGACATCCATCCATCAGGTCTCAAGTCTGATGCATTATCATCATCAGATTAATATTTAGATGAACTATCTGATTACTTTTCTAGAATCTCTTCCATTGTTCTTCATCAGTTACCACCGAGCGTCAACTCTGTGGCTTCGTCGCGACTGGTCTTCGCATCTGTCAACGTCAACCACAATTAAACAATGCATTAATGATCTCATTCTATTTGGATTTTGCCCCCTTCCATGTTGCCTATCTATCTCCGCCACCTAACCCTCCTTCTTCTTCCACCTCGGAATCGTCTTTACTGACTTGTGCCCACCCAGTCACCATCGTTGCCCACCATTATTACCTTTTTCCTTATCATGTGGCTTTAGTGCTACTTTTCTTGGACGACGAAGTGAATGACCAAATTACCCACGTCCTCATCTTCCCGGTGAAACCTTGAAGCTTATGGTACTTCTTGCTACAGTGCTGAGGGACACCCATTGGCCACTTGATAAAGCTATGCCGGATTCCTGATAGCCATCATAACACTTTCTCTGATCCTTCATCTGGGGCAAAAAAAAGCTTTCTTTCTGTTCTTGGGGGACGGAATAATTGCGCTCGTCAGGAAGCTACAGATGCTAGTTTTCGGTGAGAAGTAGGAAGTAGCATTCTTATGTTCCTTCCCATGGCTGTTGCCTGCTGCGTCGAGCTTCCCGGTCTCCTCTGTGCTCTGCTTCTCTCGGTTCTCTCAGTGCTGTGTTTCCTGTCTCGTGCAAGCGACACCATCGTGCCAGGCCAGCCGTTGCGCGACGGCGAGTCATTGATCTCGGCCGGCGGGATCTTCGAGCTGGGATTCTTCAGGCCCGGGAAGTCCTCCAACCGCTACGTGGGAATCTGGTACCACAACTTCTCCACGAACACAGTCTTGTGGGTCGCCAACAGGCAAAACCCGGTGAAGGACACCACCGGCGCTCTGGCCATCGCCGCGGACGGGAATCTTGTTGTTCTGGACGGCGGCAACAGCGTCCTGTGGTCGTCGAACGCCTCGACGGCGTCCAATGACTCCGTGCTACAGCTCACGGACGCGGGGAATCTGGTGCTCAACAACTCGGGGAGCGTCGCGTGGCAGAGCTTCGACTACCCGACCGACACGTACATGCCGGGCATGAAGGTGGGGATCGACCTGAGGACGAAGGTGAGCCAGAAGATCACGTCGTGGACGAGCGAGGACGACCCCGCCCCGGGCAACTTCTCCCTGAGCATGGATCCCAGGGAGTCGACGCAGATCTTCATGTGGGAAGGGACGAAGCCGCGGTGGCGGTCGGGGAGATGGAACGGGCAGGTGTTCATCGGCATACAGGGCATGGTGCCGCAGTACATCTACGGCTTCAAGCTCAACAATTTCGTGCAAGAACAGAAGATGTACTTCTACTTCGACGCCTTCAACAGCTCGCACCGGTACGTGCTAACCTGGTATGGCGTCGAGAGGCACATGATCTGGAAGAACGACACTAACGACTGGTATCAGTACTGGGCGCAGCCGATCACCCCTTGCGAGGTCTACAACCAGTGCGGCAAGAACGCAGCGTGCACCGACGGTGCCACGCCGATATGTAGCTGCTTGCATGGGTTCGTGCCGGCGTCGAGCGAGGAGTGGGACAGCGGCAATTGGTCGAGTGGGTGCGTGAGGAGGACGGCTTTGGGTTGCAGGATGATTAACGGCAGTGGAGATGGGGGAGGAGATGGATTCCAGACATTGCAAGGGGTGAAGCTGCCAGATATATCAGATTGGAACACCGACGTGGAACAGGATTCGAATGATTGCCAAGATCGGTGCTTGAGGAATTGCTCATGTACAGCGTACGCAGTGGTGACAGGGATCGGGTGTTTGATTTGGGGTGTGGATCTGTTGGACATTCAGGTGTTCTCGATCGGCGGCAATGACTTGTTTCTTCGGCTCGCCAGCTCTGAATTGGGTGAGTGAACTCTTCCGAGCTCCTCCTCCTCTTTCAGTGACCCTTCCCATGGAGGCATTTATACAAACACTTCATTCGTTTAGCAACAGAGATACCATTGTTAGGTGTAGAGAACATGTTGGGGGGTTTTTTCCATCAAAACAGAGTATGCCATGATGCAATTGGAAACAAATCATCAATTCAAACCAATATAGGATTGAAAGTGTATTTATATGATCATGAAGACAGCAGATCTCACGCCTTGGTTCCTAATTGCTTGAGGTATAGTCTGTTGCATCAGCAAGAACTATTTAGCACTAGGATCCCAAGTTGACCTTCAATAAACATTTTCTAGCTGAAAAAAAGGTCATTCAGGTGTTTTTTTTGGGGGAAATTAGATTTCTTCCTATGGACCGACACTTGTTTCCCTGCTAAAAAGTAGTGTTGTTGATTTCTTGCTCACCAAGTCATGAAATTTTTACTAATTTTGCTGCAAACTCGCTAATCATTTCCAACCAATTGTTGCAGATGACAACAAGAAGAACACGGCAGTCCTCATAGTTACAGTTGTTCTAGCATTGACCCTCTCACTGGGTTTAATCTTTCTATTGTGGAAGTGCAGGAGGAGAATAAGAAGTATGCATTATAATCACTTGTTTTGCCTCATATCTCAGTGTTAATGTCAATCTGATGTCATTAAATTGTTTACGCAGATCTATTTCGACGGCCAATTAACGAAGAAAGACTATCAATGTTTTCTGCCGGAGGTGGAAGTAGAGCTCATTCGGGGTCACTTCGAGTTAATTATGAAAGTAACGATGAAAGTTTGTCAGAATTACAACTGTGGAGTTTTGATTCTGTTCAAAGTGCTACCAAATCATTTTCGGACTCAAATTTGGTTGGTGAAGGTGGCTTCGGTCCTGTTTACAAGGTACGTGTGCAATGCATCTTCCACAAGCTTTAAGTTACATGCCTCTAAGGATTGATGTTAACGTGATTGTGATTTATGCATGGGAGCAGGGTTTGCTGCCTGAAGGCCAAGAAATTGCAGTGAAGAGACTTTCTAGGAGTTCAGGACAGGGAATCGAGGAATTTAAGAATGAGGTGGTGCTGATATCAAAGCTACAACACAGAAATCTTGTTAGGCTTTTAGGATGTTGCATTCATGAGCAGGAGAGGATATTGATCTATGAGTACATGCCCAACAAAAGCTTGGATGCCTTCCTTTATGGTTAGTGTTCCGCAATCTCCATCGATTGGTATGTTTGATCTCTTTGCAGCATGATCACACTCGAGATTGGCACAGATCAGACAAAGAAAAACCTGCTCGACTGGACTACTCGGTACAACATCATCGAAGGGATCGCTAGGGGGCTATTGTACCTTCACAGGGATTCAAGGCTTCGAATAATTCATCGCGACCTCAAGGCTAGCAATATTTTGCTCGACGAAGAGATGAATCCTAAAATTTCAGACTTTGGCATGGCAAGGATTTTTGGGAATGATGACAACGAGACGAACACGCAGCGAGTGGTTGGGACATTGTAAGTACTTGAATTAACCCGGATAGATAGCTTCGCTTCGATCATTTAGCTTATCGATGGAAACTGCAAACTGCAGTGGCTACATGGCTCCTGAGTATGCAATGCAAGGACTTTTCTCGGTGAAGTCTGATGTCTATAGCTTTGGAGTTCTATTACTCGAAATTCTTAGCGGAAAAAGGAACAGCACATACCATCATCCAGAGCTGGGAATCAATCTCATAGCATTAGTAAGTCGACTGAGAAATTAATCTTGTTTCCGTTGTTACAAGATCATTCAATCTCTTAAAATTCTGAACATTTGCAATCCGATACAGGCTTGGAAGCTATGGAATGAAGACAGGGTGATGGAGTTTGTCGATCCAGTCGTGACCGAGTCATGTACCAGTAAACAGCTAGTCCGATGCATCATTGTCGGGCTCTTATGTGTGCAGGATCGCCCGACCGATCGGCCGAGTATGGCTTCAGTTGTTGTGACGTTGGAGAGTGAGACTTCCATTCCTGCTCTTCCTAAGCAGCCTACTTTTACCACGGATAGAAGCTTCAGTGAAACTGACTCATCAACAATGGATCTAAAGGCCATGTCAGTAAATGAT
Organism: Musa beccarii; assembly: GCA_024322285.1. Taxonomy (NCBI): domain Eukaryota; kingdom Viridiplantae; phylum Streptophyta; class Magnoliopsida; order Zingiberales; family Musaceae; genus Musa; species Musa beccarii. The sequence goes on from CM044395.1 coordinate 47,191,933, forward strand.
TCTATCACTATGCTCACAGGAAGATAGTCATCCGATGCTTGTGATTAGGATCGGTTCGAAACATCAGATAGGTGCCTTTTTCTTCCAATTGTCTTATACTGGATCAAATTTTGTGCTCTTTAATGTTCTATATATATCGAAAGTACAAAATTTCTTGGAATGCTATAGGTTAAGAATTGAGTATCATTGTTCATGCAACTAAAAAGAAGGATTGTTGGTGTTACATTCCACATTGTCTGTATACAATCCAATATGATTGAGATGTTTTCCCTGTATGAAACATTAGGTGCCAAACCAATTAATTCATTGAACTTTGACTCTAAAAGATATGTTTACTTTGACAATTATGTCTTTCAGAGGTTTCAGCTTTGAGGTTAAAAAAAAAAAAACAATGAGCAATTTCAAAGAAAAATTGCTCTTTAAGTTTAGATTTGCATTTTTATACAGAAAATGAAGATAATATGTAGAAATCCTTTTTTTTTTTCCTTCCCATTTTAAGACCAATAATTGCTACAAAGGCAGCAATGTTTCTTTTCAAAGAGCAATTGTGATGAGACACATTAGAACAATATCAGAAACAGCTTTGTGGTTATTCCTCGTTACCAAATTCCATTTCTATCAACTTCTCCTAAAAACAGTGATGCGCAAAATAAATATACACATCGTAATGCAACTTTTTCGATCGATTTATGCTCTTCTTTTTTCTTATAAAAATAAATACAAACATCAGCTCAGCAAAGCGATGACAATTAAACGCCATGAGCCTACAACAAACTGTTCCAATGCAATTTGTCATGGCTTTGGCACATGAAGAACAAAATATCTGAAAGATGGGTACAAAATAATCCACTACATGTGAGAAACTCGTTTTGTTCGGTGTGTGAAATAGAAGAATAAAAACAAATAAATACAAAATTGGCAGTGCATGATACATTTTAACTAAACCCAGAAGGAGAACAGGCGACCCCCCAAAACATGATCTTTAATCCCATCGCTGTCTTTGACCGGTAACCGATGCATGGAAAGTTGCTCGCCATTGGTCTATGGTCAACTTTGATGTGCTTCTCCTACTTTGGACAAGCTTCCCGGCCTTTGACTTGCGATTCTTGCTGGAGCACTACTGAGATCTTAGTCAAAGCACGGAAAACATGCATGGCAATGTCAGCATGATCAGATTAGCATTCGTGCCGTGAAGGATGCACGAAACGTTGACAAAATCGAAATGCAAGTTTCGGCTGGTTTTCTTTTGGGAAAGGGCGAGTAAAAGATCAACGGAATATTGTATTCTGCTAAGCTTGTGTGGTGATGACCCAGTCCATGTCCGAAGGGGAAGAATCGAAAATAAAAAATTATTCAAAAAGATTATATAAGATTAATGTGATTAGACAATTTTATATTTATGAAGAAAATTAATTTTTTTATTACGTGAGATTAATTATAATATCTCTTAGTTATCTTCGTTCAAGTATATATCTTGTATATTCTTTGGCAAAAAATTTGAAATTTTTTATTCGATAAAAATTTTCTAATCATATTGATTCTCTGGTGATCGAGTCAATAGAAAGTTTTTATCTAATTTATAGATATATCGTTATTAGATTCTAAAGTCACAATTATATCGATCTAAAAAAAAAAATTGGAGGTCATGGCATGGCTAAACTCGTGCCTGTCGCGGTTGGTGGTGTACATCTGATTCGAGAGCTAGTACACACTGATGGAGGTTCGTCGACCTGTGGATGCTAGAGAAGAGCAGGGTTTGCTTTCTGTGAGCACTTAGTGGGGTGGCAACGATACTACGGGGGTTTGAGGGGGCGAGAGGGATGGTGGTTAGGGATGGATGCCGTGGGTGGCAATCCTTAGCTACGTTACGATGGCTTCGTTTGTGACTCACTACGGGTGAAACTTAGTGTTATAGAGGATGACAACACGGGTGATGCTATTGGTATGACCGATGGAGGCAAAGTAGTTCATGAATGTGAGGCTATTGGTGGAGGACAAGGAGGTAGCTATCAGAGGAGGGGTCTGCCACCACCGACGTCAGTGACAATAAATTTTTTTTTTAATATATATTTTCATCGAGAAAACTAATGTCGTTAGGATAAATAGACCTAATTATTTTATTTTCGTAACTAAAAGATATAATGTAACATTTTACAGTTTAAGAACCGAAAAGTTAGAGGCAATTAACGGTATAATTATAATTAGTCCGCTAAGTGATGATGGAGGTTTCTGATTCTTTTCTCTTTGGGGTTGACTTCAACAGAGTTCATCTGTTTCTTTAAAGAGGAAGTTGGGGTTCGTCAACCAGTCTGCAAGCATAGTTGGAAAAACCATCCCGTGGAAGTCAGACCTGCAGAGATCAGTCAGGAAAGAAAAGGAAGGAGTACGAAAGCATCAGATGGGACTCGATGCGAAATGGCTAGCAGCAGAAAGCAGGAGGTGAAGAAGGAAGATGAGAATGGCAACGGTGGAGCTACTTGTGCTCTTGGAAATCCTTGCCTGGGTGTTTCTTGTTCTTGGTCGATCAGGAATGTGGTGCATTGATCTGCAGTTCGTAATGCATCCATTCGTAAAGTGAGCTTTGAACAGTCCGATTCTTTTTAGCTTCGATTCACCTTTTGCTAACGACGGGGGCATGCATCCGTTGTGGCGACTCCGCCACCACCATCTGGCTTCTCTTCTTGGCTACTGCGACGAGCAGAAGGAGATGATCCTTGTTTACGAGTTCACGGAGAAGGGGGACATCAAGAGCCACCTCCACGGCTCCGACCGCCCCCGTCTCAGCCGGAAGCAAAGGCTGGAGATGTGCATGGGATCAGCCAACGGCCTTCACTACCTTCACGCCGGCTCAGCGCGCGGCGACCATCATCCACCGCGACGTCAAGTCTGCAAACATCCCACGCGACGAGAATCCGGTGGCAAAGGTGGCGGACTTTGGGCTGCCGAAGACGGAGCCGAAGGTGGCGGACTTTGTCTTCGAGATAAAATTATATCTTGAAGAAAAAACAAATCTATAGAGAGACAAAATCGATCTATTAAATAAAAAATAATACTCTTATAGAGAAACAAAATCTATAGAGCTTTGTGAGTGGAACTGATGCCTCCTCGATCCATAGAAATAAAATAAAAAAGACAATAAAAGATCGCAAGAACCTTTCTCTCAACCCTCTTATGTCTAGAGAAAAATCTTAAACAACAGTCAAAATGTTTCTCACATCCGTTTTCCCACCAAACCTTTTAAAAATATATATATATATATTTATAAAAAATATATCTTAATTTTCAAAATTTTCTCTCTCACTAAAATTTCTTCATAGATAATTTATTTATTTATTTCCAGGATTACGATTGAACCGAAGAACCTTCAACGAGTCATTCTTTATATTGCTGTAGAGTATTCCCTCTGAAGTCAAACTCCGGGAACACGAGGCGCGACTCTGCGAAGCCCAATCTCCGGGGGTCTCGATGAGTGACCTGAGCAAGAAATTTATTGTCTCCGGGGCACTAATCAAAGACCTCCTCGTCCACCGGCAACGGAGGAGAGCTCTTGCATTTCCCCGGAAGGTGCAAAGCCGAGCCAATCCCGTCGGACATTCCACTGTAGCAGTCGAAGCGTCGAACATTTCTCGTCATGTCGGTCCAGACTTTTGAAAGAATTGACCTGCTCGAGGAGTCAAGTCCACGTCCTTCCCACGGTATCGACGACATGTTGGAATCCGCAGAGCTCTTCTAGTTCTCGACGGAGATAGCTCGCTGCCACAGAACAAGAAAAGCCATGGATGAAGTACCCCACCGTATCAAGACTTTCGACACAAAATGGCACTTTCTTCTTCGGCCAGCAAGTCCGGTCTTCCAACATGCTGCTGCAAGACTTGGACGCCAAATATAAAAAGACCGGGCGGACAAGCAGGCATCTGGAAAAGGCAAAATTGTCAAGGCAAGTGCTGTAGCTTCTTTGTAGTTTACGTGCGTTTACTCCTACTTTTGAGTTGCATAAGAATCTTCTCTGAATGTGCTTGCTACGTTGAATCAGTCTGGCCCCGACGAGCATGAGATTATCCATGCAAGTTTCACAGAGAATAATTTGTGTGTATATTTATCTTTTAAAGTATGATTTGGAATCAGATTCTTCTGCTTTGGCTCAAATTTTGATTGCGCCAGCCATTAAATTCGTGTTAGGCTGTGTCCACTGGCAAGCACAGACTAATATAATGTTTGTACACAATGCTTTCTGGCTGTCACTTTGGCTTTAATGCTGGAGATAATATGTCTGGGTCCCAAATAGTGTGTTGATCACTACCAACAGTGATTCTTATAATTTTTTTATTTATTTATGAAGAGAGGTGATTGTGGCATTATAGGAGAACATAGATGCTGTGAATTATTTACTGTCAAAAATTCCATGAAAAAGATAATATCTGCTACAAAGCTGTTTTATGAAAATTTTTATATAAAAATATTTTTTATAACCAACTTTAATTTGTATAAAATTTATTTTTTTACAAACTAGACTTGTATGATTTCTTAATGATATTTACAATTATCTTTTTTTCATCAGATGAAAATGATTTGATCATATACGTTAATAAAAAAATGACACTAAACGATGACTAGTATTATTTTTTATTTTTTAAAAGTCATGATAATTAATTATCAAAATTAGAATTTTTTGAATAATACTATGATTATGTCATTAAAGTAAAAAAATAAGGGTATTTTCGTCTGAATAAAAAAGGATGCCCGATAAAAACGAATACGAGGACGTCATTCGATATAAAGTCAACAGTGAGAATTTTTTTTAAAAAGTAGAATGTCCGAAAAATATGATACATATTAGTCTTTCATGAAAAAGCTGACCTATTCGGGATGACTTATTTATGTAGGGGACATCAAGTTGACTCTTGACTGCAAGCAGCAGGCTGCTATAAGTACCCCAACCACCTTTTACTACTGGGTGGCAAAGAGTGAAGGCAATGGAGATCATTCGGATGCCTTTCCTTGTGTTCTTTCTCCTGCAGGGAGCAGTTCTTGTCCATGGCCAAGCAGGTACATGCACCTTCTCTTCCTCTCCTCCTTGTGTTGGGGCTCTGAGATCTTGGCTTCCTTTTGCTCCCTTCCAAGTTCGTTCTTTTCCCCCCTTTCCCCTCTTCCCTTCTCTTTCTTTCTTTGCTTCGGCCAAGAGGGTTCTCCCTGCAGCTGTGTTCTTGGTAGCCTGCAAAAGCGAAGAGAAGGAGAAGCTGCTGACTTCCTACTTGTTTGCCATGCCATCTTAATAATCATTTCATCTCATGTTGGATTAGAATCCACTGATCCCAAAATGACTCACCAGCTGCAGTGTTTGAACTGAAGAATAAGTTAGCTGTAGTAGGCTTAATTAATCCACTTACAGCTTAGATATTAGTCTTAATTACTCTAGCTTAGAACTATTTGTGAAAGTAATTCCATCTAACCTTGTAAGTCAATTTAAGTCTTAGTTCATTCAATTATTTATAGGCTGAAGCTGACAGAATATTTAAGGAATTAATATTGGACAGCTACTCTTAGTCCAAAGGGGTAAATAGGGCAACATATACTTGGTGATTGAAGGGCTACAAAGATTGTGCCAAAAATAAAAATAATAATAATAATTGTCGTTCTTTCAATCTTTTGTTGTCACTTTCCATTTTTGTTTTCTCCTGCTGCATTAATCTGCATCCTCCAAGAACTGGTCAGATGACAAGAAGGAGAGGTTTGAGAGAAAGAGGAGACCATGAAACATGAGTTTGAATCCTTCTCACGTTCCACTCGGAGTAATTAATGCATGCAACCGATGCGAGTTTCTACTTGCAGGGGATAGAATGACTCCCGGCAGTCCCATTGCGGTTGGCCACAGCTTAGTCTCGGCCGGAGGAATCTTCGAGCTCGGCTTCTTCGCTCCCGGTGACGCAAACAAGCGCTTCCTGGGGATATGGTTCAGCAACATTAAAGAGAAGACGGTGGTCTGGGTCGCCAACAGGGACGCCCCTCTGGAGGACGACCATGGCGCTCTCAATCTGACGGATGATGGAAATCTAGCCCTCCTCAGCGGCGCTGGTATCGCTCTGTGGTCTACCTACACGTCGAACGCCATCAGACCTGTTCTGCAGCTCTTGGACTCCGGCAATCTCGTGTTGACCGGAGGAGCCTCCGACGACCTACTGTGGCAGAGCTTCGATCATCCCACTGACACGATCCTGGCCGGCCTGAACATTGGATTCGACCGCAGCAGAAACCTCGACACGTACCTGACGTCGTGGAAGAGTGACTCCGATCCTTCTCCGGGGGAGTACTCTTACAGGATGGACAGTCGAGGAGTCGCACAGCTCGTCTTGCGGAAGGGGACTACGGAGATGTACCGCAGTGGGCCGTGGACAGGGAAGGGATTCAGCGGCCGGCCGAACATGTCGCCGAACGGCGTGTTCAACTTCCAGTACACTGACAACCAGTCTGGGGTGTACTACACCTTCCAAGTCCTCAATGCTACTGTTCTTGCGCGAGCCACTTTGGATCAGAACGGAAGGTTTCAGCGCTTCATGTGGACGGAGGGGAGCAGCGAGTGGAAGCTCTTCTGGGGGGTCCCCGAGGACCAATGCGACCAATACGCCTCGTGCGGAGGCAACGGCATCTGCACCATGCACTACTCTTCTAGTTGCGATTGTTTGGAGGGGTTCGTTCCCAAGTCGCCCGCGGAATGGAAACTGAGGCAGTACTCTGATGGCTGCGTGAGGGGAACGCCCTTAAACTGTTCGACGGATGGGTTTCGTCCGGTGCTGAATGTGAAGCTGCCCGATACGGTCAACGCCACAGCTACGAATCGGACGCCTGAGGAGTGCAGAGACTGGTGCCAGAACAACTGTTCTTGCACTGCGTATGCTGTGTTCGAACAAAGCAGGTGCCTGACATGGTTTGGAGATCTCGTCGACGTTAGAATATTTGATGATGGGGAAGATGTGCTGCACGTTCGGCTTGCGGCTTCTGAATTGGGTAACATTCTTTCTTATGATTCTATTGCTAACATGAGAAGAATCCACCACCTGGTAATTGAGGGCAATCATTCCATGAACACAACACAGTGGATTTTAATCTTTAACCCACAAGAACTCATTGTCATTAAACATTATTCATGAAGTATTGATTCTTCAGCAGAATGTGCGGGTAGATACTTTGTATTGCAGGAACACTATCTGATCAACGAAGATTTTAACCATGACACCTACTCTTCCTTTGTAGAATCTCTAAATGGTGACTCTGGCAAAAAGAAGACCATGAAGATTGTGTCCATTACCTTACCAATTGGCATTCCTCTGTTAATCTGTCTGTGTCTGGTTTTGTGGTTGAAGTGCAGAAGAAGAACACAAGGTATGTCTGTTTATTTTGGTACCATAATGCCTAGATATATGTCTACAAAATGAAGAACTTGAGGCAGGATTGTATCGGTCACCGAGTCCTGGATTATTTTTTTCTGCCTCTGTGGATAGCTTTTCAAGCTCAAGCCATTTTGGAATGAAATGGAATATGTGATCATTTTCTTAAATCTTTATCATGGATCAGGCAAAAGAAAGAGCTTCCGCTCCAAAAGAGATGAAGAAGAAGAGCTGGAGTTACCGCTGTTCGACATTCTTACCATTAGAACAGCCACAAATGACTTTTCCAATGAAAACATAATCGGAGAAGGTGGATTTGGCCCTGTTTACAAGGTAATTTGATCAGCTACTAGATAATATCTGATTCAGCATACATGTAGTCATTATACAAAAAAAGCAATTCTATTCCTTTTACCAGCGCAGTCTTAAGTCAATGTGAATCATTATAAAACTCTCAGGGCCAGTTGGAAGATGGAGTGGAGATTGCTGTCAAAAGGTTGTCAAGAGATTCTGTGCAGGGCCTGCGCGAGTTCAAAACAGAGGTTATGCTGATTGCCAAACTTCAACACAAAAATCTTGTTCGTCTGATTGGCTGTTGCACCGAGGAGGACGAACGGATCCTGGTCTATGAATACTTGCATAACAAGAGCTTGGATGCTTTCATTTTCGGTATGGCCTTGATACCTTTTTGCTTGGGGCTTATGTTTCGAGCTTACTGCAGAGTTTACTATAGTATTAATGGAATCGGTGACCGATACCAAGATAAGTGAAGTTCTCATTTTGAGTATACATCTATTACTTGATATTAATAAGAAAAGCTCAGTAGCAATTTTGTTGATGAAACAAGCAAGTTTTATGCTTATCTCAATCCATGACTGCACAGCTGTTCAAGTTTGTGTTTTCAGCTCTACATATTCTGGATATTAGGTTTTATTCAGATGTCATTTTGTCTATTACTAAAGAAAATATCATATTCCCTTGTTTGGTCTAGAATTTTGCTAGACATTATCGTTCATCTAATATATATTGATCTTTGTCGAAAAGCAACTATATAATCTGTCAAACTCACAAAGGATGAATTATTTGAGCAGACAAAATTAGGGGAGAACTGTTGGATTGGCAGAAGCGTCTCGAAATCATTGCAGGAATTGCTCGGGGACTTCTTTACCTTCACCATGATTCAAGGTTGAAAATTATACACAGAGATCTAAAGACGAGTAATATTCTACTGGACCATGAGATGAACCCCAAAATCTCAGACTTTGGCACAGCAAGAATCTTCAACGTGGATCAAATCGAAGAAAACACTAGCAGAGTAGTCGGGACATAGTAAGTCTTCCCCAATCAAATGCATACATAAATACTTCTTCATTTCAGTCAAATAAGCTACAATTTCTCCATGACATGCAGTGGATACATGTCACCAGAGTACGCAATGGAAGGTATATTCTCGGAAAAGTCTGATGTTTTCAGCTTTGGTGTCATGGTGTTGGAAATCTTAAGTGGAAAGAGGAGCAGAACTGCCAGTCCATCGGAACCTTGCAAAAATCTTCTGCAACATGTAAGAGATGAACCTCCTCAGTTCATTGCAACTCATGAATCCAGAGTGATTTCTGACATCAAACAATTTGCAGGCATGGAGGCTATGGATGGAAGGCAGATGCTTGGAGCTGGTTGATGAAGCCTTGGAAGATTCTTATTCCAATTCTAAAGTGACACGATTCATCCAAGTGGGACTTTTGTGTGTACAAGAAGGAAGTGATGACAGGCCAACAATGGAGGATGTGTTTTTGATGCTAAGCAGTGAGGATGTGACGCTGCCTCAACCCAGCCGCCCTGCTTTCTACAGAGCAAGTGCTTTCCAAAAAGATTGGACTTCCATCAATGCTATCAGAATAACAAAAATAGAAGAAGGTAGATGAAATGATGTTCTTCTCTAAGTAAGCAGTTTGATATCTGTAATAGATATGACAGTGTTGTAGTAGGGAAGAATGTGAGCTATTTCTTACTCACCAGTACAAGTGTCTCAGATTGGTCTGCTCACAGCAATATAACCTCTCTCTCTAAGTCTATCTGTGTATGGAGAAACCTTCATAAGCCTGCAGTGACATGAAATTTATGTAGTTACTGGTTTGAGATGCAGTTTAAGGTATTGTTAGGCTCAGACAAATGATATTTATACAGACATGAATGCATGCAAGTAGCTGATCATTTCAAGTGGTGAGTTCCATTGTTTGGTGCTCAAACAAATCCAGTGGGTTCTCATCCCCAGACACATGGAATAAATAGTGTTGGTGGTCCAAGGAAAGTGATGCATGAGGAGCCAAGTTCATTCAATCATGAGACTAATTAGAGGGTAAATTAATAATGGTAATCTTAGGGCAAGGACATATACATACCACTAGATATCATATTATGCATGCATGTCCTATATGCATCCAATTATGCTAGACATTGAGGTCCCAATCATTCAGGAAGCTTGAAACCAAAAAGAAGGTTTGGTCCTTGCCCTCAGACCTGGAGATCTTCAACTTTGGTGCATGGAGCTCAGAACCAAATATTTTATTTCACATGGTGGGTGCCAAATTCCTATTCTCCATAGCAAATAATTGCTTTTGAGAACATAAATGAAATGCTTTGGGTCCTTCCATGATGTGGATAAGGATGAATAGTATGTAATATACAAAAGATAATTGCTAAGTATGGAAAGATAGATACCCAAAGGATAGGAAGGTGATGGCATTAGCTCATGTGGAAGTTGCTATTGTATAACTAGTAGGTGTTTCTGTAGCATAAACTTTATTTAGTTAGGGTTGCATAGTGTAACCTCAATAATATTTAAAATTTATCTAAGATCACACACTTAAATGTGTATATGTGTATTCTATTAATTCAAGTTCTACATGTTGGATTCCAATCATTTACTATCTATACATAATCTTGACTTAGTAGTGATTCATGATTCTAAACAAAATCATATTTCATGAAGATGAATGATACTTATGTTGTGTTGGAGGATATTAGAGGGAGTCAATATATTAAAAGTAAAAAAAAAATTCAGAGATGAATAATAAAAAATTAATGTAAAATTAACATGGCTCAATATTTTATGCCTACATCTGAAAATAAAATAAAATGTTCATCATGGCTCAATATATTTCCTCTCACTTTACTCCTCCGCAAAAGGTTTGAGATACATAAAATAATTTAAACATGTACAGGCAAAACCAGTACTCCACACAGCTCCATGGATTCCCCCTTGGCAGGTGAGACAAAAGGGAGAAGACGCAAGCTTCTCTCAGCTGTCTCCCTTTATGTTTGCATGTCAAAAAGCTTGAAAGCTTCAATAGATTCCCAGTCTGTCTTGCTCTTCCACTCCTCCCCTCCCCTGCCTTCTCTCATCAAACTACTCCTTTCACAGCTTCTCCATCCAATGCCAAGTTAATGGAAAGGGAAGCTTCTTCACTGCCTCCCTCGTTCCCTCTGATTTGGTACAGAAACTAGCAGCCCAAATAGTACCTTCAATCTTACACAACATCCTCATGCAACTCCTTCCCGCATTTGAGCTTGTAATTTTATGGGGAGGAGCAGTTCCCTTCAACAGCACCCTATCATGTGAAGCAGACCAAGAACAGTGTGCAGTGTCCTTTTGTGCCAAAGTCTGTGTCTCTCTGAAGCTCCATGATTGGGTTTGTCGATGAGGAGGAGGGAGAAGAAGAAACAAACTTCTGGATTAGACTTTCCAACACCTTTTTTTTTCTTCGATTTTTTTCTTTCTTTCAATATTTTAACATTACCTCACCTTTATTTTCCTCTCCTCTTTTCACATTCTAGTCTGGTTCAATGCATTAAGAACCGAAACAACAAGTTAAATCGAATCGAATTAATAACAAAAAAGAGATTATCTTATGGAAAAACTTTTAAAATTATTTCTAAATTATAAAATGTATAATCCAACTTCTTATTTTTAAAATAATATTTAAGTATAAATAAATATCAAATATTAGCAATCTATTCTTTTAAATTTACAAAAACCAAAACAAAAACAAAAAAATGTCTAAAAATGTCTGGCTCTTTGGTTTTCAATGATATACAAGTAATGTATAAATGAAAAATATTTTTTTTTTGATTTTGTGGTAAATTTTTGGTTCAGGAAACTAAACATGTTGTGAGTTTTTCTTGTTTCATTAAAAGAGTATAACTACTACAACCAATCTTAAGTCTTTTATCCAGTAATATCCAGTGTTAATTTTAACACATTTATATTTAATTGAATTAATTTTTTTAATTAGTAAAATTGAATTATTTTTGGAAATAATATTAGAAATGAAATCAGGATAAAACAAATAAAAGCCTTTCCAATTATGGTTACTATTACCATTATTATCGTTAATTGAAGAAACTTACAGCAGCGTTATAAATGGAATTAACATAAAATTGAAATCACCAGACTTGGTCAAAAAAGTCAAACTTCATCCCCTCAATCGATATGCTTCTCTTCCTCTCACATACGCTGTTTTCAAACCCCTTCTTAAGCCCCAACCCCTCCTCTCCTGCCTCTCCAATGGCGAAGGTGTTGCCTTTTATAGCTCTATTGACCCTCATCTACGCCCTCCCTGCCGCCTCCGGCGGTGGCGGAGTCGTCGTCGGCAGCGGCCCATCCTTCCGCGACCTCCTACGCAGCTACGGCCTTCCCGCCGGCCTCATCCCCAGGGCCATCGAGTCCTTCGACCTGGACCCCTACTCCGGCCTCCTCGAGGTCCGATTCCACCGCACCTGCTACGCCCGCTACGACGACGGCCTCGCCTACTTCGACCGCGTGGTGAGGGGCAACCTCAGCTACGGCGCGCTCAGCGGGGTGGTCGGGTGGTCGCAGGAGGAGCTCTTCCTATGGTTCCCCGTGAAGGGCATCCTCATCGCCGACCCCTCCTCCGGCGTCATCCTCTTCGACATCGGTCTGGCGCAGAAGCACCTCTCCGTGTCGGCCTTCGAGGACCCACCCGAATGCCAGCCGGCGGCGCTGGCAATATCCGGAGAGGACAAGGAGCCTCGCAAAGATTGGATCTCGGTGGACTCCTCCTGACATGCCGCCTCCGCTGTTGTGCTTTGGTTGGCGCTTCCTTTTTGTCGTCATGACGGAGATCGATCTGCCACTGTATCTCCCCGGATCTGCTTCTGGCCTGTCGCTGTTTGACATAGGCTGGAGTCTCACTACATAATCTTACTGAAGAGGTGGTGTGTTCATGTGGTTGCATCTCAGAGTTCCTCAGCAGGGGGGGAAGGATTCCAGCAGTTGTGTTTCCTTCTCTGATCTCCATAATTCTTGATCAATGCAGCTGCATGAGAGCCTGTGTACGAGAGAGGATGAATAATGGTGGTGGTGTGTGACACCTCAGTCATGTTTGACTGATCTCCATCCTTGTGGCTATTAGCTGTTTGCAAATGATGACTTGTCTGATGTGCTGTCACTTCTGGTGGACTAAGTCATAAATAATAATAGAGCTTTGTGACGTTGCTTGAAAGGCACAACAATTGGATTGGACTAAATCATGATGTCACTGTTATCATCAACAAGTTTAAAGAGAGAATGCTGAAACCAATAGAATTTTAGTATAAGTAATATTATCTATGTACCAAAATGTTTTTTTTTGTATTTCTTTGGTGAAAATAAAGGATATCAGTATCACTAAGCTAAAAAAAAAAAAAGGAAAAGAGAGAAAAGAAAATATTATTGAGCATAGAATCCAATTGTAGTCCAGTAGAGATGAGACCTGAAGCAGAATGAGGCTCTCACTACAGCTCTTGTATCTCTGAGGTTAGAAGAGGAACTCCAGTTAATTTATATCCTCAATTCTATACTCCTCTAACACCAGCATAGAATTCCAATTAGTTAATTGATTGTCCCAAGCACAATTTTGACTCTCATCACAAAGTTGATGGCACGATTCGCATCATCTCGGTAATACTCTCAAGATTTCAATGCGTTGACTCGCGAAAGATGTGCCATGCAGAAGTCTTTGAGATTATGAGAATACTAATTGTTGTTAAATTAAGTTTAAAAAACATAGTCCGATAAATTGTAGATTTTGGAGTGTAGTGCATGGTCAAATCATCTCTTGGCATTAGAATTTTAAGAGCTTAATGTGTTGGCTCGACTTATTTTGATTAGATCTAGCTTAATGCAATCAAGAACCAAATTTATCTAATCTCGAACAATACCTTGTTGACCATGGATTTGGATCAACCATAAAAATTATGTCAAAGCTGACCAAGTCAGACCTTGCGAAATGAGTGAATTGACTTGGCCCATCAACCATAACAAAACTTGGCCTTCCATCTCATCCTCCTATACGTGTAAACTTGACTCATCTATTGCATGAATCACTTGCAAGATTTAATTGAGCCAAGGATGGACATAATAATTCAAGTGTTTGGCATCACAATCCATCAAAATGATTCGTTTGGTATGAAATCAATCATCAAAGTGTTGATGTGTTTGTTTGAACAAGATGTATTTAGCACTCATTATATGTGAGTATTCTCATCCATAAACTCAAAGGAACGTTCACTTGTGCTTCTAAAAAAAAATTCAGCAAATTGCTTCCATACTTAAGTTAATCTCATGACGGACACAAACTCAAAACACAAATGCTAATCTTAATCTATATAAATATATACCATGCTAAGGTTTGATTCTTTGTCGGTAAAAGTTTGATGAGTATACTATTATTAATTTAAGTTCAAGCTCGACAAGAGTCAGTATTCTCGTCAAGTCGGGTCGTAACGTTTGACCTTCCATCCTCTCTATCATTCAGCTAATTGTTTCCACCCTTAAAGTAATCTCACGAGGGACACAAACACAAAACAAGATTCCAAATGCTTGTCTTAATCTACATAAACATTCTTGTAAAAGAATCTCTCCCCATTAATCATCTCCACCGTCCTGAGCACAGTAAACGGAGGTGGAGAAAATTGCACCGACCTGTCTTGCATTGACACCGAGAAGAGAGATCATGTCCAACAGACACAATTAAACCTCCATGGCTAACACAGACATAAGAGGAGGGAGAAGAAGAGCTCATGTGAGTACTGTGGTGAGAAGCACAAGGACAATGTTGTGTTGAGTTCGCACGTAATCTATGTGTGTTAGAATGTCGAGGCAGCTGTGCCCATAACTCGTGTGTTTTACTGTGGTTGGTTTATGTGACAAGAGTTTTGATTCCGCCTGTTTTCACAGCATGAGCTACTGAGTTTTCTATCCATTGACTGCACTATATTAATAAGCCATGGTAAAATAGTTCTTCTTTGAGTACATGTGCAGCATGCTGTCAATTGAAACTTTGGAATCACCCAATTCCATCCCTCACTAAACTATTTTTCTTCCTATGTAGCTGAGTTCCTGTTCTTCAAGATTAGAGTTCCTCACTTGCACTCCTCCATCTATATTTTTGGTTTTCTGAAAGTTATCTTGGGAGATTAAAGTTAATGGCACAAACAAAAGACTGTGTTGCTGGTTAATCAAGTGAGTATGCTGTGAGAAATCAGTTTGCCCTGCAAGTTGTGCTCTTAAGAGGATGCAGATTCTACTTACCATGAGTTTAAGCTTCCTTGTTCTTCAAACATGTGTGCTGGTTCAGAATCCCTCAGTGACTCTCAAGTATTCGTTCACAGATATACTTAAATTTAGATCTTATCCGACTTTTCTTTGGATCAGTAAAATGAGCTACAGATTCGTGCTTCTGTTTCTCCCCCTTGGATTTGATCAGGATGTGTATTTTTCCAACCCTAATCTGTCAATGAGTTTTTGCTGAGAGGAGCAGCACACCATAAAGGTGATAGTATTATAGAATGAGACAGACCTCACTTCAAAGCTACCAACTTCCATTACTTTTAGAAGTTTGAGTCAAACTAAACACTGAGCCCAACACAAATGAAAAAGAGAATCCATATCAGAGGTGTCATGGTGGCTGTCTCACCATGTTGTGGTGATGGTTCCTCCACCTCTAAAGTTTCTAAAGCTTAGATCCAGAGTGAGTGATGGAGTTGTCTTCTTCTTGCAATCTAGTACAATTGCTTCCTGCCCTTTTGCCAGTGGAGGGAGTTGTCTGCTGCATTTGTTGTGTGAAACTTGAACCTAAAACCCTTCTTTTTTAAGTTCAATGTCTCTTTAAAAAAGCTTGCTTACAATGAATTTAATAGAGAAAAAGCTTTGCCTGCTTTTTGTCCATTCTTCCAACTTGAACTTTACTTTGAGGAGAAAGTGTGCTATGGCATTTTCCACTTATTTTATATTTTATTAGAAGATATTTATAAATTAATTATGCTAATTCTCTTTCAAATCATCCTAAGTTGCTAGAAATTCATTAATGATGAATTAATCAAACTAGATGGGATTAACATATATTGAGTAAGACATTAATTAAACTCAAAAATTTAAGTTAATAGATTATGAGTTAGACTCAAATATATAGCATCTAACTTGGACATACATCATCTTACTCTTTTGATATTTATCAATTTATTTTTTAAAATTTTCTTCACACATAAATATCTTCTGATATAAATTTACTATTTCTTATAAAGCTCCAGTGTGGTAGATTAGTGGAAGTGAAGTTGGAGTGAAGAAAGAAGAAGAAGAAGAAGAAGAAGAAGAAGAAGAAGAAGAAGAAGAAGAAGAAGAAGAGGACCACACAATGGCATGTGCTCCCTCTCAAATCCTTCTTCCTTGTCATGATCATTTAAGAGATTGTTGCATTGAGTGCATGAAACATTAATTGTGTTCTGCTCCTTATTAGAACATGCTGCCTGTCTTCTTGTCTTGCAGTAACACATCCATGTCCTCTCTCTCTCTCTCTCTCTCTCTCTCTAGAGCTGTGTGAAGTGAGAGCTGCTTTGGGTCATTAATGGCATCACAATTAACGTCGTTTACTATGTCGCATTCAATAACAAAAGACTCAGAGTCGTAACATATGACATGACTGACTACTGCAGAAGAAGAGTGGCCATAGATTTCTCCCAAAACAAAGAGAGAGAGAGAGAGAGAGGTTGCCATAGATTTGCTTGCAATATTGTAGCTTGATTTAATAGCAGTTCTGCAAATAAGTTTGAACAAAGAACAGAAGAAATGAAATGAGTGTCATGCATGCTGCATTCTTAGATTAATGCACTACAACATAACCAAAACTGCTTCTTTCACATGTCTTTCATGAAAACATTTAATGATGTACTTGACTTCATCAAAACCACATGAACAACCTTCCTATTTCTTCATTAGGTGATTCTAAGCACTAAAACAAATCAAAAAGGAGAAGAACAGCTCCAGATTCTTTTATTATTTGAATAGACTACCACAAGCAATGGAAGATGTTTCTGATCAAAATGCTCTCCTCTATTTTTATTGCTCATGTAGATTCCCAAGCTAAGACCACAACTCATCCATGTTGTTCCTCTTATTATAATCATCAGTTCCCCCTAAGCATGAACAGATGCCCTATATTATACATCAAATACTATAGAGAAGTGTCCTGTCCACCATTTAATTAACAATGAATTAAGCAATGATGGCATTCAATTATATAGATATGATTCATGGTAGGATTGTTTTCTTTTATGATTAGGTGATGATAAAATAATGCAACTCTTTATCCATAAAATATGTCCATTACAAGTATGTTTATATTACAGCACTTCACTCACCTGTCTTTATATTGCTCTAAAAAGCCCAAGTTAATCTTTTTGTGCTTTTAATTAGATGGGAATTGGGTGGTGTTATGATCCTATGAATCCTCCATCTTCCCAAAAAGTATAATTTGGAGTTATTCTCTGCTGCTTTTCTCAATAGATTTGCAAAGCTTGTTTGGAAATTGCATATGGGAACTAGTTACACAGATGTCAGACAAATCTTTCAATGAGACTCCATCAAAGCTGCAAGTAATATGGCCAATAGTGATGAAATGTACAACCAGACATCTCAAAGCTCAAAGCAGATCAATCCTCTCGTTTTCATCTGCAAAAGGCACTGCTCCACCAGCTTTTCTTCCCAGCAGGAAAGAACAAAAGCAGATATCTCAGATCCTAATGGAACCCTCTCCCAGCAGCAGCATGTACAGAAAGTAATGTAGGGTGGATGTGAATCTGTGTGAACTCAGGAGCAAAGCCTGGGAAGTGATCTTGAACCACTCGAACCTGCTCTTCTGGTCTTTATGGCCTTTGACATCTGCCTTTGCATCTTCCGGCACATCTTTTCCAGCTCCATCACCTTCCATTGCATTCCTTGCAACTCGGATTTCAGCTTCTCATGCTCTCTGGTCAAATCGAGCTTCTTCGCGTAAAGAATGATCTGCTCATCATCATCGTCATCACGGTCCGGATCATGGCCAGGCTTCCTCGACTGGTCGGTCTCTTCGAGCAGGCTCCTGAGCTTGGTTTGCTGAGAGATGAGAGCTCGGACTGCTGTTCTTGATGGGAACTTGGTGTTCCTCGCGATGTGTTTGCAGGACTCTGATGACAGCTTCTCGTAGTTTATGGCACCACATATCTTCATCTTTTCCTCGTCTGATATCTGAGCGTGAACCTGATTCCATGATGAACAGAAAAAAGAGATGAAGAAATGAAGCGTGAAACATTGCATGTTCTTGGGAGTCAAATTGACAACCTGTACCTCGAGGTACAAGTCGATGGCTCGGTAGATCGCATCGTGGCAATCTCTTGCTTCATCTGGCAGGACTGTGATCAGTGCCAAGAACTTCAGAGGCTTCAAAGAGGAATCTGGTGCTACTTCAGCCAAGTATGAATCCATTAAGCTGCCTGCTTGCTTCAATCGGTTTGCGGAATCTCTACCCCCGCTTCTGAGGAAAGATCTCAAGAACCTTAGGATTAGATTCACATCGTAGAGGCTGTTCATCCCTGCCGGGGCTGGAATTAGCAGATTGTCCTGTGTTGCTTGATCGAACTGGTTTCCTATCATGCTCTCCAACTTAGTTTGGCAGCATTTGCTAAGCTTCAATGGAGATGAGACTCGGAGAAGACCAAACAAGCTCTTGCAGGACACAGAGCTGCCGTCGAGGGAGTAGAGCAGGTCGATGATGACTGCAGCAGCCTTCTTCTTGTCAGCTGCGGCGCTGCGCACGCCACCATTCTTGAGGTAATGCATGAGGAACCTACCGATGACAACATGATTAGCCTTCTCAACAGCCATCTTCCTTATGATCTCCTCGATCATGTCGGGATTCAGTACTACGAGTTCATCGAACCACCATGCTCCTCGGTGGTTGCTGCTGTTCTTTGCGCTTGTAGTGCTTCCGGTGTCGCAGGAGAACCGGAAGGTTGAGCTTTCAGGGGAGGAGCCTGAGGGACTGGCGTCACTCACCTCCGTGATTCTCCCAACCAGAGAGCAGATCACTTTATCCAACATCCCTGAGGAAGACGCGACCGGAATGAGATCTTGGCACTGTTTCAGGCAGCTCATGATCTCAGGCCATGACCAGTAAGGGATTCCCTGGAGAGATTTCTTAGTCAGACTTAGCAGGTCGCCGGTCATCTCCATGAAGTGGGCGATGCAGTGCAGAAGGCAGATGTTGCTGGGACTCATCTGGGTTCTGCCATTGCTGTAGCAAAACCTTGTCATCAACTCAAATGCCTCTGCCCCTCCCGGCAAGCCATGGAGGGTCACTCTGAGGTTTCTTGTGGCTGAAGTGGCCAATGATTTGCTGGTCAACTCCCTTAGTTTGCCGGAGAAGGATGAAAGCACTTCCTGTGAAAACAATGCTGTGAATTAAACCATGTACACTGATCTTGTGGAAGAAGGTGGCCATGGAACAAAGAAGGAAACAATGTCAGGATCATTCCCCACAAGAACAGAAGCTTCTGCGATTAAATGCACAAGCATTAAATTCATAGAGCATAGGCTGTTCTAATGGAGGATGCAGAGTCCTTCAACAGTTCCATTGTTTAAAAAGGCACAGAAGGTAAGGTGAAACAGCAAGCATTAAATGGATACAATGAAGAGACGACATAAGAGACCAGAATCATTCCCTCTTAAAGGCAAACTACTTCTCCTACGATGAAGACAACCTTTTCCTCATGACATAGAGGTGAAGATGAGTAAGACACAAATGCATGAAAGCATTAAATACCAGCATGAAGACTCCATGAAGAGAGAGAGAGAGAGAGAGAGAGAGAGAGGAGGAGGAGGAGGAGGAGGAAGAAGATGATTGGGTAGTGAATTTGGCAGTGATAGAAGAGAGACGAGAGGAGGGAATTTGATTAGCTGAAACAGTGAAAACAGTTCAAAAAGCCGCGACAAATGCTTGAATGATTGACCAAAAGGTCAGGACAAAATGTGCTGGTTGAACATCATCATCGGTGTTTATGAAATGGGAAAGAAGAAGGCTTACCTTGTCAACCAGGAAGATCTCTTCTCCATTGACGTCCACTTCGAGATCACAAGTCATTGCCACTGCTTACAGCGGGATCACCAACGGGCTTCAAGAAGAAGGGTTTGGGATGCTTGTGAGCAAACCAGCATGACAAGAAAGTCTGATTAAAGGAAAAGTATGACAAGAAAGGACTGTGATGATGAAGATAAGAAACGAAGTGGAAGGCAGAAAGGAGCGCATGAAACCACCATGTGTTGAGCTGAATAAGAAGACAGAGAGAAGCAGAGCAACTCTAGCTGGTCAATGGACAGGAAGAGGAGGAAAAGAGGGGAGGGAGGATAGAGAGTTAGATAAAGAGCCAAAACTGCAGCATCCGCAGCTGGTGTTCATGCCCAAAGCTTTGTGCTCAAGATGCCACTGTTTCCTTGCTGCCTCTCTCTCTCTCCCCCCACTGCAAGTCCCTTAGCTACTGCTTCCTACACACATACAACACCTCAAGAAACATCTTTTCTTGCAGCTTGGAGTGCCAAGGTTTCCACATGCGAACTATTTGTGGCCAGATTAGCCCCATTTTCCAATTGGTCTACCGCCAGAGATGCATGAGGAAACAGTGCCAGGCACAGTGGAGGAGGAGACCGGGGACTGTGTACTTCATCACCATCTGCAAGTTGGTACCTAATGCTGCAGCCAATATCTTGTGAGACCTTATGGTCCCAGATTGGCACCATCTTCCATGAATGAGATCATCAGAGTCAGGCCTTCTGTGTCTCATGTGATTTCATTGAGAGGGCCCAAAATGGGCCATCATTTTGAGTAGATGTAGATATCCAAAAGCTTGATCTATTTGGTTGAAATGATATCCAAACCAAGCTTAGGCTGGCCAGGATTTAACCCCAACCCCAACCCCAACCCCAACCTGAGTAAAGCTTTTGTAGAGGTGGGTGGAAGACAGTGACTGACATTTCCCTACTTACAGTTCTCTACATTGGTAGTGTTTTCAGAGATTGTACTCTTGGGGCATTGGCCTAAGAATAGTCTGCTCAAAAGTAAATGCAAAGATATGTAAAGATCAAGATGTCAATGGCTGGTGTTTGTATGATGCTCATTTACTAACCACAGCACCAACCCTATCACACTTTAAAGAAAGCTGTCAACTCATACTGATATATCCACCTCCCAAAATTTCATCTAGGTTTTAGGACCCATCTTTTGGGAGCACCACTGCTACAAATTGACAAGCACTACATCTTTTGTAAGAATGGAAAAAACATGACATAGAACACTGCAGGATTTTTTTCCATAGCTGCTGTTGATCTAGCCTCCAAAATTATCAATAGTCATGGCAGCAGATTGGATTGGCACTCTAAAACATCCAATCCAATTAAGTCATTAACATACAAATAAGCATATCTATCTTATACAATAAGAGAAAGGTAGATGGAATCATAAGCCAGAGGCCAACTCTCACTTAGTTTTAGCAGAAAGTTTATTCAAACAATTGAATCATTTGTTTGCAGATTATTTGAGTTGAAGACCAACAAGACTAGTCAATAATTATTATTAGCACATTATGAGCACATGATGCAGAGAAGATTCTGCAATCAGTGTAGAACAAATATGTTCCTTCTTTTTCTTTCCCCTTGGATAATATTTATATAAGCTATGTTCAATTCTTGTGAAAGGGATTGGACCTAATAAATGTAAACATTATATTGCCACCACATTGTCAAAATTTTTTGACATCTCTGTCAACAATGATGCATTGTCAACATGGAGCAGTGCTTGGAATTGAATGTGCAGGGCATGAGTCATGAGAGGAAGCATGTGTTGACTACATCAGACCATGTGTCCCATGGACAAGAAAATGAAGCTTTCATCAAGCACTCTTGCCACTTCCATCAGACACACAACACATGCAGATGCCATGATTCCTCAGCTTGTTCTTTTCCAACTGGGAAGCTCTTCAGGTACACCTTGATTGACAGGAGAGCAGACTTGCCATCCCCATGAATCTGCCACAGCCAAAGTCAAACCCTGGCAGTGACATTTATGGGCAACAAAGAATGGCCTGCAGATAGAAAAGAGATTCCTTTCATGATTCTGATTGATGAGAATTAAATTGTTGAACAATCTCACCATAGTGCTGAGGCCTTTTATTCATAGGAAAACAGACCATTGAAGTGAAAGAAAAATCAAAAGGTGGAAGGAGAACAAAGGAGCCCTTTCTGACTACCTCTGCCAATTCCATTCCACCCCTTCTCATTCTAATACTATAGCAAGTGAGAGGTAGATGGAGCCATAAACCACAAGCCAACCCTCAGAACTGTCTTCCCAGAAAAGCTTATGCAGACAACTGTGTCATATTTGTTTAGAGATCGTTTGACTTCCAGACCAAGAACGCATAGTCAGGCAATTATTAGCAGATCATGAGCGCCTGTCGCGGCGAAGTTTCTGCAATCACATATTTTATGTGCAGAAGGCATTAGCAGCCAAGAAATGCTGTCATATGATCAATGCATTGACTCAATGTTTTGGCAGGATCATTGCATTGAAAGAGTTGGGCATGAAGATCGACAACCAATTCATGTACTCCGGAGAACAGCAATTAGTCTCTCGTTCTCATTTCCAATTCTCTGACAGAATTCAATTCTGCGTGCCATCAGTTGAAACTTCGGAGAAGAAGGGATGAGACTCAAATCCCTGACAGAATGTTACAAGGGACAGTCTCATTCAGGTTCTACAAATCACCACAAAGCATGGAAGCAGAGCTCTCGGGTTCAGCAAGTAGAGCTCCTCGATGTTGGCGTAGAGACCCACCTTCCCGGCCATTGAATCGAACCCAGAGTGGCCTGCAAGCTCCTGGTAGTTGTCCAAAGGCTTGTGCACTCTCCCTGCAATCACTCTGCAGACCAGCAATGCTTTCTTGATGGAAGGATCGCCGCCGCCGTCGTCGTCGTCGTATGCTTCGATAGTTTCGAATGCTCTACCACTGGTAGAGGTCGTAAACACCCCGATGCCTCCCTTCACTTCTTTCTTTGCAGAGAAGCCATGCCTGATGATCCGGCAAACATTGCACTTCTCCGACGAGCAGAGGCTCGAGGAGCCATTCGTGCCAAGAGAACATGCGATCGTCGTGCCATGGAACCGCAGCAGCTCATTGCCGTCGGCCAGGCACCGAGGGTGCTTCTTCGCCAGTTTGCTCGCTTTGTTCTTCACTAGTTCTCTGTACTCCTCGAATCGGGCGAGAGTTTTCTGCATGTTATGCACCTTTAGGACCCGATCGATTCGGATGCAGCTGCTCTCGGGTTTCAACCAGCTTGCTCTGCAGATGATTTCAACTATCTTTCTCGAGGAATCTCCTTCCACAAGTTCAGTCACTACAGATAAGAAAGACGACAACACATTAGTTCGGTCATTGAAGAAACTGCATGCACATCAACACATCGAAAGCAGATCGACTATATAAACCTGTTGATAATGAATGCTTAGTTTCTAATTTCTTTGCACAAAGACATTTTACTTTCATAGGAGAAAGAAAGAAAACTTCTTGAAGGTCTGCAATGGCTAATTAGTCCCTGAAAAGAGGAACCATTTGCAGAATCACCTGCAATGAGTAAAAGTGGAAGTACATTTGATTCCAAAGCAACTTTATGCATAACTTTCCCCCCTTGCAAATGATGACTAATTTGACTGCCTAACATGAACTGATAATGAAAATTCTACTACATGAAAGAACTGAGCTGACAATGATAGGAAAGCAAAACCAGGAACTGGTGCATCAACCTGCAACGATTAGTGGACCAAGAAACCATCATGAACTGCATTATCTAAATCAGCAAAAGAAGAACATAGCTCAAGTTTCAGATCCGTGTTCCATACCTGCATGCTTGGAGAGATGGTGAGTTTCCAGGGCTTCCTGCTTCCCAAATTGCTCCCCGCATTTGTGGCAGGTCACAGCAGCAGAGAGTCTCTTTGCTTGTGAATCTGTTTCATGAGAAAATTTAGGTGTCGAAGCAGCATGATGGACTGCAACACCTCCATTACCAAGCGCAGAACTAGAAAGAGATGAACCCCGAACGCCATGGCCATCTCTGCCACCCAACAGGGTGGGAGATTTCCTTGGGGGAGTGGTGCTGGCTCCCCTGTGCGAAGGATTGCTTTGGAGGGGAGTCCCCGGCCTGAGGGTGCCCACATAGGCCTCACCATCAGGACAGCCTCCGAACCCGGTGATCCTCAACTCGCACCTGGAGTTGCTAAGGATCACCTCATGGGTGATCGGGTTGAGGAACTCACTGCTCCCGATGGACCTCGGGCTGCAGCTCGGTGGCCTCTCGAGGTGTCTCTTGCTCCCATGGATGACATCTTTGAGGTTGGCAATGGATCGGGAGCAGCCAGACCTCCCGGGTCTCCTCGTCAAGATGGCGCCCAGGTGCCCTCTGGCCTTTGGATCGTGCACATCTGATGGCTCGGTCCTGCAGTGGAGAGACTTCTTGAGAGCAAACCACACTGCCGGCATCCTCTCCTCCGACCTACTTTCTTTCTTCTGCTTCGGCGTTCCACAGCTTCTCTCTGTCATGTCTTTGTTCCTATCAAGCAATGGATTTCTCCTTCCCTTCCTATCTGAAGACGAACAACAACAACACTTCATGAATGCTATCCATCTCGGAGAAAATAGAAACCCAGCCTCTCTTTTCTACCTTGGAAACCCCATGGTTGGTAAGGAAGCATTCAAATCTCTGCGACACCACAACAACCATACTAAAGCTTCAGAACGGAAGAGGAAAGCAACAACAAACTGTACCTTCTTCTACAGCAGGGAGACCAAGAACAGCTTTAACAAACAGGGGCTGAACTCATGGAATCTATGGCCCAACTGGAGTGCGTTGTTGGCATCCACAAGTGGCGATTTGACATGGATCTACAGCACACACACGAGAGAGGAGACAAAGGAGAGAGTACAAGAGAAAGGAACTGACGCAGTCACAGCAATGCAAGCGCGCAAACCAGGGGAAGGTTATCGAGTCTCCATGCGTGCTTTGGGGAGATTTAGTTGAGCGAATCTAAGCAAGATTTTTCTTTTCTTGACATGCCACGTGGCAGACGCTAAATAGCCTTCGTTTTCTCTCATCTCTACACCTCATGGAAAAATGAGACATTTAATTGGCATTAAATGAGGCACAGACACATTGAGGTGAGCGACCTCAGAGTGATCAATGTGGCTTTGTCCTTTCTGTGCCTCGTGGGAGTGGAGATAGAACAAGTGATATGTTTGATGGACCCAAGTAGCTGCACCAAATGTGGTGCAATGTACAGTAAGTAATCTCCTTGGTTGGACTTAAGTGGCTCCAAAATTTGGTGCACTCAAAATGACCTGATCATGAAATTTTATCTAGTTTATCAGGCATGCAGTTTAAAAAAATATTTATCCAATACTCGAGACTCATCTGCATCGTTCAAGTGTTTTTTTTTTTTCACCCCTCATAAAAATTTGATGATTGTATAGTCATTAACTTAAAGTTAAGTATTTTAAGATAATAATTATAAATTGTATGATAGAGTTGAATCATGGTAAATGTTAAAAGACTAGATTAAAGGTTATGATCTTAATATTGTTAAGTTAATAGATTAGTTTTCTTGTACACATGTATAGAATATGGTGACACTACTTGCATAGCCTTAAATGGTCACAAAGTTAGCTCTATTCGGAGATAGGAACTATGGAAACTTGGTTGGCTTGTTAATGATAGGGGGGGATCAAAGTCAAATTTGGGTTGGACAAGACACACTAAATAGCCATTGATTTCAATTGACTTTGATGATTCCAAAAAAATTAACTTGGTGTTGAAATTTTGGGAGTAGAGCTTTTTGTTGGTACCAATTTCTTAACACTGTATCACGAATCACCAAATATATGATCTGTAAATTTTGATCAATGAATTTGAGAGAATTTCTAGTAATTTTTAATATTTTAAAAATACAAATTTAAGATTTTTTTTATTTTTTGGGGTAAAAAGTGACATTTTGTTAGTTGATTAGGTTAGAGTTGTCCTATAACAAAGGTTTATCAAGCAAAGTACATTGTAGAAAATAAATTTATGATTAATCATATAATTAATTATATGAATATATCAAATAATTTAGGACTAATTATATGTTATCTCTTATAATTAGGTATCCTTACCATTTCAATTCTTATATTTTCAAAAATTATATTAGAATCTCTTATATTTATGAGAGTGAAATATTTAACCTTGTTTCTTCTTACGATATGGATTTTTCTGATAAAAATATCATAGGATTTATCACTAAGCATGTGTTGACTCTCCCTTATTTTGATTTATAAAGAAAATTAAGATTAAATGTTTCATAAATATAAAGATTTCGATGTAATTTCTGAAAATATAGAGGTAGCAATGCTAAATGTAGTTAATTATATATAGTAATATATAATTAGCCCAATAATTTAAGTAAAATAATTTAATCTTATATTTTAATTAATCATGCACTTATCTCTCTAAGTTTGTAGAGAGAGTTAAGTCCCCATACGGATGATTGTTTTACAACCATTCATGCTAATTCAATCCAATGGTTGTAGAGTTTATCTAAACATCAGGTACGAATCTTAAAGAACTAGTGGGGTGCGGAGCCAGATCCGACCCTGAACCCGCGCAACGATACGACTCGAGCGCAAGGGGGCAAAGCAATCCCTATATTCTTCCCGGCATCCCCCTACGGCCAGCCCGAGCGCCGCGATACACACCGGCGATGGCCTTCAGATCGAGGGAGATATACAATAAAATAGCGCGCAAGGTAGGGGCCTCGGTGCCTCCGGAGGTGATGGATTCGGTGAAGAAGCTCATCCCCAACAACAAGGTTGTGATGGGGCGGGCCAAGCGCGGGATCTTCGCCGGCCGCCACATCCAGTTCGGGAACAAGGTCAGCGAGGACGGCGGAAACAAGTAAGTAAACCTTCTCGATCCGGCCTCCTTTATTCTCCTGGTTCTTTGATATTTCGATGTTCTTGATTCTTCATTTTGCTCTATTTTGTTGGAACTTTATTGAAATTTTGTTCTTTTGATGTGGAATCGGACTACATTGTTCTTTTGTTGGAACGATATGTCTTCTTCACTGAGAAAACAAAGACAACATTGTATTCCCTACGTTGTCCTTAAACTTCACTTGAACCTGAAAAGAACATTTTCCCCGTTTCTATCGAAGAGGTTATAATTTTATACAACTAGAAATGGGATTCAACAAATAGCTCACCTCTACTCGAAATTATGTACTTTGTTCTAACATCTTATTAGTTTCTTCTTGTAATTATGCTGAGAAACCAACACGAATTGTGTAGGGTGCATAGGGTGTTATCTCTTGCCTTTTGTTGCGCTTTTCCCTGACTGACAATGGCTTAAGATGTGAAATACGTTCTTGAGCACATGGATGAACTCATTTTTAATCTTAAAATTGGGTCAAGATAAGGTCCGGGCTGAAGTGCTTGCTATGTAAATTATGTGATTTCTGTTCCACACTCGTTTGTTTTGGTGTCATTGTTTCTTGACAAGAGTTGTGAACTCAATTGGTATGAATAAGCCAAGGTAGGTACTTTCTACATCCAGCATTATTATAAACTGTGTTGACCATAAAAAAAAAGAAGGAGAAATACTAGGTAAGTATACATCTTTTTTTTCCTTATCTCTTCCATAATTGTCGATCATAAATATTGTTCATTGCTCTATTCCTGGTCAGTTTGGAAGATGAGATTTTCTTCTTATTTGAAGCTAATGGGATCCTCAAATTTGGTTCCAATTGGACAGATGATCATGGTATATTTCCTAGCAGATGTTTTTCTTTGTAATTACTCCCCACATTATTTCTTGGTCATTCAAATCAAAATCCGGGCACTTGAGATTCTAAAATGTGTGACAATTGCTCACAGCTTTAAAGTAGATGTACAGTTGAGAGAAATGTTTAAGCATAACAGTTGACTGTCCTTAAGATAGAATACAAAACTTTATAACTAAATTGTGTGGCGAATCTGATTTTGCTTCAGCCTTATTATAAATTTGGTTAGTAATAGCCAGAATCGGTCAAATTTTATCAGACTCGATTGGTTTTGGCCGTTCTAGCATATTTGTCAACCACAAAATAAGAAAAAAAGGAGAGGAGGAGGTGGCTGACATGGGAAGGGAAGGAAAAAAAACATGGAGAAAAGGTGACACCTGACTTTATATGTGAATTGTATGAGAGATTTTTTTGCTGTCACATCAACCATCCAGCAGCCACTATCACATTTACTGCAGTTGCTGCTGCAGGGTTGCTTGTCAACTATTGTTTTAGATAACCAAGGGGAGATGGAAGGCGAGGACCGAGTAGCTTTTTGTGTTTTAAGATACTAGAGATGGATAAAAGAAGGTCATGAAATGGCCACAATGGGGTCCATTACTCATCATGTTGTATATGTAACTCTTTCTATGATATGAGTCCATTATTTTTCGTTACTATCCTGTATGTTGTTTTCACCTTATGGTATATGAAAGTAAACAAAAACATTTTTTCTTTAAATTCGTTCATTTTTGGAATGATTTTTTAAATATTTGTTTAGCTTTTAAAATCATTTTTCTTGCTGATCTCAATTTCCACACCCAATCTAGCCAATCCCATTATCTCAATTGTATTGCTCCTGTCTGATCCCAACTTCTGTGCAGATAATACAAGACCTTGCTTTATATTAGTAGGTATTTTTCCATGACAAATCAATGGCGGAAATGGAAGTAACTTACTCGAAACAGCTAGGATCCTTGGGTTCTTGTTATTTTCATTTTTGTGTTTTAATCTTGAGTTTCAGATTTACATTTATCTGAATTCTTTAAACATATAAGAAACTATAATATATTATCTTATGTGGTTATGAAAGTTGGAAATTCCAATGATAGAGTTAACACATTTTCTTGAAATCTGGGAATGATAGCCCTTGTTTTTTTTGTAATCACTGTCTAGGATTTCTTGGTCTAGAAGTGTGCATATTGGTGATCACAGTCATCATTAGTCATAATGAGGCTTACTACCAAATTGTTGCCTATGAAAGGGTGGTCTTTGGTTGGAATTGTTCTGAATGTTGTATTCTACTTGGTGGAATCTTGGACCGTGTTGTTTTCAATTCTGTCCATTTCCTGCTTTATGCATCTATTTGTAGTTTTGTTCTCTGATGAAATGTTGCTATCTTTCAATGATCATTAGAAAAAAGGATGAGCAATCAAAGCATCTTTAGTGGTTAATTGGATTATTCTTGTTCCATTTTAAATTTAATTATGTCAAATATGCAATGGTGTTTATACCACCGTTTTCTTATCATGAGTTTCAACTCTGTAAATTTTTCTTTCTGATTTAACTATGGAAATATGAAGCTGAAGTAAAACCTCATACATCTTTCTATGGAAATTTAGTAGGATGGATCAGTTCCGGTCTAGTGTATTTAATTCTTTTCTTATTGGTTCTTTACCTAAATGGAATATGGTAGGTCATGGAATGCTTAGCAAAAAATAAATCGAAAAGGACTGAATTATAGTAGATTTATCTATCTTGTCTGGTAGGACACCTTTCCAATCACGAGCTCCAGTTTTGAGATATAAAGAAAATCTATGAAAGAGCTGCTGTTGTTCTAGTGTGTCCTAATTGTCTTTACCAGTGTCTTCCTTTATTTTGAGACATCATCTTGAATGGCTCTTAATGGCTATGAAATTTAAAATGAGAATAGCTTAATACTTTGTTGGGAGAGTGGGTACTGGTCATTCTTGGCATGCTCCAATCTCCCCGTCTTTTTTCAGTTTACTTAACACTGGTGGACTTCTCAGTCTTAATTTAGCTTTTGCGTCCCTTGAAAGTGGAGTCCACATGTGACATGAAGCATAAATGACAACAACACGTGCATAAGCTTAGTGATGGCAAAGATTAATACAAATCAACAAGGACTCTTTTGTTTGGACAACAGTTTGATTTCCGCTAACCATGTTTCAACAACAAAATGAAAAGAAGATAACTGGGAAACCTTTAATCAGGCAAAGAACAGAAACCCCCTAGTGAGTCACATTTCCAGAAGATGAAGGTGAAAAATGCTTCATTTCTTTCTTGACTTGGTTGTCTCAGGTCATTCGCAATTTGTATTGTTATTATCTTTGAGTTGAATAGGGTTCCAATAGACATTATTATGATGGACCATTAATTCATGTCGCTGATACAAGAATTAGAAATATATCATCTGTACAGAATGTCCTGTTCCTAAGTCATAGGAGCTTTTAGATCTGCTCTAAAAATGTTGTGGTACAGGTCTAGAAGGACATGGAAGCCCAATGTGCAGGAGAAGCGGCTTTTTAGCTACATCCATGATCGACACATTCGAGTCAAAGTCACCACTCATGCTCTCCGATGCATTGACAAAGCTGGTGGGATCGACGAATATCTTCTGAATACACCCTACCATAAAATGGAGACAGAGTTAGGTTTGGCCTGGAAAGCCAGGATTGAGAAAATGTACGAAGAGCTTGGGAAAATGGAAGTGGGTTTCTTCTCTCCTGAAGAAGAGGCCAAGATTGAAAAAGGGTTTGAAGAGCTAGCAGCTGCCAAGAAAGAGTTTCGAAGAGAAGCTCGCAAAGCTATGGCGAAGAAGCAGAGGCAGATGGAAGGTGGTGGAGCCTAAGGTGGTCAGACACCAAATGCTCCAGAAATTTGGGTAGGAACTACTGAAGCTGCAAGGCAAGATGAGCATGAGAATTTCTAGAGAATCAATTAGTTAATATTGTTTGCTCTTTCTATTTGTTGAACAAATAGGAGCTTTCAGTTCTTCTGATGAATGCTTTATGTAGGTCCTGTCAGAAACAGAGTGCCCTAAATAGGGCCTTGAATGCATCATGATGATCCTGATAGCAAAACTCACCAAAAAGGAACGTTGTAATGTTTCTGTGCCAGGATCAACCATGTTCTTCCAATTTGTACTTTGCTGTTAATGTTATTATGCAACTTATTGCATATATGAACATTTAACACCACCACATTGGCAGGTATGCCATCATGCGTTTCAGCTGTATTAAGGTTCATACAGACTTGTGCAACATGTTTCATCTTTCTTTTCTCCATGTATTAATTTAGTTGCTTGACCAATCTAACAGAAGAATGTCTGCCTTAAAAGGAAAACAAATTGATTCTTATAGCAGTAATTAAGCCAATAATTGAGTAAAGTAGATGATGTATTTGACTATTACATAAGCCTTTTATGCTGGACTTCTTGAGGCTCGTTTCCCTTCTAGGGGGTACCTATTCGTACCCAGCGCGCGATTCCCAGTACGATAAGTGTCGATCGCCTCTCCGACCCAAGCGATTCGGTGATTCCCGCAAAACCCTAATCACATCGAATTCCTCGTCGCACGAGAGGTATCATGGGGTTGCTGTCCTGGTGGAAGAGCAAGGGGGCGCAGCCCCCTCGTCCGTCGGCAGCGAAGGGCGACTCCGAGAAGAAGCCCGGGGCGGTGGCGCAGGAGGTCCCCGGGATGCACGGGGCGGTGGAGGTACGGAGGCCTGCGGACGTCACGGTTTTCGAGTTCGGCTCGGTGGTGGCTTCCGGCGATAGAATGACGCTCGCCGGATTCTGCCCCGTCTCGGACGAGCTCGAGCCATGCCGGTGGGAGATCATCCCGGCCGCCGGGTCCGATGCCCCGCAGTTCCGCATAGTCTTCTAGCTGATTGGTATTTCCAGGAAACAACCTCCTCATTAATGTATCGTTTTAGGTAGCGTAGAAAATCTTGAATTTTTCGTTGATACAACTCTTTGCTTTGTCAAATTTGATGTCTTGATTCTCATGAGCATTTGGACATTGTGGACTTGTGCTTTTCTGCTCTTAAAAGCTTTATTATGGGTGTACATTTCCTTCTTTAATTATTGTTGTGCTAGTTTCCCTTTTTTTTTCAGTGAATTTGATGTCTACTTTAATCATCCCATCTGAAAACAACTCTATTCTTATCAGGCTAATCTCTTTACCTCATAAGAACTGAACCTGATAAGTGCCAAAATCCAGCCTACAAATGAACAGATTCAGAAACCAGTTTCCACATTTTTCTCCTGTAACTATACACTTGGTACGAATCAAATGGATAATTTAGTTACCGCAATTGGTTCCTTGACTAATTCAGAAACAGTTTCTTGGTAAGTAAATGAATCATCGTCTCCTCCTCAAGAGGTTCGATGTCCGAGTCTTGTGGACGTGGCTCCACAACAGTCTGACATAGCTCAATTCTGCAAGGAGACCCCCTTCCCTTTCTCATTGTTTCTTTTCAATGAAGAAGCCATTCTGTTAATAAGATACCTTGGCAAATGTTGCCAAAGTTTGTTGATTTGGTGACATTTGATAAATAATTGAGTTAACATATTGGAGGATACTTTATCGAACATGTTGAATTCTGTTGGTTTGGTAAATTTCGGAATCACATTGAAGTTTATTTGGTTTGTAATGATATCTAGATTGTGGTATTGTTTGCTTGCTGGTTTTCTAGGGAAGAAACAGATAGTAGCTTGTCTTATGGGAACTATCGGCTTAGGTAGAGCAATCCGTGCACCACTGTGGTTCTATTTGATTTAACATATTTTAGTTGTTAAGTATTTTATAAGGCAGGCTGTTCTGTGTTTTTTGAGATGAAATTATGTCAACATTATCATGAAATATCTGTAGGGCATTGTCTGGAATTGAGCTTGTAGTTTCACATGCACATAAACCGAACTTCATTAGTTGTATTGTTGATAATTCTTTTTGGTGATGTCCCACATATGTGCTTTTTGGGTGACAGGTGCAATCTTGGAAGTCCACCGGATGATACCACTATGTTTGTGAGCTTTATAGACCTTTTGAAACATCAAAGTGACATATTGGAGTTCTATTTTTGCTGGTGAACCTTATATTTTAGTATGTAACCATTAGATATCAAGACTCTTTTCAGCTGGGTAAGGTTTAGAGAACTGTTGTCATTCATTTGTATTATACAAAATAGTATTTTGGGCTAAGAAAAGAAAATCATTTATTCCTGTTATTTCCTCGGCACAAATATTCTTCATGGTTGTTCTGTTTTATGTTCTTTCGGCCTTGTCGGGTGAGCTTCAATCAACCTCTCTGGTAGTTTTGTGCTGCTATCAGTAATCTAGCATTCAAACAAAGATCAGAACTGATCTGTTGGTGTAATAGGTCAAACTCCTAAGGAAGATGACCCAAAAAGCTGCATTGAGACAAAAAATGCAAGTCTCTAGAGCTGGCAAAGTCATGTCCCATGGGTTCTGATTACTAGTAGGACTCATTACTAGGAAAATTAGAATCAGTGTGTCATTACTATGAAGGATCTTAGAAGTATGGATATTTCTTTTAATCTCGGATATCTGTCGAGGCCTATAGGTTAAATTGTTCGAGAACTTTGCTGTTACTATCATTTATTAAGCGAATAATAGCGGATAGGAAACCTTGAAATTTCACTGGAACCCATATCTACATTTCTGTATCTGTTTAGAGAGTATCTGGCCAAGTATAAATGGGTCAGCATTTTTACTCTAATCCCTTTAATTGACTAGATTACTATCAAAATGATTATGATACATGAATCTACCTTGCCTGCTTGTTTTGCCACTTTCTTCACTCCTCATGATCTCAACCAATGCCAAAATGTTTGATCAAGGTGTTCTTCCTGTAATAATGTTCCAGTCTCCATTTGCCTCTGCAGATTATACAATCTTCTGTGAACATTTTTTTTCAACAACAATTTGTCATCATATATGTTTGTTTCTTGATGAAAGTTCTACAGTAAACACCCTGAAAGATCAGTTATCAACATCCAGTCCTTTTGGGTGAGATCTTCATTTGCCATAATAACATTTCTGTGTCTGTTTAGAGAGCATCTGGCCAAGTCTAAATGGGTCAGTCTGATCTGAGTTTCTAAAAATTTGATCAAGATTATTGCAAATGGGATTAAAGATTTGGAAATGAGATTATTAACTGGAATCTCAAATCAATCCGATACCTGACCCAAAACCAAGTAGAAATGTTAAGTAGGGATCCTAATATTGATCGATGTCTTGTAATCCTAGATGGATCCCACGCAATGGCATCCCTACAATCCTGTGGCTACATTAGAATATCAAACGAGAATAGATTGGAAAATATATCCAATCTAGTTAATCGACAGCGTTCTTGAGGGCGAAGATAATGACGAGGTAGAGTTCATAGGAAGCATCGAATCACGATAAGAAAAGGGTTAAGAAGAATGGCTTTTGCTCCAAGTATTATGCTTCACGGTTCTAAGCCGGTCGAACCGGGCCGGACCGGCTCTTGCTTTAAAGATGGAGGGTTGGGAGCCGGCTGGGTCTAATTCTCCACAGCTCGAAACTGGCCGGACAGATCGGGAGTAACTCGTCTCGTCCGGTCCGGACCGGCTTTTGCTCTGAACATGTAAAAGGTTTGGGGAAGGCGTCAGCTTGTCATCGGGTAATGATACGCTGGACGCGGACTCGCGTCCTCAACTCGGCCCAGTCGCGCCCTTTTCCCCCGCCGATCCAACGGTGCCGCCTTGTCCCCGTCCGGTGCTTCTCCTCCCTCCCTCGCCTCTCCCCAGCCGTCCGTGTATATATTGATTTCCATAACCCTTCCCATCTCCCCTCCGCGAAGCTTCTCCCCCCTTTGTCCTCCCCTTCCCGTTCCCGCCGCCGCTCTCTGCCGCCTCCGATGGAGCCCTCCGATGATTCCTCGGTTGTGTCCGAGACCTCTTCCGCAGAAGACTACGTCCACGTTTCGGAATCTGCCGCCGACGAGCCGGCTCCTAACCCTAATCTTGCGGCGCAACCCGTATTCGATTCTGGCATCCTTTCCGAGGCTTCGAGTGGTGGAGGATCAGGAGGCGGCGAGGGGTCTGCGGAAGAAGGGGCAGCGGAGGGGAAGAGGGTTTTGCCGGAGGAGATGGCGAAGGGCGTGCTGTTCTTGCAGTGCGAGTCGTCGGCTGAGGGGGGATCCTGTGATGTGTACCTTGTCGGGACGGCCCATGTATCTCAGGTGATCTGATCTAGTAATTACTCTATAAATCGCATTTCTTTGTAGAAACAAAATGACATTTTTAGAGATAATTCTGATTTTTGATATTATATTAATTACATTTAAAAATAAAACACACTGAATAAGACAACATGGTGAGTGTACATGACATTCAGAAAACTGGAAAAAATTTCAAAGGAAGTTGCTAATCAAATCTCGACTATGTGATTATAAACTTTCATAGGTTGTCCTTGTTTTTGCAGACATTATTTAAACACATGCATTTTACAAGATACTATATGAGTACTGATTAACATAACACTATGAAAGTAATTGTCCACCTCAATCAATCAATATTCCCAACGTGATAGGCAACTGACTTGCAAAATTACAAGAAACACAATCACATAACTACAAACTGTAACAAATCCATTCCTTAACATAAACCTCTATTTAGATAGACTTAACAACCATGTCTTAGAGTCAATTGCTAAAGAATATAAAGTGGCTGAAACACCAGAATTATGGTTCTGCAGCTATTTTATGTTCCATTTCAATTGAATAAAAGCCACCCACGTTTATGTTCCTGCAATAATGTCTGTTCACCTCTATTTTCTTTCCCCATGTTTCTGTTCTATGTTGAGCATTACTTGACTTTTCAAGGCATTGATTTATGTGCTGTTAGAAGCTCATATCTAATCTTATATATGTCTTTGTAGGAGTCTTGCAAAGAAGTTCAGGCTATCATCAGTTACTTGAAACCTCAGGTGCTTCCTCTTGAATCTCAACAATCACTTGATTGATCAATTGGTCATATAGCAGGTTAGCAGCCTGCGTTAGAAAAGTGGCATTGTTGATAGATTGGTGGTGTGCTGAAAATTTATGCCTATTGAACTCATGTATATGTCTCTTTGGTATTCAATGTAGGTTGTTTTTCTGGAGCTGTGCTCAAGCAGGGTTGCCATTTTGACTCCCCAGAATCTTCAGGTTGATACATATCAATCAACTTCAATTTTGTGCATCATAATTAATATTTTTTAGTAATTACATTCACTAGTACAAACTTTTGGAAGACATTGGATGGGTATTGTTGGAGTGACTAGAACCTATGTAACTAGGGAGACATAACCGCCAGCACAAGTTAAATGCATTTCATTGTTTAGTGGATTTTTAATAAGCATGTGTAATTCTTAAAGTTGTAGTAGTGTGGTTGGTAATAGCTGATCAATTCTCTTGTATTAAAATATTAAAACAGTAATAAAATTGTGGCGTGTATAACCAAAGCTGAAGTTTTAAGCCGAAGGTATCAAATATCACTTATCCATGTATCGATAGTAGATTCCTCATTGATGTCTTCTGTGTCATCATATGAAAATTGTACATTGAAGGATAAGTCATCCTTTTCAGAAAATAGTATCACGTTTGAATGGTAAACTTCTATGGACAACACATTGGTAACATCCAGGTTCACAACAGTGCAACTAGAATTCCTATCGGAGATAGAATTAGCATTGAGATTGGAATTGGGTAGGATCAATTGGATCAGTATTATTGGATATCAGATTTTTATGAAATGGGTTGAGATGCTGGCTAAATATCATCCTAGAAGTCCAGGAAACTGGATGGTTTTCTACCATAACTGGCTGATTTTGTTACTTACTGTCGATTCAGGCTTATCCCAATTTCGATTGGCTGGTATACCAAGTCATATTATTTATATTTTAGCTAATTTCTAAAAGGGATAAAAATGAGAAATTGTAAAAGCAGTTGTAGAGACATGGGGATTAGTAAGAAGGAAAAAATAATAAGAGTAATATATGCAGCTTCTCACAGTTATTAGGATATTCACATTCTTACCACATTTCTCTGAACTGTCAGTGCAAACAATCTGCCCTCCCTTACACCAGCAGCAAGCATCAGTAGATTACTTCCAAACAAGATCAGCTTTTGGTTGATACCATCTTTCCTCCAAAAAATCTGAACACCAACTAAGCTCAAACGATTTGGCAGAACACCATGATTGTGGCGATCGCTAATAAGATCGGGCTCTGGTGAATACCATCTTCCTCCAAGTTGTCTGAATGCCAACTAAGTCTGAAGGGCTTGACGGAAAATTCACATTGGTATGCCATTTCTAAAATCCAAAGATTTTCCATTATAAGTTGAGACAATGTGGCATATATGCTACTTCTGGATCTTATTGGAGTTGTTCTTCCAACTATTCAAGCTCGATTTGATGTTTTAAAAAAAAATGGAATGGCTAACAATTACTTGATCAACAATAACATAACCTAAGAGTTGAGAGAAAAAGTTCAGGAACATCGTGTCACCAAACTTTATGCTCCATTCACCTGCATACTTTTGCTTCTTTTAAATAAGGACAAGTATGGAGGCGACAGCAGCACAAAGTTTGGTGACACCATTTCAAAATAAGATGTGCCACATATATATTAGTAGCACATCTTCTACACTAAGCACTGGAGATTGTGGACTCCATAAGATGCCTTTCTGTTATTTTCTGCTGTTGTTTGTTAAGCTGCATTTGCAAATTAAGTATTGTTTTGGTTAAATGGTCATGAATGGTCAAGATCTATCAATCACTTTGGTAATGCTGGTTAATGAACCATATGAACTCGATATTTGTTAAAATTTATTAATTTAGGTTGACAAAGTTATTATTTGCCATGCTCTAATGGACAAAGCCATGACTTGTATCTTTATGTAAGTTATGATGTGTAGCATGCACTTTTGTTTCTAATCCTTGATCTTAAGACATCTGAAAATCCTAAATGGTAATTTCAAAATTAGTGTTGCCTTTCATTTTACATTTTCTTTTTGCGCAGACATTTTTTTTCAATTTACAGTGACGCTTCATCAGTTGTAGATGACCAAAAAGGTTCTCATGAATAATTCTCTTGAACTAATGACTTCCAAAATTCTTCTTTGGCATTGTTTGGCATAATTTTTCTTTGTAGATTTATCTAGGTTGAATGGAGGTGCAATAGAGTTATCTAATGTTAGGTGTTGTAACACTACTACTAGAACGTAATCAAGGTTGTAATAAGGGGGTATTGGTTCTCCATATTCGCTTCTATAGTTGATGTCTTCAGTACCATCCTTCAAGCATGGAAGAACCATACATCAATTACAAAATATGTGTTGCAATCAAAAGAAATTGGAGGAGTAGCTTCTGCCAAAGACCAATTGGATTCAAGACTAGAAATTGGAAATAGTGCAGGCAATAACAAGTTTGAACCTGCAACCTCTTGTGTGACAAACTAGCACTGTACCTAAGATATTTCCTTTTATTATTAGTCTTATTAAAAGGATTTACATGTAGCTATTAATAAGGATAATAATTTTCCGAAAGTTTAAAATGTTGGAATATATACTTTTTACTTTTCGTTGGACATTCTTCAATGTTCACATAAGTTTGGTTGTTAAATTTCCATCAGATCATTTTGCTAATTTATATATTGTATATCAAAATGTCAATTTTGTCAAACTGTTCTAGTTTTTAACTCCTTTTCTCAGGTTCCCACTGTGAGTGAAATGATTGACATGTGGAAGAAAAAGAAGATGAATACCTTTGGGATTCTCTATAGCTGGTTTCTTGCCAAGGCATGTTTTCACACTTTTTTTATTACTATTTGTAATATCAGTTATTAGCTGGTCTTGGGCTTTTGTATCATGTGTTAGGTTGCTCACAAGCTTGAAGTGTTCCCTGGCTCTGAATTTCGAGTAGCATTTGAAGAAGCAATGAGTTATGGAGGCAAAGTGATACTGGGTGACCGTCCTGTTCAGGTATGAGACCCATTTATTTGTCTTCATATGACTTATGAAATTTTTGTTTTTTGTAACCTTCTATAATCCATTGCTTCATTTGATATTCTTGGACAATTAGTTTGTCATTGTAAAGTTTATTGTGTGTACTCTTTGCTATGGTTGCATTTCATTCTGATAACAGTCCTAGGTGTAAGTATTGCTATCTTTGGGTTTAACTGTTCAAGAGGATTATGGATTTGTCCATTTTAGATGAATAATTCCCAGAACCTATTTAGCTAACCAGCATTTTCTTTGTGCATTTTGCTGATGTATTCTTGATTTTTGCAGATTACTTTAAGAAGAACATGGGGGAAGATGACACTGTGGCATAGGGCAAAATTCTTGTACTATATACTCTTCCAAACAATCTTTTTACCTAGTCCTGATGATCTGAATAAGATGGTAAGCTGTCCTGTTTTCTGTAGGTACTTTCTTTGGCCTTCTTTTGGTCATAGACTTGCATACTACAACTGCTTGCACATATTTGGAGTAATTCTTGTAACATGAAGAAGGGTTCCATCATCCTTGTTTTCAGCTTCTCTTTCGTTTATTTTCATACTTATAGTATGCTGTTGTAAATTATAAGAGACACTTAAAAAGAAAGAGAAATACAGTCGCTGTTACCTATGTTTGGCGAACTAAAATGAGTACTGTATCTGGATGGTGATTGTGTCTTGCACATTCCATAGGGATCCATCAATGCCTGAAAAATTGTTAAGCCCCAGAAATATTTTGATCCTAAGAAAGGCTGTTATGTAATAGCCTTTGCTAGACATGCTTACAAGCTTATGTGTGTTTTATAGATAATTGTTCCTCTGACCTGACCATGTACTTCAGATCGGGTAGTATGATATTTCTTTTGAGACAAATCAAGATATTTTTTTTCCCCTTTTGACGGTTGGTTGTAGAGTTAGATTTCTTTTTTGGTTACAAATTAACATTTGTTGCTTTCACTGGTGGAGAATAGTTATGAAATTCTTGTTGTTATTATTTGTAGCAGGATTATATAGTCAACAGAATCGAAATAAAGAATTGGATCCATCATTTGCTTAAGTTAGTCTTGCATCAGTTGTGGTATTTAGGCCAAAATCTGACGTGTTATATGATAATGTGAATTTAGTGCCTTCCAACTTGACTTAGGCAGACACATTATCTATGCCTGGAGCAGTAGCATTATATCTTGTCATTTATATTTATTTTCTAGTTCCTATACCTAAGATTTTTTATATAAATGAACTTGATATTTAACACTTTTTTTTATTATTAAATCATTGTTTACTTATACGCCCTATGGTGAAGAGAATGACTTTTACCTGCTTTTGTTTTGCTCTTTGTGTTTTGTAGTTTTTGTTTCATCATACATATATTGCTAATAATTAACATGAACTTGGTATTGTGTCTGATTATTTAGAATAATTATAATGCTTGAGTTATGATATCTTGGTGTTTTAAATAGTGTGTACTAATTCATTTACTAACTTATGTTTAAAATGATATCATAATGTAACTTAGATTTTAATTATATTCTTGTCTTTTAGTTGAAGGAAATGGATGATGTTGATATGTTGACTCTCTTCATTCAAGAGATGAGCAAGGCATTCCCTACTCTGATGGAGACACTTCTTCATGAGCGTGATATGTTAGTATTCATTTATACTTTGACTTCTTAAATTTATTGTTTATTATATGTTCATGTTTTTATCTTCTATAGAATTGTGCAAGGACAGCTTGTCATAGTCATCACAATGGTGGTTGAATGAAGGCTTCTTTTCTCCACCCTTTTCTGTTGAAATTGATATACTTCATTTGATATGGATCATTATCTTTTTAGACTAAATTCACAGTAATTATAAAAGAATCTGTCAAGCGTGACATATGCAATAATAATTAAATTTTTCACTGAAGTGAGAAAATTGCCCATGGCTAGAAGATCTGCAATATAGTCTGTTGCATTTGTTTTAGTTTTGTGAGTGGAATATATTCATGCTAGAGGGTGAGCTTGGTCTCATTGTACAATTATTTCTTGCAATCTACGTGACTGGACTCGGGTAATAAAAACAGCTTTGCTTGTAAGTGCAAGACTGTATATATTGACCCTTTCTATGCCCTACATTGGCACAAGCCTTGTGCATTGGCTATCCATTTTTTTTTGCTGAAAATACTCATGCACTTTATATTTTATCTAAAAGATGCAGGAGTATTGGCAGATAGTGACAGAATTGTTTGGTGCTGAAAATTGGACGCGGTTTCTATTTCTACTTATCAATGTGGTTTAAAAAGGCGCTCGGGCGCTCGCCTAAGCGCTCGGGCGAGGCGAGGCGAGGCCTGAGCGCCTCGATCGGCTTCAGCGCGCGCGCTTCAAAGAGGCGCCGCT
This sequence comes from Musa beccarii, assembly GCA_024322285.1. Taxonomy (NCBI): domain Eukaryota; kingdom Viridiplantae; phylum Streptophyta; class Magnoliopsida; order Zingiberales; family Musaceae; genus Musa; species Musa beccarii. The sequence continues at coordinate 47,232,941 of CM044395.1, forward strand.
GGCGCGCCGCCGAGCCTAGGCATCGGGCACTTTGGCGAGCGCTGGTTAAACCAGGCGATCGAACCAGATTTTTACATCTGGTTCGGTCTAATGTGATTTAGTTGGTTCGATTGAACCAACTAAATCACCGATAAATCGATTTCCCCAATCCTAAACCTCGCGATTAGCCTCTGCTGCCGCTGCTTGCGCCTGCTCTCGCCGCTCTAGCTGCCGCTGTCGCTCACCGCACCCGCTCCAGCCGTCACTCGCCGCTTTCACTCCTCGCCGCTCATTTGCTCCCACACTGTCGACAGGCTCGATCTTCTCCTTCGTTTCGAGCTCGACAGTATACTGTTAAGTGTTAACATAATTTTTTATTTATTAAAATAATAATATGTTTATTTAATTATATTTATAAATTTATTTATTTATTTAATTATATTTATAAATTTTTGTACTTATTTAATTATATTTATAATTTTTTATATTTTAACGCCTCGCTTCGCTCGGGCTAGCGCCTGGGCGAGCGCCTAGCGTCTTGGGCGATTTTAGACCTTGGCGCCTTTTGGCGCCTAGCGTTTTTTAAATCATTGCTTATCATTTAGGAAGCTATCCTATGTTTAACTATCTTGCGCACACTCCATTTTCAAATCTTGATAATTCTATTATCTTATTTTGGTGCCCAAAATTTTAACCTAGTTACAATATGAATGTTTAGTGTTCTTTTCTTGATCACATCTAAACTACCACTGTCAATTTCAAACAAGCCATTCTCTCTAAGACACTAGTCAAACTGGAAGCCTTAAAATTGTTGTTTCACTAAAATAGTGTAGATCTTCTGTGGTTGACCTTCAGTCGAGTTCCTTGAGCATTCATCTTAAAGCTAAGGTTCCATTTTCAGTTTCATGCTTCAGATATAATGTCACTTTTTTGTTCTCCTGGACTTGTATGTGCAGGTACATGTCATCCACACTATTAAAGGTTGCGAGAGAACATTCTTCAGTTGTTGCAGTTGTTGGCAAAGGGCATTTATCTGGAATAAAGAAGAACTGGGAACAGCCCATTGAGGTATCTTTTCCATGATCTTTTTACTCTTTGTGCATCTGATGTTTTGATGACTTTGAAGCGGTCTATCACCAAAGTTCCCAGGTTATTTGTTGTTGGAATCCTTGGACAGTCCCAGATTAAATAATTGCTTACTGTCTCAAAATTGTGAGAGCTGAAATTGTATTCTCTTCTTAGTTTGCAGATATGTTTCGCTCTAGTATATTGTTATTTAGCTGTTGAAGTGTCCCATTTTAGATTGTATTTCTGCTTCTAGTTCATACACACATTCTCCATGTACTTCCATTCTTGAATTACCGCTGATCTTTAACATTGCAGATAAAGCGTCTGCTGGAGATTCCTGCACAAAGTGTCGGTCCATCAAGAACAAAAATTATAGCATCTATTGGTGTCGCGCTGACTGGGGTTGCTACTGCTATCTACCTTCTCGGCAAGAGGTGAATGTGTGGAAGGGTTAATCATTCATAGTTTTAGATGAAACAAATGCACTTTAAGAGAGCTGACAAATCATGTGGTACATACGGTTCCAAACAACAAGAAAAATGCTCATTTGCTAAACTTTGGCAATGATACTAGGATTTTACTATAATTGATTCTTTACCTTGTCATAGATCCTCCAATGGAGATATCTAGCGTCCGCTTGCTAAAGTTGTGTGACAATTGATTCTTGCTTAAGCTGTGTTATATACCTAAGATTACATTACCGGTGCACTCGGCTTTCATCGCTAGATTTCGAAAGGATCGGTGTATGTTTTCTCGTCTTAAAATTCAATTTCGTTATTCAAACCCTAATTGTGTAGAAGGATCAATTTTATCTGCCCATGGTATTCTTGGTAGTAATGGAGGGCTGACTTAGGTAGACTAATCATACTTTTAAGGGCTAATAAAATCCTTGATGGATGAAAAGTGCCTACTTGATATTAGACTAATCCCCTACGCAATGCATCTCCATGTTGTTTGTGGACCCTAAACAAAACACCCAATGGAATCATTCTGGAGTGTTCTAGAAGTAGTGCTACTCAATAATACATGTAGATACAGTATCCATTGGTCAACTTAAACAAATTAAGCTAAACATCTTGTTACTGCAATCTCGAGACTTCTCGGTCAACCACTAAAAGCCACAGTTTAAGAAAGGTTCCCAATAAACAATGCTTTGGTTGTATCACTAAAAGCCACCACCAACACTCCCAACTCCATCCTGCACAGCCTTCAAGCAGCCATCATAGCCCTGCTCGGTTTCATGAACAGAAAAGGAGGAGCACAGTGGAGACTAAAAAGTCCACTCTGCCTTTCTTAGAGAAGCAACAGCTCTGAACCCCAAAGCATTTACTCGACATCTCACTGCTAAGAAATGGATTTCTCATTGGAGGCTTGTTATTTGTTTAGATTCATGTCAATAAATGCCATTTACAGCGTTGACTATCGAGTAATGTGATTGATTTCTGGGTCCTGTAAACTTCTCCGCACCGCCGCTTTGAGTAGAGAATTAGATCATCGATCTAATGAGAACCTGACATTGTAGCTCGTCGAACATGGACTGGAAGAAGAACAAATATTAATGTCAGGTCCATGTGCACACATTCATCTCACTGAACTGGCAGGAGGATCCCAAGAAACAAGCAGTACGAATCGATCCACTTGGGAGTCGATGAAGTCTCACAGAATTAAGCTCTGGTGCTCTCTTATAAGCTGCCATGGAGGACGGCAGGCGGCGCAGCAGAGTAACATGGCAGCACTCTCCTTGGTTCTCCTCCTTTTAGCTCATGCTCCGACCATCGCCCTCTCCCTGCAAGTCCACTACTACAGGAATTCTTGCCCCAGAGCTGAGATCATCGTCAAGCAAGTGGTCCAGAAGCACTTCCTGCAGGACCCATCCGTTCCCGCTGGCCTCCTCCGCCTCCATTTCCATGATTGCTTCGTTAGAGTACGTCGCAGTAGGTTTCTCCGGTTGCTCCTCGATCGAGTAGGAGTGACTGCTCGCTATGCCAATCCATCGATCTGCTCTCGCAGGGATGCGACGCTTCCGTTCTCCTCGACAGCACCGCCGACGACGTGGCCGAGAAGGAAGCGGCTCCCAACCTGACGCTGAGGACCTTCGACGTGATCGACGCCGCCAAGGCCGAACTGGAGAAGGCGTGCGGCGGAGTGGTGTCGTGCGCCGACGTGCTGGCGCTCGCTGCTAGAGATGGAGTGGCGTTGTCGGGCGGCGCAGCCTACGCTCTTCCCACGGGGAGGAGGGACGGCACTGTTTCTGTGGCTTCCGACGTCCGTTTGCCGAGTCCCTACTTCTCCATCCAAGCTGCCGAAGCTGCTTTCCGAAACATCAGTCTAGATTTGGTGGATCTCGCTACGTTATTAGGTCAGTTTAACCTCACCTCTCACGATCCGAGATGCTTAGAACAATCACGTTCTCGTCAAAGCCAAGCTTCAATAGTTCCGATGCTAATTATCACGACCCAATTCGAGAACATGAATCTTTTAATTTCACTGAATCCAAATCAGATTCATGTTCTGAATTCATCAGGAGCTCATGGTGTTGGATTCTGCCACTGCGGGTTCGTGATCGACCGACTCTACAACTTCCAGGCGACGGGCTCATCTGACCCCAGGATCGATCCCGCCATGCTCGCCGCCCTCAAGCAGCAATGCCCGCCGGAAGTCGTGCTACCCAGCAACGTAACCAAGGACCCGAAGATCTTCCTGAACCAAGCAACCACATCGCCGCCCTTCCTCCTCGACACCTCCTTCTACCGCAGCTTGCTCGACGGGAAGGCAGTGCTGCAGTTGGACCAAGACTTGGCTTTCACCGACGTCACCAGCAGGCTGGCCGCGCGGTTCGTGAGCGACCCAAAGCGATTCATTCATCAGTTCTCCAAGTCGATGATCAAACTCGGATCCGTGGGGGTGTTGACAGGCGGAGAAGGAGAGATCCGGCTCAACTGTCGAAAGGTAAATAGCAAGGCATGAACGGCAGCTTAAGATGAAAGAGTACAGCATAGCAATTGCAGATGCTTCAGTCTCCAATCCACGGACTAAATTATATCTTCATTCATCAGCATCTTGTACTTCCTGCAATGTTGCAAATAAAGAGCTGCATACAAGTCTTTGGACTTTTGAGTTGCAAGAATTTTCTGACATGGCACAAAAAAAAACCCTCAAGTTTTTATTTTTTTCTTATACTTTTTTCATTTCGTATAATATCTTTTATTTTTTTAAATAAAATTATCCTTGGTTTTCGTCCTGCCTTAGCGGCATTCACTCCTTGCCATCACTCGCAATCTTCGTCTCACCGTGGATCTCATTATTTTTTCCATGTTATATTGAGTTAATATCTATTATAATCTGATTATAACATTCTAAAGAATTGAGTGATCATGTGTTGCAGGGTGATTTTTGTAAGCTTTTTGAATAAAGTCTCAATGATAGATATTATAATCAATAATTCTGAAACGTTGGATTGCTCATAATTTAAACAAATCAGGCACAAACTTTTTTACTGGAATATAATAATATCTGACAATACATACTTGCAAATCATTGGCATTTGAATCCCTAACCTCAATTCAAAATCATTATCAATATTATTATCATAAACACTCTCTGTTCTCAAGCAATTCTCTCCCCCATATTCTACTTTCAAGCTTCATTTGTTCAGCGGCACTGAGCAATAATGTCTCTGAGATCAAGAAACCATTAAATTCTATCAAATGTTACTTCCTTCGATCTGAACTTGGCACCAAAATAAGCATATATTGACCTCCACAGAGCAACAAAATCCTGAATGCAAGAAAGAAGCTGACACAACCACAGCAATTCCAAAGCTACTACTACTAGCGGTTGAGCAGAGCACAGTTCTTCCTGATCTCCCCGGATTTGCCTGTGAGCACTCCAACCTTCCCCATCTTCACCATGGCTGATCCGAAATCAGCAAAGAAGCTGGACTCCGGTGACTTGAGCCTGGAGTAGACGTAGTCTCTGGTCACCTTGTCGTGGAGCAGAGCAGCGTCGGAGTGGAACAGCCCCCTTCTCTTGGCCACCAGCTCGTAGTACTCGGTGTCGAACGTCGTCGAGCTTCCAGGCACCATCTCGGTGGTCGTGCCGTTGCCCGGCCTGCATTTGCTTATCAGCTTGATGGCGTAGTGTGGATCCAAGGTCGGGTCGATCCCACCCTTTCCACGGTAGCGCTTCAGCCTCTTGTCGAAGGAGAAGCAATGCGAGTTCCCTATGGCATGAGCTCCTGCACGAAGAGATTAAGCTGTTCAACGATCAAAACCGAGATCTCAGTTCTTGTTCTTGCGTGTAATGGATCAGATTGCAACACGATGCCTGATAAGATTGCCAGGTCTCGGACGGCGAGTCCCTTGGAACCAAAATTTGCCTTGAGCGCAGAGATATTGGCATAAGAAGACGGCAGATGAGCTTCCGCCTCGGAGGCTCTCGACAAAAACCCGTCTCTTCGTCCGGTCTCGACCTGATAAAGGCTTTGATTCGCCATGGCGATCCCCTTCCCGAGACCTGCAGCCTGAGCGCAACAGCGGGTCAGTGGACTCGGCCTTCGATCGCAAGGCAGGAAGGCAAGGAAGCTACCAAGGACACTGCATCTCTGGCTGCAAGGGCGAGGATATCGGCACAGGAGACCGTGGCAGGGCATGATTCCTCTAAAGCTGCTTTGGCCGCATCGATCACGTAGAAGCCGTCGAGTGTTAGGTTTGGCTTCGCGTCCTTCTCCGCCAAGTTCTTCCTGGTGGAGTTCAGCAGCACCGATCCATCGCATCCCTGTTTCACATCGATCGATCTGTTCATCCGTGCACGAACGATGATACCAGAGGGAGGATGGCAGTGACGACGGTGTTACCCTCACGAAACAATCGTGGAAGTGCAGCCTGAGGAGTGGAGCGGACACAGTCGGGTCGTGGGAGAAGAAGCTGTCCACTGTTGTGCGAACGATCGTCTCGGCTTGAGGGCAGGACTGCTTGTAGAACCCCATCTGGAGGCCATGGCCATCGCTTGAGCATACAAGGGAGCTCAAGATTGCTGCTTGAAATAAGAAGCCTGCAACAGGATTCCCAGCCATCTTGGGTGGTGCAGAAGCTGCATCAACAGTCATCTCTTTATACTGATGCTCGACGGAGGTGGTCATGGCAACGCTGGTGATCTCTCTCTCTCTCTCTCTCTCTCTCTCTTGAATGGCTTATGTCCAAAGGTCTAACGTGCACCGACATGACATGACTTGCTGCAGCAACTCGCTGCTGCATCTGCGGCATGTCTTTTGGAGATTTAGATAGCGGTCGAGATAGCAAAGAAATCCACGTTTGGCTATTTTAATACAGGAATATAAATATATATAAGATGTTAATACAGATAAAGTAAATATTAGTCACATAGAGACGAGGATAAAAGGTCAAGTGATAATGTATTCATGTTGGCTATTTTAAGGTTCCTAACATTTCCAGATTTGGCATAATCTGGACAGGTGGGACCCTCAATTGAGCTACATGCTTAATTAAAAATATTAAATATAATCATGATGTATAAAAAACATAAATACACCAAATCTAATGTTGCAAGTGGAGGGCACGCGGTGGACATGGCGCCTATGTGCTGGCGGAGTCTTTGGATTCTGACCCAAATCTAATGTTGCAAGGAGGCCTGCATTCACAACAAACAGTGGAGATCAAGCTAAAATAATGGCTACTTGGTATAGTAGAATTTGAATTTGAATGCTTGATGAAGCATGGATACCACATTTTCAACATACAAGCTTATTAATATTTGTTGTGTTTGTCATGTTCATCTGTTGTTTTCATGGCAGGTAGGGTTTGCCTTGCTGATTGCCTGCCACAATCTGTGGCAAGTTTGACTGCCATCCAAGACTATGTTTTGTTTATTCTGCTCAGGTTGTGCTCCATAGTAAGATCAATGGATGCATGTTATTTGTTTTGGTATAATCTTTCCTGTCTAAAATAATGGTAAATGCAATTCCATGTCACAAAAAATTAATACTTTCAGGTGATGCAGCTGCTCAGCTCTAGAAATGCAAAACTAAGAACAAAAGAGAGAAATAGAAGCATACTTTTCTCCATTTTCACTTCTAAACCAGGTTTGATCTTTAAAGCTCCCATTCCACCTCTAGGAATTTAGTGCTGATTTGAATAATGGACAATCTAAACAGCATCCAACGATGAAAATGTATCGTTCGATGAACCTGCTACATAAAAATATAGAAACTGATTCAAGTTATGAGAAGGCATATGGTTATTTACAGGTGTATCAAAATTATAGAAGCATGAAAACCGATTACTCATACTATAGTCAAACTTTCAACTATTTTTGCAATATGAATCAAAAAGAGAACAAGAGGAAATCAGATGCTCATGAAATCCTTAACTGCTCTTTTTGCATAAACAGATGTGATCAGATGGATTGATACAGCCACAGTGTCAGATAACAAGGACAGTAGAATGTATCTTGTTATCTGTTGATGTCGAAGTGCAATAAAGACTAGCTGTGGTTATTACCACACTTGGGGTGGATGTCAAAACTCGAGATCAACTCACCAAATCATTGTGTCACAGAAAGACTTACGCTGAACAGTTCAAATTTATCATCATCTCGAACTCATGCTCCCAGTTGCTTGCAGCTAGACAAAGATTAAGCTGCTATCGCTGCTCCATGGTCTTCTCTATGATACATATAGACCTCAGCAAAGCCTTATAACTGATTATTGAAGAGAACAACAATGTTCAGCATCTATTGTAGTTCTTGATCTTTCCCTTGTCATAATGTCACCAGTAATCTCCACAACAACAGGATCCCCTATAAAAGTGATGAAAACGATTTGTGTCCCTAACAATAAGTTTCCTTGAAGTAACCCTCGAAATAAGCTTGATTGCTTCATGGCAATCGCCACATACTCGAAGGTTCTTGGCAATCCTTATTGGCATTTCCGGAGGCACTTTCAGCAACCCAAAAGCAATTGCAAGTCTCTCGCTATGGCTACAGAGCAACTTCTTCTTTTCATTCTCTTCCACATCAAGCAACACATGTTCTGTGGCTGGTATGTATCCTGCCCTGACTATCTCCTCACTTAATTCCTCCAGCACTTTGTAGATCTTGTCAGACTCACAATGTGATCTATCATGCGCCCCAAACACATAAATTGTGCCTTTAAGTTCAATCCAACTACATCCAGAATCTTTCAATAACCCTTTGGCGATCATCATTTGTCTCACTCTTCCAACATTGTGCCATTGTCCAACTGCAGCATATACATTGGAAAGGATTACATAGTTAGCAGCATTACGAGGCTCAAGTTCGAAAAGCCTGTAGGCCGTTCTCTCACCAATCTCCACATTACGATGAACCTGACATGCTCCAAGCAATGATCCAAGCATACTCCCACTTGATCTCATGCCCATATTCTCAATGACCTTTTCGGCATCATCTAGTCTTCCTCCCCTCGCCAACATATCCACCACACATGCATAATGTTCAACACCAGCCTTCACACCAAACTTTTCCTGCATGGTCTCAAATATTTGCAAACCTTCATCAACGAAGCCAGCATGGCTGCACGCAGACAGGATCACAACTAAAGTTACATGATTTGGGTGAAACCCTTGGTCTTGCATTTTCTTGAACAAATTCAGAGCAATATCATGCTTTCCATTTAATGCAAAACCTTCGATCATTGAAGTCCATAAAACAAGATTCTTTTGGTAAAAGCTAGTAAAGATCGTATAAGCAACATCAGGATCCCCACATCGGGAGTACATCGTTACCAGAGCGGAGCCAACGATCAGATTAGATTCATATCCATTCCTAATGACATAAGCATGAACAGCTTGCCCTTGTCTCAAGGAAGAAAAGAAACCACACGCAGGCAACAGCGCAACTACAGTAATCTCATTCGGTTTGAGGCTGTCACCAAGCTGCATTCTCGAGAACAATGCCATCGAGTCAGCATAGCTTCCCGTGGAAGAACATGCCTGGATCATGGCAGACCAAGAAGCAACATCTCGAACAACCATTCTATCAAACAACTTGCGTGCTTCGTGAACAACTCCAAAGGACCCGTAAGCATGAATAAGTGAATTCGCAACGGACAAACACCCAACGCAGCCACACCTAACTACCATCGAATGCAATTGCAGAGTCAACTCGAGGAAGCCAAATTCAGCAGAAGCCTTCAACAATCCCGAAAATGTGTACGAATCAGGTCGCACCCCACGCTCGAGCATTTGCACGAAAAGCTCAAAACATCTCATCATACTTCCATTCTTGGCATACGCACAAATCATCGAGGTCCACAAGAACACGTCGGAATTTCTCTTCGACATTCTATCGAACAGCTTCCTCGCGTCGTCAATGCGGCCGCAGACGGAGTAAAGCTTAATGAGCCTCGGCAGCAAATCTCGGTTTCTCTCGAACCCGGCTTTCCGAATACGAGAATGCAGCATCTTCCCGCGCTCCAGTGACTTGGAGTCGATGCAAGATTGGAGAAGAACACCATATTCTCTGGACGTAAGCAATCGGCCTCTCCTCCGAGGAGCTTCGACCGAGATGGAATTGGCCACAAGATTGGGAGACAAAGGCGAACAAATCGAAACCATTTGTCTTCCCTTCCCTTGCTTCAGATTTCTTTAGAACTCACCCCTCCTTTTTGAAGAATTTTTTTTTTTTTTCTGAGGTGGACTTGCTTCTTTGTTGGTATTATTGTTGAATTACTTCGATCCATTATATTATGAAATCTCGATGCGTTGTATATATTCAATAATAATAAAATCGTAAGTGATAATTATGATAAATAGTAAAATTGTAAGTTTCAACTATGGATTGAAAACAAATCAGTTAAAGGACTAATTATATAGTTAACTATTTTTAACTTTATAGTCGTCATGCTTTAAAAAATTATATTAATATTTATATAATTATAAAAATTAAATATTTAGATTCAGTTATCCTAACATCATCGGTTTTTTCAATGAAAACATAAAAATAAAGAATAAAAAGTTAATTTTAATATTCTAATTGATAATGACGGATGACATCGATGATGACGGACGACAATATCATTAGAGGACCACTGGTGATTGTTGTGGATAAAAAAAATGACGATAAGATGTGAGGAACATTTGATAACTGTATCGATGTCAATATAGATGGAGAATAGTCCTCATCTTGTTAAACTGAATTGTAAAGAGAAAAATATATTGAATATGGCTCAATAAAGTCTTATTTATACACATAAGAAGAGAAGATTTTCCTCAACAACCAAGAGGATTTTCCTTATACAGTTAAGGAAATCTTATCCGCTATCACATCTCTCGTTGTTGCTTTCTATATCCGTATCAACACCCATGATATCATCACCATCCATCACCATCGATGTTATTCTTCATCAATTGACGGTAAAATTATCTTTTTACTTTTTATCTTTCTATTTTCATCGGTAAAATCGATGATATTACGATAAATAAGTTTAGATATTTTACTTTCATAGTAGAAATGATAATGTAATTTTTTAAAATATAAGGATCAGATACTAAAGCTAATTATCTACAATAGAAAATTTATAAATTACTCCTAACTTAAAAGAAGAGGTAAAGTGCACAACGTATAATTATAAATTAAATGAGACAGACATTAGTTCAGAAGGATCAGATCACATGGAATAAATTAACTAAAACAAGTGTAAAAGTATACATTGTTCGTTGCATGTGGATCGAGGGATAAATTATTTGAAATATCTATTAATTTAAGTAAACCATCGTAACTAAATAATAGAGATGAACAATTAATTGGTTGAATGATTACCGATTGAGGTTTTTTTTTTTTTTGGTCACGTTTATTCATCACCTATTACGAACCATAATTGATTGATCATAGGGATGACATATCCATCCAATAATTCATATAAATAAAAGAGACATGATTAATCCATTTATGCTCTAAATATTCACCGTCCCAAACGTAGTAATGTAATCACATTCCAGCAACCAAAATAATAATTCTGACCAAAAATTTCACTTTGCAGACTCCCCTTTGGTGCACCCAAAGCATATATGCTGCGGACGGCCGGTCTTCCTTCCTCTACAGGAGGCACTCCTCCGGCAATTTGGGGTACCTCTCGGTGTCCTTGCAGTAGTCGTAGATCACCAGGTTCCTCCCCACCCAGCTCAAGTCCTCCTGCTGGCCGTCGGTGAGGCTCCACACCTCGTACTGGTCCCACCAGTGCTCGCCGGTGGTGGAGACGCAGGCCGGGAACGGGTCCTTCCACTGGCACCCGTCGGCGTGGAAGTCCTTGTAGGACGACACGAACGGCGCCTTCTTCCAGTCCGTCTTCTCCAGGCCTCCCCGCGTCGCCCAGTCGTCGGCGTTCCAGATGCTCGAGAACATGTACATCGGCTTCCCACTTGGGAAGAAGTTGTTGGGCTTCCCATTGTTCTTGTACACTCTGATCGCCACCCTATCCACGAAGAACCTGCCATCGGATCAAACACGGCAACATGAACTCCATCCGACGCTTCCTCTGCTTTCAGACGCGGTGTCGGAAGCTTACACGATGCGGTGGGTGTTCCAGAGGATGGAGTAGGTGTGGAAGTCCTGCGTGGGATCGAACCACAGCGTGTGCCGCATCTCCCGTCCCCCGATTCCGCTCTTGTAGACGTTGGTCTGTATGGTGTACGGCTGCCCCGTTCTGTTCCCCAAGAACTCGAAGTCCAGCTCGTCCCTATCCGGCGCCGCGTCCAGGTCGGAGCACATCTGCACTCACGAAACACCCGAGTTAGTCCCCTTCTCCCGACGATCCCGAGCCGTTCTCCCAACCATCACTCACGTAGTATGCTGTCACGACCCCGGCGGAGTCGCCGCCGACGAGCTTCAGCTTCATGCTGAACCACCCAAATCGGTACCGCTGCCGCGTCTGGAACCCGCAACCTGCACCAGGTTTCACGGTGCGGATAACCAAGACGTGGCTGTCTCAGATCGGAGAATGCTCGAGGAGAAGAAGGCGTCTTACCTGTCTTCTTGTCCAAATAGAGGTACCAGATTTGGCCATCAGGGGATGTCCTGAAGTGATCCTCCGCGAACATTATGTCGAAGTTCTCCTCGAACGAGAAAGAGGCCGAGGTGTTCGCCGGAGCTGCAGAAGAAAGAGCCAAGAAGCCGGCGGAGCAGAGAAGAAGGACCACCGAGGGAAGCCGTAGACCCATCCCCGCTCACCAGCAAGAAGAGAAAGGGAGGTGAAGCAGTAGGTCTCAGAGCTCAGTGGTCCGAAGAGAGCACAAATCTATAATGCATCGTCAGACTTCAGATCTGGACTCGAAACTATTGTGTTATCATCCACCACAGAAAGGGAAGCAAAAGCCACTTGCATTCCTTTCACCCCAACGAGAACATGGACAAGCAACACGAGAAGAGGAGCTGCTTTATTCCGCTGTGGTGGAGGAGAGACAGGATGGGGAAATCCAGGCTGCCTCGTGCTGGATTCATGAGAGGAGGGGCGAACGCAGACAGCTGCCGGTGGCGGGACTGCATGTCCCATGTGAAATGCTGCAGACAAGAGAGAGGTGCGGAAATGATTGGCTGTTAAACAATGGGGGAGCTTCCATTGGGTCTCGCAGCAGCACAGGTTTGCCGTTGTTCACAGAGAGAGAGAGAGAGAGAGAGAGAGAGAGAGAGAGAGGTAAAAGTGAAGGCATCTCGAATGGCCCCATGGCATGGAGTGTAGCGAGCTATTCCATGCTGTTCGGTGCCATGGATTTGGAGGTCACCTTGTGAGGTGCTTTTACTTGTCGGCGTCAGCGGAGGACACGAGAAATGTAGATCTGGATTCGCAGTAAAAGGGAAAAAAGAGAAGAGACATAGTGCATCGTCTTCTCCGACTGTACTTTCTGCTTGCTTTATGTGTGCATCAACCGGGAAGCTTCAGCTTTCGGTACAAAGGCAATAATGACCTTAGGAAAGTAACAAAAATAAGGACGATTTGTCTTTAAAAAAAAAAAACTCTCTCTTTTTTCTTTTATTAGAAAGTATCCCTGTTGTTTTCGTTTTACCCATATTTTTTTTTATTGTCCCAAATGCCTCTTCATTCATCGCCTTTGTCCTACCTCTTCCACCATGTCGATCATCGAGTCCTCCTCATACATTGTAATCATCGACCTTGATGCTTTTGCCTCTTGTCTCTCACTCTATCGCTTTTGCTCGCTTGATCATGTCTCTCGTCGTGGCTTGACAAATAGACAAGAGCAACTTGAGAAAGAGGTGCAAGTGACACCATAGCACAATGGACCATATGGGGGAGGAGGGAGGGAAAGCCCTATATGGTGGAAGCAATGGTGATGATAGCAATGAAGCCTCCATAGATGAGGCGGAGGTGATAAGGACGATAACAAGAGGCCTCGCGAGGCTTTCGTTGGTGGGACAAGGGTGGTGAGCATGACGATGAGAGAACAAGGACGGTGTTAGAGCTTCCGTGGGCAATGTGAAGGTGATGACGACGATGAGTGACGAACGACAACAAGATATATTTACGAGATTACATAAAATAAAAATAGTATATATATCTTAAAATATTTCAAAAAGATACTAAAAAGATATTTCGTTTCAAATATATTAGGACCTTAAGATGGACTTATTTGATTTTGCCCCTTCATAGAGATAACTTTCGGCTCTTGCGAAGTCTTGGATCCATTACTCTTTAATGGATGTGGCCTAATCTGCATATCAATTTTCATATAGCCAAAGATAATTATTTTTTTATTGTCATTTTCTTTTGTGAGATTAGATATTTTTGGGAAAAGCTACTTTTCTAAAATATAACTTACATTTTGTGTTCTTGTGTGGTTTTACCGTTGCCATTACTTAATCTCGTTTGTGTCCACCGTGAAATAATGTGCTCCCACTCGGTCACTTCGACCACTAATTATTTCGAAGCCGATACCTCTAAGTTCATTGCAGTAAATCATGTAAAATCATATATATATATATATATATATATATATATATATATATTGTTAGAGTCGGATATGATTTTGAATCCAATCGAGATCATTATCTATGTTAGTCTTATTTAAAGTCATCGTTTGAAAGAGACAAACTTGCAAAACTTGCAAATCAAGAATATTCTCGTCAAATGTCGCTTAGATTGTCTATTTTCAATATTAGTATCCAAATTTGATAATATTAGTATCACAAGAAAGATATTCGAGTCTATTTTCGGATGTACTTAGTTTTGCTGAAATCAGAGTTCGGTATAGAAAGTTATGACTAGAACAATACAAAAAGGTTAATATCTCGAAAATTTTCAGATTCATAATTTCATTGCTAAATGTGAGAGATATTATATACAAAGACATAATCTTTTGAATTTAATAGAATTGAAATGAAAATAGAATTCAAAAATAGGGTTAGAATACTTGTCTTTAATTTGGGATTCGAATTAGTTGAACAATTTTTGTAGAAAAAGTTTGTGTGTGGGGAATGCACTTATGAACCCATTTTTACTACTCCTAAGATCATTGATAATAGTGATGTAATCATACATCATTTTAGGGTCAATCAGAATAGTGGCATCGTGTGCGTCTAATCCAAGACACTCCTTAATTCACTCAATTTAGGCTAGAAATGTATTATGTCAATCATGTTTAAGACATGGCTTTGAGCGATTAATATATCGATCACATGTAGTCACATAATGTTGATGTAGTATTCGAACCATCTAATACTTGTTAACTAGGTGTAGTCAATGTGGCCTTGGAGAGTTGTATATTGATCATGTCATTTGTGTGTATATATAAGGTTTATCGTAAGGTTTTTGTCACCTCGATGTATCGAAATTGACTTGACTTATCAATTGAATTGACTTAAAAAATATGAAAGCCATTTGTCAAGCTTGAAGAGACTCATCAAAGGCAACTTGATCTTAGCTTCGGACTTAGATCTTCCCACTTGATCAAGAGATTTTTTTTTCTTTATTTATTTAAATTTTTAACTGTATAATAAGAGGCATACCCGATGATACCTTCTTCGATGTTTGAATTGGATAAAATATAATGTGAAAGAAGAAATATTCAATCGAGAGAGGCTCCTATTTGTAGTGTGTAGTCCATAATATAGAAATATTAGATATATTAAATTGAGATCCGGTGTTGATGTGACGATGCTGCTTCACGAGAAGAAGTTGACTTGGATTCACTTTGCATTGCGAATAGCATTCACCCTATCAGAAGGTTTGATTAAAACCCACTATATTACTCATCTATTACTACATTGTGCTTGCAAGTCAACTAATTTACAAATCAAAAACTTGATTTGAATAAGAGACATTGTGGAGTATAATAATGATGTACGTACGTTTGCATGGGAAGCAGATTGGTGAACAATCCTCTCACTAAGGTAGAGAGGATTCCTCACCATTACTTGTGTAGAGTAACTTGATTAATAATGTATACGTTGTCCTCGTCCCCAACTACTAATTGGTTTTCTCGTTTTATCCTAGAAAAATTAATATTATTAAAGTTACTTATAAGCATAAAATCTATAATATGCTCTATGTAATATGAAAAAACTTTCATTTCAGAATTAAAATCAAATAATAATATATTAGATTTACAGCATATAGTTATCATCTGGAAAAAACTTTATCAGATCTGTAAGGGTACTATCTTCGGATTTGAAGAATCACTGTCGATTTGTAAGAAGAATTATACTATCTTTCTTTCTTTCTTTCTATATTTTCACAATATGACTTAGATTGATGAATTAAAGACATAGAGAATGAGAGAAGAATCGTAATCTTTCAATATTGTACATATTATCATCTATAGTCCTTGGGAAATCATGTCTATATATAGATGAGAGTATATGATCTATGATAAGTAATTGAAAAAGTTTCTCCCATAAAGAACTATCTTCTAAGAAATATTATCTTAATATAGACTTCATTTATATCGACTATAGCTTTCATATATTTTTTTAAATACAAATAATGACATAGGTTACATTCCCACACACCGCATTGGTTCGATGCTCAATTTCTCGTGCATTCTCTTGGTTTAGAATTGAACATTATGCTCTTAAAAAAGCACTACTCGTACTCCGAGTTCAACATCTAATTGTCCATTCTTATTGCCAACAAGTTATCTCATTAATCACCAACAATGAATTGTTTCGATGGTCCAATCATACTACCATCCATGATATCAAATATCTCGATCATTATTATTATTATTATTATTATTTTCATTCAACAGTGATATACCCCTTTGGAGACTTACAATGTCATATATTCTTTAGCTAACTTTGTTACATGAAGGCTCATTTGTCAATCCTAAGATTTGATATCCTTTTTTAGAGACTCTAATTTTTAGTCGAATATAGTGATTTTATTTTTTTTCCAATGAAAAACTAAACTTTTTTTCACTTAATAATTTTAGAACTAAATAGAATGTCTAATTGATCGAGTAATTTTGTTCCACTTTGCCGAGTCTTATATTTACTAGAAGGGGTGAGGTATTATTCCTTTAACAACTGAATGGTTAATAATGGAAAGGATAAGAATAAATATGTGGTCATCACTTACCTAAATATTGGGCATCTCGGTAGAAGAACTATAAGCTCATTTCAAAGACTCGGTCAACGTTGAATATATTTTTTAAATGTATAAATTATTACATTAAATAATCTACATGTGAGCTCAAACTTAGCACCTATCACTTGTGTAATATTATATTAATTAATCTAAATATTTTACAATGGAACTTTGAATAGGTTAATGGCTCAAAGCCTAACCACAAACTTTGAGAACTCAACTTCATCATTCTTTTTTCTCTTCATATCAAACTTATAAATTTTTTATTAATAGTTGGGGATGAGTTTCCTACCACTAATCCTGAAAATATTATTAACATGCTTATAAAAGAGTCTCATTTATCATGTCCAATAGCATTAAAGAAACAAATATGAAAGATTATCCAAGCAACATATCAACAATGATAAATGTTGATATTGCAAAACCAATAAACAAAGTAATTTGGTGATGTTATGTGTCCCACTATTTTCTACCTATCCATGACATGTTGAAAACCTAAAACAAGCATTGGGTCGGGCTTCCTCAAGATGTGGGTATTAGCCACATTGTAAATTGTAACAATTCGAAATTACGTTTGATGATGGCACTAATATTGTCGATGCAAGCATTTTAAAAAGGAAAAAAGAGGTTTCATCAATGGGAGATAAAAATCAATTAGGGATTAATTTTATATTATAAAAACATTAAAGAGAGTGAGACTATATGCATAGTTATTGAACTATAGTTTAATGAGCTTAAGATTTTGATTTTATAACAAGGCCTTAAGCTTGAATCTTATCTTCGTCACCCCCCATTCGTAACAAATAAATAAATAAAACTTTGAGTTATACTTTTCGTATCAACTTGAATAAAATAAAAAAAAGTTATGAAGAGGGAGAAGATCTCGATGTAAAAAGAAAATTCCAAATATCAACAATAAAATTCAAACTAGAAAAGTTGATTCAATATTTATGTGGTTTGACATTCCTTGAATACGTTTATAAAGAAAATTAAATTCTTCATTATATGTAATCGAATTATAAGTCTCTTTGAATTGACCTCGACTCAATCATAAATAATCTTATCTATCATCTTACACACCCTCTAGATCTTTTAGAAAAAAAAATTTACAAATACTAAAAGTATACTACAAATTTTACAATCATAAAAAGTATTTTCTTTATAAAAAAATTATTCCTTATCTTCTAAGGGCACTTATCTAAAAATACTTGTCAACTCTAATAATCTCATCGTGAGTATTTTTATATGCTCCTTTCGATTTTTGATTTGTATGCTATCCTTTTAATATTTTTTTTCTTAGTTTCAAAAAACAAAAGAGATCATGCGTCTTCCTCTTTGTTGAAAATAAAATAGAAATAAACTATAATAAGATAAAGGTGCCTTATTGATACTCTAATCACCTCATAATTTTTTTTGAAGGCTCGGTATCACCTTGTTGTGAGAGACCTTCTTAATCCCAAAACCCAAATCTAGAGACTAAACATAAATAAAAATATATATATGATCTTAACAATCATTACAAAACAGATTATTAAACTCATACATTACTATCGCCCATGCTCTAACATGATCCATGTTCCCACTAGAAATAAAGAAGCAAAATAGAACTTCCCGAGATCAGAAACACCATCACAAACTGTGCTGCAATTGGCGGCCTCATGAGGTGTGCAACACTCCCCATAAAAATATGTGGCCACCAAATGCAACACACCAGCACACCAAATCCACATGCGGCTTCGGCATATAATACTGACACCCATATCACCATGATTCCATCGTACCCATGCTCTCCTGCACTTAACCCATTTAACTACACCCCCTCCTTGCTACGACGCCCTTAAACTATCCACACTCCCCGTCCGGCGGCAGCTAAGATTCCGATTCCGGAACCCACCTCGCATCTCCCTCGTCACGGGTCGGTCGGCCGCCGTGGGTCCCCCGTCCCGGTGGTGCTCGTCTCCTGCGTCGGAGCTTGCCCTACTGACGGAGCTCCATTATTGAAGGGAGCAGCGTCGGAGATTTGGATGGTGGCGAGGCTTCTTTTGTTGAGTTCACAGAGGACAGCGCCTACTCTACCGCCCCACCGAGCGATGTGGTCTCTCGTCGATCGACACCACGGTCGCCCTCTGCATGGCGTTTAATCTAAATCCAGCTTGTAATTAAGCCTGCCACATGATGATAATGACGGTGATGATAATTAAGGATGCCCTGCATGATTGAGATCTTCCAAGTGGGACCCGCACCAGCGTCCAGTTGTCGATCCCGCACCGGCTGCCGTACGACGTCCAGTGCGTACCCACGTGGGGCGGGGCCCCACGAGCCCCGGCAGCCGTGGACGCCCCCGCTCGCAGTATATAGAGAGGCTCCCCCCCGCGGCCGGTCAGCGGTGGGAGGGGAATCGCGCGGGATGGAGAGGGCGGAACGCCTCCTCGGTAGCGTGGAGGCGCCGCCGGTCCACGTGGCCGGCACGGACCTTCCGGACCTCGCCGAGTATGATGTCTTCTGGTCCTCGACCGACGGCAGCGGCCATGACGACACCGGCAGGCGACGAGCCGAGATGGCCCCGCGGGCGCGCCCCTGGGTCGATGGGCCCGGGGGCGGGCTCTCCCTCGCCCTCGAGGACGGGTGCGCTCCCCGGCGGAGCGTGGCGGCCTCGGCGCCGATGGAGGTGCCGGTCTGGCCCAGCTTCCTCCGGGTCGAGCCGGAGGGACCGGTGGGGTGGCTCGGCCGGGAGGAGGAAGAGGGTGGGTGGGTGCCGCCGCACGAGTACTTGGCGAGGGAGAAGGGGAGGAGCGTGGCGACGTCGGTGCTCGAGGGTGTGGGCCGGACGCTCAAGGGCCGGGACATGAGCCGGGTTCGGGACGCGGTCTGGAATCGGACCGGATTCTTCGGTTGACATCGGACCCCCACCCGGCAATCTGCATTGCTTCTTCTCCTGCGGAGTGTGTTATCCTCACGCAAACTAAAAACACATCATTTGATTCTGTACTATTCTGTCCGAATGATTTGGTCTTTCGACAACATCACTTGCTTGGCACCGAGCTCGTTGCTCGATTAATAATCCTTGGCCATTGTTGGTGAAATCAAACAGTGGTCATGTCATCGTTGCTCGAAATAATATATACTTCATACTACCATCAGTGCCTATCATTAGGTATGATGATTGTGATATAAACATATCATGTATATTAATATATTTCAAATACAAAGCGTTTATCGATACATATAGGAGGGGGTACTTCAAGAAGGAAGTATACTGTAAGTTTGCTCTTCCTACATTGCCTCCATGTACTTGAGGCTCCCCAGTCCTTGGCTCAGATGGCGACAAGCTGTCTTATGTTCATAGGATACACATAGGGCACAGATCCATCAAAAGCGGCGCTTGTTAGCATCCCTGCAGTGGCCTCTGTTGGGTGAAAGAGATCCCAGAAGATATGGTCCTTCCTGTTGGAGCAGTAGCTTGAGATTGGAAGGCAAGCGATCTTAGCATTCAGATCACCCAGCCCACAGCAGGCGGCCTTCACTTCGGCAAATCCTTCAACACGAGTAGCAGAAAGAGTCAGTGCCTACTTCGAAGTTGCATCCATGCAACACGAACAGATCGGTTTATGCGAGTTCATACCATAAGCACCAGGATTGTTGATGTACTCGAGCAGTGCGGTGTAGGTGTCGAAGTAGGAGTAGCTCATGTCGCTGAGTTCTGCTGACATTTCCTGCAGCAGGGGAGAAGCACCCTTGTTGTACTGAACCGAGAGGGAATTGGCTTCCACACTGCACTCCCTGGTCTTGTTCTGATCCCTTTGTGCTGGGCAGCAACCGATCGGCCCCGTGCCGATGAACACAAACTTGCGGGCACCGAGATTGTACATCCTCTGATGTAACGAAAGGAGAAATACGAGTGAATTGTAATAGGAAAAATCGTATGCAAGAAGCTAACTGTATGATTTCTGAACTCTGCTTGCCTTTAGTTGCCCTCGCAGCGATGAGATCAGCGAATCAACGAACTGCTGTGGAGGGTTCTTGAGCTTGTTGGCGGAGCTGGACTTGACGTAGTTGAGTATGTCGTTGCTTCCGATGACGAAGGCAAAGATGGAGGTGGAGAGATGAGCTTGTGCCTGGGCACTGCCTAGCTGCTGAACTAAGGCCGCGTATACGGCGGAATAGTAGTCTATTTGCTTGTTGAATGAGATGCATTGGTCCTGTTACACACACAGTTCATGTTGGCCATTGGAAGCAAACCATTTCATGTTCATGGATTCAACCTTCCCCGAGTCGATTCATCTCTTACTTTGTTGGTAGAATCCAGGACGCCACCACCACCCGAGGCGAAGTTGACGCCGCCGAGGAACTCATCGGTGTTGTTAGAGCTTGAAGTGATCGAAAGGTACGGCGGAGAGGTCGGCAATCCCAGACTCTCAGCTGCCACATCGGAACACAAATCAGATTCATGCTATTGATTTGGATTATAAGAACAGCTAGCTCTCCTAAAAACAGAGTACCAAATCCTCTCTGTTGAGACTCCGAACTCGATCACAACAATCCATAAATGACCTGAACCCATGTCCACATCATTCCTTGCATCTCTATATTTTGACCTTCGATGAATTATTTACTGTTCTTTGACCGACATGCATCGAACATACTATCAATCATTTATAGCTCACTTCAACTTACTTGATGTTGACCTTTGAAAGATAAACTTGTTTCACTAGATTGCACTATTCATCTTAGTATATTATTGCCGTCCAGTTTTTATGTAAAGCCATTCTGAGAAGCTCTTCTTCTATTTGGAGTGTCTTGAATGGATCAGCTTCTCATCCTTCCTGCTTTCTGCTTGGCCTGCATGCAGCTTCGACCTCCATTGCAGGAAAGAACTCGAGCTCATGCTTTGGTCGAAGGCGGCATGTTCTTTGCAGGCCGGCAAAACTAGAAGTTAGTAGGTTCCCTCTACCCCACCCCAATCAAGCGGATGGATAAATATACAGCTCAGTCGCCTGATACAACTAATCCTGATTTAAGAGGGAATTTGTCGAACACCTGAAGAAACAGCACAAACAGTGAGGTGTAGTACCGAGGAAATCGGCGAAGTTCTTGCCGTTGCTGAACCGCCCGGTGGCCTTGTGGCCGGGGAAGTCGACGCCGTTGTGCGGGAAGTCGGCCTTCAGAAGGGACAGCGCCAAGTGGTTGTTGTTGCCGACGTCGGCGAGGGAGTCGCCGAAGACATACACCGCCGAGACCGCGGCCCCGCCTTGACAGCTGCGGCCGTACCAGTAGCAAAGAAGCACGGCGATGAACACCAGTGCAGAGGAACAGATGGGAGCCATGCTCTGTTGGGTGGATTGAATGAGTCGTGGAGGGGGCGGTGGTGTGGCTTTAAGGAGGAGTCGGGAGAGGTGTACGTACGTCTTTGCAGTGGGGAAAGTGGCATTAAACGCGACAAGGGGTGGCACTCTTCCAAGTCTTGCTCTCCGGCTGCCATGACTTCACTTTCTTTCATACTTGAATGAGAAACCGAACAGGGAAGAAGGTGATGGAGACCCAAAGAGAGAGAAAGAGAATGATGCAGAGTGGTGAGATTTTGTACAGAGTTGTGCTAACACATACCAATCGTATAGAAATGTGTGTGTATTGCAATCAACGCTCGTAGAAGAACATCTCCTTAACAGTTGTGCAGAGCCCGACTGCGAAAGTGATGCCCATTCAGAATCTTATCATGGTCAGGTGTGGAAGCCATTTCCAAACCTCATGCAGGTGAGCTGCCATGAAAGGGATGTATTAATTAATGGCATCCCTTTCCTTTCCCTCTCTCAAGTCTCCCTCTGACCTTCCCGACCATCAGAACCCTCTTCCCTTTCACATTTCTCGCTCTGCTCTCTTCGTGGAGCTTCCTCTCGGGCAAATTAGTCCCCACAGGTTTTAATTTACTAACGTGAAGTGCAATCCTTTATTTCCGGATATCTGACACGATTTCCAATAGATCATCACAGTACTGAATACAATTATGTTACTTCGTCCAATAGGTTGTATACAGTGGAACTGAGTCCAGTGGTATCTTTTCCACATGCCAAAAAGTCTCATCACCGTAAACTAGTCTTGCGGTCTATCATTCTGTGCAGAAAGCGACTTGGTGCTCCATCACCTTCGTCATCCGTCCACCTTCCACCGTATCAGTGTGAAAGGAAGTGAAACCACGGTGGCTGGAGAAGAACATGGAAGGGCCCCGTCCTTTCCGCGTTCAATGCCACTTCCTCCCCACTCCAAAGGGATGTACGTACGCACCCTCTGCTCTGCCAGGTCTTTAAAGCCACGCCACAGCCACCTCCTGCGGGGATCATTCAATTGATCTCCTCGAAGGGTCCTCCCAAAGACGATGACTTCCTCGTCTTCCTCCACGCTGGTCACCGTCGTTGTGATTCTTTGCTGCTGTTGCGGTGGCTGTCGAGCGCAGACCGAGGTCTCGGCGGTGTATGTCTTCGGCGACTCCCTCGCCGACGTCGGCAACAACAACCACTTGGCGCTGTCCCTTCTGAAGGCCGACTTCCCGCACAACGGCGTCGACTTCCCCGGCCACAAGGCCACCGGGCGGTTCAGCAACGGCAAGAACTCCGCCGACTTCCTCGGTACCACACCCCACTTCCACTCCGCGGTTTATGTTGCTTCTTCAGCTGTTCGACGTATTTACTCTTGAATTAGGATCGTGTGTGAGGTGACCAAGGCGTGAGTTTTGCGTTCCTTCCTACACTGGAAATCCAAGCTGCATCCAGAAGGGATGGGAAACTGATCCCTGCTGACAGTCTAACCCGAATTAAATTACTTGAATACGATAATAAGATGAATATTGCAAACTTAGAGAGACAAGTTGACGTTTGAAAGGTCAACGTCAAGTAAATGTGGAATGAGTTATGATTGATGGTATACCAAAGAATAGGAAATAATGCGTCCAGGTGTTCTCCATCCGTCCTATAGACAAGGAATGATATGGACTTGTATTGCACTTACGCTGATTAGGTAGGCTTTCCTGTTCACCGCAGGAATTAAGTTTCGATTTAGCTTCTAAGTTTTAAGCTTATCTTAGTGCACAGCAATGCTATGATTCTAATCCGTGCTTCTAATTTGGCAGCTGAGAAATTGGGACGACCGACCCCTCCTGCTTACCTTTCTATACCCTCGAGCTCTAACAAAACCGAAGAGTTCCTCGGCGGCGTCAACTTCGCCTCGGGTGGTGGTGGAGTCCTGGATTCTACCAACAAAGTAAGAGATGAATCGACTCGGGGAAGGTTGAATCCGTGAACATGAAATGGTTTGCTTCCAATGGCTAACATGAACTGTGTGTGTGACAGGACCAATGCATCTCATTCAACAAGCAAATAGACTACTATTCCTCGGTATACGCGGCCTTAGTTCAGCAGCTAGGCAGTGCCCAAACACAAGCTCATCTCTCCACCTCCGTCTTTGCCTTCGTCATCGGAAGCAACGACATACTCAACTACGTAGAGTCCAGCTCCGCCAACAAGCTCAAGAACCCTCCACAGCAGTTCGTTGATTCGCTGATCTCATCGCTGCGAGGGCAACTAAAGGCAAGCAGAGTTCAGAAATCACACAGTTAGCTTCTTGCATACGATTTTTCCTATTACAATTCACTCGTATTTCTCCTTTCTTTACACCAGAGGATGTACAATCTCGGTGCCCGCAAGTTTGTGTTCATCGGCACGGGACCGATCGGTTGCTGCCCAGCACAAAGGGATCAGAACAAGACCAAGGAGTGCAGTGTGGAAGCCAATTCCCTCTCGGCTCAGTACAACAAGGGTGCGTCTCCCCTGCTGCAGGAAATGTCCGCAGAACTCAGCGACATGAGCTACTCCTACTTCGACACCTACACCGCACTGCTCGAGTACATCAACAATCCTGGTGCTTATGGTATGAACTCGCATAAACCGATCTGTTCGTGTTGCATGGATGCAACTTCGAAGTAGGCACTGACTCTTTCTGCTACTCGTGTTGAAGGATTTGCCGAAGTGAAGGCCGCCTGCTGTGGGCTGGGTGATCTGAATGCTAAGATCGCTTGCCTTCCAATCTCAAGCTACTGCTCCAACAGGAAGGACCATATCTTCTGGGATCTCTTTCACCCAACAGAGGCCACTGCAGGGATGCTAACAAGCGCCGCTTTTGATGGATCTGTGCCCTATGTGTATCCTATGAACATAAGACAGCTCGTCGCCATGTGAGCTAAACACATATTTGTTTGGTCATGGAGAGACATATGATGAAGAAATCCAAATGTATTCTGAGTAAGATTTAGTGCTGTATAAGTTAAAAAGACAGGGCAAGAGAGGTGTGAAGTTGGATGGAGGAAACAAGTAGAGGCATCTCGCAACTTTTATAAAGATTCTTCCAACTTTGCAGAGAATGAGTCTCCACTAGTCTCATTATTTTGTGTCTTTATTCCAAAGTGACTGAGGTCAGTCAACTCCTCTATTTGGATCTTTTGGTAACAACACAAATACTTCAAATAGCGATATTTTTTTCTTTTTTAAGACTTTGACTAAATTATTCTTAACAAAATCATAAGAAGACGATGATTATTATTTTTTGATTAGATTTGACTTAATTTTTTAAGAATTGAACTAGATTTTTTGAGATAAATTAGACTAACCCGATTCAACTAAGTCTTAACTATCCAATTTGATTTAATTGAGTCCTAAATTATTCCATTGATTTTTCTCAAATTAACCCCTTTGCCTCCTTTCATCATCTACTCCTCCTCTTCTCTCTCTTCCCACTTCCTCACATACTTCGTCTCTATCTCTTCCTCCTCCCACTCCACCTTCAATATTACTTTTTTTTTTTTACTCAATTATCTCCTTGGAGAAGGAGAAAGAGGGAGCGATAAAAAAGTAGAATAGGAAAGTGGAGGAGGCAGTAGAGGGAGAGATGGATTGAGAGGTGATGGGATAAAAAAAAAAAATCTCTATACGAACAAATACAAGCAGGTCGTAACATATACATAAATATTAAACAAAAATTATGATCACATAAAACACTAAAATTTACGTGAAAAATCTCTACAACTCGAAAAAAATCATAAGAGAATATAGAGATACAAGGATTATATCACCGCGCACAATATCCAAACTCTCCTTTCATGATCACAATAAGAATCCA
This sequence comes from Musa beccarii, assembly GCA_024322285.1. NCBI lineage: Eukaryota > Viridiplantae > Streptophyta > Magnoliopsida > Zingiberales > Musaceae > Musa > Musa beccarii. The sequence continues at coordinate 47,258,742 of CM044395.1, forward strand.
CTACAAATCCGATCAAACATGAGGTTAGAACATTACTTGGATAATTGAGAACAGTCTTTATATTATAGTCATCTTCTTCCATCTTCTTTTTCTCATATTCCTCTGTTCTTAATTGCTACTTTTCTGTTTTCCTTTGTTTAGTTATGCCCATAATCATCATTGTTTCCTTTTTTATTGTCTAAATTAAAAGAGAAAGGTTATAGTTAAAATGGACTACAGATTATTAAAGCTCATCGTGGACTGAATAAATGGGCCATGTGCCCGAGTGGGAAAAAGTAGGAAATCACTGTAGAGGAAGAATGAGAAAACCAATAAAAAAAAAAAAGAGGAGTGGAAGGTGAAGGTGAGGATGGAGTAAAAAGAGAGATGATGCAATTGATTTATTGGTATAAATTGATTTAAATTTTTTTTAAAAAAATGAGGATACAACTGGTATGAAAAAAAAGGCCGTAATAAAAATAAATAATGAGAGTGCCATCGGATTAAAAATAAAATAAATAACAGGATCGTTATTTTGTAAATAGCCCTTCTAAATTTGCAACGCTATGTCCGAAACTTGCCTCCCTAAATGGTTAGCCAAACAATTTTTTTTAATCTAAAATATCGATTTAAACTGGAACTCGTTTGCGGAGGCCACAAATCCACGGACGAATATGATACTGTCCACATCAACGCGGTTCGCTTTACACCTCCCCGGAGACGATTCCATCGTATGCCAATCCTTTCAGCCATTAAAGTCCCTTCAAGGTTAGCTAGGAATTGACTTCCAGTGTGCCAAAGGTGGGCTCCGAATCCTAAAAGCCGCGCTTCCAAACCCACTACTGCTCTTACGTCCATCGCCATGGCTCTTTGTTGGGTGTGGAAGCACCTTTCTTTCCATCCTTTACCTCGGAGCCGTTCCCACAAGCGCCACCATGGCCATGAAGACGTAGAGCGATCGATCCCGTTCCCCTTTCTATAAAAGGAGGCCACTCGAACGGAAACAGACCACCACAGCATCAGACTGCGGACAGATTCCATGGCGTTGCCGTGGTCTCTCGTTCTGGTCCTCCTATGCATCTTACATCTCCATTCAACGGCAGATGCACGAAGACTGACTGATAAGGACGAAGCCCATGCAGAAAGTCAGCTCTTTTCCCTGAAGGCCGGCAGCGGCGGCGGTAGAGGGTTTGGGATCGGCATAAGCCATAACGGGTCGGGAACGGACGTGGCGATTGGCGCCGGAGCGGGCGGCGGCGTCGGTACCACTCATGGTGGTGGATCTAGCGCCGGGGGTGGTGCCGGCGTCGGAGCCGGGATCCACGTCGGGAAAGGTGGGGTGGACGTCGCGATAGGGGTCGGCGGAGGTGGTGCGGTGAGTGTTCACAATGGTAGTGTCCATGCTGGTGGTGGTGGAGGAGCCGGGGTTGGTATCAGCGTTGAACATGGGCACGTCAGCGTGAGCGGCGGAGGTGGACTCGGAGGCGGTGGGGGGAGCGGCGGCGGAGCATCGGGAGGTGGAAGCGGAGTCGGGAGCGCCGGAGGGGTGGTGGCACGCGGTGGAGGGTACGGAAGTGCCGGCGGTAGCAGCGGAGGGGGTGGAGGAGGCGGAGATGGGTCATCAGGTGGGGCTGAGGGAGGTGGTAGCGGCGGCGGCGGCGGTCGAGGTTGATGGAAGCCCGCGCGTCTTCCTTGATGTAACCAAGTTCAAGCATCAACGAAGCAAGATCGTGCCGCGAAAATGATATAGTATTTATGATATAGTAAGATGAATCTTTGCTAGATATGACCGTTTACAAGAATCCAGGGTCTTAACTAATGTGTATCAGTCACAGATCGATATAAAGATCAGTATCTTGCTCATGAATTGACGTTGAAGTCAAACATAGTCCATCTCATCTCTGAAGTCTAAATCATTCGGGCAGGTATTAACATATCTTCCATCTCATCTCCAGCACATGATATAATCCTATATTGTTTCGGATTTAGATGAGGAGAAATAAGTGACTCTTGTTGTTATGTTTATAGATTTCATTGGCTGTGACCCAACTCTTACATTTCCTTATTAAGAAAAAGATTACATTTTAGATAAATAGTGGAAGACACAACACTAAAGTGCTTAGTGACATGAAATAGCTGAACAATTCAACGTGGCAAACCGTGACTGGTGACGCAGGGGAACGTAAACGCTGAACGAATGATACACATGGTCATGCAACACACATATATATGGGGCACATAGCTTAATGTCGATCGCCGCCGCCGCCGCCGCCGCCAGCTCCGCCGCCGACTCCAACGCCAACTCCCACTCCCACACCTATCCCAAAACCGCCACCAGCCCCGTGCCCTCCCCCAAGGCCTCCACCACCGCCTCCGCCACCTCCAAGGCCTCCTCCACCGCCTGCGCCGCCGCCTACTCCACCACCGGCTCCGAAACCTCCTCCATGGCCAGACCCACCGCCGAGTCCACCACCACCTCCACCGCCCAAGCCTCCGCCTCCTCCTCCTCCCACGCCACCTGCACCACCGCTGCCGACTCCGCCTCCTGCGCCGAACCCTCCGCCATGACCGCTTCCACCACCAGTGCCGCCCCCGCCGCCACCACCGAAACCTCCACCGCCTCCAACACCACCAGCGGAACCGCCGCCTACACCACCGCCAGCCCCGAACCCTCCACCCTGACCACTTCCACCTCCAAGACCACCGCCGCCGCCTCCGCCTCCGCCGAAGCCTCCGCCTCCTCCCACGCCACCTGCACCACCGCTGCCGACTCCGCCTCCTGCGCCGAACCCTCCGCCATGACCGCTTCCACCACCAGTGCCGCCCCCGCCGCCGCCACCGAAACCTCCACCGCCTCCAACTCCACCAGCGGAACCGCCGCCTACACCACCACCAGCCCCGAACCCTCCACCATGACCACTTCCACCTCCAAGACCACCGCCGCCGCCTCCACCTCCGCCAAATCCTCCACCACCTCCGACACCTCCTGCAGAACCACCTCCTACGCCTCCGCCGGCTCCAAACCCTCCCCCGGATCCACTTCCGCCGCCTACACCCCCGCCACCTCCACCACCTCCAACCCCACCACCAGCGCCGCCACCAGCACCACCTCCGGCACCAAATCCTCCGCCATGACCCGCGCCGCCACCAACCCCGCCACCTCCTCCTCCGCCGAACCCACCGCCGCCGCCTAGTCCACCACCACGACACCCACCGAAGCGGCAGCCACGTCCGAACGCGCCGCGGCCGAACCCCGCCGGATCATCGAAATCAGCAACAACAGTTGAACTCAGCTCACCGACAAGGCCAAGAAGCAGAAGAAGAAGCACAACATGCAAACTACGTTTGTCGGAGGCAGCCATGGCTCACTCCCTTCCACAAGAGACGCAAACCAAAGCTCGATGTCTCAGTGTCAAGGCCATCGTCCTCCTTATATAGGCAAGCCAAGCACGACACGATAAGCTAGAGTCCATCGCCCCCCTTGCACCACTTGCAGTGAGTGTTAATGGAGGCATTTAATGGTGCCATATCGTAGCCGCGTTCGAACAGTTGAGAAGGTAGTCGAAGCATTGATGCTAAAACCCTTCTCCGGTGGCCGAGAGTCAAACTTGGAGTCCCGCCGACAGCTCAGAGACGATCTCTCTCATTAAATTCTAGCGTTTACGGGCATTACTTCCACGTTGATGCATCAAACATGTAGTAAACCTCATGCATATTTGATTTCATTCAGATGAACAATGCACTTTGAGCACGAAAAATTTGAAGTGACTGGAGTTGAAGAATAATGTGTACTGAAGTGATGCATGTTTATTAGCAATTCCAAGTGGCTCGGATATGTGATGAGATTTGTTTGCTGAGGAATGGCTTAAAGTATATTTAGGTCATGGTGAAATTTTGTTTGAATGATCAATCATCACAAGTCAAAAAACTAATCTTAAAGAAAATTATCTACCATGAACACCCAACTGTTGTTGTAAGAAGGAAAGTAAGACTATAAGGTGAACTTTAAACAGTATAAATATCATGGAACAACTTCCAACTCTCACATTAATTTTAATTCACTAATGTATTGGGAATATTGTCATAATGTATTCACATGCCATGCTACACAAAAGTGGACTTGCAGTAAATGCATTGTGCATCAATGGGCCCCTTTAAAGATGGAATTGAGTGATAAAAAAGATATCAAAAGTTTAAGCTTTTAAAAAGGATACTACTTTTGACACCTTCTCTCGTAGAAAGCTAATTTAGATTTCACATGTGGACAGAATGCGAGTGTATGAAGCCAACCCAAACGAACAAACAAGTTCTGATATCATCTTAAAGATTGAATTAGGTGATAAAAAATCTCAAAAGCTGAATCTTTTGGAAAAGGATCCAAATATATACTTTTATGATGGAATAATAAAGTGTTTGTGCTTCTCTATGATAGTGAGACTGTTAGAACAAAAAATAAATATATATTAAGAACAATTAACAAAGTAAATGCTAAAAGGAGTGAGAGATTGTTAAAAATAAAATTAAAAAACCTAATTATATAATAAAAAAAATAAAATCTCATTTTTGAAAAGAGAAGAAAATGAGACTGCTAATTGACTAAAGAATGAAATGAGACTACTAATTAGCCAACAACATATATTAGAATGATTAGAAAATTTTATTTTTTGGATAGGAGAGTTACCCTCTTAACTTATCAGTTTTGTGCACTTTGATCTATAGAGCTGTTTTTGTATTTCTGTAGTTTAGTTAATATAATTTTATTTTTAGAAAAATAAATCTCATTTTGACTTTTCTCACCCAAAAATACCTTTATATATATATATATATTCAGTTAAACTAATTGTTCGTTCTTAAAGAAGATAGCTATAAGCATTTCATCGGATATGCATATTTTTGATGTTTTGATGAATTTATATGATTTTATTAATGAAAATTATTTGATGCAGTGAGTAATAGATTGTGACTGTTAGCCATTCAAATATAATATATATTTGAGATAACATGTGATCTGTGGCATGTACAATGATTTAATCTCGCAATAATAGTAGTATATGTCATAACCAAATATTACATCGTACACAAAAGAGAATTAGGGCAAGCCATCGTCCGTTGAAGTCATGCATGCTGATGCTGCACAACTTATTCTTGAGAAGCATACGTACTACGATACAATGAAAGAGACGCACAACTACGATACAACGCAGTTCATCGTGGGAATCCTTCATGGGTGTCCACCGCCAGCGCCGCCACCAGCTCCTCCACCGTGGCCGCCGCCTGACCCCCCACCGCCACCGTAACCGCCTCCAGCGCCACCTCCATATCCTCCGCCACGCCCCGAGCCGCCTCCATACCCACCGCCAGCGCCACCTCCATGTCCTCCGCCACGCCCCGAGCCGCCTCCATACCCACCGCCAGCGCCAGCTCCTCCTCCGTAGCCTCCGCCTTGTCCACCACCACCTCCACCTCCATACCCCCCTCCTCCACCCCACCATACCCACCGCCGCCACCATAACCAGCTCCACCACCATATCCACCTCCGTGCCCGCCGCCGCCACCATACCCAGCTCCACCACCATAACCACCTCCGCCACCATAACCACCTCCGCCACCGTATCCACCTCCTCCGCCGAAGCCACCCCCATGGCCACCACCTTTGCGGAACCAGCTCTTCTCCTCCAAAGGCGCTTTGCTAGCGAGTTTCCTGGCACCGGCGGAGCAGACGAGGGCGCCGAAGAGGAGGAGGAGGAAGAGCTTGGCCATCTTCACCACAGTCGACATGGGATTGGCAGTGATGCGGAGACTGCAGCAGGGGCCGGGTTTAAATAGGCGTTGCATGTGGTGGAGGGTGGCCAGGGCATTAATTCGAGCTCAACTGCGACCTGTCTCTCCTTGCCAATTGCATCTGCCGCCACAGCGGTGACAGATGGAGGAAAAAGACTCTCGAGACTGCACCTCATGATGATCTCTTGAGCTGCAACGTTTTGGGTCACAACCTGCAATTTATTCGTCTGCTGTATTAATTGGTATCGATATAAATCACATCATCCCTTGCCTTCTTCTCTGGTTTAAACTGTGACATCAAATCAAAATTGTATGCAATCGTATCTTTAAATATAGATCGACTATTTCCATGATTGGAATCTTTTATCTTTTAGGCAAGAAATGAGCAATCCATCAAAGTCAACTCTAAGCCATTAATACATTTATAATCTCAAGTTAATTTATGATAAATGTTCTTCAAATTTTTCTCACTCTTATTTGTTATCTTTGTCATAGTCATCGTAATGGCAAAGTGGTAGCGCTGCCCAAATCCTTACCCTTCTGATAGGACACTCTACCAGCCACTCAAAGCTAGCAAGCATTATCCACAGAACTGTAGCTGTTTGCACCAAAAGCCTTCAGCCAACAGAGCAAACCCCCCCGTTGTTCCAAAGCCATGGAGTCAATTGGTTGCCCGTCATCCCCTTCTCCTCCACCCCATTCTTTCCTCGGTCACCACTCTGCCAAACCAAGAAGAAGACATGGACAGCTTCTCCTTCTAACAAAGTCACCAAAACACAGACATAACCTTCTCTTCCTTGCAATATCTCCCACTCAGCAAGCCCTCGGCAACAGTCTCGATGCAGCTGCCACCTCCCCAGCAGCAGCAGGTGACTTGTCGGTCCTCGTTCCGGTCAGGTAATCAGTGTTTGTTCCACATCACAGCCATTACCGGCACCTTCGGCCATGTGTGACCTTAGCAGATCTCGATCTGCACGCTTTGCAGTGCCCTTCTGTTGTTCATCTACTGGGTTGCTAATTTCATCGTTCCGGGGATGATAACTAGGGAGCTTCAACCTGCAGCCTCAGAACAAGAGGCGGGCGCCGAGGAAGAGAAGGAAGAAGGCATGGTTAAACCACCAAAGCTGAAGATAAAGAAAAGCAGAGGCACGAAGAAGACGACTACTCCACTCTGAAGCTCTCGGACATTGCAGTCTCAAATATACGCATACATGCACGAAGCCAGCATTTATGTTTGTATAGGAGTCTGATTGTTTCAGGATGTTCTCCTATAATGCACACTACTGTTGTTCTATCAAGTTTGCATTGAACTCTGTTTCATGAATTTATTCCTTTTCCTTTGAACAATGCATAAATATATGTATATGTTGCCAATGTTTGCAGCAATGCAGTCTGATAAGAAAGCTTTTCCTAGAAAAAGAAATAATATTAAATAAAAAATATTGTATTAAATAATATATGCGATGCTTAGATGTTAGTTTAAATTCGAGGTCTATTGTTTTATATAATAATATATTAATCAATTCGGATATTTCGACAGAGAGCAAAAGGAGGTTAATTTGACCTTTTTATATCATTCTAAAAACATATGCGCATCGCAAAAAGAGCTGTAAACAATGACAGCCGGATTCAAACACTGCCCGCGGCTGCTGGTCTCGACTTCGGCCACGGCGTCTTCTTCTCTCCGTTCTCTCCCGCCGACTCTCTCCGCCCCAACCCTCAAATCCCAGCAGCAGCAGCAGCAGCAGATCAACGACGTCATCAGCAGCCTCTGCAAGCAGAAGCGCTACCGAGAAGCCCTCCGCACCTTCCACTCTCTCCCACCCCCCTCGCCCCACCTCCACCTATACCCCTCCACCTACGCCCACCTCTTCCTCGCCTGCTCCCACCTTCGATCCCTTCCCGACGCCCGTCTCCTCCACCGTCACCTCGCCGCCTCCCCCGCCCCTCCCGACGTCGTCCTCCACAACCACATTCTCAATGCTTATGGCAAATGCGGCTCGCCTGATGACGCCCGCCGCCTGTTCGACGCAATGCCCGACAGGAACCTCATCTCTTGGACTTCGATGATCTCCGGCTTCTCGCAGAACGGCAGGGACCTTGAAGCCGTCGAGTTGTATCTTGGGGTGCTCCGCTCGGGGTTGCACCCAGATCAGTTCGCGCTGGGAAGCGTCGTCAGAGCAGGCTCCGGCTTGGGCCACGTCGAACTGGGAAAGCAACTGCATTGCCATGCGTTGAAGTCGGCGAGTGGGGCAGATCGTATTGTACAGAACGCACTCGTCACGATGTATGCAAGGTTGGATAGGATTGACGATGCTGCTACTGTGTTTGAGAGGATTGCAGAGAAAGATGTGATTTCATGGGGTTCAATGATTGCCGGCTTTTCTAAGCAGGGTTATGAACTGGAAGCTCTGCACCTTTTCAAGGAGATGATCAGTTCAGGTGTTCATTGCCCCAACGAGTTCCATTTCGGTAGTGGATTCAGTGCTTGTGGCAATATAGGTGTAACGGAGTATGGAGAGCAAATGCATGGTCTTTGTGCCAAGTTTGGGCTCCAAAGCAATGAATTTGCTGGGTGTTCACTGAGTGACATGTATGCTAGGTGTGGAATGCTAGATTGTGCGAAGAAGGCCTTCAGTGAAATAGAAATGCCTGATCTAGTTTCATGGAATTCAATATTATGTGGTTTCTCTTCGCTTCGTCTATCTAATGAGGTGATGTTATTGTTCTCTGAGATGAGAGATTCAGGTGTGCATCCTGATGACATCACCATCTGCTGCTTGCTTTGTGCTTGTACTGGCTGTGATTCTTTTCAAAAGGGGCAACTGATCCATTCTTATTCGGTGAAAACGGGTTGGAAGACAAATCTTGCTGTTTCTAATGCTCTTCTTATGATGTACACTAAATGCTCAGATCTGTCCGTTGCACTCAATTTCTTCGAAGACACAAGGGATCGAGATCTTGTTTCTTGGAACACAGTTCTTTCTGCATGCTTGCAGCACCGCCAACCGGAAGAAGTCTTTTCATTCATAAAACTCATGCAGAATCTGGACTACAGGTTTGATCAGATCACTTTAAATGCTATACTCAGTGCTTGTGCTGACTTGGCCAACTTGGAGATGGGGAATCAGGTTCATGCCTATGCCATGAAAGTTGGACTGGAGGTCGACATAATGGTCCGCAATGGTGTAATTGACACTTATGCAAAATGTGGTAACCTAGGGGATGCAAGAAAGTTGTTTGAGTTGATGGATGATAAATATGATGTATTCCCATGGAGCAGCTTGATTCTTGGATATGCCCAACTGGGGTATGCAAAAGAATCTCTTGAGCTGTTCATGTGCATGCAAAGTTCGGGTATTAAGCCAAATCATGTTACATATGTTGGGGTTCTTACAGCTTGTAGTCATGTTGGATTGGTAGATAAAGGGCTATATTACTACCATATGATGGAAGCTGAACACGGAGTTGTCCCTACAAGAGAGCACTGTTCATGTGTGATCGATTTGCTAGCTCGTGTTGGTAGATTAGCTGAGGCTGAAATTTTCATCGATCAAATGCCTTTTGAACCTGATATTGTGATGTGGAAGTCTATCTTAGCCGCATGCAGGATGCACAATAATGTGGACATTGGAAGGAGAGCAGCAGAAAATATACTAGACATTGATCCTCAAAATTCTGCAGCGTATGTTTTATTATGCAACATCTATGCTTCCTCTGGCCATTGGGATGATTTTGCAAGACTAAGAAAGATGATGAAAAGTAACTGTGTGAAAAAGTCACCGGGAAAGAGTTGGATCAAGGTAAAGGGAAATGTGCATGTCTTCATGGTGGAAGATAGGTCACACCCTGAATCTAGAGGTATATATGAAATGCTAGAACTTTTGGAATTAGAGATGCTGGATGCTAGCTATGATCCCAAACCGTTGCTTGCATAAATAAATTTAAGCATCCAAAAGACAGAACCTGCTGCCAAAACATATAAATGTGGTGATCACCACATCATGATGTGGAATGGAATTTGTTGAGATAGCTGGTGTACTTGAGAACACGGTATTTTATGAAGCTGAAACCAGTCTAACCAGATTTAGCAACCGGTACAATCTCAAGTTCCACGGTTGGGTCTTAGAATCTCTTGAACTTGATGAATGATACTGCAAATTTTCATTCCAGATACAGTAATAGCATTCTCCCTGATTTGTCATGAAGACCAGGAAGTTTCAGTGCCAAACCATTCCATGGTAATATTCTAAATCTGTGAGCACTCTTTTATTTAATTCTAGTGATTGGTCAAATGCAAAGTGATAGCTCTGAATTATATGCACAGGCAAGTATTCCTCATTTGAATTTATGTTCATTTTCTTGTAGGATCTGTTCAGAATGAAAGATTAATCTATTATCTAACCTGGGGGCTTATATGGTTCTTGCAACAGATTCGTTTGCATCCGGTATGATCAATCTTCCAGCTTCCTTATTGACCAATCATATAGACGATGTGATCTACATTATATATTATAGTAGAGAAGCACAAGGAGTCTAACCTAGTCATCTGTGTGCTATTGCTTCTAAGCTGTCAATATCTTACTCTTCTATTCAAAATAATAGAGAAATACTAGACTTTGCACCTATTGCCACTGACATATTGAGATGGAAGTTTCCATTATATTGCACCATGAAGTAGTTCAATTTCTAGATTCACGATGATGATGCTGCCATGCTGGTATCATGTATGGTAAACCTTATGCCATCCATCATTTGTTGCCTGTTTCTTAGACTCATGATGTCATGGAAAGAAGAAAGCTTACAGAGGGGCTTAATTTTACTCGGTAAAAATAAATCAATCAATGGCCTTAGATTGGTGCCAATTCTTCCACACAAGCATATGTTGCATCTGTAACTCACTTGTCACTGCCTGTATCTTCATCTTAATTCCTGGCTATCAACACCAATAAATACTATGCTTATTTTGTTTGCTATCTCATGTCAGAAAACCTTTCTTGAGGGCCTATTATGCACATCTCTAGCCCTCAAATCCTTGGACTTTTGTTTCATTCTCTTTCTCACAGCAAATGCACCAGAGCATTCTGATTCCTGAAGACAATACCATCATCACTACCTTGTGCAGCTGCATCATCAACAGAAGCACAGCAAAACATACAGTACTAGCACCGACATGCAAAATATGATCCAAGAGCACCAGAACTTCCACTGCTCCTAGAATTATGGAAAGGCCATTAATGCAAGATCAAGAAGCTTTCGAATACCCTCAGTGCAACCCATTGGGTACTAAGTTCTGCTACTACAAGGACTGCAGCCTCTGGCAGCTGCGCCCTTCCACAAGGAAGCAAATGCCACTAAACTCATGGTGTCGCCCTGGAACATTCCAGTCAGCGGCAGATGTAGGAAGAACAAGCGTCCCAAGAGGAGAGCGACCGCATTGGTGGCACCCGGTCAAACTTGTTCATCTTACTCTTCTATTTTTCTAATTCCCGTGATATACAATTATATTTTAAGAATGATGTGTGGGTTATTCCAATTGTGTTCTTAATGTGGTCTGGTTATTTACATTGTAGAATTAAAATGAATGTATATATCACACCTTTTCAAGATTATAGCCAAGTTATGCAATATCTTGGACTTGGACTTCTTTATCTCAACCCTCTCCTTTATACGGGAGTCATGTAATGTTCGTCTACCTGATGATATATGTTTGAAATTTTTTTAGTGGGTTAAGATTCAAAGCCTCTTGTTGTGTCTGATATTGGTGATAAATTTTTTTGAAGATGAAAATAAAAGTGAATATAAACTTTATAATAGGTAAAATAGTCATGGATTTCAATCTACGTGCATGTATCAAACTTACATAAAAGATATAAGAACATAATATATACAAATCAAATAGATGTGGGTACCTAAAGAAAACAATTCTAATATCATCAAATCTAAATCTAGATCCAATTTTCTACTCATTTAAACCCAAATCTTTTGGTACCCAAAATCAAATCTGAACCTGACTCTAGAACTGACTACTTTATCTAAAAAATGGATCAAATAGACATAAATCTCAAAAAAAAAAATCCCAATATCATTAAATGACTGCATTACATGATTGAGAGGCCAGGGGAACCTGGACTCAGTAGAAATACTTTTTTTTTCTATTCTTTTTTATATTTGAAGACAAAATGAAAATATAGCACCTCCTATAGAGATACCACATGAATGCACACACATTTTTCTCTTCCTACAATGAGCAATTAATGAGACCTCAGCGTTAAGGGGTTTAATCCTTTTTTTTTGGGGCATTATTCTCACATTTGAACAACATTCAATTAACCTTCATTTATTTACACACAGTCGGTTCTCTCAATTGGAAGGTTAGACAAAATTTATATATTGTCTCATCCAATCCAATGTTACCTTAGACACCCCCACAGATTACCTTAAAGATGAAGACGATGTGGCCATAACCATGAATAGGGTGGCTCTTTTTGGGTGCTCTTTTTTATATGCTCTCTCTCTCTCTCTCTCTCTCTCTCTCTCTCTCTCTCTTCCATCACTATAAAAACATATTCTTCTCATGGTTTCTACCACAAGATTTAGCAAAGAATTTTTCTGGTCAAAGATGGAGTGTAAGAAGGCAATCGTATGCTCTTTCTTGCTAGTGTTACTCATTATGGCCTCTGGTCAGTCTCTCTCTCTCTCTCTCTCTCTCTCCATCACAAACACAAACACAAGCACAAATTGATGCACATAACATTGATTGACTCAAACTTAACATTGCGTGGCCATAATATTTGCTTGTGTTCATAGATCCAAAGATGTTGAGGTGTGTAAGCCCAGTAATTATTTGTTATGTTCTGTAACGATCGTACCAATATATATATCCGTCCCTTGGACACCAACTCTTAGTTTAATTTGTAGCATACATTCATGAATATGGTAGGCTACATAGGCCAAGAACTTTGTTGAAGAAAACCAATGCATGACAAAGATCAACAAGATGCAACATCGAAATTATTATGACTGCGCTTGAATCGATCCCGAAGCGAATCGAGGACGCACACGAACTTACTTCCATCCTCCTTGTGTTTGTGGCTTTGGCAGAAGAGGCGGCACGAGCTGATGCTAAGACGTGCGTCCGTTTCAGCAGGTCATTTCGTGGATTCTGCGTGAAGAACAGCAAGTGCAACGATGCGTGCTTAAGTGAAGGATGGCAGCTGGGGAAGTGCGTCCCCCTCCTCGTGTGCTTGTGCTTCAAAATTTGCTAAGCCGGCATTGCTGGTGATGCCAACGATGTGTGTGCTTCGTCTTCAACTTTGAATGAGCTTGGATCGGGGATTAGTTCTTGGCGGCAGCCAAAGATCTATGGAAGTTGTCTTTTATTAATGGTATCTATCGGTGGATCTTCCTGTGCATGATGTGAATTTAGTGTCCTTTAGCTCTTTACCCGCACATCATTTTCTCATCAGAAAACGTTTCTGACTCCACAAGTCTTGAACCATCGATGAAGATAATTATAGTATATCTATTGGATTTTCCATCTTTCTTTATCGTTTATCAACATTGTTCTTGATATCTTAAAAGATACAGTAAGTTTGATTAGCCGTCTATCTTTAAATTTAAATTTGATGAGCGTTGCAACATGATGATTTTGATATTAATAAGTTAATATTTTATCGTCATTAATGTGAGAACAAGGAGGCTCGTGAAGAATTATCCATTTGGCTTATCTTTTTGGGTGAACTCTACGAGGTGCCTCAGAGGGTAAGAATGATGCTAAAGACTATAAGCTCTTGGTTACCTTGCTTCTCAATTAATGTAGGACTAAATGTCCTTATCAGAATCCCGCATATAGTTTTTTAGCACCTATCGCTAGTAAAAAATGACATCTTTATATGACAAAATGTTGAGATAATTTTTAAATGTCTCATCGTTCTAAGAAAATCACTAATTCTACATCGTGATCAAACCCAACTCGATGAGATGATGGATTTTATCAATTTATTGAGCTCAAATCATTTATTAAAAATACTTAAAATTTAAAGTACTGATAAAGTTATTAATCTTTCTCGCTTTCGATATGAGATATACCGATTAAGCCTAGAATAAAGCGTAATATTGTCTCGAGTCTCATTAATGAATGAGTTTTTTCTTCAAATCTCTATCAATATTAAGTTGTTGACTCTAATATAAGTTGTTATGACTCGATTCGATAGAACGATTAACTAAATAATTTATTGATCCTAAATCATTAATCCAAAATTCTGAAGTCAAAATTAAGTGTATATACCTAAATTTTCACCACCACTACACTTGCAGAAGTAATAAATTCAGTCAAATATCATTATATTCATGATGTTCAAATATTTGATCATATAATTTTCTCACTTTTTGGCTTTGTAATTCGGGAAGATATCACAATGAATGGATCCAATCAATGATAAAAGGACAAAACTAAAAATCAAATCGGAAGAACTTGATGATCTACTAAATTTATGGTCACATTAATCCATATCTCTCTCTCTCTCTCTCTCTCTTGTTGCTTTCGTGGACCACTCAACAGTGCCTTCCCTTCTCGCAGAGACTGTGATCAAACAACATGCCTTTTATGCCAAATAGGATGAAGCACACTGCAAATAAATACAAAGTGATGTCTTCATCGCAAACCACAGTAGTCGAACGACTAATGACTCGTGTGATCAAAGTAATTTGGTAATCCATCATAATGCTGCTCACAATCAAGTAGACAATGAATTCTGCTTGTTCTCCTGAAAGCGAAAGAAGTTGAAGGCTAGAAAACACAAATGTGAGAATTGATCGGTTGCATACGATAGAATAGAAATGTATTTATGAAAGCTTGTTTCAGATTAGTAGAGTACATAAGGCCTGTTTATACAAGTTTAGGAGAGAGGATTTTTCTCAATAATACAGTGAGATTTTCTCAGACAGTTTGGAGAGCACTGCAAAAGCTCGGTGGCTAACAACAATGGGCACGACTGTAATCGCTGGAGAACAATGACACGGCAACGAAGAGGACCGAGGAGGTAGCCATGACTATGCTCTACGAAGAAGGCTGCTCGTCATCACCAAAGGGAAGAAGGCAGATCATTGCTATGATACCATGATAGAATAAAAATGTATTTGTGAAAGCTTGTTTCAGATAGTAGAGTACAAGGCATATTTATACAGGTTTGGGAGAAAGGATTTCCCTCAACAACGTAGCAAAATTTTCTCAAACAATTTGGGAAAATCTTATCTGCTATCAGCATTCACTATTTTATCTTCAAAAAAATCATTACTTCCAAATAGAGAAGAAATTTTTTATTAAATAGAGAAAATTTTATTGTTTCATCTTACTTTTTGTTACATGAAAAGGGAACAAAAAAATTAACCACGGATGGATGCATGTTAAACTCCGCTCAAACTGAATTATTGAGCCTAAATCGCTGGTCTAAAATATTCAATTGTAAGTTAACGATAATAAACCTATCTCATACTTACAAACAACTATTTAAGTGTTTTTTTTATACTTTTGACGTATGACTAAATCTTCTCTTAAGCGATTAACGTGACTCAAAATCAAATTCATGTTCTACTCGACAAAAAATTTATCCAAATTAAAAAAAAAACCAATCAACATATCTAATACTAAGTCGACTTTGGTATCATTTATGTAAGTCATCAAACATTCAATATTACGATGCATGTGCCGTGTCGGAGAGATGAGAGATTAAGAACGGTGGTGTCACTTGTAATGTTGTTGGATCTATCAGCTTACGACGGATGTATCATTACAATTCGGAAGAGATGGTTGTCGAGGAGGATTGCGGTACTTTTAAAGAAGGGGAGAGAGAGAGAGAGAGAGAGAGAGAGAGAGAGAGAGAGAGAGAGAGAGAGAGAGAGAGAGAGCATTTAAATGAAATGAGGAGAGTGGTCCTAAGATCATCTTCACCAACACATCGGGTTGATCCATCAATTCCTCGGTCCCTCGCCGACTGATCCCAAAAGCATCAGCCTTCAGCTTCATGTTACGTTGTCTGCTCTCGTACTGGCAACTATTCATTTGTACTCCTTCCGACGATCTTATTCGCATACGTCGTGTGACCGGCCAATTCATCCTCTTCAATTCTATGCCTGTCTTTGTCGGAGACGTTGTTGAAGAATAATGTTATCCTTCGACCGTCCATCGAGAACATAATTGAGCGCTAAATCGCATGCGTTTTATTTTTATTTTTATTTCTTTTCTTCCCACATGGATTAATTAACATCATTCAATTTTATTTTTCCAAAAGAGAAGGATGGAATGCATTCGAGCATGCAATCCGAGCTTCATGCCACAGGATGCTTCTTCCCAAGTAACGTATGGAATTACCTCTCTCGTTTCTAACGATGAGAGCACTCGAAAACTCTAACCCTGCATTAGACGAGGACAAATCTCGATCTGCTTTCTAATAAAGTTGAAAGCAAAGCTCGAGGTTCACAATCGAACACATCACTCGGTTTCCCTCTCTACACGGCACTGCATGGGTTCAGCAAACGAAGGTACAGTTCCAGGACTCGTTGGCCACCTCCGGGGACCCACAGAGTTGGATGGACTTGATGAACTCTTCAGTAACTCCACAGCCCCCCCCCTAATTATGCGAGTACGGATTTCCAATGCTATCTATCTTTCTAATTTTACGTTTAGAAAGAGTTATGATCGTCGATCAAACTGAATAAAAGATGAGATTTGATCCCAAAATCTTGCGATATATTAAGATTTTAAATATAAGACTTGGGAGCGAGTGTGATGATGTATACATATATATAAATTTGTGATAACCAAAGCATCAAATCATGGTGCACACGAAATAAAAGAAATCGAGAGTACATCACTGGAAATAGATTGCAGCTAAATAGCTTTCGGAGAAGACCGACCCAACGTCACCTCATCATCACATAAAACCATTCGTGACACGACTTGGTAACCACAAGATGATCTCGCCGTCCTGCATGAGACGGAGCCGTCGTCCCCGCGGAGTAATACGCATCGCCCTCATCGGCTTCTCATGGGGAGTACGTCGAGGAGGCCCACATGGTTGCTGTGTGCCCGACGCCAACCCGTCACTCCGGATAAGCTGCCAAACTCCATTCACTGACCACGGACAAGGATGTGGGACAAATCCTCAAGAGCGTGCAGCTCAGCTTCAACAGTGGACTCTCCGAGAGAGAGAGAGAGAGAGAGAGAGAGAGAGAGAGAGAGAGAGAGAGAGAGAGAGAGAGTAGCGGCATGGAGTCGGTCCTCGTACGCCATCGACGCCCTCCGCACATGATCGGATCGCGTGCGGTGCAGCTGTCGCGGTCCTGCTGCTGTGGGTGGCTTAGAGGAGGAGGAGAGCGGCGGAGACGGGGTAAAGAGACGTTTCGAAGGGACGACGGGGCCCGCGACGCGTGCGCTCGGCGGTGGAGTTAAGGATTCATCACGGTGGCGTCGGACCCGGTGGTCCCCGGCGGTGCCACTCACCGCCACACCCCCCCCCCCCTCCCATTATTTGCCCCCTTTTCCTCATCCCCACCAATCCTTCTCCTTCTCATCCTAAAACTACTACTAATAATAATAATAATAATAATAATAATAATAATAATAATAATAATAATAATTAATATGACTAATGTTTTGGTTCATTATTAGTCAGCCAAACATGGTAGCCTAAATTAGAAAAATTAAAATAAAATATTATTATATTTCACTACTTAAATAGAAGAATCTCACCGGTCATATCAAATATAGAAGTGATGCTTTGTGATCCGAAAAACTTTAACTTGAGAGAGACATCCTTTAGAGATGTGATGATCTAATAATAATAATATTATTATTTTCATCAAACTCGTAAAATTAATCAGTGATAATAATAATAATATTATTATTATTCATCATCATCATCATTTTTGTTTTTAATTTTTACCCTTGAGATAGCAAACAAGCATCAAACAGTAGAGCTTAAAAAGGTTAGGAAGAGAGTGGTCCAATTTGACTTCACAAGGCATCATCATATATTCCAATCTTCCATTGGTTATAATCCACCACGCTAAATTGTTGGATGAGACAAACGTGTGCCAGTGAAATTACGAGATCATGAACCGATTGGAGAGCATCTAAACAACAAGGGATCAAATTAAAGAAAACAAAAAGAGAGAGAAAAAAAAGAAGAAGCTATTAAGATGAACATGTCTTCTTGTAGACGCACATGGCGAGTTCATGTTCCCACTCGAAGTGGTGGGGAATGAGTTCCAAGATCTTTGCAAGCATCATGTTGTTGCATTATTATGCATAGCCAATTTGATATATTTCTCACTAACTTATATTTTCAACATAATTTTATCATAAAGCACACCTCTCATACCATATCATGTATAAATTGATGGTTTTGATGCTACTAAATTTGGAATCAAAATCGAACTGAGTCTTGGTGATTTTGATTCCAATTTTGTATTTTGACTGATACAAAAAAAATACATCATGAATATTGATTTTTTTAATCGAATCATCGCACCGGTTTATACATTGATCATATGGATTCGGTTTCATTTCGATTTGGAAAAGTCGATCAATCGATCAAATTTGATTTTGATTTTAAACTGATTTCATTTCGACATGAACCGATCTATATATATATGATTTTAAATAGAGGTTATTGGATGCAACAATTATAAAGTTCCAATTAAAAACATTACCAATAATAAAAAGAAGGCATGGATAATTGAGGTAAGACAACAATTAAAAAAATATCAAATAAGCTAAATTAGTCTTATCTCAATATAAAAATATCAAATCATAATATAATGAGTCTTTGAACTGGAGAATCAAAAGTCCTAAAGTAAATGACCATCATAGAAATAAGAAATTCGAGTTTATAATATCATCATCATCATCATCATCAATATAACTTATCAAGTCATGATTTGTGAGTCAAATTTGATACTTAGCCATTGAGGAAGAATCAAAAGAAATAAAGAAAATTCCCAACTTATGTAGACTTATATTCTCCTCATTGAAGTGACAATCCCTCCCCCCTAAGGAAAGATGCTTTCATGTTGCCTCTTGCAAATGGGCCAACCCCCTCTCGCTATCTTTATCACTTATTCTTTACCTCTCCATCACTCCTCTCTCTCTCTCTCTCTCTCTCTCTCTCTCTCTCTCTCTCTCTCTCCCTCTCTCTCTCTCCCTTAATTTCCTATCTCACGTCTTCCTAACTCTCACCCCATTCACATTCACTCGATCCATCGGTTTCTACGACGCTTGACCAAGAAAAACCGAGGAAATATATTTTTCCTTGATCATGTTGCAAATTGTTGTGCTCAAGGTGGAAATTTAATCCTCGGCATAAGGTAGATTAATCAATTATATCATCGATAGGTTAGATGGTGTGGTGCAAAAATTGAGAGCATAGTTTTGTTGATATATAATCTAATTTTTATAAAAAATAAGTGATGAAGATAGGATTGAAATTTTCTTCAAAACAATAGGTGATTATGAGTTAACATTTTATAATAATAATAATAATAATATTATTATTATTATTATTATTGTTGGATATTTATGTTTGGTTCACCTTCCATTATTTTATGAAGGTAAAATATTATATATGTCAAATGGGACCCACCAATAACTATTCTAAAATGTGAAAATTGAGTATGTAAATATCCCACAAAATAAAGGTTGGGTTTTCGTGGTCCTCACAACCCCTCTACTGCCTTTTCTCCTCTCCTTTTTGCCTTTTTTTCTTCCTCTCCATCTCTTCTTCCCCCCTCAACAATCCCACTAATTCGCCCTCCTTCTCCTCCTCCTCCTCCCTCTACCTCTTGCTCTCATGGAGCACCGGAGGCCGTCGACCGAGCCCTCAAGGAAGAGCACGAGAGAGAAGGCGAGGAAGGACACGGCGGTCGCCACGGGCAACGACGAGGACGAGGAGGAGCAGGAGGAGGCCGCGGCGGAGGCGGACAAGAAGCGAAGGCCGCCATCCTCCTCCTCCTCAGCTGCTCGCAGAGGAGTGAGCGGCGGCGGAGGAGGAGCGCCGCAACCCTGCTGTCAGGCCGAGAATTGCACCGCTGACCTCACCGAGGCGAAGCGCTACCACCGCCGGCACAAGGTCTGCGAGGCCCACTCCAAGGCCGCCGTCGTCATGGTCGCCGGCCTCCGCCAGAGGTTCTGCCAGCAATGCAGCAGGTAAACGAATACACGACATCAGACGCACAGTACTTGTAGTCGACGATCTGAAGGGAGGGGGGAGGGAAGGAGACTCACTTCAGACGAGCAACGAGTGGAATCCGCTCGTGCTTGTTCGGATCGACAAGCTAACGACTCGAGAGTCTTCGTCTTCGCGGAAGGCTTTGTTCTGCTCCTCGGTTTCTTGCTCGTCGTCCGCTGACATGCTCCGTGCAGGTTCCACGAGCTAGCCGAGTTCGACGACTCCAAGCGGAGCTGCCGCCGCCGCCTGGCCGGCCACAACGAGCGGCGCCGGAAGAGCTCCTCCGACGCGCAGGCCGGCGAAGGCTCGAACCGGTGCAGGCAGGCAGATCAAGACGGGAGGATGCAGATAAGCCTCCCCGGGAAGCCCACGTACAAGCACTTCCAGATCAGATGAGATGCTTGCCATCCCCATCAGAACATGCTCTCTCTCTTCTGTCACGCCATGCCTTCTTCCTTCTGCGCCGAGTAATGTCAACTTTCTCTTCCATGTATTCAAGCCGTACGTCGTTGTATTGTGGTGGTTTGAGGGGTAAATGTAAATGCAGATGCCAGATATGGCCTCGATACTGTTTCTTAGCGCTTGTTCTTGGAGCTCAGCGAAGGGTATTTTTATTACTGCTTATTTGTACTGCAATCTTAAGCTTCCATGTGACCATTGTGCAGTTTATTTGCAGATACTGGAATTATATTTCAACTTGATCGGTCAAAAATCAAATTTATGTTTTATTCTTCTGCCTTGATGTAGTGTTTGTCTGCCATCGAATAGATAGATATGATTTGTTAGTAGTCATTCACGCCACTGTTTTATCAGAGAATTGAATTCAGGATAAGCAGTCACCCTTTTCATTGATTGTTTATTGTTGTTTGGATGACTACAATATTTAATCAGTTGTGATTATTGAAGCACATTTCTTTTTATCCAGTGATTTGTCACAAAGAATTCTTCTCCCTCAAATGCACCGAATAATCCTCAAAAAATAAATTCTCGCTTTTTTTTAATTTCCTCTTAGGTTTTTTTAAAAACATTTAACTATTTACCAATGGTTTTTTTATATAAAATCAAAAAGCAAAATAATTTATGAATTACACATTAAAGTTAATAGATGGACAAATGATGTTAAATGGCCTTAAATTTTCTGACACAAAATTTTCCAAGTGGAGCAACAGGCAAACAGCTAGCATTTAATAGCTTTAAATGAAGTAAATTAAAATTCTTCTTTAATACTATGTCCATTGTAACTCTTCTTTTAAACTTCCCCTGGGATCACATGGAACACATGCAACCCTAGAAATGCAACATTATCGCAGTTGCTAAACAAATCTTTGACACCTAATGACCACTAAAACATAGTGCATCAAGACAGAGCCATGTAATTTACATTTTTATAAAAAAAATAATGAGGATAAAATTTAAATTCAGAACTTTTTGGGAATCTGTCACTGTTGCATCAGGCAGTTAGAAAAGCTGCAAAAAAGAGAAAAAGTCAAAGTTCAATAGTCAAAGCAGGCATTCAGGCCAACTTTGCCCAGGGTAATTATACAAATCAACATTATTAAGACTTAATGGTCTTCACAAAAAAAGTTCTTTTGGTACAAGACCTCATTAAAAAGCTGCTAAGAGAAAAATGATTCCAGGGGCTAGAACCAGTTCAGACAACATGCATAAGTTCTTCAATGTTTTTTCGCTAAGACTTAATGGCCTTCGCTGAACGGAATTTTCCTTTGGTACAAGATCTCATTAAGAAACCGCTAAGAGAAATGATTCTACGGCACCAACATAAGTTCGTACAACACGCATGACTTCCTAATGTTTTCTTGGGCACAGAAAAGTCAATCCTTCGATTCAGCCGTGGGAGTCATCCGACGCCAGATTCCAGCTAATATACTGCCGTAGACTGACTGGCAGATGCTAGAAACGGCACAAGGAACTGCAGTCAAGGGATTGCCAAAATGCTGAACAGCAAGCACTACTCCAAGCACTGAATTCTGCATGTTGGAAAGGGGATGTCAAACTTGTTGCTGTGAAAAGGATACTGAGGCCAATCATAAGCGTTAACCGGTTACCTGCATCCCAACCTCGATGGAGATGGTGCGGGAAGAAGACACATCGATTCCCAGCATCCTCGATAATACATAACCGAAGAAAAAGCCCGAGCCATGAAGACAACAAACGGATATCACCACTTGCAATCCAGATGAAAGGATAGCAGAAGCATTTTGGGCGATTGCACTACCACAAAGCAGTGCAACACTTCCAACAGCAACTAATGGCATCAAGGGGGAAACAAACTCAACCAGACTGTTGCAATACTGGTTCAGAAGAGCACCCAGCAGTACAGGGGCAAGAACAACCTGTAACGACAGGGTGTAAAGGGATTCAAACGGTCGGAACGTGTCAAGCAAGTTAAAGAAATGACTGCAAATGTACCTGAACAGTAGACATGAAGAGCCCAACTGGATCAACTGCAACAAATTGTCCAGCAAGTTTGGACGTAAGAGAAGGTGTCATTATCTGCAATTGACAAACCTTAGGAGGTCAACTACAAGATGGAAGCCGTTAAGCATTAAGAAAAAAAAAAGGTGAAATGGAGAAGGTTTCATTACCACGGCAGCAAAGGTGCTTGCCGCTGTCATCAACACTGAGAGGGCAACGTTTCCCCTGGAGCACAACAAAATCATTTAAGCAACTTTCTTTACACTAGTGAAGATGTGCAATGAGGTTCCATTCCCTAGTTATCTACCTTGCAAGATAAGTAACAATGTTACTTGCTGTGCCTGCAGAAACAGTGGTCCATAGTCCATACTTAGCTTAACAATTGAACAGAAACAGATTACAGATAAGGAAGTGGAGAACGTGTAGGAACACCTCCAGGGCAGCAAGCGACCAATATCAAACCAGCAGCATAATGAGAAGGCAAATTTAACAGCTTGCTGACAAAAAACCCTGACAAAGGCATCACCTACAGCAAATCACACAAGATGACTAGGTTTGTTTATGATAACTTCTAAATAATTTTAAGTTTCCAAAATGAAAGCAAAGTATTAAGTTTGGGCATAGGAGAATAGAACTGAATCATGGACTTCTGTGTTATAAAAAACCTGAAAGATAGAAGAATCTATCGACATAAGACTTGACAATCATAATTTACATGTATCGAAAGCCATATTCCATTATAGAGAGTATTATAGAGGGTGCTATCATGCATATAAATGACCATCCAGAAGTGCTTCATCCAGGGAAAAAAAAAAGCACTAGCAAAACAATGCTGACCGCATGCATTATAGAGTAATCTTATAGTATTTGTGAAACAAGTACACCTAGAAAAATTGGAACAAACAAGGGACACAGGATCATGTGACTTGCATGATAGAGATGGTTATGGATTGTGGTACATTATACATGAAGTATGACTGTGCAGAACCTGTATATATGTAGTCTCAGTATCTTATGGTTGAATCTAGCATTGATCAGAAGAAAATTTTACATCCTATGTGAAAAACAAGGATGTCAGCTAGATATCATCATCAACTATTTCAGTAGAATGTCATTTGACATTCAAAACATAATTCTGTGATTGGAATTATCCAGCTTTGTGTATAAATTCAACTTACAAGTATCCAAATTTAGGCTTAAATACCACAGAGTGAATATTTGAGAAAATCATACAAATGTTTCTTTATTGATAGCGAAGATGCACCAAATATAGCATGCAATATAAATGAAAAAAAGACATTTTTCACAACCGAGCCAGATCTGGACAGTCTTCTATTTGTAGCTTTTATATATAAGTTGACAACAGAGAACAAAGGTTTAGGTTACAAATGGTCAGGCCTGACTAAATCTTCAATTACTTATCAGAGGAATACAACACAATTAATGATGGACAGACTACATTTCACTCTTCAAGTTACTTGTTTACTTGCACAAAGCAGGACTTTTATGTTACCGTCCTTAGATAGATCATAACTCCACAGAAACAAGGCAAGAGCCTGAGGCTAATTGCTTTTATACCAGGCTTTTTGACAGCTGCTAATCTAGAATCTCTCTGCATATGCTATGCACCTCTAAGGTCAGATTGCCCATAATTAATACTTGGAATTTGGAAACGAGTTTTCTAAAGATTGTCGAATTTGAAAAATAATCTATTACTCTATGTTGCTGCTCCATATATTATGTAGAAAGGAGCATCACTAATTAGGAAGCTGTTGTTCGCTGCCATAATAATTTCCGTTCAGATTTAATAACAAAGAATAACAAAGTTTTAGATGAAAAATAAAGAACTGTTTTAGAACGACTGTTCAGTGGTATAGCCATTTTCAGCATCATGTGAGTTATTTGGTCCAATGAATTCCATGCTCACAACCAAAAGTAAGGTAGCAAGATCGATTGTTACATCCTTTGTGAAACAAGGAAATATCTGAAAAGCCTAATAGAAGATATATCCACACGAGACCTAATATAGGTTTATTAATTATCTCAAAGTTCATCCAACAAACAAAATTGTAATGTGTAATTAATGCATAAATTAAGTGCAATTGCATCAAAGGGGAGTCTGTTTGTGGCAGGCGATGAATCCAAACTGCACTTAGCTAGAAAGTGGTAGCTTCTGGGGGCAAAAATAGCAGAAAAATATCGTCAAAGACAAACAAATTAACCTGCAGCAGTAGAAAGGAGGAGCTGCAGAAATTAGAAGAAAGGAACTAATCTAAATTCGATCGTACTACCAAAGACCAACAAAGTGAAATAAACTAGCTAAGGATAGCTAAGAAGAGAGGGGTAGCAATGGAGACCGTGTATTGGAGGACGAAACCCGCAGCCAACTCCTTGGGCATCAGTAGCGCACCTCTCAGATCTTGGAGCGTCAGCGTCATGCCCATACCTGCACGAACCCAACCAACAAAAAAAAAAAAAATCCACCATCTCCCTCGAACTACAAAATAATGAACAGAGACAGACCGAGCATGGTGAGGGTGAGGCCGAGGATCTGCCAGTTCTTGTGCGCCCAGAGAAACGATGACGGCTTCCAGAGGGCAAGGACGCACGCAGACCCCACCCACAAGGGGAAAGCCATCGACAGCACTTCTCCAGCTCGTACGATGACCTCTCGCAGGCTACGCTCGCTCTCTCCATCGCCGCCGCTGGCCGCGAGAGGATTGCTCGCGGCACGGGCGGGAGCCAACAGCCGCTTCGCCGCCACCGCCATCGTTGACCTTCTCCTGCATCTCCCTAAGCCGCGTTCGTCGACATCGTCGGGTCTCCACGGGCCACCGCCGCACGGGCGTGTGAAGAGGGCGATGCGGCGGCGGGACAGTAGAGCGGATGACTTGGTATAGAAGGGCCGGACCGTTCGGCGTTGGGGAGGAGCGAGGGCGGTAGACGGCGACCACGGCGGCGAGCGGAGGATCGTCATTGCCGTCTCTCCTCCCGCCCTAGGATGCAGTCTTCCGGGAAAGCCTTGGTATTGAGGCGGAGGCCGTTGGGGACTGATACTGCCCGGGCAAGAGTTCATCACCGGGCTCTTCGTGGGTTGGGTCGTGGGATGGGTCGTGCGATGGAACTAACGAACGGTGGTGATCAGTTTTGGGCCGAGACTTGGGCTTTATGGAACACAACTCATCCTTGTGAATGACCAACAACCAAAACTATTAGTTCGAGCTTACAGCTCATTTGAACCAATATATTCTCAAACATGTGTGTGCGTAAACGTTTCCGCAGTTAATTCCCAATATATAATTTGCAACTCTTGGGCGAAGTCGTCTTAGTTTACTTTTCCACGCTGCTTCTCTCTTTTGACCCCCGCAACCACGAGCCCGGCATGGTGCCCATCCTTTTCTCCACAGGTAGATTGCCATCTCGTGTGGTTTCAGCTATAACGCTTTGACGATGATGACTTGAGCTCTTCTGGAACCCGGTTTGACGCCACTTCGTCTTCGATCGGTCTGTTTTGGGGCGTAATCTAGGAGGTATCATCTGTGTTTTTTGATCTTGCCTACCTTGGGGATTGAGTTATTTTGGCTAGTCTGGTGCGGCGGCGGCCATGGTGAGGAGGGGAGGAGGAAAGGGGCTTCTCTGGGGTACTGCGGTGTTCTTGCTGCTTCTTGGGTTTGTGAGACCCTTCGTAGCTCTGAGGCCTCTGAAGGAGAGGGTTTCGTCTGCCGCCGATTCTTGGGGTGAAGAGGTTGGTGTTTTTGCCCTCTCCTGACTTTTTATTTCTTGAACTTGGAATTATAGTTGGATTGTATCTGTGGGAGAACCCTACGTGATGATCTTTCGGATCACAGGACACTTGTAGCTTCGTGGCAATGTTGTCAATCTTTAAGGACCGTTGGTTCTACCTAATTATCTTAAGTTGATTCTTGGGACTTGGTTGAAAAACTGGTTCTTGGTTTAGGTTTTTTCGTGATGTAGAACTTTTTTGGAATATCCAACCCTAGATGCATTACTCAACGATGTTGGTCCTTAGAGGAATGGGATAACTGTGCCAGAAACCTGTTCTATTTCTTTTATTTGGTTGTGCTAGGGGAGTGGGATTGCTTCTATGCCCATGCTGATTTTTTCCTTTTTCAAATTTTTGTGCATTATTTCTGGAGTTATGCTTCATAATTGCTTTTGGGTGCTACAACTTGGTGTCGTTGTTACCTTTCTTAATACAATTATCAGTTGTTTGATTTTTTTAAATTTTTTGACATTAATGGTTTCTCCATACAGCAGCTTTTCATTAGGAGAGATGAAAATGATTTGATTTCTTATTCTGCTTGGAATATTACTGGGACGTATAGAGGTTTGTTCCTACCATTTTTTTTCACAGTTAATTAGTAATTGATAAAATCAAGCAGCAAATTATTTGTTAGTTCAAGTTTTTCCTTCTCAGTTTAGGGTACAAGTTAGCATGCATTTTCTTATGTTCCTTTTTGTTTTTGTTTCTTGTAAATTTATCTGTTTAGTTGACTTCTTGGGATTATCTTAATAATTAAAATATGTCATTATCTAGATATTTGATCTCTCCATTTCGTTCTTTTTTTTAATTTTCTGTTAATACCATTTTATTCTGAGTCACTGTGGTGTGGCATGATCAAATGCCCAATAATTGTGGATCGTGTTAAATACCAGAACTACTATTTTAACTCAATGTTGCAATATCTTTACTTAGGACACTGTAATTGTTCCTGTGAGAAGGTTTATGCATTCCATACAAATGTAATTAGCTTGAAGATATAAGTTGATAAAAAAGTTACTGACTTATACATCGAAGGTCAGCGTTCCTGCTAGAAAGAATATGATTTAAATAATTTATGTGAACTTAAAATTTTTTACAAATGTTTTGAAAGGGTGCTGGAAGATGGTCCTTATTCAGCAAGAGGACACCACTGGCAACATTTTCAACTTCTCCTCTTCCCATGAATAAAATATGAAAGAAGAAGAAGGATAATGAAACTAACCCTTGCTTTTATAATGTTCCTTTGAAGTTTAACAATCATCCTTGCTTTTTTGTATTAAAAGGCAAATACTTTTCATGCTTATTATTTAGTATGGTGTTTAAACAGGTTACAAGATTCTTTTCGCGAACTACATGGGAAACCCATGAATCTCAAATCTTAGTTCCATTGAAAAACTAATACATTCATGGAGTTGGTTAAATGCCGTTAAGCTACTATATGGTTTAGTCAAGGAACTTAGTGAAATTATCAGCATAATATGTTGTAAAGTTTGACATTTATTTGTACAAGTGACTTAGATGATGTGTTCTGTATTGTTTTAATTTTCTTTTAAATCTACCATTTTGTAGATTGAACCAATAAATTACCAATGTCAACCAATCTTGAGCTTTAGAATATGTTGGTGAACATTTGTTCTAGTAATAATTGAATTCGGTCTATTTGTTCAAGGTTTGAAATTTGAGTTTAAGATCCATTGTCATATGTCTGCTATTACTCTATTTAATTGACCAAATAGGTTAATATGCTCAATGGTTTATTTCTTAGCTAACTATACTCGATCAATAGTGGAGTTTGCATCATATAGGAAGTTTGTAATTGAGTTAATCTAGGATCGAAACCTATAAATCTTCCTACAAGTATATTGTGAGATGTTGTTGCATGTGGTAGTTGTTGATGGACTATAGAGGTCATGAGCGAGACTGTTGATGTATGCCGATGATTGAGAGTGAGATTGTTAATAAGCTCTGGGGACCGCTGACAATGACTGGTGGGCATCATCTAGATTGTCATCTCTTAGATTTGGAAATCTAGTGGAGATGTGGTACCTCCTAATTATAAGACCGTCAATTGTATCCTTTGTTTCCTGCATATAAATTAACCTGTAGATCCTCTGGTTGGGCACAAAATTGGATGGTGGTGTCATGTATTAATTGTAGATCGAGAAGAAGAAAATGATGGAAAATGAACTATACCCAAAATGACCCCGACTCTTATGACTGAGACACATGAACGCCAAACATGAACTATTTCCAATTAGGAGAATTGTACAATCATGTTAAAGGGAAGAACAATGAGAATAATTGGCTGGTTTCTTTGAGGAATCCTACCTTGCTTGATTTCCAAGTCCAAGAGATACAATCAAGATGGCACTCTTTGATCGTCGTTGGCTATCTCCAGCACTTATCAATGACTCATTCCCTTTCCATGACATTCTATAATGGCCTCTCCTGCAACCTTTGTTTTCCTTCAATGAATCTTGCAAAGGAGAAGAAATAAAGAGGGAGAAATGAGGATAGGAGTGGGTTCAGCATCATGGGATTAGGCGAGATTTTTTTAGTTCTAGAATCAATTTTGTAGTATTTTCTACATTTGAATTTGAATGTTTACACCAAAAGTTAAAAATAATCATTTCCGCCTATTATTCAAGAATCTTAGATATATAGTCAATGTGAACACAGTATGTACTCTGATGGTTGACCTAATCTTTCCATGTTTGTTTCATGGAAGAAGAACTTGAAGCTATATATAGTTGTGTAACTTACATGTATTGTATTTCAGATCTTATTGTTGCAATATTATGTCAGTATTTCCTAAACCCCCATCATATGCTAAAGCTTATTTCTTGAATCTTAGATGAGTAGAAAGTGCAAAAAAGTGACCATTTTGGATGAAGTTAAATCGAAGATAACCTTTTAGCGTGTGTTGTTTCTAATTAAACCAATGAAGCAAGAAATTCATTTACCAAATATGTTTTGCTGATGAGAAAGGTACCTGAAGTTATGTGCTGACTTTTGGTTTGTAGGAAGGTGGAGCTTTTTAGATGCTACAAATGGTTCCACTAGGTTTCTAGATTTTGGTAAGTCTAGTGGTGTATCAGTTGTGGAGTTGGTGAGTAGTCCAACAAGAATACATGGTGTACATTACATTCAGGTATGAGTGAAGATCCTTCTAATTTATTTGTCATTATATAAATGTTCAGTATTAATTTTAGAAATTTCATGAAATTATTTTGTTGTTTGATGTGTAATATTAACATCCTACTATGTTATGCTTTTTGATCGTATAGTCAAAAGCGCTAGGCATCAAAAGACACCATGGTCCCAAATTACCTGAGGCACTTGCCTAGGTGCTAGCCTGAGCATAGTGAGGCCCTCCCGAATAATATAATTTAAAAATTATATTTCATGATTAATAAAAATAAACAGTTGCTGTTAATTATTATAAATAGAGCTGCT
The DNA here is from genome assembly GCA_024322285.1 of Musa beccarii. NCBI lineage: Eukaryota > Viridiplantae > Streptophyta > Magnoliopsida > Zingiberales > Musaceae > Musa > Musa beccarii. Next base: position 47,288,406 of record CM044395.1, read on the forward strand.
CAAGCCCCACTAGAGAGCTCCCAGGTCAACTTATCCTAAAGGCAGCTGTTGTAGCAGCCTAGCAGGCAACTGTTGTGCTCACAAACTTAAAGGCAACTTAACCTAAAGGCAACTGTTGTTCTCACAAACTTAGACAAACAGCAAAGCAGGCAGCTTGTCTCACAAACTTAGACAAACAGCCTTACAAAAATAATCAATTTTGATTTATCTAAAAATTGAAACATAACCGTAAAAAACTGACAAACAGCAAAGAAGGCAGCAGTGAATGGGGAACGGGAACGGGGAAGAGGGACGAGTGATCGAGGAGAGGGGGGGGGGGGGTTTGGTGTGAGGTAGGAGGGAGGGGAAGATGCTGTCGCTGCTGCCATCGTTCACCGATGGTAGGAACTCTGCCGCCATGCAGAAATGCAGTGGGAAAGAGAGATTCCTGCGTTAGAGCATGACTTGCGCATGGGAAAGAGGGATTTCTACGTTAGATAACTGGTTCAATCGAACTAGATATTATTGTTTTGATTTGGCTCAAACTCCACCTGGCCTAAGTTGAACGAGGCAGGCGCTCGGCCCACCCAATGCTTGGTGAGCACCTTGGTCATGCCTGAGTGAACTCGCTCGCCCAGCCCAATAGGTAAGCACTTGGGCCTTACCTCGCTTGGGCACCTAGGCGACCTCCTGGGCGCTCGATGACTTCCACTGCTTATTGGAAATAAATATATTATGCATTCCTTGGCCACATTTACTTTTAGATTTAATCATTGAGTGTCCTTTCCTATATGACCTAGCAAATGATATGCTTTTAAATATAAACCTATCCTAATCATGACATAAGCCATGTTGATAGGCTTTCATGTTTTACCTATAGGCTTTTAAATATTAACCATACAGTTTCGGGTGGTACAACAATCCCTGCTCCTGACTACTTAATTTTTATAATGTCTAGCTTAATTTTTATGTTTAGAAAATAATGCACTAAACAGCTTAACTATTTAGGTTTTACCCATAAAAGCCTTTATAGTTAAACATTTGTCCATTCAAACAGACTTGAATGTTCCTAATTTTTATATATATTTGCAAAAGTTGTTAATTCTGGTTCAAAATTTATGGAAATTTTAGAGTAGTGCTTGTCAACATTCAATTTACAAGTTTAGGCTGGCATGACTTCTTCCACTGGAAGACACTGAATTAGGTGAAACTGATTAGATAGTTTGAAGAAAGGGGAAAAAGAAAAGAAAAGACTGTTGAAACTCTGGTAATCTTTCATCTTTAGCAAAAACCATCACTTTTTGGCTGAAGAATCAAATCTTGTTTGCTGCACATTGGAGAAGCTGACGACCACTGTTGCCTTTTTGTATGGTCATTTCAGGATATCATTATCTTTGTAATACACATCGTAGTAATGGTAGTCTTTAATTTTATGTTGGCTCCAATAGTTTATGAAAAGGGGGATAGAACCAATAATCTATTTTTTAATCCCAAACTTTGCAATAGTTGTATCATTCATTGATATAATCACATTTTTGGAATTGGGAGAAATTATTATCTTAGAATTTTTTATGGCTTCATTTTGCAGAAGCTTATATTTACATTATGAAATAAAGTAAAATGTTCTATTTTGAGATCACAAACTTAATATTCTTAGTGTAAAATGTTACTTTTTGATTTAAATGTGCAATAGCTTTTTATAATTCTTAGCAGTAAATGTGCATGAAACAAGAGCAAATTGTATCATTTAGTACTATTTTGGTCTATATGATAGTTCTTCTTATTGAATTTTTTCCTATTTACTGTCTTTAATGTTCGAAATTGACATCTTACCTCTTGACAGGGAGCAGTTACATTCCATGATGTATTTGACCATGAGCATGATCATGGAGTTGCTCAGATGAGACTAGAAGGTGTATATATTTGGCCTTTTCAAAAACTTCGAATGGTAGCAAACAGGTAAAAGTCCCTAGCTTCTGTCTTTTATTTTTTATCTAGCCATGTTATTTGCTTTACATATTTATATTGCTATAAAATCGTTTGGTTTATTTATGATTGGTACATGCTATATAGGATTATGGATATTGATTATGGTTGTTTCTGTTTAATATTTTGTTTCTCTTATTCTCATTGTTTTAAAAGGCGCTAGGCGTCAAAACGCGCCAAGGTCCCAAAATGCCCAAGGCGCTAGGTGCTTGCCCGAGCAAAGCGAGACGCTATGAAATATTAAAATATAAAAATATATAATACAATTAATAAATATGATTATATAAATAAAAATATAACATAAATTGAAAAGATCTGAAGTACCAGGTCATATTATCCATCTTCTAGTAACAAAAATGTCAAAAGACTCAAAAGAAATAGAGATTAATAGTTCTAAATAAATAGAGATTAATAGTGCTAAATAGGGACTACTATATGGTAACAGTAGTTAACACTTTCACAATAATTTTAATTTCAGTTAAGGATTAACAATCTACTATTAACTTATTTAATCCACTGTTAACAGTAGTTAGATGAGAGAAAAGAGTTATCAACGGTGGAAAGTGGGGAAGGAGAGGACAGCGGTGATGGAGGAACTTTTGAACAATAATAGCGGCGGAGGAAGCTTTGGATGATAGCAAGAATTCAGAGAGGAAGATTCGGACGACAAAATGGACGATGAGGAAGGCGTCGTGGACTCGGCAAAGAGTGTGATGATTTAAAAGCGCTAGGCGCCAAAAGGCGCCAAGGCCTAAAATCGCCTGAGGCGCTAGGCGCTCGCCCAGGCGCTAGCCCGAGCGAAGTGAGGCGCTAAAATATAAAAATATATAATATAATTAAAAAATATAATTATTTAAATAAAAATATATTATTAAAATAAGAAAATTAGTAGTATTAAAATTAAAATAATATATTATTAATTTAATAAATAAAAATTTTTGTTATTAGTATATTGTTAATGATATATTGTTAATAAAGATATCTTTGTTAAAAGTATATTGTTAATAAAAAATCAAAAAAATCAATTTTTAATAAAAAATTATTTTTTAGTTTTTTAAGCCTCGCGACGTCACCGAGGTTCGGCGACGTCGCCGAAGGCTCGCAACGCCCCGAGGCTCGGCGGCGTTGCGAAGCCTCGGCGGCGCCCCGAGGCTCATTTTTTAATAGGAATTTTTTTAACTTTTCGAGCGCGTCGCCCGGGAGCGCGTCGCCGTTGATATATCTCGGGCGTTGCGAGGCGCGAGACAACGGCGGCAGCGGCGGCGGACAGCAAGAAGAAAGCATTTGAGCGGCGAGCGACGGCGGCGGCGGCAGCGAGCGATGAGTGACGGCGATAGCAAAGCGATTTGAGCGGCGAGCGGCGGCGCAAGCGCAAGCGGCAACGGAGCGGCGACCAATCGCGATGGTTTGATCGCCGGTTTAACCCGGCGCTAGTTCGGCGCGCCGACAGGCTCGGCGCGCGCCAGCGGCGCCTCTTTGAAGCGCGCACTGGAAGTGAAGCGAGGCGCTCGCCTCGCCCGCCTCGCCGAAGCGCTTAGCGGCGCCGAGCGCCTTTTTTAATCACTGAGTAGCAGCAATGGAGAAGGCTTCGGATGATCACAGTGGCAATGGCGGAAGCTTAGGACGGTGATGTCGTGGGTGGAGGAAGCTTCAGATGTGTCCATTGGCAGTAGAGGAAGCTGTAGTCCTCTCTCTCGAGGGTGGAAGGAGCTGCACACGGAAGCATCGACGGCGGAGGGTACTGCCACGAAAACTAGACCTTCGGATGTGTTCGTTGGTGGTGGAGGCAACGGCTGTGGATGAAGTAGGGTTGGTTTATGGGTCGAGGTCGCGTAGGGGGGGGGAGGGGACAGGGGGTTGTGTAGCTTTAGTAAAACTATTTAGTTGAACCAACTAAGCTACTATTCAACCAAACCAGACTATCAAGTTTGGTTCGGATGCTTTGCTTCAATCGGGCGCTCAGGCCTGACCTCACCCAAGCGCCCGGGCACCTATTTAAACCACTGCTTATTCATTTATTATTTTGTCAATTCACAAGATTTCCATTTGTTCATTGCTGAAGAGTTGCATTAATTCCTGCAAGGTCCTTGCTGCTGGAACTGCTAAATATATGTTTCGGAATTTTAATCTGAAGATGATAGTGCATCTCTTATTTTTATGGGAACTTTTATTCGCTGCAAGGTCGCTGCTGCTGGAATTGTCAAATATATGTTTCTGATTTTTAATCTGAAGATGATAGTGCATCTCTCATTTTTATTGGAATTGTTGTTGCAATATTTTATAAATCTTCATCAAAAAGATGTTTTATATGATCCACATAACTTCTGTCAGACACTGACTTGAGGTGATTTTTTTTGTTTTGTCATTCTGTCCAGCGCTTGTTTCTTGATTGCTTTGTCCTAGATAACTCATGACAGTAAAAGATGGTAATTCGGCTGTCACCACTGTGCCGATCTTGTGCATGCTATGGGAGAATTAGGATCTATCACTACTGAGTTGAAAATAGTATCTAAGAATCTTGTATTATTCTTTAATAGGAGGCATTGTAACGAGTTAGGAGCTAATCTACTTTTGGGGTTGGCAAGAAAATATAAAATCAATATTGAAGGTAAAGTATATTAGAATGTTTCCTGAGGAAAAGACAGAAATCTGTGGTCTTATTTTATCAATGGACTGAAACACAATAAAGGGTGGAGATAGAGAAAAGGGAACAACAAGGAAGAAAAGAAAAGGGAAGAATGGAAGAAAAAGGGAAACAACATTTAATCTCTCTAACTAGGAAGGGAAAAAAAGAAAAGGGTTTATGAAGTCCTTAATGATGAGCTAATTAATCTTGATTTCAAGAGGAAAAAATCTTCTAATAGTGCTTATCAGCATATTGGAGACACCAAATGGACATCTGTTTCTTTCTTTCTATAAGCTCCATGTCAAAATGAATAATTCATCTCAATACTAGATTACCTTTCTCTTCAGTAAAAGATTTCTCCAATTAATCATACCTTGGGATTAAGTTCGGAGAACCTTTCAATTAGAGGAAACATGGCACCAGGCGTAACTAGCAAAATTCTTCGTAGTAGAAACTAGAAAGCATTCAATTGTTATGATCTTACTGCTGCAGAGATTTTTAAGAATAATCTGAAATCCACCCCTTAAAGAATTTCTCTGTTGTCTTTTTTCTGAAGCAAGCCACATGAACAACTTTGCTTTAGGAATACTTGGATGTTGTTTCAAATTAAAGTACCTGCAGATAACACATTCAAGATTGTCAAATTTTAAAAACATAAAAAGTAGAAAGATTTACTTGAAGCCCATATTCTCGATAATGAGTTTTTCATTGCTTGGAGGTTAACAAGTCTATCTTTATTAAAAATCATCGACAAATCAAGGAGCTGAATAGTACATGGGGCCAATCTTTGCTAGCAGAATTCAATAGGTTATTAACTCCACCACCCAGAAGAAAGACAGAGACTCTTGAGGCCTTTTATGTTGTTAAACAGGTGAGGCAAAGTAGCATCTAGTGGACATTGGTAAGCAATGAATCTTTCCGGAATCTGGCATTTTCATCTCATCAGTCATATATTCTGATGACTATCGACACTCCCCCACTTAACAAAATTTCTCTGCAGATAGGCGGTTGTTTTCCTTTTTTCTTTATTCTGTTTCATGGGGAATTCTTCATAAATACTTGAAGAAAGTTAAGCCACATGTAAAAGGTATATCTGCTGAAATCAGTCTCCAATGAACTTGTTGAGGATGGCTTGATTAAAATCCTTCAAATTAATGACTCCACCATCCACATGGTGTTTGACACTAAACTAGCTAACCAAGCAAGCTCCATCCCCCTCTGTACATGGAAATGCTGATGTCATATTCTTCTAATTATTTAACTAGCCATTTTGGTCAATGAGACACCAATTGGACATGCAATGGGAGACCAGTTAAAACTGCATCGATCAGCAATCCTTTTTGTAAAAGAAAGGAATTTGTTCTTAATTCAAGTCAAAATCTCTGGATTATATGGTAGGAAGCCAATTAGAATGTGGGAGGTGGGTAAGTCTAAGAGGGAGACTGAGATACTCTACATAGGCAAGTTCAGGAGAGTATAATTGAGTATCCAGGTACACCTTTTTTCCCTTTAGCTCTATGTCGACCCATATAAATCACTTTGGTTTTTGGGAACATTAATAGAATACATGAAGGATGTTTGATTGTCAAATGTGGATGTTGACACCAACCAAACAGCTGGTATGTGCCTTTTGGTTGTTGTCTATTTATTTTATTTATGTCCAAAGCAGCAAATACATTCCCCTTCTCTTACTTTCAGTACACACAATTGGATTCTATTGAGCAGATAAATGTTGAAACTTTTCTCCCTTGGGCTTCAGAAATATGTGAATAATTTTTAGTTTTGCTTCTAATACTGAATACAACATCTTATTTGATTTAGATTTTGTCACCATATTTGCTACATGATCTGTTGTGTGGTATCTTATTTTAAATTTTCTTCATCCTTTTTAAATTATAATCCTTACCAGAGTGAGTTGGCAACACTATCTAAATATTGCCATACTCCGAATATGTTTTGCCATGTATTCCCATTGTTGTGTGTAAACTGGAAAATAAGCTAACATATATCTGTATGATGCCATACTGAGGGTTTTTCGCTCACTCTTGTACAAAAATTAATACAGTTTAACTTTGTGTCCTGTAGTGTTGCAAATGATGAATCAATTCAAGAGGAAGATTACTTCTTCTCCAATCCATATAATTTGGTAAGCAATTAGCAACGTATATAGTTGACCTTATTCTGCTTCTTTTAGATTCTATTGAGTTCCGTTTTGTATGCTTTGAGGTAGTTTATGTGGCTCGAAGCTTATCTACTGTCTAACTGTATTTTGGGTAGAAGGTTTATGATCAATCACTAAATTTTACCTTACAAGGAACCACCAATCTGGTGCTATCTACATATGTAGAGCTACTTATAGTGTATGATATTCAACTGAACAATCCTTATTCAGTTCAATGATCATGACATGAGAGATGCAATTGCCTAATGCTTCTTAACGACTTTGCTTCATTGACATTTGTGGTTCACATGTATAATGAAAATTTCCTGTTATGTACTTCAATAATTAGCATTATCAACTTGGCATAACCTCGTTGATTTGATGGTTACACTTGTAGACCATGATTCATTTCATATATTTTAGGGCTGAATGGACTGGAACCTTTGAGATTGAGATTTAAAGAGAAATTGAAGTGTTGGAGTAGAATAAGAACAGAAGCTGGGTATTTCTCAAATATTACTGCCTTGAATTTCATCCTTTTTAGCAGTCATACATATGCTTTACAAGTACATCAGAATTATTATCCACATGCATGTTCTTAAGATGACAACTATAAGGGAAAAAGGAGGAGAAGAAATAGATATACAGCTACTTATCACTTAACCAATTTAGAATAATCGGGAGTTGTTTCAGTCTTCTGATGAGACTTTTATACGTCCAGGCGATTTCCCTTTGATTTCAATAGTCAGACATCAGTTACACCCTTATATTGGCTCTTTAGTGGCAGATAATTGTCTGACTGTTTGAGTAAATACTTAAATGATAACGACCACTTGATTTTTCGAAATTGGATTCTTATGGATACTCAATTACCAGCCTGTAGTGTACAATCTTGACGTAAAACTCTAATTTCTGACCCATACCCTTGCTTCACAGAGAACTGGTTGAAGCACCTCAAATGTGATCGTCTAAAAAGAGAATGAGCTCAGTGGACTACTGAACAATATTTGTTGGGACTTTTCTAGGATTTGTAGCATCTGGTGGAAGCATTTATATTGACAAACAATAACAGCCTTAATTACATCAACATCCTAAAACTCCATTGGCGAGTCATGATATGAATTCCATGTATCAGATTCTTTTGATCATTAACTTACCAATCATGAGAATAAGAAATTAAGAATACATTATTTAACATCTGTAACAGGTGCTACGTATCGCTTGACCGAGGACTTTGTTGTGGATTGCCTGGCTTCCACCACTATCATATAACATAACTGAACCATCTTAATTGGGTAGTCTTGGTTGATATTTAAAGTTTCAATGGGCTCATGTTTTGAAACTCAAATGGAGTGATGAATTAAATAAAGTCAGTCAACAAGCAAGCTCAAAGCTGCAAGTAACTTCTTGATCTTTTATGACTTTTGAAGGAAATCCGAGGTGGTACACTGATACAGATTCTGGAATTTTTATATTTACATTACTGTAGACACAATTTAGGTTCATAAGCCAAGACGGGATATTTTTAGAACATAGGTTAAAAATGTAAAAACCTTTTGGATATCAAGAACCATGATGCTTTGTGAAACTAGCTCCATTAATGTCCCTTGCTAAGCTGTTGCTGATGTTCTGGAGAACTTTTGTCAAGACAAACTCACTGTATTTTTAAGTTAAATCATAGGGTTCATCTTGCTATATTTTTCAAAGGAGCTTAATATACTGGAACTAAGAACTTAGGTTTTCTTTTATATATTTTGGTTATGTGATCCCTTTCTAATCTGATACGGTGACAGTTAATGGAAGGAAATTGTGCACTTGAGCGTTAGTGTTATGAGTTATTGCTTTTACTGAACTATCTGTTGCATGAATTTTGTATTCTCCTTTTTCTCATCTGAGAAATGGTTTTTTGCATCATCAGTTTCTGTTTACAGAATGACACTTTACTCCTTATACACATTTGCATAAAGACTCTACAATTTGAATGAAACCCACTTTTAGCTAGAAATCTGGAAAATGGAATTGTGATTGCCATATTTGATTGTCACTTGGTCAACATAAAATTGTATACTCAAATTCTCAATTCTCCAATCTAGATATAGGCATAGTTACTCTTCAGTTCATGGTGATTAGCTTAGTTTTATATTGTGGCTTTTCCTAACAGCTTGGAGTCTTCTCTTCACAAGTTTTTCAAGAATCTACTCGAGATAAAATCCGAAGAAATAAATGTGAGCTTTTTTTTAGTTTTACTAGTCTGCTTCAATTTTTGGATTGAAAAATCTTTGTCACGCTGCTATCTTATCTTATCAGCTCTCACTTATGACATGGAGAAACATTGTCACGTAGAGATAGCTGCCCAAGTTTCACGTATCTCGTCTAACCAAAATGGTATCTTAATTCAATGACATCTTCTATTACTATTCATGATATTGTTTCAAGGTTGTTACTTCTAAGGTGTGAGGTTTTTGTGCAAATGAAAACTATCATGCTTGAATTATTGATAGTATGGAGTCTATGGACAAATGATGTTATTGGTTGCTTGTTCCTCTTCAGTTATGTTTTATATGCTGTGTCACTCAAAATTTCCAATATATCATGTTTGATGAATGAAAATATGTATCTATTGCAGGAAATAATCGTTTTCGTCTCTGCCACATATTTTTTAAAACAATAACGTTGGTGGTGATCCACCAGCTAGTGAATTAATTTTACTATATCTTAAGGACAGATCATTCTGTTCTCTTGAGACTAAACAAGCCCTTAAATTGTTGGCGCTCCAATTTCAAGAAAAAGGATACCTATTGAAGAACAATTTGAAAAGCTCTAGGATGCGTTAAGAACACAATTGTCTTTCCAACATTTGCTTCAATAAACTAGCATTTCTTTATGCACTCTCGTTGTGGTCTCTATGTTTTCTAATAATCATTTAGTGACTCTTATACTTGCAAGGTTTGTCTTATCGGTCCATACTGATGTACCAACCGGCTAGTGGTATGGTATGCACCACTCCATACTGATGTACCATGTGTCGGTACGACGAGGCATGCTGACGGCATGAAAAATGGCCGAATATAAATTCAAAATTTTCTAAAAATAGGAAAAAAGTTAGATTAAGGTTTTTAAGTTGGAAATAAATATAAATTTAGTATAATTTTACCAAAAAATTATCTAAATTAGGAAAGGATAGTGGCACATATCTTGTCCTAACTTTGAGGAGATGTTTTATGGTACGTTTTAGATCGTCCTTCCATTGATATTGAATTATCTACAAAGAAATGATTTGAGGAGTTATATTATTTGTTAAATAACTTAAACTTTAAGATTTAAATGAATCAAGTAATTGATCGATGGATATACCTGGTTCTATCACAAAAAAGAACAACAGGATTCCACGGGCGATGGATCGGGTCCTCGATCTTATGTATTTATATATCAATTTGATATGTTTGTCATATCCAATCTCGAAATTGATCCCACGATATAGTATGATAATACATCGTATGCTATTGGTGCATCAATATGGTTATGGTTGTAGTCTGATCGTCGTGAACCACACACATCTAAGGTGGCTCTTGAGGCAATTATGATTGTGGTGTGTATTGGTGTAGAGCCTGGAGAATGTTGAAACTTCTACTTTCGTCACTGATCTGCTACTTCATATCATAAGATCAATCACTGAACTGTTGCTTGGAGAATAATAACCAGCTATCATGTTGAGTTGTATGATCTGAATCTTGGTTGACATGTGTAAAATACTATTCATCGATCTATGCATCACCCTCAAACTGTGTAGACAGGACCATCGACTCCCCGACGTTATTGCCATCATCGGTCGAGCCACTATTGTTCACATCATTGCCATGTCTCTAGACCAAGCGGGTTGTTGAATGTGATTGAGAAGATGTCTACATACCTTTGATTAGAGAGCTCTTTCTCTAACTTAGGTATTAATCCTCTCTAATTAGCCTCCTTAGCTTGATCCAATCTACAAATCGTAGCCTTGTGGAGTTCAAAAGAGTGCAAATGAGAGAAATATACGAGTGAGAAAGTGATTAAGAGAGTAAATGAGTTAGAGAGAGTGAAAGGAAAGAGAATGAAGGGGATAAAAGGGTTTAGAAACCCTTAGATCTTGTTCAAATGACAAAATGGACCATTTGAATTCAACAAATCCCAGCCATTGATTGGTATTGGTCGAAATCCGATTGTTATCGATCGGTACAGGTCGGTAACGATCGGATTTCGATCGTTCCGACCTATATAGACCCCATATTGGATGATACGGGGTCCCTTGTTATGGATGGCTCGGTACAGTGTGGTCTGCGTGCTGATCCTCTGTCGGACCAATATGTACCACACAGTATAGGTCAGCAGGGCAAACCATGCGTCCATTGTAAAGTTGTTCCCCCATGACTTGGATGACTGGTTTGACTCACAGAAATAGGTTTTTTGCATATTCAGATTATGTTGGTGACACAAGAAGGCTTCAAAGTTGATGTTGGTGGCACGGAAGTGTTTGCTTGGTCAAATCAGATCCCACCTGTGGGTGGCTGATTGTCACTCAGGATGAAGGAACAGCATGCCCATAAGATACCATATCAAGGATTAGTTTGAACCCTCGATCTGTGGGAAAGTGACCTGATCACAATTCACATGCCACCAGACTAGCTGGTTGGTTTGTTTCCATGTAATATTTGAAAAGCTTGTTTGGAGTATTAAATTTTGCGAACTAGGAGTTATTATCTTAACAAACTTATAATAGTTAACAACTATATTTCATTTGTCTTTCTGAAGCATATGGATATGCTTTTTTTATTTTTATTTTTATGAAACTTACCAGTACTTTACCTGTATATGATCTAGGTCTGTTTTCTTGTTTTCAAATAATATGCTAAAGAGGCATAGCACCTTTCACTTATAAGCAAATTTTTTGCTATCAGATGGGAATCATGATCTTTACCATCTAGAGGGGTTAATGGAGGGTCCAGCAACAGATGGTGATGGAGAGTGCTTCTCCTCCATTTTGTTAAATGCAACTTCTGTGAATATTGAGGCCTACTACAACAAAGCAGTTAACTATACATTGATGGTTACTTTTGTATCCTCTTATTAAATAATAACTCATATTCTTATCCATCTTTTATTTCATTATGCTTTTCTTGGAATCCTTAATGTATTAATACACCAGATATCATTTCTCCAAGTTCTGCTGCTGATTAGACAAATGGAGCATAGCAATACTCAATCTGTGAGTTTTTGTTTTGTTTTGTTCTATTTACGTAGAAGTCTTATCTCATTTCTAGATTTAGGAAGTAATCAAATTATGCTTGTATTTCTTTTAATATTTCTTCTGAGTAGATGTTTTTCTTTCCCAAAGGGTGCTGCTAAAGTTTCTATTATAATGATTGGGCAACAAGCTGTTATGGATGCATATCTGTGCCTTCTGAATTTAACTGCTGGAATATTAGTAGGTATGTCTTATATGTAGTTTCTATTCTTGTCTTCAGCTTTGCATTTCTGGATGTACAAGGGAATATTCTGCTGTTGGAAAATTCTCTTGCCCTGTGCTTGGAGCAACTTTCAGGAATCCCATGTTGTGAAGTTTAAAAGCAAATTTTGTTTAGTTAGTGTTTCATGAGCTCAATTTGTCCTAATATTTGTTATGTATTATTGTATCCTTGATGCAAAGCTGTATCATATAATGCAATATCCTTTTCGTCATCAAATTATTTGAAATTTTATGGTAAACTATGTTAATCTCCATTATTCCCATAAAGGGTATGGCATCATTTTTGTTAGCAGACTCAATCCTGTTACCTCTAAACATGAAACTTATGCAGCTACGCTTGATTCTTACCCTCCTATGGTATTGTTTGCAATTTGTACCTGCTGATTGATCTTTGTCAATTGTATATCTTCTTTGTTTGATTCATGTATCTGGTGATTATGTTGTTACACATCCACCTTTGCTTTCTTAATTTTTCCAGATGTTGCCTTAAAATATCATCTCTACCAGTTCCTTTTTTTTATGCTTCTCATTGCTCAACAGATCCTTTGCAATGTGGTTATCATCTGGAATTATTTGCAATCAAATTTTGTTTATGGCCTTATTGTTTTCTTGAAGTAGATAACTGCCATCTTATGACCTTAGTTTGTGCATTATAAATGCTTACTCTAAAGTCTTTATGTTAGTTTCTTCTAATTTTATGTAAGACCACTTGCAAGTAACTAACTCTTGTTACTGCTTGAAATGAATCAGTTATGATGGTTATAATGATGTGCTGTCTGGTAGATTTTGTCCATGCTTTAAACCTCAAGGGACTGTATTCAATGAAAGTATAGAAGAATCAACTTTACAGCAACCTGTGTTTCATTCGGAGGGGCCTGTCAGATATAAAATTTGTTCTGCAACATTAATAATAAGATTCTTTAGTACATTTTAGAGGACATTTTTGTGTTAAAGTTTATACTTATTACAGGTATGGAGTATAAATCATAGTGAAAATTTTAGATGGCTTGCTTTGTCATGTCCAAAGGCTTAAAAGTCTCATTTGGGTGTCCATACCAGTTGGTGGCCTGACTGATACAGTTTCAATACAGCCTGATGTACCGACATTCAGGAGGAGAGAGGAGGAAGAGAAGGAAGAGGATAATCAGAGGAGGAGAAGGCAAAAGAGGAAAAGAGGAGAATTGGTGGAACAAAGGGTGGAAGAGGAGATAGTGGTGATGCAGCAGGGTGGAGGTGTTTGTGGCGATATGGCGAGAGAGAGGAAGAGGTGGCAATTGGAGGAGGGGGATGGAGAGAGTGATAGAGAATGCATGAGAAAAAGAGATCGAGATAGCATGATGGGGGGCTCTGGAAAAAAGAAAAAACCGATACAGCTGGCCTGTCAATACAACTAGTAAAAATTTAAAAAAAAAGTACATGTACTGCATGGGAGGCTTACGACTCGGTATTGACCTGCTGCACAAAGCTATTTATGCTCAGTAAACCTTACTGAGCAGTACAGGCCATATCAGACTGAACCGGATGAAATTGCTTTGCTCAGGTCCTAATTAACTGTTGGACTGATAAACTCCAGACCATACCAACTGGTACTGGTGGTGTTTGATACCTTGGTTATAGCTATTATTCATACAAGAATCAAGTATTAGTTAGAACTGAACTGAGACACTTTAGTAGTAAGTTTGGTTCTATTTGGTTTAGATCTAGCATTATAATTGTATATTTCTCTGTTTTCACTATTGTTGTTGAATTTTTATCATATTCTGAAGAGATCAATTTGAGGATTGACTTGTATTCAGAATCCAGACAGCCGTCGGTCTAATAATATTTTAGTTGGAAATTACAGCTTTGTTGATGCTGTGTTGTAGTTATACAAGGTGGTACAGTTGGTATATTGAACAACATATTGGGTACTATCCCAGTCCTACAAGGTGTTGAAATGAGTAGCAGATCGAGACTTTTAACCTTGATATGAAAGATTTCTTCAAGGCTTCTTATTTAGCCTAATGTACAAAATGATACATCCAGTGAAATGGTAAACACACAAGAAGTTCTCAAAGGCCTAGACTACAAAAGGAGATTATAAGGTCAAGTAGATGAAAAGATGGCAACCAAACAAGGATGATTGTATTATTTTTATAATTTGCTTATTTGCTTGAGCACAATAGTTCTACGTATGTTTTCATGCCCTCTCTCTACTTGAGCTCTGTTATATGGTATAATGCCAGGCAGCAATCTGTCATACATAATAGCATTAGGAAATACATGACTCACGGATGAAGTTTTCGTGATCCCTCCATGAATTTATATGCATTTCTGTTTCTTTAGGACTGATATTAACTGGTCAATACTCTATATCTTGAGTTGTCACCTGATGGAGCAATCAAACATTGTTAATTATTTTGACATTTATATGTTGATATTTTCTGTTGTTACTGTTTTCAATTATTTTTTGAACAAATAAAACAAACTGAAGGATCTTTGTGAAACTATGACTACATTATCGAGCCACTGAATGTCGTAGTCTTATTTGGAATTTGGGATGCTTTTTTGTTGCAGAGTCCCTATTCAATGCTTTTGCGACAGCAGCTTTCTTCAAGTTTGTTGTTTTTTCGATTTTCGAGATGAGATATCTTCTTGCCATATGGAAGGCAAGTAGACCTATGCATAATGGTGAAAGCTGGGAAACTATGAGGCGTGAGCTATCTGTTCTTTATAGCCGTTTCTGTAAGTTCTCAGTATGCACTTTTGTTATCAATGGTTATTGGCAATTGAAATATACATTCAGATTTTCCTTGATTGTGCCCATGCAGATGCTTGCATAACAATGTGCCTCTATTCATTTCTTGTCTCATATTCACTATGATTTAATCATAACATTATGCTGTTTAATATGAGACGTTTTAGGTATTTCTTTTTCCCTTTCAAAGAGCTGAAGAAGAAAAGTAACTTGTTTGTAGTCTGCTGTGCTCTCTGGAGACTTTCCTATGTTATTGACCCAGTACCATATTGAAACCAAGTAAAACTATCATTTTTCTACTTTCAGTTCTAATAATTATCTGTGGGACTGGATTTTTTTTCCTTTTGAAATGTCTCAGAAAATTGGAAATTTTGTATTCCATGGAGAAGATTTTTCCTTCTCTTTTCCTAAGTAAAAGTTATCCTATTTTCCATTTTCTATGGATTTCTTCCATTGATGTGGCGATAAGTAAACACATATGTTGAATATCACACAAGAGACAAGACAACCAAGATTCATGTTAATATTGTCTGGAAAAAACTGATAACCAATATACATAATTTTGTAAATTTTGATAACCTATCTGACAAAGAATTATTAAAAGAACATATTCAGGTTTGTCACTTTTGTGCTTGCAATCTGGAATTCCCTATGTACCATGATATGCAAGTGTTACATTGCCCCTCCTGAATGGCCCATGGTGACATAAAGCATTTTACTCTTGGATTCTGTATAAAAATAAGGGGATGAGCCTAGTGCACCAGACTCTTGCCAATGTGAGGTCTATGGAGGGTCAACACATGCAGCCTCAACCTTACAATTAATGAGACTATTCTCATGACTTCAATCCTGATTACGCAAGCCATAAAAAGGCAAACCTATCATTGTTCCAACTTCCAAGGCTTGCCCCCTATCTTGGATTCAATGTGGTCCTGAATAATTTGATAAATTTATCAGGCTGATGTATGGTCATAAGAATTTGATGTATTGATTATAATGTGTTCGATGACTATCTTGTATAAGATATTCAAGTTTTTTTTTTCTATTAATGCCTTGGTTAAATTTGTGATATTACTTAAGTAAGCAGCTTTTCCCAGTTTTCTTTCTTTTGCACAAAAGAATGGCAGTTATGTGGATACATAAACTTAAGAGATTAAGGGCCTTCTTTCTTCTCATATTTCAATTTTAGCCTCAGTACTAAATTTATTGATGTGGATTTTTCTGATGTGTATTACTGAATTTTCTCATAGAAGTTCTACACTTGTGGATATTTACTATGAACTTAATATTCAGTTGTATCTTGTTCTCTTACTTGACTAACCAAATTTTGCTACTCTGCAGATGGCATTCTTTTAGGAGGCATTCTGGTACTATACCAAATGCACAATTTCTTGCGTCCTATTCTCCTCATTATGTATTCATTTTGGATACCCCAAATAGTAACTAATGTTATTCGGGATACAAGAAAACCCCTGCACCCACATTATATAGTCGGAATGACTCTCACTCGCCTTGTTATACCATTGTACATATTTGGTTGCCCAAGCAACTTTTTACGTATTGAGGTTGATGAATATTGGTGCATCTATTTGGGTGTATTTATGGGTTTGCAAGCATCAGTTCTACTACTGCAGCATTATCTTGGATCCCGATGCTTCATTCCTCGACAGGTTTGAGTTCTCTATCTTTCATTATATTCACAAGAAGACAAGACAAAACAGGATTCTTTTTGTTCTTGCATGATAGTTTTTTCAAATAATTGTTAATATGAATGCTCAATAAATTTCATCACTATTTGCAAATACTTCATCTAAAGGAAAATAATTAGGTTTTGAGACAGGAACTATATTATTAACTTTTGGATACAGTAGGCAGTTAAGTACATGAAAAAGGGTTTGAAACATCAAAATGTCAAGAGGATAGATGACTTGTCTCTTACACCTCACAGATAGATGTAAATGAAGATATTACATTAACATTTAATCTGCTTTTTATGCTGATGTTTTCTTAGTTTCAGTTTTCTATTTCTGTAAGTACAAGAAATTCTCTTATTCATCACAATTGATGGAAAGTTAACATGATTAACTTTTATCTTCTGTGTTTTGTCAAGTGTTGGACCATGCTACCTGTAGTTGTGTCGTTTCTGTATCGGGATCTCAAATCTTCCTTTTCGCATAAGTACATCTATTCCTGTTATTTACTTCAATCCCTAAGTTCTTGTTAACTTGTGCACATCTGTCCTTTTGGTTAATATCAGTAAATTATTTTGCAAATTTGCTAGAAACAGCATTAATTCACTGTTAGCAGACAATATTGGGATGCTCTTCTTGTTATGACCCTTTCCAACCTTTTTGCTCAATTCTAGTTACTAAGTGTCTCCATTTTTCTTCAAGTACATCTCTATTTCCAAAGGTCAATGTTTAAAAAGAGAATAGGCACCATCATGATGCTTGTTGTGTCGTCATGGCTTATTGCCTAAAACTTTCGTAATCTCTTTTGTCTTTCCTTTCTTTTTTCCTGCTTAATAATTAGTCTGTTGTCAATGGTGCACTTGTGAATAATGTAGGGTACAATTTAATTGTACATTAAATACATGCAAATTTGTTAAAGAAAAGTCCTTTATTTTTTTAGCACTAAAAGAAATTATGGCTATGCAATATAGCATAAAAATTGAAGTTCGGAAGTTGGTCAATATTTGATGTGATTAAGGACAAGCAAATTGTAATCCATTCCACAACAAGAAAAATGAAGCAAAAATAAAAAAGACATGCTTGTAATAAGAGCAGAAGGATTGCATTAAACAAAACAATACTAAAGAAATCAGTAGATCATTTTCTTAGCAATGTCTTTGTTCCATTTCCTTATTTTTTTTGGAAACACAACCTTTCCTTCAGGCAATCAGAGAGAGGCCTCACTGAAATTGTTGCTTTAAAATTTGTTTGTTGGATAACTAATGCTTCTAAGAGAGTAAGTTTGACCATATGAAACAATGCATGTAGAGCAACAAGATAAAAGATTGAAGTTTAAATGAATTCAGCAGGACAATTAATATAATGCCTTATGGTTAGATGCTAGGTCAGATGATCAATTCTCGTTTCGTATCTCTGAAAACTTGTTCTTTAAGTGTTTATAAAAGGTTGATCGTGATTTATTCCAAGTAGAATCTTGAAGGTAGAATATTTCTATGATTGTGATACCAATATGCTTTTTTCTCTGATTTTAAGATGCCACTTTATGATCATTCAAAGCTATGAAATGGAGGAACTCATAGCTGTAGAATGTTACTGAATGGAATAACATAAACGACAAGTGGGGAACTGTAGGCCTCTTTTTTAAATCTCTAATTTTGTACCTTTAGTGGAAATGTTCCCATGAGTTAGTGACTATATACTCCCTTCCGTCTGTCATATCAGTAAATGGACAACTTCGACAAGAATCAAGGAAAATTATAATGGCTTTGGGTGCTTGCTGACGAGGTGGAGAGGGTGTTGCAAGCTAGCAACCATACCTTTCTGATGAAATTTCAAGAGGTTTCCAGCAGAGGAAATTAAGGGGAGAAGCAAAAACCTAGCTCCAAAATTCTAGGAATAGCCCAAGCTGAAGGAAACTGGTGGACACTTGGACTTCAGTTGACTAGGTCTGGATTTTCATTCCTTAAAATTAACTGATTCAAGTTATAAAAATGTGTTGGACTAACATGCAAGATGAAAAAAGAATCAAGGGCAATCTTATGACAAGAATAGTTAACATATATACAACAGAAAGAAGATTGAAGGGATTAATAAACAAAAAGCCTTCTATCATGTGGTATACTGGAGGAGATCCAGCATGACCTACCTTCAACCTGCAGAGAAGTAACTTGTTAGATAATAGCATCTAAAACATCTAAGAAAAGCATTCATATAACCATAGACAAAAAATTATTTGGAAAAAAACTTTTATCTGAGATTAAAATTGTTTCAAACATTCAAAGATATATGTATAACAGTTTGCTTTGTACAATTTCAGAAAGTAAATGGGTACTTAAGTATGTCCAAGGTGTTAATGGCTAATAACCCTTTAGAATTTGTGAATGATTAGGTCTACAGATTGCACCATTCTACTCCTTGTTGACCACAGTATCTTGTGCTAACATGAACCTGTGCCATGACTCTACTCATCAGTTCATAATTATTCAATACAGGTTTTTGCTTCATATTTAAGTTGGCAATGAGATACAGCACTCATTTTTTCCCCATTTAGCTACTGTCAGGGTAAATCATGGTGAAAGCTCTTTTGTCTTTTTAATTTCTCCCTACCAACTGCTCTACTCACCACCACAATTTATCCTCTATGCGCCACTGCATGCTTGTGCTGTCACTGCAGCAGAATGGGCACATGGTGATGACAGTTATCGCGCTAGCAAGTAGCAATAATGCAGTCTTTTTGCCGAAGGTTTCAAGAAATGTTTGCATAGTCAAAAAATGTGGTAGCCAAACAATAATTTAGGATCTTCAAGGGCATAGTTTTTGAACCTCATGCATAATTATTGATAAACAAATATTATCCAGCAAATCTGGACATACCTATCATGTCATCAACACTGCAAATAGACACCATGTGTTCATTAATCTTGAAAACCGAAGCTTTAAGAAAGTTTGTGTTACAAATGAGAAATGAGAAATGCAAAACAAAGAGATCGTGTTATACATGATGATGTTTAATTTTGGAACTTTGAATTGGATAAATTCACATGTTTACATTTTAATGCCCACAAGATTTCCAATAGTTGTAACAGAAGTTACTTTACACCTGAGATGGGTGTAATGATTACACAAGACTTTGTAGACGGGTGCAAGTCTGTCACAAAAAAAGATGTCCTAGTTTTCTGGTATTTTTCTTGCAGATGTTGCCCTTTTATATTAGGAATAAATCATCAGATGCATCATTGACATACTGGTACTTAAGTATAATTAGTCTATTTAGCTTAGGAATGTTATAAATTACTTTGTTTAATATTCATGCAGCACTTGTGGCACAGATTCGTGCACTCATTACCTTTTATGCGAACAGTTTGCTTTTGGTTGACTGGTTATTACTACTGGTTAATCATTTTAAGTTCTTACTGTTGTTTGGTTATTGACAGATCCTTCCTGAAAAATATTGCTATTATAGAAAATTTGAGAATGCATCTCAAGAGACAGATTGTGTCATTTGCATGACTGCCATTGACTTCACACAGCATTCGAATGGCTATATGGTAATAATAAATATCTAGCTCGAGTTTTATTTGTACAAGATATAAAATCTATGTATTTGTTTTATTAGAAAAACTAATTATGGCATGGTCCTGCAGGTGACACCTTGCGATCATTGCTTTCACTCTGGATGCCTACAGAGATGGATGGATATAAAGATGGAATGCCCAACTTGCAGGCGCTCTCTGCCCCCAGCATAGAACTCGAGCTGTTCGGGATCATAGTTAGGACCAAATACATTGCTCTAGTTGTAAGGATCTTATGATTTAGGGTTGTAGATGTGGCAAAAGCTCCACTGTAAATGGTTTTCTTACCTGAAGTTTTTATTTCAGGTTCCATGAGTAACTCTCAGATCTTGCATGACATCCTGTGGACTAGTTGGCAAATGGGGCTTTCCTCCTGTCTGTAACAATAAGAATGTGGCCAAAATATCTGGAAAACAGAGCCATTGTTTCCTTTGGAAAAAGGGAAAAAAAGTTAAGAAATGTAGCAGTATGTAGCCCAACCATAGACGAGAGAGAGAGAGAGAGAGGGAGAGAGAGAGAGAGAGAAGAGAGAGAGCTAAATTATATGTGCATTTATTTTCTAAAGTTTACTGTTTTAGAAGACTTGGAAAGATCAAGATTCTGGTTAACCCACATGTCACTGAAATGTACAGATCTTCACCATGGTGTCGAAGATAATTGTTTGACATCTTTTATCCCTTCTCAACACGATATTGTTGAATTATATACATTGCTCTGACTCCCTTTTAAAATTCAGTAAATTTACAACTTTTCGGAGGCCATTTACATGAAAGTCCAAAATTCTGGTTCACATGCATAAGCATTGCATGCTGGTGTAGTATTATTTTTCTTAGGCATCAATGCGGGGATATAGTCTTTCATGTCGTGTGAGGTTGATAATTCTTAACACGTCTTATGTCACTTCACTTTGGGAGTGACATAAAAATACTCGGTCTTGGGAGTGATGATGGATCGTGTACAACAAACAAAAAAAAAAAGGGTCATGTATTCGGATCTGAATCCCATTAAATATGTTTAAGTACCTGATCTTGAATCCGACTCGGGCGTCTCAAGCATGGTTTTAAGGATGCCCGAAGACAACAACGTTAATATTATATTGGGTAATTTATTCCAAAAAAAAATCTTAATAATGAAGTTTTACCCTATGATACCCCCATGTTTGGTTTTCTTTTCTTTTTTCCACTGTACGGCCAAGATGCCCTCAATAGCTTTGAAGAGTCAGACACTCGGGGACACCTAAGTGGACTTTGGTCTTTTTTTAAGGTTGACTTGGTGTGATGGACTAAACTGGACCGGTTATATTGAACCAGACTGGTTCAAGTTAATTCGAGCATTAAATTATTTATCACCATGACTTAGATTGCTCTTTTATTTTTATTTTTTTCTTAATGCCCCCCTTCTTTCAATTCAACAGCAACAATGGTGAACTTTCTTGCTGGTGGTGGTGGTCGGCAACATCAAATTGAATCGAATCGAGATCTAGATCAGATCAAACCAACCCTTGGGTCCATCGATCGAGTTTGAATTAGATTGATCAGATTTTAGAAGAGTGTTTTTTTTAATTTTCAATAAAAGCGATACCCCGGTAAAAAAAAAAAAAAAAAGAAGAAAAAAAGGAGCGCCACATGTTAAAACCTTGTTATTGAAGTTTTATTTATATGTATAAATTGGCCTTGGAGATGTATATATACAATTGACGTGCCACTGTTGGGTGGACGCGGTAAGAGATCGCTCCGTCTCTCCGATCTCTCCAACCCCTCCTTGTTTGGAGAGA
Organism: Musa beccarii; assembly: GCA_024322285.1. Lineage (NCBI taxonomy): Eukaryota > Viridiplantae > Streptophyta > Magnoliopsida > Zingiberales > Musaceae > Musa > Musa beccarii. Next base: position 47,310,435 of record CM044395.1, read on the forward strand.
TGGATCCGAGGAGGAGGAGAGCCGAAAGAGCGGAGCATCTACTGGGGCTTCTCAAGGTGCGCGTGCTGCGAGGGGTCAACCTCGCCTATCGCGACGCCAGGGGCAGCGATCCCTACGTCGTCCTTCGCATGGGCTCCCAGGTCGTCGTCTTCCTTCTTCTTCCTCCTTTGATAACATCGCAATCGGTTGTTCATGTTTCTCGAGGGTAAATAGAATATGGCATATGTAAGAGTTGGAGGTCGATCATAGAAAGAAAAAGAGACGAAAAGATCGAGCATCTGTTGGGGATCAAAGCAAGAAATTGATTGGTTGTCAACGTGTACTCATGAAATCCGATTAATTCAACGTGCCAAATTTGTTTATTAGTATCTAGGGATGAAGAAAGAAAGACATCTAGCTGTGATTTTGATTTACTTGTGGGCTGTTTGGATGCAGAGAAGCGGAGAGAAGAGAACCGAATCCGAGATGGGGGACCCGAATTCTCTTGTTTGGATACGATAATTAAACGACAGAAGTGGGAGAGAGTAATTTTATCTTGAGAGAGAAGTGAAGACAATAGGGGAGAACAGAGGATCCTTTCTCTTCTATCCTATCGATTGAAAAAATTCAAGGGAAAATAACTTTTTGTTTCTTTTCTTTTTTTTTCTTTTCACCTAATCTTGACTTCTTTTCCCTTTTCTTCCTTTGTCTTCTTTTCTCTTCCCTTCTACTGTTCCTCTTCCCTTGTGTATTTAGCTTAGCGTCCAAAAATTATTGTCCTTTCTGCTGCGTGACCACTGATTAGCTAGAATATCTTTCATGCCGCATAGCAACGCTTTGAAAGGAACTGTAATGCTTATGAGAGAGTTTCAATTTTGTTGCTCTCTTTTTTCTTTTTGGATCATCATCTTTTTTAATACTGAATTAGACATCATTTTGGGGGATAAGAGGCTTTTCTCTGGAGCATTCTTCCTGTTCCTGACCTGGAATTTTTCTGTTCTATTTCTAGTTTATGTAATCACCACTATTGATGTGACATCTCCAAAACCATTTTTGTCAAGTAAACATAGGAGCGCTTCCAAGCAAAATCTTTGTGATTTTTTTATATATATCCTAAATAGTAATTTGTTTAACATTTGGATTGACCTAACATACCTGATGTTAAGTGAATTAGGCTTTTGTTTCTGTGTCCCAGTGTTTTTCAGTTGCTGAAGACTCATGAAGTTCTGTTTTATGTTACCAACTTTGGCTTGATAATTTCAGTTTTTTAATTATCTTAACTGAATGTGGACTTAATGAGCCATATTTGTGATTTATTAGAATCAAATATAGGCCCTATTGAGTGCTATGTTTATTAGTTAAGCTTATTGATTATTTGCTCAATCAGGAAAAACAATAAAGTCCTTTGATAATATAACAGGTCCTTTACCATCATTTCTACATAATATGATATCATGATTTCTGTAGAGTTCTTCAGATTACATTATGTCTTTGTTTTTGTACGTTTATGTGAATTAAAAATTATGTTGCCGACTTTAAGATACTATAAATATCATGTTATTGTACACTCAAACAGAATGATTGACCAACTTGTCGTAGTGCAAAATTGCATCTGACACTTGCATGGTCATGGTTGTCTGGCACACTAACTGGATTGAATGAGCAAGACTAATTGTTTCTTCCTTAACAAGATGACCTGTCATTTCCTAATGAGCTAGGTGCAAAATTCTGTTTCAGGGCAGGCCATTAGAGTGGTATAATTTGAAGGCAAATTCAGAGAATAAGGAAATAAAGGGGTTACTAAAGAAAGCAGATGGGATTAATTAGACAGATGGGTACCTTTCTAGAGACTCATTTATTATGAAGGAAAATTAAACAGCTTCTCTCTAACCAATTTGAAGTTATTTAGTTTTAATTATTAGACTGATTCATTTGGTGCAATGAATCTTCTTACAATGTTAGCTGACCCCAAATAGTTGGGAGTTACAGCTTTGTTGTTATTGTTGTTGTGTAATCTTCTTACAGTTTCAAAATTTTCAAGTGGCAAAATTGGTAGGATTAAGTCTTTTTTGAGGTAAAACAGAGGTCAAAATAAATTTTTTTGTTTTTTAAGTTCATCCAGTTCACAATAGAGATAGTAATGTATAAATATTCACGAGTATCTAAATGAAGTCCTTAGTAAACAGAAATTTATCTAGCATCTCATCACCTCTTTGTTGAGGTTTCTATTTTAGATCTTTTATTAAACCTTTCATATTCTGATCTCGCGTTAGTGACAAAATTTAGTATTTAAGTGTTATGCTTTGTAATTCTTTCATGTCAGAAAGTGAAGACTGGTGTGAAGAAGAAGAATGTCAATCCAGAGTGGAATGAGGAATTGACTCTTTCTGTTTCAGATCATATTCAACCAGTTAAGCTTGTAAGTTTTATCCTTCCTTATTTTAATAATGCAAATATCCACACCCAATAAGATCTCATAGTATTTAGATATTTTTCTTGTCTTAAACAACGAATGAATGTAGAATAATCTCTCTTTTTGCTAGTCATACAAATTAGACTTGTATGCAACATGTAATTGATTCTTATATTAGTGTCTGATAATCTAAGCTGAAGTCAACATAGCTAGGTAAGAGTACAGATAGAGCATGTCTATGAATGACTCCAAAGGTGATTCTACCTAAATAGTGTCTGCTATGAGTCCTGTAACTGGTTTGTATAAGACCCCAAATGCCTGTGAGATTCATGAGACTTGGTTCCTTCTGTCGGTAGGATTTTCCGTATTTACAAATAACTATCTCTTAAATGAGAGGTTAGAGGTTGGATCCTAGGTGTCCATCTTGCCTGCCATGGACATTTTCCAACCATTAAGGTGGCTGATGTCCTATCAGTTTTGTGGGCTTAAGTTATCTCTGATGGGTCTTGTACTCTAATCTTGTGGCCTATGATGCAGGTTCTTATGTTGCTGCTAACATAAAAAAGAAAAGATAATAGTTTCTAAATCCTGCATTTTTCTTGCATCTTTTTACTCCAAAATCCTCGTCACATTCTTGATGTTTGGTAAACAACTAGTTCATTTGAGTCTCAACGTTACTATTCTTTTTCTCAAAGCAGAGAGATTGCTTTTCAAAATATTGGTTACATGCGTTAAGATTTTTGGTTCATTCTTTATGTTGCAGTAGCTTGTCACCATCAGCATGTATGACTATACAGACAAAAGTCATCTGGCTCTCAAATGTTGTTTATTTATTTCTCTGGTATCATAATAATAATTCATCAAGAGAGATAGAGCGTACACATGTAAAGAAGAAATGTAAAAAGTGCATCCATGAAGCCACCAATATTTCAATGAAACATTCTTTCATGCCTTAGTTAATCCATAGGATTCTATATGTTAAATAGTCATATTAGATAGTAGAGACCCCAAATAACTGGGACTTGCGGCTTTATTGTTGTTGTTGCATATTAGATAATAGAGAAAAAAAACACTCAAAGCACTTCAGCAGAAATCACTGACCGGAATAGGGAACTCGTACCCACAAACCAAATCTTGACATCAGATCCAAAAACTGGCATTTATTTTCGTAATTCTAGATCGATTTGAACTCGTACAACTCTAACCAAAATTTGCATGCATCGTATCATGTGATTATTGCTTCATCATGTTTACAGACACCATGGGAAAGCACCTTATCGTATGAACTCCAACAAGTCTGAAATTAAACCAGTCGGCCTAGTACTTTATAATCCTTTTAGAAGTGTCCTGATGTTTCTCTTTTTGCTTATGCATGGTGCTGAATTTTTACCTGCTTAGCACTCCAGAATGCTATTTTGCCAGTAGCGAAAAACCATAGTTAATTTATCCAGTAACGCACAGATCAATACCATTGCTTAAATTTCCATATTGCTTACATGATGCATTGCGCAGGAAGTTTATGACAAGGACACATTCAGTCGAGATGATCAAATGGGCGAGGCTGAGCTCGACATCCTGCCACTTCTGGAGGCTGCCAAGATGGATTTGGCAGGTGTTCCAGACAGCAGCATCGTAACGACTGTGAAGCCAGGCAGGCAAAATTGCTTGGTGGGTGAGAGCCACGTCAAATGGATGGGCGGCAAGCTGGTGCAGGATATTATTCTCAGGCTCAGAAATGTGGAGTGCGGCGAAGTCGAACTGCAGCTGACATGGGTGAAAAATTCAGGTGCTTCAAGCTATGGGAATAAATTTATGCACCAATAATTGCATACTTGTCGCATGAAGCATCATCACCATCCATGTCTGCCCTCACGCTTGCTTCCTTTATGTAGTACACAATTTATTTTGTAGCATGCTTCATGATGTATGTATACGAGTTGCATCCCCAATAAATATGCTTCGGCCTTTCTTCTCACTTCAACATAAAATAAATTTGATTAGTTTAGAGATATTTTATATCTGTAATAAGTTATCATATCAGCATCTATTCAACAATGAGAAAAAGGAAGCAATGCAACAAAAAAAAAAAAGTCTATTAATCAAAAATATCATTAAGAGTGAAAGATTATTTTTTGATTGCCGGCCATATGTCTTTATCCTATGAGTTTGATGTGGTTTAATTCTTTCATCATCTACGTGTGAGGTGTTTATAAGTTCACTTGTGTCTCTATGGAATCAATGCCAGGGTTGGACATTATTGAAACATCTGCATAGTCTTGCCCTTACAATTTGAGAAATTATTTGGATATCTGAAGTCTTTGTTTTCTGTGTGGTAAAGGAGTAATGCTGCTGGCTTGTTCTCAATGAAAAATGAGAAAATATTTCATACATAGGTCGACAAAGTTTATATAAAATGTAGGGCATTCACCGATAATTTGGTGTCTCCCACTCCGCTACTGCTAGATTTGCTAGTTTTCTCAATATTATTTTGGCAGCAGATGATCCAAATGACCTATAATCCTTGTCATAGGAAGTATCTTATCTCGCTCGAGCAGCATTCGCCTGTTTCTTTATTGCTTCTCCTTTTGCGTTCGCTCATCGTTGCAGGCCTGTCATGGTGTTTTGTAGTGCTCGTGATACATCATTACATTGGCGGAGCGAGGAAGAACATGTAGAACACTACCTGTGCTTCGTGCTTGCAACACTCTCTCCATAATAATCATATTCCACGCCTTCAATTGCATTCACCCCCATCTTCTTCTCACCCATTTTGTCCGTGAAACCCAGCGTGCCAAGAAGAACAAGCCACGGGAGTCTCTCTCGATGCCCAAATCTCCCGAGTGCCTCAGCGGCAGCCTTCCATGTTCGACCACGAGCTGCAAGACTCGCCCAAACACGCACGCCTCGCCCTCGCAGACTCTCTCCCTGAGCAACTGCGTGGGGCGACCCTCTGCAATCCAGCCGCAGCGTGACGGTGGAGATCTCGGTGTCGACGATGCCGGCCACCGCGAGAGGTTCCGGTGTGGGTGCTTGTTCTTGCTTGCTTTGTCCCTCAAGAAGAAGCATGCATTGCCGCGTGTCAGCGGATCACAAGTTGCAATGGAGGCCAACCGAGACCGACAAGCATCAACAGGCGAGGAAAGCGCAGGCACTGCCTCGAGAGCGGCCTCTCTCGAGAAGTTCGAGTGCGAGTCGTGGTCTTCATCCGCCATGCTGGATGGCGACGACGACGGCGTGCAGTCCTACTTCGACCTGCCATTGGAGCTGATCAGGAGCAGCCGGAACGGGGCGAATTCGCCGGTCAAGGCGGCCTTCGTGTTCGAGAGCGACCGGAAGGGGTCGCTGAAGAGGAGCACGTCGAAGTTGGCCCCGCGGAAGTCGCACGAGCTGTCGAATCGCCATGTCAAGTTCTCTACGTCGCCGGCTTCGTATCCGGCGTCGCCATCGTCTTACCGCATCATCAGTCCGCGAATGCAGAAGGCCAGAGAGGAGTTCCATGCGTTCTTGGAAGCACGCAATGCATAATGATTTCTTTACGCAACTCGATGTCGTGGACGATACGAGATGGTGTAGGACTTCTGCTGCAGCTTTTTCGTGGGATACTGACACATATTCTCACTGGATGTCTTTGCATGGATTGCTTAGCTATGAAATATTTTGAATGTTTGATAAATAATAGATAAATAGTATACTTTAAATATGCATCGAGTATTACATGACAAATTAATTACTCTTCTTATATTCTAAATATTTATTCAAAAGTAAATATTTTTATTTAAACTAATAAGTAAATAAATAAAATATGCAATCTTACAAAAAAAAATTGTATAGCCAGGATATATGATAAATAAATAATATTAAAAGATATATAATAAATATAAAATATTTTTTAAAAAATAAATAAATAAAAATTTCATCTTATAAAAGACTTGTGAGAAAAGGAGGCATGACGACAGAAATCTGAAGAGAGAGAGAGAGAGAATGAGGGTTATGATTTTTATTATATAGTGATAATTTTATATAATGTCATTGAGTATTTTAAAAATTTTGAAAAAAATTTATTAGCATCCCACAAATGTTGAATGCAAGATGTTAATACTACATCTAAATATCGAGGCCATATACGATCTGAAAAAAATTATCAAATATCAATTCATATTTGAAATATGCATTAGACATATTTCAACTGTGCTCTCAAACACGATAATTTATTTTAAATATTTATATTCATGTGTACGAGATAAATAGAGACAAAAACTCAGAGAGGATAATCTCATATCGCTAAGAACTAAAATAATTATATTATATATACTAAATTTGATCCATAAAGCTACAAGGTTAACCTTTTAGGTTGAATTAGGATTGAATCAGTGTCCAATATGATATACGTTAATTCTAATCAATCTGACTTAAGCTCGTCGCAATTAGATGTGTCAGCTCTAGAAATATTGAAGATGAGATATCAGTAAAATATTATTTAGAATAAAGTAGAAGCAAATCGGAGACCACCTTAGTAATATAATGCGTCGAATCGATAGCCATCTCGCACCGTTCTTTTCTGCCATGGACACTATGCAAATCGAAAGCTCAGCCTGCTTACGACAACTCTCGAGGAATGCTTATTCATGTCCTGCCTTGACTCATGGAGAGCCACGTCATCTTGACCTCGCGTTTCACGCATGACTAGAGTTGTGCCATGTGGCTGCTCCGAATGCAACAAGACAACATCCCACGGTGAGTTGATCGTATCCACACAATGTGTGCAGGAACAGTAATTCTCGAACCTTCCCGGACGCCTCCACGATAACAATGTTTTATTGGACATGATGACCTGGCATGTATCCCCTATCGACTTGTCAATCATATCCTGGTCAGCATGTACAATTTGTCTTCGGTCACAACTGGAGTAGCTCGAGACATGATGGCGCAGCGAAGGCCGTCAACGCCAATCCGTCAGCCGTCATTCTTATCCGGTCTCGATTTGCACGTGGCATTTCCAGAATGAGCCCGCAGGTTGGCGCGTCGGATTTCTCACACGTCCGAAATCCAAATCCCGTGACATCTAAGCGGGAACACAGCCACGCCGTAAGCATGTGCAGTCTAACAAGAATCTATAAAAAAGGACATTAGATTTTACCGGGCACAACGGGATCTCAGCAGCAGGGATCCCGAAGACGGGCACATGCTCAATTATCACCCTGCATTCTCATCGAACAGCAAGCAAGCTCATCGGAGACATTACAGCTTTGGTTTTGATGTCCTGATCATATAGAATTTTCGACAATTAGAACATGAGCTCACTAAACACGTTGCGGCCTTGAACGTCATCAGGTATGGACTTAGGGTTTTGGAATCCATGGACACCCCCCGGACTCAAAGAAGGTCGAGAGAGAGAGAGAGAGAGAGAGAGAGAGAGAGAGAGAGAGAGAGAGAGAGAGAGAACGAACATTATCAGGTATGGACTTAGGGTTTTGGAATCCATGGACACCCCCGGACTCAAAGAAGGTATAGAGAGAGAGAGAGAGAGAGAGGTAGGGAGCCCATAGATGCATGCGGCGGAAAGAATGGATGGGATGAAGAGGGAGCGTCCGTGTACATGGTCCCTCCCACCCACCTAATGCATTTTTTTGTTGCCAGGCAATAAAACAAGCAGCATACGACCCGGAATGCAGTCCGCCTCGTCCGTTGGTTCATGTGGGAGGGAGAACAGCCACAGCGTTCTTTATCTTGGCAGGAAGACATTAATGTCTGTAAATGCATGCCCTCCCAACGACCGGGATGGTAACTTCGATGGCCGAGTCTTCATGTGCATGTCACTGACGACCAAGACCGTACCTCACGCCACAACTCATCTCGACCGTCTCCCAAGGCACCAGCTGTGTGTGATACGCAGGCAGTGACGACATGTTCTGCGTCCCATCCCATCCTTATCGACATCCTTGAACCCTTTCTTCTCAAACTATCGTCTCCCTCGTTCTTCCACCATGTTTTCTTCTCCGAGTATGAGAACCCAGTCGGAATCGAGTAATCGAATCGAATGGTCTCATTAAGCTCTCTAAAATGGGATTAATAAGAATATAATAAAATGGTATCATTCATGAGATATCAGAACTGTCAACATGTTTTTTCTTTCTTATTCGAACGTTTTCTCAGAAGTTAAGTGGTAAATGGGAGTTTTAATCTGACAAAATCTATGTCAGGTGTGGTAGAAAAATTCTTCCATTTATAATTTACGCTAATTTAATTCATGGAATTTGTTTGGCATCATAACCCGCGCATAAGGTGACGATCGGCCTACTTTACATGTGCGGCACATCTGTACCGTACAACAATGCATTAAAAATCGTGTTGATGGAAATACCGCCGCGATCACCACACATCCGTCCAGCGTCAGTCTGACACGGACATGCCAATCCTCGTGGCGTGGCAAATCAACAACCTGATGAGGCATCAGGTCATCTATCCATCCATTGAATAGCTGTCGCTCTTCCTAATATGATGCGATGAACAAAAGTAATCTTTCCTTCCACGGGAGACGAAGTTGATGATGGATCTACGACAAAGATCGAACCGCAGATGCCTCCACGAGAGGCAGAGTAGATCTTGAGACCCTCTCACTAAAGCAAAGATGGTCGATGGGTTAAATGGTTGTTTATGAGTTGTGAATGTTGAATTGAGATTCTTCCACCACCAGCTACCGCAGATGTCGCTTGTATAAATCCCGTCTTCTTTGCAGCCCTACACTCGCCACCTCCTGACCACTCGTCTCGATCCCTCGCTGCATCAGAGCAATGGTTGACCCCGCACCACTTCTTCCTCACTATAGCCCTTCTGGAGCAGCAAAGAAGCCGCCGGCAACGTCGGTCGACGACACCCTCGAGAGCTACGTCGGCGGCAACTGCGTGCTCCAGCTTCTACAAGCGTTCTTCGTCTCCTTCGCTTGGTGTTTCGACGCGCAGCAGACGTTCATCAACGTCTTCACGGACGCAGAGCCCGCATGGCACTGCACCGGCACCGACGACGCCGCGTGCGCCGCGGCTCCCAGCCCCTGCGGCCTTGCTCCCGGCTCCTGGGCCTGGGACCTCCCCATGCACGCCTCGGTGGTGTCGGAGTGGAGCCTTCAGTGCTCGGGCTCGGCTGTCGTCGGCCTGCCTGCCTCGGCCTACTTCGCCGGCTGCCTCGCCGGGGGGTTGCTGCTCGCGACGCTCGCGGACTCCGTGCTCGGCCGGAAGAACATGCTCTTCCTCTCCTGCCTCACCATGTCTCTCTCCGCCACCCTGACGGTGGTGTCCCCTAACCTGTGGGCCTACTCGGCCCTGAGATTTCTCTGCGGGTTCGGTCGGGCCACAGTCGGCACCTCCTCGCTCGTCCTGTCGACCGAGCTCGTCGGCAAGAGATGGCGGGAGAAGATAAGCATCGTCGGCTTCGTTTGCTTCACCATGGGATTCTTATCCTTGCCCGCCATGGCCTACATCAACCGTGGATCATCTTGGAGGGCGCTCTATCTGTGGACCTCTGTTCCTTCCGCCTGCTACTCCGTTCTCCTCTTCTTCCTGATCAAAGAATCCCCGAGGTGGCTCCTGGTGCGCGGCCGGCGGGATGAGGCCATTCAGACGCTCAAGAGCATTGCATCGACGAATGACGGCGTGATCAACTCAAGCTTCTCGAAACTGATCGTGGCAGAAGATACAGGGATCGTGGACATCTTCTCGGCGATGAAGATCCTCTGGCAGAAAAAGTGGGCGTTCCGGCGGCTTGTGGCGACCATGATATCCGGATTCGGGATCGGCATGGTCTACTACGGGATGCCACTGAACGTGGGGAACCTGGGATCCAACCTCTATCTGAGCGTCACATTCAACGCGTTGGCCGAGCTGCCCTCGGCGCTGATCACCCTCTTCCTCATCGGCAAGCTGAACCGGCGGTGCTCGATGCTCACGTTCACCACGGTGAGCGGGGCGTTCAGCGTGCTGTGCGTGCTCGTGACCTCCAAGCTGTGGCGGATGGCGGCGGAGGTGGTCTCCTTCTTCAGCGCCTGCACCGCCTTCAGCGTCCTGCTGATCTACAGTATCGAGCTGTTCCCGACGTGCGTGAGGAACTCAGCCATCTCGATGGTCAGGCAGGCGCTCGTCCTCGGCGGGGTCTTCGCCCCCGTGCTGGTGGCCGAGGGGCGGAAGCGGAGCTTCCTGGCGTTCGGCGTGTTCGGGTTCGTCATCGGCTGCTGCGGCCTGTTCATTGTCAGCCTGCCGGAGACCAGAGGGAGAAGCATATGCGACACCATGGAGGAAGAAGAAGCGAAGCAGAACGCATCGTCGGTCACTCCCTGAGTGCGTGCATCCGCTAGGTCAATTAATCCGTGGACTATTCACCCGCTGGTCTCAGAAGAGTCCACCGAGCACATCTGGTTTCTTCTTTAGATCGATGAAGTGACTCCAAGCAGCCACGCCCAGTCTTAGGCGGCGTCTTGCGTGGATACGTATAAAATTCGTCTTATTTAATGTGTGGTTTCGATGCAGTGGATCGTCTCGGTTCGACTGTAGCAGGTTCCGTAAACGTTAGTTGGGCTTGGTTTGTGCATCCCCCCGTGACATTAAGCCATTCCGGACATGAAATGTGATTGGGTAACCTGACGATCTAAATTATGTTATTTAATATGATAATTGAAACTACCATGTTGTTTTTAAATGCCACTTGTGTAATCCTGAAACGGAGAAGGTTCAGAACCGTGGAGTCCAAGATGCATGCCTCCATTTCTTGCCTTATCTAGTTAGGTAAAATATATTATAGATCTGATTAAATTTTGATTTCGATGATTATTAATTGATCGAAAGGAAGTTTAATTATGATAAGATTCCTTAGATGATGAATTTGATAAGAAAGACTTACAAATAAAATATAAAAAATTAAGATTATAAATCTATTATCAATCTCCTTTAATTTCTATTTCATCGGTCATAGTGGTCTTGCATAGGATAAGGATAAAAAGAAAAGAGAAGGTAAGTTTAGTTATCATTGCTGATCGATATCGTTGTAGTTTTTGAATCCAACGATGGTACGTTTATAGTTTAGATTATTTTTTTAATGACATATAAATGTATATAATCTTTATCTTGATCTATCATTATTTAATTTTAATGCTATATTAAAAATTTTCAAATATAACATAATTATAATTTTTTATGCTTATAATCATTTAGTATTAGAGTCATGTTTAGAAATCAAATACCTTAAATCATAAGATCTGTTTTGTATATAGATTTGTTTATTAACACTCTTCACTTTTAAAAGGGTGATATTCGGTTTTGATTATACGATGCTTAAACAATCTGTTTGTCTTATCGATCTACTTTACTATCTCATCCGTCATATCACTTGCGAGCGATATGAGGTTCATCGTATTTAATCAATGAACTACCATCGACAACTTACCATCGATGATAGCATTATCAAGGACGATAGCCACCGGTGGTCGTCAACCCTATCATGAGCAATGACTGTGTACAAGTGCTGCTGTATGCAATAGTTAACGACAACCCTATAATGGCCGGCCTACCTTGGTCACAAGCAACAACACACGTAGTAGTGTTGTTGCCTGCAACAACTGCGGCACTACCTTTGAAATGCCGCTGTGGTGGTGTTTGTTGTTCGCAATCGACATCGACTAAATGTTAAAAGTTGTGACTCCCAACAATTATATGGCAGACAAGAAGAACACAATCGAGCGGATGCATGAGCACAATCGCATACCGCAGTGACCATTGGAGTCGATCGACGGTTGGGCGACACTCCATCGATGAGCCATCGCCACGGATGTGTTCTGCCAGTGAACAGCCACACGTAGCTTGACGATTGGTGGGGTCGACAGTCGATCACGTGACAACCATAGGAGGCGTGCAAGAAACAGTTACATGCCTGGTGCAGCGGCGGTTGAGAAGAGAAGAAGAAAAAAAAGATTTCATCCATTAAAATTATAGCTTTGCTCTTATAAATCTTTTTAATTTTATTATGTGTCCCTTTAATAGTTTTACCCTTCAAAATCATATACTTCTTATATATCCTAAGAAAAAGTATAGTTTTACCCTTTAGAAATTAAATATTTTTGACTTGTATCTTTAATCATAAAATTAACTAATTTGATTTATTTTAATTAGATATTTTAATTGAACTTGGTCATAATTATATTTTGATTACTTGACTGGATTTAGATTCGATCAATAATATTTTGATCAAATTTGAAAAAATTTAAATTTTAATCATTTTTTTATTTTAATAAACTTTAATTTTAATTGATCTAATTAAGCTGATATTTAACCCAATTCGGAGCCTACCCAATTAAATAAGATCGACTAATCTAATTTAGGGTTCTACATAAAATTTAAAAATATATAAATTATGATTTTTTATAGTTTTCTTATATGACTTATTGATAAAATTCTTTATATGTGATAATTAAATTTTAATTATTATTCTTGGATATTTACTTAGTTATTTGCATGCTTATTTTTTAAACTATAAAATATTTTTTATTTTCACATAAAGTTATGATTTATATTTTATAGTAATTATAGTTAACATATGGGTTTTTTTATGCTTATTAATATTCAATGATTATTATGGTTTTTATTTTATTATTATTAAATTATTTCTACATAATTAGATTAAAGGATATTTATTATGATCGAAATTGGCACTAAAAGGAGGGGGGGTGGTGAGGGGGTGAATTTGTGCATGAAAACATCGATGGTTCGAAAAATTTCATTTCAATTAAAATCGATAAATGAAAGTGTATTTGACTTAGAGTAAATGAACTAAACAATTAACTTAGAAAGTAATAACAATGATAATAAGAAGCATAACAGAAATTGCACATTGGGTTTATAGTGGTTCAGCCATCATGACCTACATCTACTCCTTATTCTTTCTCCGTCGAGGCCATCGGCATTCACTAACGATCTTCTTTCCAACTGATGAAAATTAACTACCCTTATAACACTTTTTTTCTTTTCACAGGTTTAAGAGATAACATTTACACTCATTTTATAAGTATTCTCTCACACTCTCCCTTAAAATAACCTCTAAGTATATGAAGGAGAGACCTCAACTTTCTAACAAAGTTTACAGTTTTAGAATTACATAGTTTTGTTCTACTTTTCTTGATATTCTAAGCAGAAATAGCTAGGGTATTTATAGACCCCAAATGGCTTCAAAAATAGAGTCAAAATTTTAAATACCTTGAGATTTCGGGGTATTGACGGTACCACCGCCCAATATGCTCTGACACTAGGTGGTACCATCACCTAGTCTGCTCTGACACTAGGCGGTACCATCGCCCTAGTGGTGTCACCGCCTAATATAGCTCTAGGTCATTATTTGAGTTTTTCTATTCGCCCAAAATAATTTTAACTTAGGTTCGATGGGCCTCTAATTAAGTTGGCATAATTCCAACCTAAGTATAACTAAAACTACTTCGATCTAGATAATTATTATAAAGCATAAATCATATATTGTCCGGCATATCATTGGTTCATCGGTGCTTCGTCTGATCCTTCGGCGCATCGTCTTTTATTGCAGCCTATTGTCCAATCGGTATATTGACCTCTGCAACTTCGATCTCCTTGGCGCAATGTCCGCTCTTCTTAGCCCGATGTCTAAACTCATTGCACGAAGCCTTCTGATGATAAGTTAACTGATCCTCCAGTTCGACATCCAATCTTCTAATATATTCCACTCCGACCCAACATCTGATTCCTCCTACTTTAATCATCTCTCCACGATCGAAGCTGTCCTACGTCACTCTAGATCATAACTTTATCAATTAGTTTCATCATCAAAAACTAAGATTCAATCATATTTAGTTAATATTATTTATAATTTATATCTTCAAATTTTATTGACTAGTAGCTACCAAAGTGACTAGAATTGTATACTTATAAAATATAAATTATAATAAATATTTTATTATTTATAATTTATACATATTATAGTTGAATGTGATAATAGAATTATCTTAACAAGATAAATTATAAAGATTATTATGGACTATATTAGAAAAAACTAATAGTGTTGTGGTACATAGAAGAAAATATAATATACAACCACTATGACTCGTATTGATAGTTGGACTTAATGTAGTATTATTGTAGTTATTGGTTTGTTTTTAAAATTTATGACCATATATAAAATACTTTCCCAAAATTTTAAAATCTAATTAAGTAATTTTTTTAAAAAATATTTTATTTATTTAAATTTTAAATTTCTTTTAATCTTACTAATTAATGGGTCGAGAGAATATTATATTATATAGTATTATTTAATTAGGTAAGATATATTATATATTTGAATAGATTCTGATTATCGACCTATAAAAAAAATCCGATAGAATTTCTTTGGAAATATCTTTTGAGAGGGACTATTTTAATTACCATCCTAAATCATTTACTCTCATCTATAAAAAAAAGATGATATTCTAAGGATGAAATATAAAATATTGAGATTATAAATTTATTCTTAATCTCTCTGTACCTAACTCATCGATGGTCCGACGACGATACGTTTGTTAATCAGATAAATATTTTTTAAATGATATTAAAAATATATCATCTTCATATTAAAAAATCATTATTTGATTTTGATCTTGGTATTAAAAATTTTTAACTAATAGTAACATAATTATAATTTTTATACTAACAACATATTCTTATCACAACCATATTCTATTAGCTAGAAATTAATTGAATCTCTTTAGGAATTGTTAAGTAAATTATTAAATACGTTATAAGTTTTTATTGGTCGATGAAGAAAATTTCAGCTTGTCATTTTCTCGAACTAAATTGTATCGAAAAGACTCGACAAATTATTTCACATCATGATGATAAAAATCTTCCACACGTAGAATGACAGCAAGTTGCCATTCTTTGCGGCAATGTACTACTACCAATCCCCGGCCTTTATCTCTACTGCATGCAAAGTACTCCTCTCTTGCCTTCCCAAGAGTGCACAGTCTTCCCTTCCTCCTCTGCTTCTCCTCAAACCCCGATACTTCCGAAGACAGGAACTCGGGGATGGATCACGGCGGGATGAGCGGCATGGGTGTTATGGGTATTGAATGTGATGTGACGCCGGCTCCTGTGGACCCTGCCTCTACGACGTCATAGCCCCTTCTGCTTCCCGCTGTGGCCAAGCCGTGGCTGAGCCCGACGCCTTGAGCGTAGCCGTGGGTATTAAATGCGACGTGATGCTAGCCTCGGGGACTCCACCCGATGCGCCGCAGCCATCGCCTTGCCTTGCATCTGTCGCAGAGTTCGAGCCTCAGACGGCACCTTCCTGAGCCAACCCTCAGGTCCACGCCCGGGTCAATCACAGCCTCGGCCCGCAAGGTCAGGTCCGTATTCCATCCTCAGACGCGACCGGAGACCCCTCATTCGCCCGATCTCTATATAAGCCAGGGAGGAAGGTGAACAAAAGGGGGTTTGGCAACACTAGACCCGGATCATTCTCTAATTATCTACTTATCTTCCTCCGGGAAGAACTGACTTGGGCGTCGGAGGGGTCGGGCGGAGCTCCATCCGACCCGCCTTCGTGCAGGCTCTGGAGAGAGGCGACACTCGGCTCCCCTGGACCAAGGACGCTGGGAAGAGCTAGCGTCTCGACAGGCCCGAAACTAACCGCGACGACCTCGGAACCTCGGGACCACAACCGCCCGTCCTCCCGGTCACGGTAAAAGGTTGTTTTCCATAACAGATTGGCGCTAGAAGGAGGGTCATGTCGAGAGATCCCTTGGTCGACCCCAATGATCACCGGGCCGAGGAAATCCATCGGGGGCAGGCTCTGTCGGAGGCCTCCCTCCCCACCCGATTCAGGACGGAGGACCCCACGTTAACGACAGAGAGATATTGGCGTTTATTCAATGACCCAGGACTCCCCCCGCCTGAGAATGTCCCCACCGCCTCTCCTCCCGTCACCACAGAAGCCTTCCAAGACCTCGCCGAAGCGAGTCCGAAGCGCTATCGAGAGGCAGTGCAGGCCGTCATTCCCCTCCTTCCCGAGTGGCGGGGATCCGGAGAACAAGGGCCCGAACCATCCCTCCAGGTTCGCGGCGCTCCCCCTACGCGTCCATCTTCCCCGGCGTCATTTCCGGTCTCCGAAGGAGTTCGACTCGTCGGAAACTCAGTTACTCCACCCGAGCCCGAGGCGGTATCCTCGGAATCGACGGGCTTCTTCCGAGCCCAGCTCCGCTCCGTCTGTCAGCGCCTTGACGAAGTACAGAGAGACCTCCAAAAGTCAAAGGAGGAACAGAAAGAACAGGTTTGTTGGGAGTCCCCGTTTGTAGGTGACATCCGGGACTACCCAGTGCCCCCAAACTTCCGCCTCCCTTCCGTCGATCTCTACGATGGAGCTAGTGACCCGGCGGACCACGTGGCCGCCTTTCGAGCCCAGATGTCTCTATACGGCACTCGGGATACGATGTGCCGGGCGTTCCCACCACGCTGAAAGGTCTGCCCGCTTTGTACAAGACTTTGAAGAGCGGGACGATCGCCTCTTTCGAGCAGCTCGCCAGAGACTTCGAGCTACAATTTCTGGCATTCACACGCCCCAAGCCGTCCATCGCCCTCCTCCTAGGGTTGAATCAAAAGGAGGACGAACCACTATCTCACTTCGTACGTCGGTTCACTACGGAGATGCGGGAGTTATCTGATGCTCACCCTACACTGCTAATGCAGGCATTCATGATGGGGCTACGACCCTCCAGATCTCTGCTGGTCCCTAGTGGAGCGACCTCCCATCACAATAGCGGAAATGCTCCAACGCAAGCAAATCAATATGTCTCGCCGAGACGGATGTCGAGGAAGAAAGGAAGAACGACAAAGATGCGTCAGAATCCTCCGGGGACGGAGCAGCGCCCAGACAGTTGCCCCCACAACCGAGACGCAAGGTAGATCACCCCGACATCCCCATGTCGGGGCTCTCGCCTTCCCCCTTAAATGCATCCCGGACGCAGGTCTTCCTTCAGATCAAAGAGAAGGGGATGCTTAGGCCTCCCCGCCCTATGACCAGCTCACGAATGTTGGCCGACCGCACCCGCTACTGCCACTTCCATCGACAGAACGGTCACGATACCGAGGAATGTTATGAGTTAAAGCGGCGGATCGAGGAGTTGATACGTAGGGGCCATTTAGGCCGCTACCTCCAACAAGAAAAGGAGTCATCCCTACGTCCCGAAGAAGGCCTGCCGGCGTCACATTGGCGTAATCACGGGGGCCGAGCCTCCGGAGGAAAGCTTGGCGTCGGCACGGAAAGCCTACGCCCGATTCGCTTCGAACGAGGAGCCGCAACCTGCACTCGAACCACAAATAACATTCCCGACGGAGGACTCGGGACAACCGGAGCATGACGACGCGTTGGTCGTCTCGGCTAGGATAGCCAATGCGCAGGTAAGGAGAATCATGATCGATACAGGCAGCTCGGCCGACATACTCTACTTCGGCGCCTTTCTGAAGCTGGGGTTACCTGACGATGCCATGAGACCCTTACAAACGGCACTCACCGGGTTCACGGGCGACTCAATCTCTCCGCGAGGGGCGACCACCTTACCCGTAACGATTGGGGACTCGCCAAGGCGAAGACGGTGATGGCGACTTTCCTGGTGGTCGACCTCCCTCGGCGACAATGCCATCCTAGGCCGACCTACCCTCAACAAGATAAGAGCAGTCATCTCCCCTTACCATCGAACCCTGAAATTCCCGACCCGTGTTGGGGTCGGGGAGGTTAGGGGAGATCCTCGGGAGTCCAGGCAATGTTACCTGACGGCGACCTCACTGAGCAAGAAAAGGAAACCGGAAGGACCCCGAGCGATCGCGAATCAAGCATCCGGTACAACGTCGAGCCGACTAGACCAGCCGTTGAAGTCCCCCTGCTTGAAAGTCAACCCGACCAGACAGTCGGGGTCGGGGCGGAGCTTGATGAACAAGAGCAGGCACAGCTCATCAACCTCCTGCAGGAAAATGCCGACATCTTCGCCTGGACCCCAGCCGATATGCCCGGGGTCGATCCCAAGGTATCTCAGCATCATTTAAGCATCTCCCCGACCGCCCGTCCGGTGAAGCAAAAACCCCGACCTCAATCCTCGGCGCCGAAGCGTGCGGGAAGAACTAAAGCGACTCCTAGCTGCCGGCTTCGTCGAAGAAGCCAAGTACCCACAGTGGCTATCAAATGTAGTCCTGGTAAAAAAGCCTAATGGAAGCTGGAGGATGTGTGTTGACTATACCGATCTTTGCAGGTAATCGTCAAAGGACTGCTATCCCTTGCCAAGGATCGACCAGCTGGTCGACTCAACCGCTGGGCACGCCCGGTTCTCGTTCATGGACGCCTTCTCCGGCTACAACCAAATCCGAATGGCCCCCGAAGACCAGGAACACACAGCCTTCTTCACTAATCAGGGAGCCTATTTTTATAAGGTTATGCCGTTTGGGTTGAAGAATGCCGGGGCCACTTATCAAAGGACTGTAAGCAAGATGTTCGCTCATCAGATAGGGCGGAACATGGAAGTATATGTCGACGACATGATCGTGAAAAGTCGGACGGGGTCAGCCCATCTCGCCGACCTGAGGGAAACTTTTGCTACTCTGAGAAGATATGGAATGCGCCTCAACCCGACCAAATGTGTCTTCGGCGTGACGTCGGGTCGATTCCTCGGATTCATCATACACGAAAGAGGAATCGATGCCAACCCAGAAAAGATCCATGCAATTATCGACATGCAGGCCCCCCGAACGGTCAGAGAGCTCCAGTGCCTTAACGGAAGGATTGCAGCCTTAGCCCGATTTTTATCCCGATCGGGAGACAAAAGCCTCCCCTTCTGCCGAGCCTTGAAGGACCCGAAGAACTTCCGATGGACCGAGGAGTGCGAGGAAGCCTTCACACGTTTGAAGCAGCATCTGTCTACCCTACCTCGCCTCACCTCGGTCTCCGCCCCGGAGGTACTCTATCTCTACCTAGCGGCCTCGCAGCATGCGGTGAGCTCGGTATTGGTCAAAGAAACCCCCGAGGGGCAACTCCCGGTTTACTACGTCAGTCACGTCCTACGAGGAGCGGAGGAGCGCTATCCCCCTATTGAGAAGTTGGCGTTCGCACTCGTTCTCGCGGCTAGGAAGCTGCGTCCTTACTTCCAGGCCCACGCAATTGAGGTAATGACTGACCAACCACTTCGCCAAGTTTTATCTAGGTTTGACGCGGCCGGGCGTCTCCTCAAATGGTCGGTAGAACTGTCCGAATTTGACCTACGTTATAAACCGAGGACGGCCATCAAAGCACAGGCGTTGGCCGACTTCATATCGGAGCTAGCCCAACTAGAAATGCAAGATCCGGAACTGGAACAAAAGGATTGGGTCCTCCGAGTCGACGGATCGTCCGGCTCGAAGGGTGCCGGAGCCGGACTTATATTGGAGGCTCCCGACGGACACACCTTCGAACGCTCCCTCCGTTTCAACTTCGAGGCCACTAACAATGTGGCGGAATACTGGCGCTTCAGCCGGCCTCGGCTAGCGGCCGAAATGCAATTAGGAGCTATCCACCTCCTTACCGACTCACAACTCGTAGCCGAGCAACTCAGTGGAGAATATCGAGCTCGAGATCCGACAATGTCAAGATACTTGACAGAGGTAAGGACCCAAACCGCTAATTTCTCCCGTTTTACCTTATCCAGAATCCCCAGGTGCCAGAACAGCCGAGCGGATGCACTCGCGAAACTAGCCGCGGGTCGGACTTGGGAAAATATCCGAGGTCGAGAGCTCCCCACCAAACTATAGCGACTACCGAGATGGGGCGAGTCCGGAACGTTGGTTTCTCCGGTCACGTGGACGCGGAGATGCTTTGAAATACAAGCGAGGGCGCCCTTCCTACCGAGCGACACGCGCAGCAAGGCGCCCACGCCGAACCAGGCCTGATACTGCGAGATCGGGAATCAACTCTACAGAAGGTCATTCTCTCGCCCCCTCTTACGATGCTTGGATCCCGAGGAGGCCGAGGTAATCCTCGCCGAAGTACATGGCGGGATCTACGGGGAGCACATGGGCGGTCGGACCCTAGCCTTCAAAGTCTTTGCGGCAAGGGCTATCGCCCACGCTATACCGAGACGCCAAGGCCTATGTGCGGCGGCGCTGTGGCGCGTGCCGGTACGCTTTCGAACCCCAGACACCCGCGGTCCCGCTCACATCCTTGGATTGTGCCTGGCCCTTCGCCCAATGGGGCATGGACCTTCTCGGACCATTCCCCCCGGCCCCCGGGCAGCGAAGATACATTCTCGTGGGAGTCGACTACTTCACCAAGTGGGTGGAGGCCGAGCCGCTGGCAGCCACCACGACACGACAGGTGGAGCGGTTCGTGTGGAGGAATATCATAACCCGGTTCGGCTTACCTAGGGTAATTGTCACCGACAACGGCCCCGATTTGCGATGCCGCAAAGAATGCGTGCGGCTCATCAGATACAACTCAGGTTCAGCTCTGTCGCTCACCCTCAGACTAACGGTCTCGCTGAGGTGACCAACAGGTCAATTCTCGACGGGTTGAAGAAAAGAACTTCAAAGGCCCGATCGAACTGGGTCGACGAGCTACCGAGCATCCTATGGTCCCTACGCACTACCCCAAAGCGGCCTCAGGCGAATCTCCCTCTGACTGACCTTTGGCACGAGGCGGTCCTCCCAGCCGAGATGATCGTCCCAACTCCCCGAGTGGAAGCCTTTGAAGCAACAACATCGGAAGAAGGAGTTCGGGCCGGCCTGGATTTGTTAGAAGAACGTAGGGCCGAGGCTCATCTAAAAGCCCTATCTTATAACCGAAGTGTCGCCCGGAGTTATAACAAAAGAGTCCGTCCTCGGCCCCTCGGGTTGGGGGACTTAGTATTACGTAGAGCCGAGGTAAGCAACCCGGTCCGCTCGAGAGGCAAGCTCTCGCCTAAGTGGGAAGGACCTTATCGTGTTGTTAAGGTCGTCCGGCCAGGAACACTCCAACTCACAACCATGTCGGGACAACCTGTGCCGAGGACTTGGAACATCCAGAATCTTAGAAAATACTTTGTATAAAAGTCCTTGCAATACGGTTAAGACCAGTCGGGAAAAAAGTATGTTCGATTAGCTGAAGTTTCGAGTACAAAATACATCCTCGAAAGAGGAAAAATACACTTAGCCAAAAAGATACAGACACAAAAGGTAGCCCTTAGGAGACCGCCCCCTCTAAACTATCATCGAAGGGAATCTCCTCGGGCATATCCACCTCCGAGTCCTCGGGACGAGAGGTGAAGGGGTTCTCCTCGACTGAGGAACCCGGGGGGCATGCTCGAAAGCGAGCCAGGGCCACCTTGTATCCATATTCGTATGATACCCGGCCCGTCCGGTCCAAGCCAAGAAGGAACCCTTCGGATTTCTTGTATTGCTCTATAGCCGCTCGTTCCCTCTCTGGTCGAAGGCGCTGCTCTTCGGCTAAAGCCCCCGAGGAAGCTTTGGCTTCAGCCTCCTTCGAAACTAGCTTTGCAGACAAATCCGAAACCTCCGTTTGCCGGAGGCGGTTGTCCAGTTTCTCCCTCCGCAGCAGTTTCTGTAGGTTGTCGGAGGACGCCTTTGCAGCTTCAAGTTCGGTGTTAAGGCGGGCCACCTCCTCATCCAAGTCAGACGCGCGTTTCGGCAAAGAAGAAGCGCCTCGGGGCCGGCGCCCGTCCGCGCTTCCTCCAACTGGCGACGCAATTCGAGATTGCGTTCGCCGAGACCGCCGATGATCCGACCAGCGTCGCGCGTCCGGTCGATTAATGCGGTAACACAATGAAGGTTCTGCATGGAACGAAGGGGTAAGATAACAACGATGAGTATATATATATATATAAACACTAGAGAGGAAATACGTACCCACGTCACAAACTTAGCCGACTTCGCGGCCAGAGCCTCCGAGGGGAGTGTATACAGATCCCGAGCTATGTCGGGATGAAGCGCTCCCCGGAGGTAGGAGACCGACGGATTCCCGCCGGCCCATATCCTGTCCCCACGCGTCAGCTCCCCCCACCGAGCAACCAAAGGGTCGCTCGCCTCCCCTGGCGGGATCTCCCCCATCACCCGAGTCAAGAAGGGCTCCTCCCCGCCCGGTGGGATCCGACACAGATCCCTCACGGCCGGTGCACGGGGGGCCTTCCCAGACACCGCTTGGCTGGGGCCGACAACCCCTTCCAGGACGGGCTGATCCGGACGGTCGATTTCCTCCCCGGTCAAGTCCACGGGACAAGGGCCCGGTCCCTCGGAGCCCTTTGTGCTGCTACGCCTGACTTTCTTCTTTAAATTGCTCCCCGGGACCGTGGTCGGGGAATCTCTCGCCGCTCGCTTGGGAGTAGGAGATGGGCGTGGAGATGAGCCTGCCGATTTCTCCCCAACTTGGAGCGCCCTCAAGTTCACCATCCCTGCGAGAAGTGAGAAAACGCGCGGGAATTAGAAGAGTGTGTCGGGAACGCACGCAACAAAATAAGCGGACCTACCGCGAGAACTCGGGCTGAGCCCCGCTTCGACCAACCATTCCTCCGACATATGGCGGATGGCCTGAGAGCTGGGGAGAATATCCCTCAGCCTCTCCCGAGATCGGGATTCTTCGGCATTCAACGTCGGGACCGCATTACCGATGGCCCTTGCAGACCACCGGACCCCAAAACCCCAATCCGCTTCAGTACGGATGTAAAAGAAGCGTGTCTTCCACCCTTTATTGTTTGTGGGAGCCCCGCTGACTCGGAATCCTTTCCGGGCGACTAGGAAGTATCCCCCCGACCCTTTTAGGAGGCGGAAACACGAGAGAAAAGGTTTGGTCGGGGACGATACGGCAAAGATAGTGGCACTCCCGAAGCGCTATAAGATAACGCCAGAATTAGGCATCACTTGCACGGCGAGATCCGCCCACGAGGAAAGGCAAGAGCGATGACGGGATGTAGAGGAAAGCGAAGACCGGCCTCGAGAGCATCGCGAGTAATGGCGAAGCCGGGAACGGGATCGTAAGCCCGTTGCCCGCCCGGCGCTTGAGGATGAATTCCTTCGAATACAAAAGCGCCTCCGGAGGATGCCTAGAGAAGAATCAATGAGGGTAGAGTCTTCGTCGTGCGGCCACATTAGGGCCTCTAGACGCAACGCCTCCTCATCGGACGAGCGATTCGAAAGCAGGAGGTGAAGGATTGAAACACGAGTAGAAGTGGGTGGCATGGAAGGGGAAGAGGAAGAGGGGAAGCGGCGGAAGAAGAAGTCATTTTTACTGACCTATGGGGAGAAAAGCCGACTGAAGCAGAGCAAAGGATGAAGGATCGGAAGGAGAAGACGACAGGGCTCGAGGCAGGAAATCCCAAAGGGAAAAAGCTATGGGGAACCAAGACTTGCCCCATTTAAAGAGGGACGAGTTCCGCCTTTTCGTCTCCCGGAATGAATGATCGCATATTGCCGCGCGTACCACCCACCCCTTTCGCATCGGGCAGTCCAATCGACGACATCGCATTAATGGCGAGATGACTTGCAAGCCACCCATACGGGTAACTGGGGCGGCATGCACCGTCCCCTCGATTCCCGTGGCCACGCATGGGCGGGTAGTCTTTGAAATGGCCCAAACCCCACTTATACATCCCGGGCGGCTGCTCGGTCTTCTCAGCTCCCTCGGTCTTGAGCGGCTGCTCGACCAACTCTATCGGCGGCATTTGCTCGGTCTTCGGCTCTCTCGGTCTTGGCGGTTGCTCGACCAACTCTATCCGGGCGGCTGCTCGGTCTTCTCGGCTCTCTCGGTCTTGAGCGGCTGCTCGACCAACTCTATCCCGGGCGGCTGCTCGGTCTTCTCGGCTCTCTCGGTCTTGAGCGGCTGCTCGACCAACTCTATCCCGGGCGGCTGCTCGGTCTTCTCGGCTCTCTCGGTCTTGAGCGGCTGCTCGACCAACTCTATCCCGGCGGTTTGCTCGGTCTTCTCGGCTCTCGGTCTTGGTCTTGAGCGGCCATTTGCTCGACCAACTCTATCCGGCATTTGCTCGGTCTTCTCGGCTCTCGGTCTTGGCGTTTGCTCGACCAACTCTATCCGGGCGGTTTGCTCGGTCTTCTCGCTCTCTCGGTCTTGAGTAATTTGCTCGACCAACTCTATCCCGGCGATTGCTCGGTCTTTCGGCTCTCGGTCTTGGCGGTTTGCTCGACCAACTCTATCCCGGTATTTGCTCGGTCTTCTCGGCTCTCTCGGTCTTGGCGGTTTGCTCGCCAACTCTATCGGCGGTGCTCGGTCTTCTCGCTCTCTCGGTCTTGGCGGTTTGCTCGACCAGCTCTATCCCGGCGTCTGCTCGGTCCTCTCGGTCTTCGGTCTTGAGCATTTGCTCGACCACTTATATATCCAGCGGAAGGGCTTTTTCGGCTTTCAGTATCACGAGAAGGGCTCTTTTCGAGGGGGCAATGTTATGGGTATTGAATGTGATGTGACGCCGGCTCCTGTGGACCCCTGCTCTCGACGTCATAGCCCTTCATCGCTTCCAGCGTGTGGCCGTGCCGTGGTGAGCCCGACGCCAGCGTAGCGGTAGTGGGTATTAAATGCGACGTGATGCTAGCCTCCGGGGACTCCACCCCGATGACGTCGCAGCCATCCCGCCTTGCCGCTGTCGCAGAGTTCGAGCCTCAGACGGCACCTTCCTGAGCCAACCCTCAGGTCCACGCCCGGGTCAATCACAGCCTCGGCCCGCAAGGTCAGGTCCGTATTCCATCCTCAGACGCGACCGGAGACCCCTCATTCGCCCGATCTCTATATAAGCCAGGGAGGAAGGTGAACAAAAGGGGGTTTTTGGCAACACTAGACCCGGATCATTCTCTAATTATCTACTTATCTTCCTCCGGGAAGAACTGACTTGGGCGTCGGAGGGGTCGGGCGGAGCTCCATCCGACCCGCCTTCGTGCAGGCTCTGGAGAGAGGCGACACTCGGCTCCCCTGGACCAAGGACGCTGGGAAGAGCTAGCGTCTCGACAGGCCCGAAACTAACCGCGACGACCTCGGAACCTCGGGACCACAACCGCCCGTCCTCCCGGTCACGGTAAAAGGTTGTTTTCCATAACAATGGGCATGAACGCCTCTTCCATGGATGAGCCGCACTACACCCACATGACCTTCTTCTGGGGCAAGAACTCGGAGATCCTCTTCGCGGGCTGGCCCGGCACCAGGGGCGGCATGTACGCCCTCGCTCTCGTCGTCGTCTTCGCCTTCTCCTTCCTCCTCGAGTGGCTCCACCACTGCCGCCTCGTCAGGCCGGGAGCCGGCCGCATCGCCACGGGGCTCGCCCAGACGGCGCTGCACGCGCTGCGCGTCGGCCTCGCCTACCTCGTGATGATCGCGATCATGTCGTTCAACGGCGGCGTGCTGATCGTCGCCGTCGCCGGGCACGCCCTCGGGTTCCTGCTCTTCGGCAGCGCGGCGTGTCGGAACACGCCGCTGCAGCCGGCTGGCGGCGACAAGGGCGATCTCCCGCCCGTGGCTTGCTGATCGTTTTGTGTGTGGTGTGACTTTGAAGTCCCGTGTGAAGTCTTGCATCCTAAGAAGTCCCAACAAATCCTACTTGTATAAGCCGTGGACAGAAGGCATTCGCATTCATCTATCAGAAATCTCTTTGTAACCATCGTGCATTTGTGATGAAGAAGAATGGTCGGTGGCTTGTGACCGACCAATTAAGACTGCAACAACATTTTTGCATGATTCATTCTGAAATAACACACATGCTATTACATTTTACATTTCGTTGAAATCTGCAAATATTGCGAGTGCTTTAGAATTAAACATTTTGCTACTGTTTGTCTACAATCATCAGGCAAAAAAAAAAAAAGATGCTAATCTCCCTTTGCTTCACAGTAGATTCCCAACACGGATGGATGATGTTCCACGTCCTGTAGTCCAATCGAGACAATGTCACTTTTGAGATGATTCTGTCACCCACTTTTCAGCTTAACTGCGTATTGACCAAGCCAGGTTTTGTCACTGGATTGCTTTTTTGGTTTGTCAAAAGCTATTCTTTCGCATAAAGCGAACTCAATGATCGAACACTTGTTAAAACATTACACATCATGCATGATCTCTAAACCTCCATGCAAAACCTCTCTCCTCGTGGACCACATTTCAAGCACCAACCAGTAAGCTTGTTTTAACAAAAGGCTAGCAGACTAATTTATCTGGACCAATTACATGGGTTTTTCGATGAAAGGTAACTCTCTGTATCACATCTACATTGAAGTATACTTCACGAAACAACTCAGTTGATCCGATGATGTCTTGCACTGTTCCTACCACATCCATCAACACCAGAATCACAGAGCTGACTTCCAAGCCACTCGTACGTTACAAGCGGTCTGAATCATGCCGCTGGGTTGGTCAACTCTTTTGAGCACATCAACATGAATATAAAGAATGATAGCTGATGCCAAAGACTATCCAAACAAATGGAGTCAACTTGATACAAATGTGTACTACCAGTTATATCTACATGGAAGTACGACCAAGTATCTCCTCACAGCTCTAAACCTGCTTTCGTCGCATGGGTAGCAGCATCTCACATGGAGAGGGCACAACATTGTGCTGATAGTTGCAGCTTCTCATCCCACAAATCCCATGAAGCCTAGATTGCCGTGGTCGGTAGTTACCACAACACAACCATAATAATTTTATGCAACCTCTCGACGAAGAACAATGTTGAAGAACATATCAATTGAATTCGGAGTTTTGCTCAGAGATTCACCTTCATAAGCAATATAGTAGCACAAAGATTGACTATATAAATATATTAATTTGATATATACAACAATAACAAGTTATAATATTCCAACAATTTGAGGCCAATTATATGAATTTTTTTCAGTCATTGAGCTTTGTGTCGATCAATATCTGTAGATTTGATGATTTAAGTACATTGAAGGAGTAGTTTATGACTTATCTTGAAAAATAAAGAGAAACGCGGTGATTTGCCACAGATTCTAGTTCATCGCATATGGTGCCTGAAAGAGAAAGGCAAATGTAATCCAGTTCAAATTGTCATCAGGGGGCATGAATACTGAGACATAGCGTGATCATGAAGGAGCAACTAACCTTAATGTTTCCTTTGTTCCTCGTCGGACTTTACAGCGAATTGTTGGGAGACCGAGGCGCTGATGAGCCTCGAAACGGTGACATCCAGAAAAACCTACAAACAGATTATCTCTTTTAGATATGCTTGAGTTATGGGAAGATCAGTATATCTCTTGGTAGTATGAGTACCATAGTAAACTCCATCCACCTCCAGCACATCAATCTGCAAGTTTTCATGAATTCGATAAGCAAGCATTTAAGCATATGTGATAGTTGAATTAATTGTCTACAAAAATTGAAAGAAAATTGAACAAGAGGATTCATTTTGTGCAAAGCACCATCTGACATTGGATCAATATCTGTGCATTGAACCTTCAGAAACCAGATGATTCATCTTACTATTCCAATGAGAATTGTCACACTATATAGCTCCAAAATCCAAAGGAGGTTGATCCAATTTGCAAGTTCATTTATTCTTTGGAATCTTAAACCAAACATCACTAGGAACTTCATAATCATTTTAACAACCATAATGTTACAATCTTTTTAGAAGTATATATAAATTGGATAAAGGTTGTGCTAGCATAATGATAGGAAAAAGTTGGCATTTGCATTTAATTTATGAAGTGTAACATCATAAGGTATTGATGAGGTAATGACAGATGGGTATATTATTCATCAAGTAGCACAAGCACATGATACACTTTTAGTTTCCCTGGTCTTAATCATATGAGTCATATTTAGACCCACACAATTATAAAATTTTAACTCCAAACTCAGCCAATTTGACATGTTAATTTTTCAAGTTAACCCAATTGTAAAAGATTTTGACTTTAGGGCCAAACTAGGTTGAGTAACAAGTATCTCTAGACTAGGCAGTCATTCAACTCTATCAAAAAATTTAAGCATGTATCCAATTTTTAATTTAGAACGATCAGTAATATGTTGTGGACCACCTTGACCACACCGAACATGCATGATGAAATTTAGGAGCATGATCAACCTCATTTAAATCCAAAGTTTGCACCCAAAATTTTGGAGCACCAATAACTACTTTCTACAGCCATTGTTTTATAGCTAGCAGTTTCCCCACTACATCCATATGCTAACAATCAATCGTAGACTAATTCCTGATTCCATGTTATTTTAGAGCCATTTTTGTTGGGTTTGGGACCATTGAACCTCTTTTGTCCATAAACTGAGTAAACCTTGATGGTGTCTTATGCTCGGTCCAGGAAGTTACTGGAACCCACTATAGAGAAAATGATGCTACAAGAGCATAGGTCAAGATTGTATAAAAACTTCTTATGATAAACACTTTCTAATTTGAAAATTGGGACCTTATCAAACAAGAAGAATCCTCTATGCTCCAAGGGACATCACTGGTATAGAATTTTAGACCTCATGTATGGCGTCATACAAATCTTGGAGAAAAGTAATTGAGCTGTCCATCCACTTCATTTTTAACCTCTCCTTTGGTTTTCCACTCTTAGGAGACTTAACTTCAGTGAAATTGTACTCAAAGTCCTGTTTGATTATATTAATATACTCAATGTAAATCCCCCCAAAAAAACTAGATTATTTAGTAATAAGTTATAAGCAACACTATATCTTCTCCTAACTGAAATTAAAGTCACCATTTTCTTGCTTGGGAAAACATAAAATCCTGGACCAGATGGATTCACACTTGAACTCCTCAGCTTCGCCTATTTTTCATAACAGTTTCATATTACTGATTAACTTTTTTTTTTTTTTTGTAGAGAATACTAGTTTGCAAAAGATCAAATGCACTTCTATTAAATTTATACCCCAAGGAGGAGAAAGCTACCACAAATGATTTTTATTCTGATTGCTTGGTACATCATATCATATCGATCTCCTAAATCCTTGCAAACAAAATCAAGGCCATTCTACCTGAGGTCATTAACAGCAGTCAAAACAGTTTTTATCATAAAAGTCTCATCCTGAAGTATTACATGGGTGTAAATAATGTCCTAAATAGCGACATAGGAATGGTAAACACAGAGCCATGCTTAAGCTTGATTTTGGAAAGAGATTTCATGTCATTGAGTGGGAAAACCTTTTTGGACATTCAAAAACATCAAGATTTTGGACTTAAATGGATGATCTGGGTCAAACACATGACCTGTGACGCTATAAAATCATATCCTGACTATTAATTTCATAGTAGGCACATCAAGGGTATGCTCGAATGGATCTTTATGCATGAAGTAGCAACCATTGCATCAAAGGATTGATTCAAAAGTAACGAAGCTTCCAACTTTTCCAGTATGATAATGGCATAGTATTTACTATTCAGAAAAAACAGATAAGGCATATATGGTTAGGCTCAAGGTACTCCTAACTGGACTAAAGATAAAACTGAGCCAAAAGGACTTTTCTACAGTGATTCCAACTTCACCAAAGGTGAAATGATTGCAAAGATCATCGGTAGCACGACACAAAGCCTATCATTGAAGCATCTCGGCCTTCTACTTCATAACATCAGATGACTACAAACAAAATGTGTTAGGATTAGTAAGTACTTTAGGAGTACTAATTAGATGCGAACTTCTTAGCGGAGTACAATTAGAATTCGACTAGGAATTCAAGTAGGAGACAGAGTCATTACTGAATTAAGATTTATTGATATAAATATGCTATGTATCTCACGACCAAGAGGGAGAAACATAGAGAAAACAATTTAGAGTGTCCTCAGGATTTTCTCTAGTGGATATAGGAGATTGAGATAAACGTGATGATGCACAAGAGATTCAAGGATTAAATTTGGGTTAACTCAAGACACATTTTTTATATTTATTTTTCTCATATAGTAAAGAATTTGACTTTGTTGGAACTTACGGTTTTATTGTTGTTGTAGTAGTAGTAAAAAATTTGATTTTCTCCGTTTGTAGGTCAAGATTGTCGAACCATATAAATATTTTGATAGCTTTATGATTTATTATTTATTTATTGGTATCTGAGATTTCTATTTTGGTTCCGAAGTCTTCTCTCCCCCAACAAAATGGCTATACCTACAAGTTGAATTAGATCTAGACCTTTGGAAAGTACATAAACTTAGAGGTCCCTTGTATGCTTTACCAATTTGCATCACGTAGCAAAAGAACGACAATTGATAATCCTAAAATAGTGCTTTTAAAGAAATACATTAAGAACCGAAGGAAGTTTCCTTACAGGTTCCTGGAGCCCAATTTGTCTGATGCTCTCCATGAGCTCCTTCACCTTTTCGGGGTCGTTCGCCCGCGTCCGCATCAGCGGCCGCCGAATCTTGCTAAGAGGTAGCTCCAGAATCGCCGGTCCTCCAGATTTAGGCTTCGAGAATGGAACCCCTGAATTGAAATCCATACAGGAGCAGGCTTAAAAGAAAAAGAACGGTTCACAAGAAGTGAAACAATAGACTACGCTCTCGATCAAAGGAGCTGCAAGGGCAGAGGGGGAACCATTGGAGGAAGCTCTAATCGGACGCGAGGCGTAGCTGCAGAGGGCGGTACGGGAGAGCGAGACAAGGTTCGCCATTTTTGGCTCTCTACTCTTCACATCACACGAAAGAAGGACTTAGACGGGCTCGCGGAACTCGATGCCCCCGAACGAGCGATACTTTCACTGAATTTGGGAGGGAAAACGTACCCACAAGGTTATTGGATGGATAGTACGTGTCATTGTGAGCCCCTCTGCACACCGCCTATATTCTTCGAGGTAAGCAGACGAGTACGCTGTGGCAAGTGACACGATTACTTTTAACCGGTTCATATTGATGGTCGTCCTTTTGGGGACGAAACCGGTTTACCCTCTCGTTCGAGTCGTTCAGCCCGCGATTTGATTGGATGAAGTACGTGGGCCAGAGCGTTGCCCAACGAGGTTGTAGACCGGGTGACGAAAAAAAATTCCGCGGGCGTAAATGGGCGGTTGTGTTGGACTCCGGTTTGACAGTCTTGGTGGCATTGCGGTTCAGACCGGTTCATATTTTGTGGTTCGGCCGCGAATGCGTGCGGCGATTGACTACTCCTTGAAGGAGATGTTTTGCCACGTCGAATCGAAATCTAGATCTGTTTAGTTAGCATGAATCGAAAGGTGAACTCATTAGAAATCAGGAGCCAATCCCAAGACTATATATTCCTTAATAAATTTAATATTTTATAATTTTAGCAATGTGTTTTTGGGATATTGTTACGGTGAAAATAATATAATTGAGATGTCAGTGTAATACAGCGACACGTCGAATTTAATATAATCAATGTGATTGAATTGTATGACTGATGAGTTGATTGCACATGACAAATATATCGGTTTCACGTGGAAGATATTTCGACTTCACATGATTGATGTATCAGTTCCACGTGAAAGATATACTGGCTTCATATGATCGATACATCAATTTTATAGAATGATGCATCAACTTAATGTAGTTGATCATTCATCATCATCATAGTATATTACAGACTCCTTCTAAGGAAAAGCTAATAACCTATGATCGATGAATGTCATATGAATAACAATTATGTAATCCTGAATTCAGCGTAAGTTGATGATAATTACGATCAAACTTCGCACCCCTATTACTGTATAAACCATGGTCCCAAGTACCAACTTTAAAAGGGAAATGCACATGTATGTCCAAAGATTAAGAACAATTTAAATCCGACTTATTTAATTAAAAAATTAATTTAAGCTTCGGAACATTATTGGAAGTGCCCCTAGCATAGTGTTACAAGGTTTAGATGCCACTCAAAGGAGTTCACTATAAGATCGACTTGAAAAAAAGATAATGTTGGATCCGAATCGTGTGTGTACAATAATAATAATAATAATAATAATAATAATAATAATAATAGTAATAATAATAATAATAATAATAATAATAATAATAATAATAATAATAATGAAACTCAAACAAAATCCTTCCTATTTTAATGTCCAATGAGGATATGAATATATTGTGTATTTTACTTTTATAGTATGACTTTTGACGATACCATGTCAGTGGTTAAAATACTAAGAATATATCATCGAAGTGTTATCATGTAGCGTTGATATATTAATCATATGATATTGGTGTTAATCGTATCATCATTTTCTTATCATCGATTTTATAATCAATCATTCTTATTTATATGCTTTCAATAATGTACCTCTAAAGGTATATATATATATATATATATATATATATATATATATATATATATAACTTAAAGAACAAAATATGTTTCTAAATCACTATAATAGAAACATAATAAAATTAATATGAAAATAAAATTATGTACCTCTAACCATTATTGTCGAGAAATTTTTACTATGGTTTCTCTTAATATTTTGATTATTCTCAACTCAAAATTCTCAATTTAGATGGTATAGAAAAATCTTAAATTTTTTTTTGAAAAAAGATAAAGCCAAGGGACCAAAATCTCATTTTATATAGATATTATCCCATCATGAATATTTATTACCATCAAATTCATAATATTTAAGAATTAATTTAGATTTATAATATTTGAACCATAATTAAAAATTTTAATGATAGTGAATAAAAATTTAATAATAATGATTAATTTATAATGAATAAAAAATAAAATATTTAAATCATAATAAATAGAGAAATGAATGATAAACTTAATAAAAATAGTTATATTCTCTAAAATCAATAAAAATCAATGATAATTAATAAGAAATATATATATAATGTGTGAAGGTTAAGAAATAACAGAAGAAAGACTGATTAAAAAAAATCGAAGTGGTGCTGATAACAGACTACACAAGTGTAAAGTTTTTTAATTCCCATCGAAGACTCGTCCTGTCCCGATTATTAAATGTGCGACATTTCAAATCTTGTTCCGAGACGTAAACTAGAAGACCAAATCGTGGCATCTGGCGATGCCATCTCTGCTGTCGCGTATGAAGAGATTAAGCCGAGCCGCAACATCCGACGGTGGGCTGCGGCCGCGCACGCGGGACGTGGTCGCAATCTACGGCCCTTTTCCCTATTCCGCTGGCGACCCGCAACCTGTGTGGCGCTCCGCCGCCCCTGAAATGGCACTGCCCCGCCGAACACGTCGCCTCCATCCCCCCCGCAAGAGCTAGCCGCACACGGGTCCACCCTGCAAAACATGTGGGCAGCAGCTGCTTCGCCCCCCTTATCTCCTCTATAAACCTCCCAAGTCAGCGACGCTCGCGCCGGCTTCCGCAGACAACAGCTCGTTGTCTTCCAGCTGCCGCCAATTCCACCATCTCAACAAGACAACCTCTCGTTGTCTTCTCTTTGCTTTCTGCTGGCCCATGAATGCTTGGTCCGACCTCCCGATGGAGCTTCTCGGCTCCATCCTCGAACGCCTCCCCGTTGCAGACCGAATCCGCTTCGCCGCCGTCTGCTCCTCTTGGCGCTCCGCCTCCGGCGCCCACCTCTGCTGCCCGCCCCCGCCACAGTCCCCCTGGCTCATGCTCCCCTTCAACCCCACCTTCACCCGCACCGGCTCCGCCGCCGCCTTCTTCAGCCTCGCTGACCGCAAGGCATACAGGCTCCCCCTCCCCGACCCGCCCGTCTCCGATCGCCTCGTCGTCGGCTCCTCCCACGGTTGGCTCGTCACCGCCGACGCCGACTCCGAGCTCCATCTCCTGAACCCATTGACGGGAGAGCAAGTCCGGCTCCCTTCCATCGCCACCTTCCCCTTCGTCGACGTCGTCCGTGACGAGCGCGGCCGTGTCACCCGCTACTCACTCTGCTTCGGGGACGACATCCCGCCCGAGCCGTTCGAGCCGGACAGGCTGAGGTACTTCTGCTACGAGAAGGCCGTCCTCTCCTCACCTCCGTCTCGCTCCTCTCCCTCCTCTTCTTGGGGAGGCTACACCGTGATGCTAATTCACAACCCCCTGTTCGGGCTGGCCTTTGCGAGGGCCGGCGACGAGTCCTGGACGCTCATCGACACCCCGTCGCTATACTGGGTGGACGCCATCTGTTCTTCCAGCGGGCAGTTCCTGACGCTGGGTTCCACGGGCAGGGTCGAGGCTTGGGACCTGGACGGCGGACCCCTCCCCGCTTCCACCCTGGTCGCCCCGAGCTTGGGCTTCCTCGACTGCTCCAAGTACCTGGTGGAGCTGCCGCGGGGGCAGCTGTTGCAGGTGTACCGATGGAAGGACCCGGTGCAGTCCAATTGCAAGTGGGAGCCTCGCCCGCTCTACGTGGAGTGCGTCACTACCAGGGTGAAGGTGTTCAGGTTGAAGGTAGACGATGCCAAGGGATGCGTCTGGGTTGAGAACGAGGGCGAGACTTTGCAGGAATTCGCGTTGTTCTTGGGGAAGAACAGCTCGATGTGCATCAAGGTGAGGGAGTGCCCTGAGCTGAGAGGGAACTGCATCTATCTCACGGACGATGGCTCGTGGTCGTATGAGAAGTGCCATGAAGTGGTTCCAGATGTGGGGGTGTTCGACCTGAAGGAGAAGAGCCTCAAGCCCTGTGGTGGCTATAATTTCCAGTGGATATGGCCTCCTCCCGCTTGGGTAATTCCCACTGTGACCTAAAAAGAACACGATTAAGTAGTACCTTGATACTTCTTTTGTATGCAATCAGAAGTGTGACTGCAAGTTGAAGAGCCTAAATGCATGACGTTGTACACACTTTAATCATGCAAAGCTCTGTTTTGCACTGTGCTTTCAAGGTTTTGCTCTGTTTCAATTTAATTATTGGCTAAAAGACTGCCTTCCAAAATCATGTTTTGGTTGTTGATCTTCATCGCCGAGAACAGTCGACGGTCCCTGTATCTTCTGCACCGTGCTGGTGGACCGACGTTGTGTCGCCGGTGCTGGTGCAGTGCCATGCGGGCTCTGCATCCGTGAGGACGCTGATGAAGAAGGTCTTCTGTGCATCGAAAAACCAAGCGAAGGAGACGAAGATCGCTTGGAGAAGTTGGGACGCGCGGTTGCCGTCGGTGTAGCGCTCGAGGGTGTCGTCGACCGACGTTGGTGACGGCTTCTTTGCTGCTCCAATTTGGATGCCGGACGGGTTACACCGGGGAAGAACGGATGCGGGGTCAGCCATTTCTTCCGTGTTTGATCCAGCGAGAGATGCAGCATGAGACGAGGACTCTTATGTTATCAGGATCTTATGGTTCAGCTCGTCCGTCTAAAGTGGGGAGGGCAGAGTAGATTAGGACTCATCACAGAATCCGTCAGCATCATCGGCTCACGCGACGTTGCAGCCGGCAGAGCACTTGGTTCAATCCGTAGATAACTCTGTCGGACGGAGTTGAAAGGAACAAACCCAACCGGAGGAGGCAACGTAGAGTTTCCGGCGACTCTCCCTCCCATATTTAAGTTGTCTCGCAAAGAAGACGAGGCATGGCATCTTTTGTTCTTTGGCTGTGGGCGACAAATGAAACCTGTATCTTTTATTCTTTTATTCTTTGTCTTTTCATTTTCGTTCATTCGACCAAAAGAACCTTATTTTTATTAGGTGCTTTTACATATACCTCTTTTAAAACAACTTATTTTTCTTATATAATATATAGCATATATGTTTATCTAAATATTAAGATCCTGCATGCGGTTGAGAATTATAGCTGCCGATAATTTATTTGAGTTTAAAATCTATATATGAATATAAATAAAATATCTAAAATACTTGCATTTCTTTTTTTATTATGACATCATAACAAATTTTTTTTCGTATAGTAAAGTTAATTAGAACTTCAATTAACAGTTAACAGAGCTTAACTACAAGAGTATACATGTTTTTTAGATTTTGCAGGAATATATTCAGAACTATAATTTAGAGAGGTGAATACAAAATTATTGAATTTGAAGGAAAATTTGCCCTTTTATTGTTTTTGACCAATTCAAGAATAAAAGTATATTATAATTATTTCTATGTCAGTAATTAGAACTCTTAATCAGTAATTAAGAGGTTTGGATTCACATTTTTGCTCAATCTTGATCCTCATAGACATTTTAGATGTCTTGGCTAAAGATTCATCCTCTATGTTAAACTTAAAATTTTATGTTGCTCTCAAGTTCTTTTAATTTTATGGATTTTTTTTTCTAATTATCAGTTGACTTTAGAATGTTATCTAAATAACATATTCCTAATCACTATTTATGGTCACAAGATGTTTAGGTTTCAAGTTTCATGGGCTTCAATAGAAGCTACATATAGTTTTAATCTAAATCAAGTAATAAAGAGATTAATAAACATAACATAATATAAATGT
This sequence comes from Musa beccarii, assembly GCA_024322285.1. Classification (NCBI taxonomy): domain Eukaryota; kingdom Viridiplantae; phylum Streptophyta; class Magnoliopsida; order Zingiberales; family Musaceae; genus Musa; species Musa beccarii. The sequence goes on from CM044395.1 coordinate 47,347,116, forward strand.
TTGATAAAAACATAGGTATCAGAATCAAATTGGACATCAACATGACCCTTGATAAAAATTTAAAAATAGTATAAATTTATATATTATGTTAAATAAACACTAAAAAATATACAAATAATATAAATATAAATATTTAAAATTGTATAATTGATTTTATTATAAAATTGTTATATAAAATAGCATAATATAAAACTAACAAAAACTATAATTAATAAATTAAATAACAAACACGGTCAATTCTTAGATTAAAATACGAGATTACCACAAGCCATAAATTGACCGTTCATAAATTACCCGCGTCGCTACCTACTCTATTAGAGGAAAATTTCTGTGGGACTTACCTGCGGATGGCATTGCTATCCGCAATGCCACGGCGGGTAACGACTCTGGGAAGTCACAAAAGGGGATAATATGTTTTCAGGTACCTAAGTTGCTTACATCATTGGCCGTTGATCAAAACCCTTGTTTTTATCATCTTCCTCTTTTGGATGGGCACTACCGACTCGGGAAGCTTCGTCCCACCCTCTCGCCTTTGCCATTCCCCCTCTTCGTTATCACGCTCCTGCTAGAAGCCCTACCCATCTCCGATTCCGACGCATATATCCTCGCCATGAATTCGAAGCCACAAATTGGCCGCGTTCTCATGAAGAATTCCGCTCTTTCGCCCAGAGGTAAGGCGATGATCCCTCATGGATCACGCACCATGGTAAATTTGGTGTGTTTCATCTGCTATCTGATCATGTTCCCGCTTGATTCTTTCGTTAGGTTGTTCTTTATGAACGATCACCCGAGTTAGCGATCGTGCGCGCAGTGGGATAGTATTAAGTGAGGAGGTTTTGAATTCCTGAAGCCGTTGGATTTTTCTGCGTAGGGGCGGGGAGATGTCGAGTGGAGAAGTCAGGAAGGTCTCCCGTCAGGATGTACAACTGGTAAGGAAGCTATTCTTGATTTTGTTCATCTTCTAATATGGAGTTCTCGGTTTCCTGTTATCTTGGTTTGTAGCTGTTTATGCTTATTCGAGCATTATTTGGTTATATGGTATTTAAATTGCTTCATCGGAATAATAATCCTAATTTTATAACCTGGTGCTATGTGAACTGCGGTTTCATTTAAACAGCAGATTATTGATTGTGTGCTGAAGTACTGCTTTGCATCCCATTCTTCTTATCGGCTGAATTATAAATGTGTTAGGTCAGATGACATGATGTCGGACAAACATAAAATGTGTGTGTTTCACTTTTGGTTTGTTATTGTACTAAATTTCTACGCAATGTTTCAGTTTAAATTATTTTTTCATTTGTGGATTGAAGGAGCTCTCAAATACTTATGATTAGTGAATCCATCAACAGTAATTAACATTTGGAGCAGAACTTTGTATCTGCTGTCTCTGGACTAGTATGGTAGACTGGGGCGAAACACTTCTTTGGTATTAGCAGCCAAGCACTTGAGTCCTTTAAGACCATGTAAAATTGATAAAGCTTAAGATATATGATTGCGGTCAATTTGGCTTGATGGTTCAGCATTGTTATATCTTTTTAAAGCCATACAACTTTGGAGCTTCGAGGGGTTGTTTGGTGCAAACAAGTGGTCTATGTAAAAAAGATCCTTTTGAGTTACTACTTGTATTTTTATTGAATGTGTTGTTGGACATGGTACTCGTAAGATAATGGTAGGAAATATGTGGGATAATTCTCAAATTATCCTGATATTGTTAAAAATGATACTCTTAAGAATAGTTAAGATATTTGGAGGTGCTTTAGGATACTTCTTCAGAGAACTATGTTTCTAAAATGTTGATCTTTTGACTCTAGGCCAGAGTGTGAATGAGAATGTGTTGTCAGTTTGCTCTTGTTGGTGTGTGTTCGGAGTTTATATTGGTAGAACAACACATATCACATACCCTTGTTCAATGTTACACATGCTTCGGAATGCTAAATACCAAGTTGTTCTCTATTCTTTTTCCCATTAAAAAATCTGTATTAATGTTGAACTAAAGCACACAAGATGTAAGAGATCATCAGTGTCTCATATGCTTGGTTATGCTACGTGTTTCATGTGGAATTTGCCATTATCTATTCATGCTTGACTCACTATGTTGGAATTTGACTGCCTCGAGCAATATTTGCAAGTATCTGGGGCCAGGAACATGTCTTGCTAATACACTGTGGTTGATGTCAAAAGGTTATTTTAACCAAGCCTTGGCTGTGCTCCATCTCTCCGAGGATCTCTGACATCACTACTTCTAATTAATGCCTCTCATCATATCGGTGCACTAGCATATCTTCTCCAGAAACATTCAAAACCACCATTAACCTGACATTCTGAATAGAATTTTATGCTTCTCTATTAATCATCACCAGCAAATGTGATTTTGCTGGACTGCTATGATGCCATATGTGACTCTTATCCGTCTAGTGTTAGTTCAGAAGCTTGATGCGCAAATGCATGAGTGTCATAATCTTTTAACTTTTTTTTGTTGGTTTTTTAAGTTCATGTTGCATTTCTTCTTTTCTGTTTTTAAGATGATAAGAGCATTTAGCTCCTTGTAGAAATATCTGCTTTAATTACAAAAGGAATGTCAACATACCCTTTTAAGGCTTATTATGCTAGATAATCTATTGCCTGCTTATATCTAGTTTAATTTTTTTTACTGAAACAGGGACGCAATATTCTTTCCAATGTTTTTAAAAATTTTCAGGTTCAGAATCTTATTGAAAGGTGCCTGCAGCTGTATATGAACCAGAAAGAAGTAGTCGATACTTTGTCTTTCCAGGCAAAGATAGAGCCTAGTTTCACAGAACTTGGTAATTTCACAGCATATCATCTCTATCTATTGAGATTCACCACGTTGATAATTTCCTATTAAATCTTCTTTATCCAATCCAAATTCTTTAATGTGGGTTCAAAACAATATATTGAATATACGAGTATGCCATAGAAATCAGTTGACTGATTCACAAGCAATCCAATATATAGACATTTTATGTCCATGCAGACCTATCATACATATGCTCATAAGACATTAATTTACATTCTACGTGCTCTCATGATTTTATATTAAGAACGGTGTTTCTAATATTTAAATCTTGTAAAGTTGCATTATTGTGTATTAGATTGCCCTTTTGGCTCTTGTTGGATGCATTAAGCTCTAAGCTTCTCTCCTTTTTATTACTCATGTTAACTACATCAACAAGAAAATCATGAAATGAGTTGAATATATGTCTCTAGACATTTCAGGTGCATTAGATCACACTCAATGTTGCTTATTTTTCATTAAAGTTCTACTTTATTTAGGGTTAGAAAAATCCAGTCATACTGACCAGTATTTACTGGTTGACTGCCTCCTCTGCTTTCTCCTCTTTCTCCTCTGCTTCTCTTTTTATCCTTCGCCTTCTCTTCCTCCTGCTCTTCTCCCCTTCTTTCCCTCTTTCTTTGGTCCATGCTGACTGGTACCCTGATATAGTCCTGTGTCTGTGTGTTGGTATCTACAAGAAACATACCAAGGACTGGTATGGGACTCAAATTGAAACTTGAAACTGTAACTATTTCTCTTGATCAGAATATATCTAGAGTAGAATGTTGACAAAATCATACTAACTCAATGATATATACCAAAAATGTTGGCATGTGAATATATGTTTCTTGCAAAACTATAATTTTGCATTGATAGTAAGACACCAATATGGTTGAATCCAAGGTTCGTAATTTCGTATCGTATCAGCTTTTCGAGCTTTGCTCAATACAGTATGATATGGGTATACCAAGCGATATGTCAGGATGTACCATTCAATATATATATTATATAATATAAATAAAAATAAAAATCAATATATAAAAATAGAAAAATAGTATTAAAAAAATAAAAAAGAGGCATATGCTGCTTCGGCGATGTCGTCTCCTTTTCTTCTCCTCATCGTGTTAGATGAGGAGAAGATGACACGACAAGGAGAAGACGTGGTCTTCTCCTCATTTGCAGCATTCGGCGAAGACGTTGAAGGTCGCAGACATTGCTGGCCTGTGAAGAATGCAACGAAGAAGAAGCCGAGCTGTCACCTCCTCATTAGCTCCTGGATTTGGATCGTTGAGGGAGGGCGGCGCCAGTGATTAAAAAAGGCGCTCGGGCGCTCGCCTAAGCGCTCGGGCGAGGCGAGGCGAGGCGAGCGCCGCTTCACTTCAGGCGCGCGCTTCAAAGAGCGCGCCGCTGGCGCTCGCCGAGCCAGCAGCGTCGGCGCGGCGAAGCGCCGGGTTAAACCAGCGGATCGAGCCGCCGCCGCCGCCGCTCCGTCGCCGCTTGCATTGCCGCCGCCGCGCCGCTCGCTCGCTTCTTGCCGCGCCGTCGCTCGCTTGCCGTCGCCGCTGCTTGCCGCGCTGCCGCCGCTCGCTGCTCGCCGCTTTCTTTGCCATCGCTCGCCTTGCGCTTGTCGCCGTCGCTCGCCGCTCGTCGCTCGGACGTTGCCGAGATGTCAACGGCGGCGGCGACGCCGCCGAGGCGACGTCGCTCGTAAAGTTAAAAAAAATTTCCTATTAAAAAATGAGGCTCGGGGACGTTGCCCGAGCCTCGGGACGTTGCTCGAGCCTTCGGCGACGTCGCCCGAACCTCGGTGACGTCGCCCAAAGTCTTAAAAAAATAAAAAATTGATTTTTTATTAAAAAAATTGATTTTTTATTTAAAAAATTGATTTTTTATTTAAAAAATTGATTTTTTTTATTTAAAAAATTTGATTTTTTTATGTTAACAGTATACTGTTAACAGTATACTAATAACAAAATTTTTATTTATTAAATTAATAATATATTATTTTAATTTTAATATTACTAATTTTTTAATTTAATAATATATTTTTATTTAAATAATTATATTTTTAATTATATTATATATTTTTATATTTTAGCGCCTCGCTTCGCTCGGGCTAGCGCCTGGGCGAGCGCCTAGCGCCTCGGGCGATTTTAGACCTTGGCGCCTTTTAACGCCTAGCGCTTTTTAAATCACTGGGCGGCGCCAAATCGGGAAGCATCAAGGTTTTCTCGATTCTCCCTCTTCTTCGAGCGCCTTCTTCCTTTTCTCCCTTGATGCTTCTTCTTTCCTCACTGCAGCCAGGTTGATACTGTCTGGTAGCGAGCAATCCGCGTACCGATCTACTGGTGGTCTGGTACATACTGCCCAGTACGGGCATTCGAAATTAAATTCCCTAGTTGAATCAAGATTTTAAATACTGACTTCAACAACTTATTGGACCAGTATGGTACTAAGATAAAGAGCAGCATACCAGGAGGGTTATGGTTATACCACCTCATATCATTGAATGACATGATAAAGAAAAGGTATAACAAGATTTTTGAGTTATATGCTCCATTTTATATCATGGGTCAATAATTTATTGTTTATACCATGGGTCAATAAGTTGACTGATTCTTGTTAGGACCAATCCACAATCTTTGAACAAGAACTAGAAATTTGGATGCTTAACAGAAAACCATGACCATTGCTGGGGGGTTGGATGTGGCTGCGGAAAAACTAATCAGATTAACTGCAACAGTTAGTTGTAATTATTATATTTTCTGATTTTTCATTGTATTGCAAGTCTTTTCTTTCAATGCAAGGAAACTTTTAAGTTGTATAAAATAATTGTGCATGCTGATCGCATTTTATCATACATATTTTTAACCATGAACTAATGGAATAAATTCTCATGACTTTGCAACTGCTTATTTTGGTGAATCTTTTTTTTTTTTTTGGTGACATTGTTAGTTGATAGCACATTTGATGCATTTGCATCCTGGTATATGCTAGTATCTCTTAATCTTATATGACTAGATTAATATGCCTAATCATAATTAACTAATTTATGAAGTGACCACTATGTTATATGTGTTCTGTAGATATTCCTCAAAATTTGCATACCAAACCGTTGGTAAGAAGAATTTTGAAGTTACACCCAGGAAGCCTATGGATCTGGATTCAAAAATCTTATTTACATTTTATTCAAATTTTAATAGTTATTCCTTCTAATGATTGTCAATCTTTGGTTGTTTTACAGTTTGGCAAAAACTTGAGGAGGAGAACCGGGAATTTTTCAAAGCATATCATATTAGACTGATCCTTAAAAACCAAATACTGCTTTTTAATAAGCTCCTTGAGAAACAGGTTGAGCTTATGCAGAAAGCATGTTCATCTGAAGTTGCTATCTTACCAATTCCAAATGCCTCCAATTCTCCTTGTATGTGCATTTTAAAATTTGGCTGCTATTACCTTCATTTTATTATTGTCCTTCAATTCTATTAATTATTTGTCTGGATTTTGCTTATATTTCATAGGTATTGTCGCTATATGCAATTAGATTATATAACTTTTTAAATACATGTTGAAAGCCAATATGTAACTTTAATAACATACTTTGTAACCTCGAGGCCTGGAAAACAATTTGATACTAGGTAAAATGGTACTGTTTATAATAATATCTAGGAAAAAGAGTCATTTTATAAGTGTTTTTAAAAACATTATGCTCTAGGGTCCCAAAATGCTCGAGACGCTAGGCGTCTGCCTCAATGAAGCGAGATGCTCCCAAATATTAAAATTTAAAAAATATATGTACTGTTATATTCTAAGCAGTGTTTTAAAATGGGGTGAAATTTGAGGTGGGTGATAACTGCCAAGTAGTGTTTTTTAACCATCGTTATATTCTAAGCATCGTTTTTATATCAATGTAATGTTCCTGCCTAGATGAACTATCTCCTAAAAGTGCACCACCTCAAGTTGGTGTAGCAACTTAATCGATGAAAGACTATTCCTTATAAAATGAGAAAGAGAAGATTGAGGAGATGGAGAAGTAACCGACAAGGCTGTGGAGGAAGGTGGGTGATGAAGGTTTAGCGGCGAACTAAGCTGCAGATGGCGGCAGACGAGCAGTGACAGTAGTTGGTTCGATTGAGAACCAGCTAACTTGCCCAGTGGAGCCTAGGCTTGAAGTCAACCGAGTTGGCTCAGGCGGGTGCCTGAGCGAAGCTTTATTGAGTGTCTGATACTACTCATATATCAAGTTTCTATAGTGAAACTTATCCAATATTCATATCCACACCCATTGTTATTCCAGATAGCAAACGCTGATTCAAATATGAACATGTGACAATAACCATCCAATTCCATTTGATACAAACGTGATTTCTAAAGGATGATTAATGCTACATAGTGCCATGAGAAACAAGTGTGTAAGGCAATGCGGCTGTGAACAAGGGGATCACATACAGAACAGAAGTTAGATTACAATCTGACTTGAAGTGATTTTCTATCTTCTTTCAAAGTTTACATAATTTGTTAAATCACTTGGTTTTATTGATGAGTATTGAACCATCAGTGTCATGATATTATGTTCCTATAGATATATCTTACTGCTATCACCTATTCCAGTGCTTCAAACTCCTTCATGCTATATGTCTCAACATGCGTCTGCATCTTCACGGCCAGATGGCATGTTTTATAATGGAGATTTTTCAAGTGCTCTTGTAAATGGTAGGTCATCAGAACATCAAGGGAACTATCTTGGCAGTGATTCATCAATTGTTGCTGGAATTATGCATGCTTCGACAAGTTTGGTATCTGCACATAGCTCCAACATGGGAGGGATTTCTGGACTGAGTGAGACAATAATAAAGTCAGAGCCTAACTATTTAAACAATTCTGAGTTTCCATTCGTTAATGATAGCATCATCTTGGAAGTACATCAACCAATTGGAGATGCTTCAGGTGGATCCTTTGGTAACTCAGAATTGACTGGACAACCGGCAAACAGCACTCTCCAGGACGTTGATACACCTTCGCTTGGATTTAGTCAGATTCCCCGAAATTTCAGCTTCTCAGATTTAGCAGATGACTTTACTCACTGTGCTGGTCTGTTTTAGTCACCTGACTTCTAAGTGCAATCTTTTTGCCCTTTTTTGTGCTTTGTTTTTCTAAAGGTATATATTAATGTTGTATTCTTTTGTTCAAAGATATACTAGAGAATTATGATAAATCTCCTTATCTTCCACCTGATTCAAGTAACTTTCTGGACTCTCCAGCATCAGAATTTAAAGGTATTGCTTTGCTGTTCTTTTATCTGTCTCTTTTCCATATTCATTCAAATTTTCCATGTTGAATTGAGATTTCCATATTTTTCTTACTAACTCTTGTTTAGAGGACACTAGGAAACTAGACACTATATCTGAAGGGGTTAGTTATGATGGCTTTCGAAGTGACTGACTGAACATATAATGTGTTTTCCTCCCAAGGTAACTTTCTACAGCCTTCATTTTCTTTCTCTCCTTTTCTTCTCTCTTTTTTTTCTCCAAAAATAGAGACAAAAAAGAGGCACTTTTATCACATCAATACTGCATCAAACTTCAGATAACTGCCTATGGTTTCATATTTTCTATCGTGTAAACCATTGCAAATTTGTGGAGGTTCCCCTGTTAGTAAAAAAATTTATTTACATTGAGTGCATGGGACAAGCATCTGACTTTTCTCTGATTGATTATATAGGATTGCACAATGCTGTACTCTACAGTCACAAATTATTATATCGTGACTATGTCTTCCTGTTCACGCTTGATTACATCATTTTAAATGACACTACTAATATGCAGTATTGTGTGTTCCTATCAGATATACTGTTTCTTACAACATGCAAGTACATCTTATGGCAACAGTGAATTATTTAGCGTCCATGTATAATTAGGTCTTCCCACGAGCATATATATTTAATCTAATGCTATTTGCTGATGTGACTATGATCATGGGATGACAACGGGAGCTATACTGTATGTTAGTTCTTACACATTTGTCAAATTCTTCTGTAGGTTGACTGGGCATCTGTACATATGGGATTGACAGGCTCCTTATTCTTCAAATTTCAGTGGATCCTTCTCAAGTAGTTTACTTCACACATTTTAGACAGTCACTAATGTTTTCTGCCATTGGAACTTTCTGTAATGATACTTGTAGTTGAGCAACAAGTTAATTTATTTCATACACAGCATGCTATCGATGCAATGTTCTGGTCCGTAAGAGAGGCACTCTGATGTTGTCTTTGCATTGCTAAAGACCTGGGTGCTAATTTCCGTGTGTCAACATATCGTGTGTCCTGTTTGTTTCATACACATCATGCTGTCGATGCATTGTTCTGGTCCAGCCACTCTAATTGTCGCTTCTGACTTAGATTATTGTTTGTCATTCTTAACTACATTTCTAGTAAACCTGAAATTTTGGATGAATGGTTAAATTTTCATTGGTTGATGCAATTTCATCAAGATGTATTGGTCCTTGAGCTTTTACATTTTTATTTTTCTGCTATGATTTGCCAACATGATGTCTTAACAGAAAATTCAATCTGGACTTTGGGTCTGCTTCATCCAATGACTCGATTCTGGGGAAGATGGAATCCGAACTAGATCAACTGGAGTCGGGTTTTGTGGAAGATGGAATTAGAACTAGATTGACTCGAGGTGGTTTTGGTTTCAGTTATGGAGCTGTTGGTTCTGGTTGTAGATGGTTCTGGTTCCCAATTGGAATTGATTTTTTTAATGTTTTTTGTTTTTTAATTAATATTTAATATTTATCAAAGTTAATGTAGTTCTCTATGCACACAATGACATAAATTAAGTAATCTTTTGCCTTTGATTATTTTTTGATTGATAAACCAAATAAAATTTTATTACCTTCTTGAGCACGTTTGGCTCATTTGTTCCGTTTTGATTCAATCATCAATAAATAGTTCTCAATCGGTTTAGAAGTTATGCATGAACTGGTTTCATCCAATATATATCCAAAAAAATAGGACAGATTTTTATCCAAAAAATACATGAATTAGTATTAAAGGCTTTCATCAATGCGAGGAGTTTGGAGCAAGCAAATTTATGTAGTTTTATTTTTAAATATTTAAAGAGATTGTTTCGAGATTTAAAAGATTATTGAATGACACATCCACTATGTTTATAATTTATTTAATAATAATCAATAAAATTAAATATTATTGGATGATACGTTCACCATTGAAAAATTAGAAAATCTGAAATTAAAAATTAAAAAAATCTGAAATCGTATAACTGCCATCTATCTCAAAAGAAATGATTTGATAAATATTAAGATTGGAGTTTGAATGATCGCTTAGGTCCTTTGTCCTTGTAACAATAATTATTTTCCTCTATTAATTCAATCACATTCATCAACTTAACTCATAAATTAAAAAATTGGGACAGATCATCTATTATAAATGATACTATAATGATCATATTTGTCAATGAATGTTTTTCTAATTTTTCTCGTTTTTCACTAATATCAATGTTTGAATATAAATAATCATAAGTACCCAATTAATCGTGCGAAGTATCTATGAATATCAAAAATAGAAACAAACAAGATAAATAGGTAGAATAAATTTAAAATAGTTAAGTTTCATATTCTTCATTATACTACATCTGCATCGACGTTGACACAATTATCGAGTGATTCTTTCGCTGCTTTGCATCGGCATCGACAATTGTTGAGCGGCGAAAGGGTCACTTGGCATTTGCATCGGTATTAATGCAGATGTAGTGAGGCGTCACTCAGCAACTATATCAGCGAAAATGCAAATGTAGAGTAGTCCTTCAGTCGCTCGGCAATTGTTATCGTCGACACAGTTGCCAAGTGGCGAAGGAGCCACTCACTACATTAGTGTCAACGAAGTTGCTGAGTGGCATCGCTCTGCATCTGTGTCAATGTCGATATAGATGTCGAGTAACCCTTTCGTTGCTTGGCAACTGTGTCAAAGACGATGTAGTGAGCGACCCTTTGTTCACTTTGCATCTGTGTTGGTGTTGACGCAGTTAACGAGCGATACTGCTCTACATTTGTATCGATGTCAACGTAGTTGTCGAGCAGTGTTACTCTGTATCTACGTCAGCGTTGACATAGTTGTCGAGAGGTGCCGTACTGCATCTGCGTTAGTGTCAACGTAGTTGTTGAGCGATGGAAGGGTCGCTTGGCATCTACATCTACATCGGTGCCGATATAGTTGCCAAGTGACACTGCTCTATATCTGCATTATTGTCGATGCAAATGTTGAGCGATCCTTTCACCACTCAACAATTGCATCGGCTCATCTTTCATTACAACTTTTCTCATCCACAAAAGCCACCCGCGATCTCAACGGTGCTGCCATCCACCTATTGGAAAATCTGTGACGATATCATATATGCAACGGAAGAACAAAAACAAAAAATCATAGATTTCCTATAGAAAAAGGGTCCTTATCATCATGAAAAAGTTGGTATGCAAAAACCCATGAAATTGAAAAACTACACGCAAGAAAATTACTTAAGGAGATTATATATCCTTGAATTTCTATAGATCTGTGGGACTGTATGAAGGAATTCAAGTATCCTCCTCTCTAGTAGTGATCTACATGGTAGGGGCTATGATGACGCTCCTCAAATCATTACTCAAAAACTCCTCGCTGCTCGCACCACGCAATCAAAGGGTCGACCCTTCTTGTTGTCCACATACCCCAAACTGGGGCTGTTGGCTGAGGAGGAGAAGGGGAGAGGAGAATAGGAGGTGGCTGTCAAAAAGCCTTGGCCTATAGGCCTTTGGTTCCCTCCTATTTATAGAGGTCTTTTGTCAATTTAACCATAATAGATCATGTCTTATTGGATATTGGATATTCATCCAATTACCCAAGCCTCGATTAGTAGGTCTCTACCCAATAATCTCATATTAGATCTTATTGGATCTCATCTATAAGATCCAATAATTCAATGGTTTAATAGATATCCAATAAGATAGGGGTTCCGGTGGTATCTTATATCCGAACCTCTACTAGTCGTAGCACCTACCATATGTGTGTGACCCTCTAGGCCCATTATCGAGCTAGCCGTGAGTCATACATGTCAGAACTCTTTCCGGCTTAATGAATAATAATGTATTCGACTCATCGACTACGGATGTACTAGGCCACTACGTCATAGTCCCGAGACGATACAGGGGAATCTAATCCTTTGAACCATTTATCTTCAATTACCATGTATCTATAGTCCCTCGTCGATCTAATATCCTAGAGATTACATATCGAACATGGTGTTGTCTGGCCCATACGATCTCTCCTCGAGTCTTGCTCTAATCGATTTCTCCCGAAGAACTATTTCTCTCTCAATCCGAAGAACAAGAATTTATCTAAGCAAGAATATATGGGATATTTCTCTTATGATACCAAGAGCGGATGATCCTCTGTCGACACTTAATATCCCTCATAAGATTGGCTACCACTACCGATAATTGATTGTGTTAAATCTGAAACTTCCAAATCCATAAGTATGGTATCAAAGAGTGGAGTACTCAAACAGGACATCTTTGATGTCTCAAGTCTAAGGACCAAATACACTACTAGAACTACAGAATCATTGTCTGGCAATAATATATCATCAATCATCTAGCATTCCATGAGCGGATTAATCAGTGAACTCATTCTCCAATGAGCACCTGCATTGTATCTTTAGTATCCTCACACAAGCAACTATGAGAGTAGTCATCTTCATCATATGGTTGAGTATACAGTACACCAATCTTTCTGGTTATCTCGATGTTCCTCTCGGGCAACCTATGACCATGATTATTTAGGGTTTGTGTTTAAAGATGAATCGATCTTATTATTGTGACCTTATCATGATTCGATTTCCATTGCACATATTCATAGACATCACAACATATACAACATGCAAGATAAAATGATAAAATATTTAAATAATAATAAGCAAAAAAAGTATATATTGTGTTATGTGATTACGTGATTGACTTGCAAGACATCTACGACTAACACCACTACCATTGATGTTGTATGCGACTATTAATTAAAACGTTGAAATTATCATTTTATCTAATAATAATAATCAAAAAATATATATATCGTGTCACGTGTGTCATCACTCACATGATTGACTTGTAAGATACCTATGACTAGCACTACTACCATCGACGTTATATGCGACTACTAATTAGAACGTTGAAATTATCATTTTATATGCGACTACTAATTAGAACGTTGAAATTATCATTTTATAAAAGATCAAATTAAGTTAGCCTTTTTTTTTAACGTTTGAGTAGTGTGTGGATGAGTAGTATGGGGAACATGTTTCCGATAAGATTTAAATTATTTTGATAATAATTAACTAAACATGATTTTTTTTTACCAAAATTGAAAAGGAGACATTCAATGGAAACAAATTTTACTAATTACTTTGTTTTTTAGCAAAAAAATAAAATATTTAAAAAGTGTTAGTTGTGTACCCGAAATTAGAGATATTAAAATTTCACTTGGCATAGCAATATGCATTCAGAAGGTTTGGTGTGAAGAAAAATGAAACTGAGGGAGCATTTATAGAGTTTTTTTTTAATTTGTTTTTCCAAAATACCGTCCAACTAGTTATTATTTAACTATTAGAAGCGACAAAATTATCTTATCAAAAGTTTATAATTTATATTTGTATAATATTGAAGTTATGAAAATATCATTTCTACTTTATTTTCAATAACATGCAGTTCGATAACAATAAATCATGCTCCACTTGGAGTTGTCAACAAGAAGCAATAAATCAAGTACAAAGAAGGAACTTTACGTCAATCATGCCCCATTTCGAGTCTCAAGCAGCGAGGAAATCGAATTTGCATCTAAAACATTTCCGAGTTCAATAATCAGTAACAGGAATTATGTATATAGACTTCTTTGTATCCTAATGCCTACTACTTACCAGGTCAGCTGGCTTAATGTTTGCACTTCAAAAAACACAAATCAATTTGACGGAGGAATTCAGTCTGCCCATGGAGCAATCACGCTCACACAACAAGAATAGAAAAGAATGGAACAAGTGGTGTAAAACCCCGAACCTATTTGGAAATTTACTATACAGTTGCCAATGTCAGCAAACAACTAATTGAGAAGATCGACAAGTTACGTAGGCCGAGGTGATTGATTTGGCTTGGTTCTTTCGATGACAAAATGATCGACCACCCTCACTGAGTTGATGGGGTCTGGGCCCGAGGCAGCTTTCCATTTGCTAGGAAACCGCCTGTGATGGCTGAGTTGCTGCGGCAGTCTCACTTCTGCATCCCATTCAGGATCCAGATTCCAACTTTTCGGAACCTAATCATCCAAAATACGATCATATGTCATTCTGAAATGCACATTCAATTCAATGGTGGCTCTTCATACCCATCTAGAAAATAGGGAATTGGAATAAATTCTTTAGGAACTTACACAAGTATGCTAACTGCAGATATGGTAATGTGGAATGCAATCAAAATTTGATTATAATAAAGAACTATTCAGAGCGTTGCAATCTCATACGGAAGAAAAGTCTCATGAGAACACCGTTGGAAAATGCTTGCGGATCTTTATCGTCATCTAGCTAGAAACACTAGTTGCAACTGCAGGCCCACTACGTGCTGCACTATGCAGATAATGCAAATTTTGATATGACAGAAAAGATCTCTTGGAAAGCGGAAATCAGATGTCCAGAATCTTACTATGTTGACCTGAGCACATCGTAAATTACTTTCTCAAAAAATCTGAGAGGTAATTTCCTTCTTTATGTTTCGATGTTTTATTCTTTTGTGTGCATTGGTTGAGTTTAGCAAAGTAATTTAAGAATCTAGGCAAGATTTGATCCCAGGACTTCCTACAGTTGAGATTTTAATTACCACAGCTAAGCCAACACCCTCATTCTATGTTATATGAAAGCCTGATTTAAATATACCTTGTCAACTGCAAGGGTGAAGACCTCAAGATCGCCATCAACAGTAATGTGAAAGCGGGTGAATGCCTTGTAATTTGCTATCCGAAGTGAAGAAAAGGCTTCATCAAAGTGTATGTGGAACCAATTGACGCAGATGTACAAATAGCTCCCAAATATAAGAGATACGACGGGAGTTGAAAATACCCAGAAATAAAGGAACACAGAAGCATAGTAGATGATGGCACTGCCACGGGACAAGGACTCCATACCACTATTGCATATGTTACCTCTAGTGACAGCCATAACCTGTAAAAATTGACAGCAAAATTATAATGATGAAGCATGAAAAGTGCCCTAGTAAATAATTGATATTACCTCCGGAATATCAAAGGCAGACATAAGGTACTTTATGCATGCAGGATACAAACCAAATGTCCATTTCTCCATGCGAGCACGAAGTCCAGTGGGATCTGGAAAGTGCTCAATTTCCATAGCCCGATACCATTCATAAAGTGTGTGATAACCTGAAAGAAGGATGTTCAGAAAAGCTGATAGTTAAATAGACAACTCAAAGAATGGCATTACGTGTTATTTCTCTCATCCTAAATCGGCTGCCTAATTACTCGAATGGTTATTATGATAGACACCACTTTGCACACTGATTTTGAGAGCTTGACAAAATTAACATAGTTAATCTTTAGGCAGAGAAATAATTAATAACTATGTTGTCTGTAATAACAGCATTCAGGAACATTATATTTTGCAATCTGAAGGCCATAATGAATGTACTGAAAGGAGCAAGTGCTTCCGTCTGGCAACTGGTACAACTTGTAGATCTTCAAATCATCACACAATAATTTATAGGCCACTGTTTTTATAACAATATGGCTTCCCATCAACACTATGTTCATTTCATAGATACACTTAATTTTTGTCAATCAAATGATTTATCTATGGATGATGCTACTCGCAAAGAAAAGGAAAAAGAATATTTCGGCACCTGAAGTCGCTAGAAGATGATTACGAATACATATCTCGATTCCCAACTCTAACAGTAACATTAGGATAAATGAAGCAACCATATGTGCAAGAACATGAAGAACCCCAATTAGAGCACGTCTCTTTCGTGACAATTTTGAAGGAACAAATGAATATGATGACATCATCAATATCAGAGTTCCTGCTGAAGACACATATGAATATTGCAACATGTAAACAAAAGCATTGCACAGTGTAGTCAAGAAGCTTTTCAGACGACCCAGCCAAGAATCTTCTTGCAAGATCCGGATGACATTACACTGCAATTTGAAACATTGAATGATGAGTTCAAAAGATCTCATGTAGCTACTATGTTGATGTGTTCAGTAGAAAATGCTGAATCTGGAAAATACAACTGCAAAGCTCTATACATATAAATAGACTAGAAGATCATGTGATGAATATTGATATGTCATTCATAGCTCTCCGAAGTTTCTTCAGGAACCTCACAACATAAGATTTTCTAAACCCTGTTGAAGAATTTTGCATACTTGCATTCGGTTCATGGAACTTCATAAACTTGACTAGATTTAACTTTCTATGATAGGCATACAACTGTACAACCACTTTTTAATGTTTCATCATAACTATTTTCCAGGTAATCTGCCGCAGTGTGGGATGAGCTTAGATGTCAAAAATATCAAGTTGCTATAAATTTTAGAAAGATAATCTATG
Source organism: Musa beccarii (assembly GCA_024322285.1). NCBI lineage: Eukaryota > Viridiplantae > Streptophyta > Magnoliopsida > Zingiberales > Musaceae > Musa > Musa beccarii. Next base: position 47,363,568 of record CM044395.1, read on the forward strand.
GTACAAAAAGAAATATTTTAACTCCCAAGTCCAAGAAAAATAATCAAAAACTATTATGAGCATACTAACTGCTAGATATTATTGAAATTACATGAAGCTGAAGAAATAAATATTTGAAGACAACTACTCATTATGATATTTGAATTGTTGATTTCTTCACTCAAGTATACCGACTATCTGCTGAGATGATGAAACTGATGGTACTTTCTAGAGTAAAACATATTCTAATTATTCAACAGAAATGGAAGAGTAATTATTTTCATGCTGTTGATTACCATAAATTCAGTACCTGTACCAAACATCTTCCATTAAGAAGATAAATCCCTTGGTAATATTGCTTGTTCAAATGCCATAAGATAATTTTTAAAGATGCCACTATCTCATTCAGTGTCCAGGTTACTTTATGCAATCAACAGAGACGTAGTTGTGTGAAATACATTGTTTGGAATAACAATGATAACAAGATTCACAATTCAATATTGCTCAAATTATAAATAAAAAAAAAAAGAAATAGTGAGACAACAACACCTGTGGGAACATGGAGAAGACCAATACGAAATAGATAACACCACCAATTATATCAAACTGCCAATTCTTCTTGCGGAATTTTAAAATGTTACCCAGTGCTATCTGAAAACAGATAGTCAAGTAAATCACACAATACAGTTCCAAAGAAATAACATAAAGTGAAAAAAAAGACAGCTTCGCAACAAGAGGCAACATACTGGCAAAGTGGCAATTGTATAAGGAGGTCAGGTTGAAATTCTTTGAGCAAAATAAATGTAAAAGCTAAAAGAAAATTTTTGTTTTACCTTACTGGAATCATCAAAAGATGGGTATGTAGCCTTGCTGTCATACGCTGCACCATGAAATTTGCTGAAATTTTTAAAAACATGTGTAGGATGCAAAAAGGCCCCACCACAACCATTTACAAGAAGGTGTTGCACATGAACAGGCTTCTCTGATGAAACAACAGAATGGCGCATGTAATGATGCAAGTCTCCTGCTATTCGAAGTTTACATCTTCCCTTCAGGTAGTCGCATATTAAATGAGAAGCATTCTTCCCAGTAGTCTCATTCCAGTACCAATCAAGGAGCCAATTTGGTTCATGTGTCATGACAATAACAGAGTCATTCTCACCAATCTATGGAGACCTTGGCAGAAATAGAAGAACAAAAATAATAAATCGACTTTAATATGCAGAAAATTTTCCATGTTCATAAAACAAATTATAGAAAGATCTTAAAGCAGCACTTCAACAGGAACACAAGTAGGCAAATTTGTAATATGGTTTTCATTTGCATGATACAGAGAGGTTGAGCATTTCTAAAACCATTCAAGGTGATTTCAGCATGTCTAAAGAAGATCATTAAACATATTAGTAAAAAGAGGAACAAATCTGTAACACCCCGATTAGTGCCATATCGGAAGTGGGCAAGATTAAGATTGACTTATAAAGGTCCGATGAGTGTAATACTATCAACTTCAGCTTAAGCATTTTGGCCAATGGTTTAAGCCAAACAAAATTGATATGCCAGTTAGTCCATCATGGTGAGAGGGCTCGAGTAGGAAAGGACTGCCCATGAATGAGGCTACGTCTCACATGCACCATGCTAGGGCTTGATCTGAGATATGCTGAGCTTTGACGATGACGCCAAGCTTTTGAATAGGGGAGATTGTAACACCCCGATTAGTCCTATATCAGAAGTAGGCAAGATTAAGTTGACTTATAAGGGTCTGATGAGTGTACTACTATCAATTTCAACTTAAGTATTTTGGCCAGTGGTTTAGGCCAAATAAAGTTGATAAGCCAATTAGTCCATCAAGCTCGGGTCGTGACTTTTGATATCAGAGTCAATCTAATACTCGAGCATGGTGAAGTTGCTTAAGTAGAAAAGCGCTGCCCTTGGATGGATTCAGGACTCGTCATAGCATGGAGCTACTATTGGGCTACATTTCGCATGTACTATGCTAGGATTTGATCTGGGCTATACTGGGCCTTGACGATGATGCTAAGCTCTTGAGTTGGGGAGATTGTAACACCCATGATTAGTCCCACATCGGAAGTGAGCAGGACTAAGATTGATTTATAAGGATATGATGTGTGTACTATTACTAACTTCAACTTAAGCATTTTGGCCAATGGTTTGGGCCAAACGAAGTTGCTCGGCTAGTTAACCCATCAGGCACGGGTCATGACAAAATCAACATAAAAACATATGTATGTATATATGCATATAACTCAACATAGTTAAGTTATATATATATGCATATATGTATATAACTTAACTAGTACCATTGAACCAACAGTTCCATGTTTAGTCCATTACACTGCAAATAGCTTTCATTGGACCTGACTGGTTGCAACCTAGATTAGACTAACTCCTTGGTCAAAATAGGAAAAATTTGTATATGTATACACCTAATGGTATGAGCCCAGGGACACAGGACAAAATGTAAGATTAAGGTAGCACATTATCCTCAGGTTGCCACCCACACAATCTCATGTTTGTCATTGGTAGCCCTTGAGGAAGGAAATGAGTAATTTCTTAAACTAAAATTTTTTTTAGCTAACTTCAATTGGAGTTTCTACGAGCAAATCATACATCAAACCCTTTAGTGATTTTATATAAACTATTAAGTCCCACATGTAAGATATAATAACAGAAATGGCAACGATAAAAAGCATACCATAGGTGAAAATTGGAAGAAAAATGTACCTTGTCTTTACACAGCTCTGCAAAAAACTTGAATTGGTACACATCAATGTCACAATGGAGAGCCAGATCAAGACCAAATATCCACCATCCCTTTGGAAGTTGCAAGGCAAAATAACTTTTCTTCTGAGGCAAAAGCCACCCACCTAACCAGCTCTTGTGACATATGTATCTCATGAAAGTATGCAGACCATCAAACCAGTCTGTAAAAAGAAATGTAAATCTAACATCAATTTTGATGTCCCTTGGCAAGACGACATAGTGCTAAATAAGCTGCATTTTTAGTAGCTAAAATCAAAACCTCATGTGGAAATAAAATAACATTCCTATATGTTTTCTTATGAAATAATAAAATGCCAGATGTGAATGATGTTTAGCATTTTTTTTGTAACTCATGTGATATATGGTTTTATTTAAAAAGTACCATGATTTCCAGGAATTATGAAGCACTGAGGTCCATCATACTGATGCAAGTCTGTTATTCCAAAAGGAATCTCTGGCTTAATTAGTGCTATATGCTCAGCCTTATACCAGGGCGGAGGCTGCAGAGCACTCTCAAATGGACAGAAAAAACGCTTCTCATATGTAAACATGGAAGGGTTAGGGTACCTGTACAATAACCAAATTAATTACGCAAAGCTTGAAAAACTTAAAAATTTCTTGAAAACTGAAACCATCAGTAGGAACTAAATATTTTCAAAGATTCCAACCATTTGTGTGATCTACCCTTCAGCTTTTTTTTATCTCAGATACGGCTCTAATATTTACTCATTGGCATGAGAAATATTTATCGATGCAAATGTGAGAATTATAAAGACATTAAGTATGGAGACATTCTTATTTTATCATGAAAAGTTGGACAACCAACATTCTATGTGCTTTTCATGCACAAAAAAATGGATATATTTTCCAAATCAGAGAAATTAGCATCAAGCATCCACCTTAGCTCGTCAGAACGATTATAACTATGGATTCAATATTGGTTTAATGCTTATAGTTTTCTACTCTAAAATTGTGATAAACAAAAGGAAATGAATATTTATGCACATCACTACATGCAATGTAGTAAAAAAAAAAATCATATGCAACATCTCTCAAGATTAGTCTATTTACAGCAGCATGAAGCTTCCAAGTCTCAAGCAATGAGTGGCTCAAGTTTGATTATCACAATAGCACCAATCTTGGACTGAAGCTACAATTTAAATCTTTTAACCATTAATTCTTATGATATTCTTCATCCATGGTATCATGACTAATAACAGTCTAACCACCGTTAAAACTCAATGGTCTCACAATGCTAGACCATATATGCACAAGAAAGCATTTGTCATAATAGTCCTAAAACAAGTCATTCTTGTGCATACTCAGGACCAAGAACATTGACATAAAAGTTGTTATTAACTTGTGTTGTATGGTGTGGGTGTACCGCTAATTGTGCTTAAAAGACAATAAAGGCAGCAATTATAACTAAAATAAAAAAGTTCTCCACTGTTCTTAGTTTTTCTAACTTGACAATTCATTTCCACATGGTGAAATGGTCCTGCTTCATCTACCCCTTATACTCTACAACTCATGTATCATTTCTAATTTACAAAGTCACCCAGGACAATCGACACGGAAGTTGTTGTTGCTGACTAATCTTAATTTTATTCATCATTGTGTAACACATCTATTATAGACGTTTTAACAGTCAGTTAGCCACAGAAACTGATTTGCATTCCGCATCAGAAGTTAATTCGAGTCACTGAAGAAAGACAAATCATTACAAGTATGAATAATAATATATCAGTATTCAAAAAAACTGACACTTCTATTGCTTAACTTTTGAGGCCAATATCAGAACATAATGTTTGTCTATTGCTTTCAAGTAGAAAATCCTGCTACAATTCAAGAGTGCAAGAGAACAACATAAGTTTAGGTATTTTATATAGAATTTCTGACAGGCTTTCGGGGTTCAAAATACTATTAAAGCACTAATCTCTAAAATTTGGCTTCAGTTGATATTCAGATGGTTTCACTTAATAAGTGGATCTCTTCCAATAAATGGAAATTTTTTGACTTAAAGATCATAAGACAAAGATTAGGCCAGCTTACGCTAAATCTCCTCCAATAAGAAGCAAGTCTCCACGTGGAAGAGCATACATGGGACTATCGGTCTTAAGCTGAATGGAAGGTTGGGCTAATAATCGAGCCACTGCATATGACGAGTTTCCACCATCCCCTGTGTCTGCAACAAAATCAAACCATAGCTCATCTCTTTCATTAAGGTGGTCGTACAGCAGATCACCATCTTTAGCCTCATCAGGAACTTTGTTCATTGCAGCCTGGTTCCATCATAATGCATAAACTTGTGAAAAAAAAAAAGAGTTTTCACGAGCATTGAGCTCAGATTCAAGAGGAACATTTTTAAAGAGAAAATTGCATACAAACTAAATTAAAAAATAATGAACTAATCATGAGAAGTAGATTAAGACAAGAACAAAAAACTCGTGATGTCATAATCTCTTATAGAAGTTGTAGTTTACTTGAAACTTGGTCAAGTTGACCCAATTAGTTGATTCATATGAGTATATCCCATTGGACTCATTACCAACCCAAATCAGTCTTTGCATTATACTATAAACATTGATTCCAGGAGTAGCAGTCAACTTCAAAACATAAAATAATGCACTTGACATCACATCAATTTGAAAGTTGAAGAGTTATAAATTTCTCAAAAATCAAACCTAAAAATGAAGACTGATAATTCAAACTAATGGATATAAGAGTATACTGCTCAATTATATTCTAGTAATTTGGTTTCCGATCACTTGGTCACTCTGTCATTTAATCTATCTGCAAAGGTTTAAACACTGATATCAAATTTGTTGTTTGCCGAAATAATTTTTCTGACATAGTTTTATGCATTCTGTTACCCATTCTATGTGCCACTGCTACATGTTTAAAAATAATAGATGAGTCAATGCACATGGCTTTCACCAATGCATTTAGCCAAGGTTGCTTCCACAATTTCAAACTTTGGCCACCCTGTCAGCACTAGATGTTTGCATCATGGTTCACCTTACTGATCCGTACCAGTATACCAACCAGCCATCAGTATGATACATGCCGTATCGATATACCGACATATGACATGGCCGAGCATACCAACAAACCGATATGTACTGCCCGTACCAATCTTTTATCGGACTGATACATACCGTCCATACCAAGCGGTATGCTGAGGTACGGCAAACCTTGGTTTGCATATCATTTAACATTTTTTTGAAGATGATGGCTTCGATTAAGTCAATACAACCACATATGCTTCCAAGTTTCTTTTCTCAATTTTCAGCCTGTGATACAAAGTAAACTTAGTGAAGTATAGCATATCACATTTGGGAGAAACAGCATAGGCCAAGTCTCATATGTATCTAATAAATTTGGCAGAAAACAGATATGTGAAATCAAATATCACTTGTAAGCTAACCTGCATCATGCGCATATCAAATCGACCAACAAAAAGGGTTACAGATACCAATAGATCAAACATTGTCTTGAATAAATCTGCTGATGTCCTGTAAAATGCATCAATAACCAAGCTAACATCTTTGTTAGGATCCCAAATCAGAAAATCTTTCATATTTAAGAAAATCTCACCCTGAATACCAAGGAACCATATCCAAGAAATCAGGTTTCATCTGTTTTTTCAACCTTTCATACTCCGAAAGTGATAGAGGATGAGTTAAAGCCCATCTGTTAAGCATGGATGTTGTGTTAGTATAAGCTAAGAAAGAATAGTGAAACCAAAATAGTAGCATCAACACTTAAGTAACAAAAGTTGTCCAGCATCAAATGGCCATGACACCCACTGGCTTAAGATAGTTTGATAAATATGGTCAATGAGCACAATGCCTTTGACTAATGGAGATCAAAGACTCAAGCAAGTTTCAATATACTCAATAGGCAATTCATATATCTCTGGATCAAAAGTAGACCTAATCTGTGAAAGGTTCTATTTATGCAAGGCCAAGATCCTGGAAACTAAATTTGTTCCTCCAGAACTTTCTGAGATAACAGATACATTAAGACATACCCAGTTGATCGCTCCACAACATAGTTAGCTATGTAGAGGCCAATGAATGTTGCCCATAAGGAATATAAAGGGGAAATTTCATCTGAGGGACCAGCACATGATCCACTGCAAACTAACTGGAGAAATGCATGATTAGTGCAATTGGATGTTGAAACAACAGAAATATTTGAAGTTTGAAAGGAAAAGTTGAGCATATTTTTCACATAAAATCATTATACCTCCCCATAAATTACCCACTTTGATAGAAGAGGGTAATCACTGGCAGATCCAACTGGAGCAAACCAAGATGAGCATATTTGATCTTTTAACTCATACATATGGAGAAAGTTTGAAAGCCAGCTGTTGCCATCTTCACTTTTCATAAATAACATGGAATAGAAAGAATTTCTTTGGTGCAAATATTTGTCTCTTTGAATAGCACGATTACCACAATGGCTATAAAAAACACAGCACGCGATACTTATAACCTGTAGTAGGGAAAGAGGCAACACCAACCAAGTTTACGTCATGAAGGATTTTAAATAGAACACAAGTTGATGACTAGAATATGAAAAGTACATACGGCACAGTTTTGGATAATGGTGAAAAATTCAGGTCTCTTTCCTGCTACACGAGCAACAATCCCAACATACCAAAGGCCAAGAAAAATAATATGGAAGGCAGTAAGGAATACAACTGATGAAACGTATATAGTGAGAAATAAAGAGAGATTCATTCTCAAATCCACCCCCATAGACTGAAAACTAGGAAGATGGTAAAGAGCTGCAACAAATGTCCAAACAACATACCTGCAGCATGATTAGATTGCTAAAGTGTAAGACACTCGAATAGGTAAAGCTATGTTACAAATCAATCAAAAGATGAAAAGCAAATCTTGCCCAAGAAGAAAAAACTACATACCAACGGCTAAAGTTGGAGTAACTTGGCTTAATTGTCTTCCCAATAAATGGGGATGAAAAGAAATAGAAGAACCCAATCAAACAGAGGTACATAGACCACCACTTAACATTACTATCCAGTTTCTGTATGAGGGTATGTATGTTATCAGACGAGATGAAGAATAGACATCCCACAACTACTGCCATAATAGTATGCCTTGAATGTTCATGTGGATAAGGATATGCTGGATTCAAAATTGTACTAACTCTCTCCATTTTAAGTGTATCCAGCAATGGGCTCATAGATTGCTTATTATTTCCCATCAGACAATCATTTTGCACTTCAAATTTCTCCAAACACTTCATACATTTGCCAACAAATAAAGAGCATGCAACATCTTCCACAAAATCCACCAAACTGCAAGTTTAGTCCTGTACAGAGAATATCCAAATAAATGATAAATACATGTCAACAAGGAAAGAAACCAAGAAGTATAAACTCTATCTATTTCCTCCGGAAAATATAATTTTACCAACAAAATACTATTCCAAATAATAACAAATGCATAAGCATTTATGGCATAGAAGGTGAATTATAAAAGAAATAAAATCCTAATTTCTTGACGTATGCCAGACTGTTCTTAAGACCTGCACAATAAGCAGCTTCAGAATGTTTCATATTCCACTGTTATACTGGTCATAACACGTTTTGGAAATGACAGTGGTTCAGTCAGCAATAAACAGCAAGCAAAACTGCCTTTGACCATTAGATGAAACCACATTTGCCAGAAACTGACAAAACCACAGAATAACATGTCCTAAGGAGCACAGAGCTCAAGTTATAAAAAGGAAAGTAAAGTATGAATTACAGAATCAAACACTGATGAGCAAAATGTTGATTGTACTTAGAGAGCATCGGTTTTGATTTCGTCACGATGTTAATGAGGGAGATAGAGCTTTCAACTCCTGCAGCATGCTCGATCGTGTGCCTTGGACTCATGTTCTAAGATCAATAGACACCCTTACAACTATGAAGTATGCAACAAAAACTATGATTTAAGGAAAGCTTCCAATTGAAGGTTTTCCACGCCAGGTGCTTCAGAGAACTAAAGGAAGCTTCTCTTTACATTGGAGTTTTGGACATACACCAAACTCGTCAAAGAGGAAAATGGCCTGCAATCGAATCCAAGATGCACAATTCTTCAAAGACCATCTGCCAGTAAATATATCATTCTAGCCTCCTAGACTACCAGAACAATGACCAACTTGCATCAGCCATAGGCATGCACACTCCAAGTTCACAATCCAAGTGAGATGCATAAAAAAGAACACAAAATTTTTAACATGCTCCTCGATCTCCAAAATAGAAAGAGCATTCTGCCTCCTGGCGCTGAACACGTTAAAAAACTGCTTAACTAGATGCTATAATTGAATTTTTGCAAGAAAAGAACCAACCACCGAGAAATAGGAAAATCAATCATGACTCTCTTGATGAACGTGATGCCAAAACTCATCCAACGATAACAAATCCCTATAAAGAAGCGCGACGCCTTCCATCGTCTCATCCGTAAAAAGAAAAATGCATGCGGAATGCGTCATCTACACGCTTGATCAAGAACACTAAACGGAAACCGATCGAGAATACAAGCATGACCCCAAAAAAAGCCAGAAAAGGGAAAGGAGAGAAGGGACAGATTCTAATTTTTGAGTGCGGGGAAAGGGAAGAATACCAGAGAGAAGGGAACGGAGATGGAGACGGAGGAGGAGAGGCGGTGGGAGCGAGAGAGGCGTCCGGTTTGGGAATCACCCGAATAGTTGGGGGTGGGAGGGAACTGCAAGCGGCATATTCGCCAATACATACGCAGCCATAAAGTATCGATGCCTAATGTCAACCCAAATACCAGACGCTGGTTCAAACCCCCCTTTTCCATTTCTATCCTTCCACAAGCTTTCAAATACCATATCTGCCCCACAACTTGCAATATTAACACCAAAAAATATCTCATGTAAAATAAATGCCAACCCATCATAATTAAGTAATTTTAATTTTACTACTATAATAATAATTATAATTATTGTAAGTCACAATGTTCTAATTATTTAATTATATAAAAAATGAGGTTGTTTAAATAATTTGAATTTTCATAGTGCAATACCAAAATATTCTTTAATAGCATCAACCAAAGTCTCTTATCAACCGGTGAAGTTTAATTGTTATTTAAATAATTTGGATTTTAATAGTATAACACTAAAATATTCTTCAATTTTTATTTTTTTTAATTATCAACTAGTGAAGCTTAATTATTATATATATAACGTAAAATTCAGTAATTTGAAAGGGATACATAGATATATTCAACTTTATTGTTTTTTATATATTCTCTGTGTAAGTTTTACAGTCGAGAATGATACATCAGCAGTGCTCTTTATATATATATATATATATATATATATATATATATATATATATATATATATATATATATATATATATATAATTAAGCATATCCTTTTTTTTAATCAGAAGTCAATAGCTTAAGTTTGTGAAGAGTCTTCATGTTGTTGTTGTTATTATTATTATTATTATTATTATTATTATTATTATTGTTATTATTATTATTATTATTATTATTATTGTTATTATTGTTATTATTATTATTATTATTGTTATTATTATTATTATTATTATTGTTATTATTATTATTATTATTATTATTATTATTAAAAACAGAAAAAGGGTAACATGGTGCACATGGTCTGAGATCCATAACTAGTGCTTCTTGGACCAAGTCATCAGATATCTCATCTCCTCTTTTCTTTGATCTCTACTTAGCTTGTCTTGATGTTTATTCACTATATATATAGTTATATATCAATGCATAAGTATCCATGCCTCTCATGGTGCATGTAGCTGGCAATACATAGATAGGGAACGATAAATTGCAGTTGATACATATTCCAGAGTAATAATACCTTCCAAGGGAGATGCGTGTATCAAATTAATAATATACATAACCAAAAAATGTGCATGAATCTAAATCATGCTGACAAAACGAAGCCCAATTAGGTTAACCGACGCAACCAAATTAGTGGAACTGGTCCGCTGAATCATCGGTTGATTTGATTGGATTTAAGACTCTGGCAGCGACATATCTGTGGTTTGGCTTCAAAACGTGGTTCATGATTCAGATGTGTTACATGTCCAAACCATGTCCCGGAGTTGGATGAAACAATGGGTGCCGTTGTCAGGAGAAATAGTACTGGGTTTGCAGGGAGTGATGTCACTAAAAATACTTCCTCTGGAATATATTCCTCGGAGAATGCGACAGTGAATGGGAAAAGGTGTTATCCTTGGTTGTCTAATGGATTTCTATATGAATCTATAAATTAAGTGAAGATGAAAGTAATGATTAATTTAACTTTTTTATTGAAGGTATATAGAGATTATAAAATATGATAATTATATAATTTTTTTCTTACTTAATAATAAATATAAAATATTTATCTAAATCATTCCATAATGTTAGAGATCACATTGAGATGATGATCCTTATTATTGATATAATCATGATAATATATTATCATAATTTTTATAATTTAGATTTATTATAATATATTATCAAAATATTGAAAAGATCATGATAATCTTATCATAATTTATTTTTCTTAATAGTATTTTTCTTATTATGGTCCCATGAGATTGTGCTATGATCGGAGATCGATTTTGGACGAAAGAATTATTGGTGAGATAAAAACTTGGTAAGAGCATTTACAATTTGACCAAAATATGAGTATGAGAGATAGGTAACTTATCATTTTGAATTTTATCATGAGCAAAATAAAAATCAATAACTATGTGGTTCATTCGAGAGTAAAATATAAGATTAACATATAGATATACTATCATGATATTATCACAATGTATAAAAGAAATATTAGAGAATATGACAAATAATTCATATTGCAATGATTGAATCCAATAAAGTTCAGTTATAAGAGTAACTGCTTGCTCGATATTATGTAGAAAATCTTACAATAAAGTATTATTTCTTAGAACCCAAAGAAATTTGATTATGACTAAGGAATATGACATGAGCGCTAATAGATATCTTGTCAACCTTAGTCCTTGCATAATCAGCATATGAAAATACATGAAACAACATAGGAGAGTATTTCAGAGAAATAAATCATGATCAATATTACTCTTTAAATATCAGAGAAGATGTTTAAAAATTATTACATAAATTGAGATAATTTATTTACTATACATACAATGTTTGATTGAGTAAATATCAAATATTATAGACTACCAACAACTTGACTGAGTGAATATCAAATATTATAAACTATCAACAACTCGACGATACTCAATGGCATTACTGAGATTAATACTATCAGATAAGATAAGAGGAACACTTGTAGAGATTGGTGTAGAAATAGTATCAACTTTAAGCATTTTAGGGCAATCAAGAAGGTCATGAATATACTTTTGTTGAAAAAACAAATAAACCATTTGTTATGTGGATGACTTCAACACTAAGAAAATAGATAAGAGATCCAAGATCTTTTATAGAAAACTTATTTTTAAACTTTTGAATAAATCAATTAATTATTAATAATTTATTACTAGTAATAATTAATTCATATACATAAATTAGTAAAAACATGATTATGATTTCATAAGAATAAATGAATAACGAATTATCAGATTGAGAATTATGAAATTCAATTGAGACAAGATGAGAGGCTTCATATGTTTAAAGTTTATGATTGCAAACACGAGGGCCTACTTGAGATCATAAAGAGCTTTATGTAATTTATATATATGTTGAGATTTTGATCAATAAAGTTTGGATGTTACCTCATAAATATATCCTTGAAATTATAATCATGAACAAATGTATTATTCACATCTAACTATCAAAGTCTCCAATTGTCGGATAAGGTAAGATATAAAATAATATGAATTATTGTTTGAACTAAAGATGTCAATATACTGGACATTGATGCAATGTTTTTACAACAATGTCATTATTAATAGACTCATTAAGATTTCATTTAGTACAAAAAGAACTCATTTGCACTTTACAAGATTTTAACTTCGATGAGAGGAAATTAAGTCCCATATATCATTTTGTAATAAAGCATTATATTTTTCAGCTTGTTATTCAAAATTTTTTAAAGTTTGGTTAATAGTATAAGGCTCAAAAATAAAAAATTGAGATTATTTTATGAAAATAAAAAATATTTATTTAGTTTAAAGATTTGATTTTTAGATATAATAACCATCGAATGAATTGGTATAGGGCCAATGACATCTTTAGGATGTGTTAGATAAAAAGAATTTAAAATAAGGGATATTGAAATTAAACTTTGTTATGAATTTTCTTAATGCGTGATAGTCTCATGTGAATTTTCTTAATGCGTGACACTCTCAAGAGACAACTGAATGGATAAGGTAATATATTATTAATTATACGTCATTGAGGAATGACCTTCACAAAATCAACATGATGAGAAATAATTTTTTTTACTTAATGAATTAAAATATTTAAAGGCACCTTGATTAGTAGAATATTTAAGAAAAACAAATGATTTTAATTAGGCATTCAATTTATTATGAGTATAAGGTTTTAACTATGGATAACATAAATACCCAAAAATATATAATTACCTATAATTAAGAGTGAATCCAAATAATTATTTAAATTATGAAATAATATGGAGAATTGGAGTGAGCTGTAATTAATAAGATAAGTTAATTTAACACATACATAAGGCTAAAATTGAACAGTTAAAGAAGCTTAAATAAAGAATGATAGACTAGTTTGGATGATGTACTAATGATGACATTCGATGGCTCAATTATATTTAGAAGTACGTGAAGGGGTGAGAAAATGAGATATTCTATTAGTTTTAAAAAAATTATGAAGCTTTTAAAATTTATCTCATTATTCGAATAGAATAAAATAATATATCAGAACTTTTCAATAGTAAGTTTGAACTTACAAAAAAAATTAATGAATACTTCAGATTTTTGCTTCATGAGAAATAATCGCATATAATTTATGAGGTGATCAGCAAAAATAAGATAATAGTTAAATCCATCGTGAGATTATATTAGTGAGGAACCCTAAATATCATAATATATAATTTTAAGTGGTGAATTACTTGTAAGAGAGAATGTAAAAAAATAAAAGTTTATGCATTTTATTATATCTGCATGTATTAGAATGACATGATAATGATAAAAGTAAATTGCAAGAACGAACAATATGATTTAGAATCTTAAAAAATATATATCATAAGTGATTATGTCATCCTTGAAAAGGAGCCTTGATGGTGGCCATAACAAAGATGGATTTAGATAGTACAATAGTTAATTATTTATAAACTTCATCTCTTTCCAACCCCTCCATGAGATGTGCCCATGTGTTGATATCATTCGTAGCAAATGAAAAGGGTAAGAATTTCATAAAAATATTATTAGAATAATATAATTTTGAGATAGATATTAGATTTTTTTTTGCATATCAAGAACATAAATAATATTATAGAAAAAAATATTTTGAGAAAGATGGAAGGTTTGTAGAATTACTATGAGTTAGTCAAATGATAAGAAGCCCAAGAATTAATAGGCCAATTTGATAAAAATTGAAAGAATTAAGCAGCAAAGTGAGCATATGGCAATGGCAAATAAAAACCGAGTATATAGTATAGTAAGATATGTAGAATAAGGTATAAAGGTTGAAACATTCGTAGAATAGCTGCTTGCAAATGACGATATTTCTTAATAATATGACTTTATATATCATATATTTGATAATTGATTTTATTGTTGAATTATTATCTGAATTTGTTGACACTTTTATTATGACATTGTCGTCTTTAGAATAATTGTTTGGATAATTGATTTGTTGGTTGTGGATTTTATCTTTATTGTTAGAATTAGCTTTATTAGTAAAATTGAAGTAATATTAGAATGTTGTGATTTTTACTTAATATTAAGATTTATAGTTAAAAAGCTTGTCATCAAGTTCTTCAAAAGATATAAGACTATCATAAGCATGAATCTCAATCGAGATCTCATTGTAATTTGAAGCAAAACTATTTAATATATAAAAAATAATATTTTTATTATCAAGATATCCATCCATCATAGCAAATACATCTGTTTGATTTTAATAACCTATATATAATCAAAAATAAATTTTGTACCCTAGAAAACTTGAAAAGAATTTATCGAAGTTGTATAAGGTGTACACGAGATTGGTTCGCATACATTATTATAAACTTGGATCACATCTAATGAAAGGATTTTTATAGAGGTTAAGTAGGGAATGATTTGAGGGGAGAAAGATAATGCTAACACTTCTAAGAAAATGCTTTTGATAAATAATATATATATATATATATATATATATTTAAGATTGATAACTTTAAGATTATTGTCTCAGAACATTTATGAAGAATAAGTGATGATATCATCTATATAACTCATAAGATCATAGTCGATTAAAAAAAATAAAATTGATTATACCAAGATGTATAATTTGTGAGCATAAGTTTAAGATGATCTTGAAATGTAATGTTAATGGAGACAAGAATATTTTTAATATTGTAGAAATTAAGAATGGTACGAGCTGATTAGTTGAAAAGATATTACCAATCATGTCAAAAAATATAAAAAAAAAGATCGAAAAACAACTTTTTTTAAAAAAAAAAAGATAGATTTAAGAGAATATAAAGTTGGATGAATTGGTGCATAATGGTCGATTGGCGATTGAGATAATCTCTATTGTTCTTCGGATATTTTTCAAAGAGAATACACTTGATTTTTGTAATGTTTATTATGTTTTCCTTGTAACATCAACATATCAGACATCAATTCGAAGACTTAACCCATCATACCAACGAATATTAGAATCATCATCTGCTCAAAGTAAAAGAGTCTTGAGAATTAGGTATCTAATAATCAACGACCATGTTGATATCATTCTTTTATAACATGTATAGATATATTTTGCTAGTGTATGATGTGTCCAAAATATATTTATCGTTTCTTCTTTCTTGCATCGCTCATCTCTCCTATGCAATATATTTTAGTTTTTTAATTAGTTTAAACATTTTTCTTGGATAGTTTTGAAGATTCTTTCTTTCCCTATTGTCTAACATATATGGAACAATGAATATTAAGTTCATCCAAGTAAATTATTCTTTATTAATTTATTTATTGAAGATTGAGAGTTTATAGTCCCATTCGATGTATTTATGTCTAAAATATTAAATTCATGCTTTTAAAATTTTATTAGATAAACATAATTGTCGAGAGTAAAAAAAAATGTTATTCTATAGATTTTTTTGTATCAATTATCAAAGATTAATGATTAAAAAATGATATTATATATATATATATTTTAAGATGTTAAATAATTTAATCGGTAAAAACATTATAGAAAGAACGGCACCACTCAAATAAAAAATCTTAATGAACGCAAATTTATATACGACCTCGTGGTATCCGCAGTGGGGTAATAGTCGTAGAGATCACCTGTCTCAGTCAAGGCGGGAAACAAATTTTTTCGAGTGGCATGGTTGGACGCGTGTATCTAAATTTTGACTCCTGCCCTGGAGTCTGACGTGGATTTTGTCGTAGCGTGGTAAAAATCCTGGCGCCTGGCTTGCGCGAGACATGCGCAGCCCACCAACCAATGTGTTGAGGGGGGATCCCCGCCGCCGGCGCCTCCTAATTCTTCTCCTTACATCTCGCAATCCCGATCGCCAGTTCCAGCAACAGATAGGGCGAGGATGAAGGCGACGGTGAAGGGCCGGTACGAGGTCGACAAGAGCGTCGCCACCGCCACCCTCGCCGTGCACGCCGGCGACGCCCGCCTCAAGGCCTCCTTCACCGACGCCACCTTCGCCAGCGGCCCCTCCCTCGAAGGCCTCGTCCTCTCCGTCGAGAAGCCCGGCGCCTTCATCCTCGACTACAACGTCCCCAACAAGGCAACGACTCTCACCCCCTCCGACGATTTAAGATCGCCATTTCTTGAACCTATTGACCGGATTTTTGTTGCTTTCCCCGATCAGGATGTGAGGTTTCAGTTCATGAACTCGTTCAAGGCGGTCGACAAGACCGTGAACTTGACCTACACGCATGCGAGAGCGGCTAACCGGACGACGCTGGACGGGTCGCTGGTGTTCGATCCGGCGAACAAGGTATCGGTGAACTATGCGTTCGGGTCGGGGAACTGCAAGGTGAAATATTGGTACGCGCACGGGGAGCTGAGACGCTTGGTGTTGGAGCCGTGCTATGATGTGTCGAAGAACGCGTGGGATTTCGCCTTGACCAGGAAGTTCGAGGGTGGTGATTCCCTCAAGGCGACCTACCAGACCACGGCTAAGAATCTCGGATTGGAGTGGAATAGGGACTCCAAGGACAGCTCATTCAAGGTAATCTATGACCAACTTACCAAGTTTTTATGCTGGTTTAGTTGTTGTTACTGAAGTGGAACTGATAAATACATTTGATCTTTGCATAAATTAATTTCTATGATTCAAATGTTGCCATATTATCTGAATTATAAACTATACTTCTATGGCATATTATATATGCGTTGTTTGATCATTATTAATGTCCTTTATCGTCACTAAAGCTTTAGCAGCTTCTTTGCTTGTGTCAAGCTCCCTTTCAAACATGAATTCAGTAATTCAGTTAATACTGGATTTGAAATTTTATTTTACTTGTTGAAAAGACTAATCGAAACCTGAATTCAGTGCTTCAGTTAATACTGGATTTCAAATTTGATTTTACTCGTTGAAAAGACTAACCAAGATTATCAAATGGAGCTCTTTTTTTAATCCAGTAAAATTTAAACTAATTCCTTTATATTTCTTTGGTGCATCTAATTGTTTCCTTGCGAATTGACTTGTTTTTCAGCTTGATCAATAGGATTCATTAGCTTCAGAGCCTACTTATAGATCCACTCTGTCTTATTTCAACAAAGTTGTCATCATTCTTGTTTCAATCTTTGGTTCCAATCATCATATTTCTCATCCCTTTATGTGGGTGGTTGATCTTCCTTGCTTTGTTTTTTACATCTGCTAATTTAAGCATTTGACCTTTTTCACCTTGTCTAACGTGGATGATTGCAGTTTCCTTCTTAAGGGCTCCTTTCCTTGAAGAACAAGTATGGGTGATATGTTGATTAACACTTAAACAATTTGATATTCTGAAGGGTTTTAGATCAAAGAATCCCTAAGGGAATCTAGATTGATAGTAACAGCAGATTTGTCTTCAGTTGAGGTCCTGAGGGAGGTGCTAATTGTAACCATTGGTTATGACTTCTTTTTTCAGTTCAACATAGGTAAAATTGGCAAGCTTTATAATTAGACAATGGTTCTTCAAGGGCTTTTAGTGGCATGTTCTAAAATACTTATGGTTTTCATTTCAGTTATATTGCTGCATACTTTTTGGCTCAACTTAACTTAGCTTTTCTTCTATCCAATTTGTCCTCAGTCTTAATGCTTTGTGATTGATCTGGTCCACCATTCATATGTTTGTTTCACCAATTCATTTTAAATGTATAATTTCATCTATGCTTAGTACATTGATGTGATATAATTAGCTTCATATGTTCTCAATTAAGTGCCAACTTGAAGATCTTCTCAACTAGGCTATATTTTATCACCTCTTTGTTATAACAAATGGTCAAAAAAATAGATGTGTCTTTATAGTCAAACTGGCAATGATCAATTCCTCAAATATTTTTTCATGTCCATTCATGTCAACACTGCATTACAACATGACCTTGTCGTTGTTTCTTTCTATTTGCTTCACTAAATTATGGCATTCTTCTATCGGTTTTGCCTCAATAAAATGAATGCCTAATCTGTTAATCATATAAAGCAAGAAGGTTCTGTAGCTTGCTATTTGATCAGGATGGACCTTTGCATTCATGTCTCCTCAAAGATAGGTGTTTATGACTTGAAACCCTGTTTAAGCACTAAAGAAAATATTAATTACAGTAAGATGCTAATTTTCCCCTGAACACGTTGACCTCCATAGATTTCCCCATTTTGCTTGAGGTGTTAGCCAATAGTGCCCCAGCTAATTTGTTATATTGTACCTTATCATGGTCCCATGTCCTTGATCCTAACCTTGGTCTTAGTCTTGATCCCAACACTGATCAACCTTTGGTTGATTCTGACACATGTTGTTGGATGGTAAACTTTAAAACTTACTATAGTTCTTTATGTTATTACTTTATAACATGAATTATGTTCTCTCTTGTATCTTGAGTCTTGAGGCATTTCTGAATTCAAAATCTTATGGTCGTAGAAGACTGTGTATATTGCTCTGTATATGTCTGTGATGTAGGATAATCACTCTGATACTCATATGATGTTGGAGGAAAGCATAGATGACAATGATAGTCGACAAATAAAAGATTTTGGTGAGATAAAAAATAACTATTAGATCCATTCTAGCTCAAGGATTAAATCTCATGGGTTAAAGGTGTTGCACCTTCATACGTTACACGTGTACGATGAGCTCACACTATCATGAATGTGATCTTTCTTATTGACATATTAATAAGGGTGATATATTTTCAGATGTCTTTTTAATTAATCTTTCTTATTGATAAGATATTTGATTGGTAGCCTTCATTCTTTGCAAATTCTTCAATTATGATAAGACTTTATTTTATGGATGGAACCTGTAAACAACCTTTGTGATCTCCAATTAAGCCTAGGATTTGTCTCCTTTTTTTGTTTGTCTTCGTTTTTCTTTTTTCCATAGGCAATCACGGTGGCAAATGATCAAGAAGTTGTTTCCAATCAGCAACTTGTCACATTTGCAAAAGATAAGTTAAATTAGTTAAATTTATTAAAGAAAAAATAAATTAAATGGTCTCGCATGAGTATTTTTTTCACTTTTTTTTATCTTGTATTACTGGTAGCTAAGCATTTGTTTATGGCAATAGTAATAGGATCAGAGATGGGTATGGCTGTGGTCATAACTCAGAAAATCATTCAGTTGACTTGAAACTCAACTTGCTAAGATTTCTAGTTGACTCAGTGCCTAACATGACTGGTGAAACGATCAGCTTCTTGAGACTCGTCCAAGTAATCTATATTGTTTGAATTGGGAAGGCAAGCATCATTCCACAATTTAAAAAAGGATGGGTGAAAGTTAGGCAACCACTTGTTTATCAGTTGATGGGAATTTAATATATCATTTAATTTTGTCAATCTATTTTAAGTTGGGCAAACAAAGGAAGTCTGTTCTGTTCTTCCATCAAGGCTTCAAGATAACTAATCAATTTAAAAACATAATCATTGTTGGTATTCTTTTCCTTCCAAGTCTTGAACTCAATTGGGTCTTCAAGTCAAATATGTTGACGATAAGTTAGCTTGAATTTTTTTACTGCAGCTACAGTATTTACTAAGAGAGTGAAGAGCTTAAATAAATAAAAACAAACATTCTTTTTATCAGCAGCTTAGAAGTTTGTGTGAGGTTTTCTGAAAGAGCATAAGTGGATGCATATAATACTTGAACAGGAAGCCAAAATGCAGATTGGTCCTTTTAGAGGTTATGTGGCAGATACAAGCTTTGAAACACTAAATATTGGTCCTGAAACTTGAATGAATTTTGGAAAGATGCAAGGAAGAAACCAGGAAATTTTGTCTGGATACTGGAACCAATTGAATTTTATGATGATGGTTGATCCTTGGTATAAGGAATCATGCGAAGGGGTACAGTTGGAAGTTTATAATTGAGACTGTGATTATATTGTGTTTCCCAATCTATTATGTCCAATATTTGCCTGTGTACAAGTTACTTTTTTATGTGACAGTTCCTCCATCATTGCAATCATCTCTGTTGATGCTTTACATCTTTGCTGCTGCCGTATTTTTTAAAAAGAAAATCAAATCATAGTCCTTGACTTTTGGGAACCTGATAATTGCCTGCTTTTGTGACAATTTGTGTACCTGCTTGTTTTTGTTTGTTAATAATATGCTATAAGTATTGCTGTTGTTGCTATATTTTGAAAGTTTTGATTTTTCTTGTTTCTTTGTTCATCGTTTAAAATACAATGATGGATATTTAGAAGAACTAGTGATCCTTTGTGTTATTCTTTTCTTGTAGAGAAATTTTAGTTTTTACAACTGTTTCAAATGTGTTCAGGTCCTCATGTTTATGACTTTATTAATGTTTATCTATAAAACATTTGTTTACCGATGAACTGATTAATCACTATTCAAGAAAGCTAAACTAATGGGATTTGCTATTATATAAATGGGAACTGTGTTGTTTATTTTTGTTGAATGCATTAGAATTGCATCATGCAAGGGTTTTTCTTTTTCTTATTTATGTTTGAGGAGTAATATTTTTCTTTGATGCAATACTTCACTATCATTTTTTTTTCCTGCAGATTTCAGCATCATTCAATTTGGCAGAGCAACAGAAGTATCCAAAATTAATGGCTGAGAGCACATGGAATTATGAAATATGAGCTTATAGCAGTGGTTTCTCTTGCGTCGGTACTTTCTATTGTTTTTTGCAGTCAAACAACAGTAGTTATACAACTCATTATGTTTAATTCTGTAACTTTATTTCGAACAGGTAACATTTGGACAAGCAATCAAAATTACTGCAACGATTCTGAAACTGGTGACAATCAATTTTTGTTACCAGTTTTTGTTATCAATTGGTAAATTATCTTGTATATTTTCTAGACCATAAAAAGTTGTTAATGTTATTTGCTTTCATAGGGTAAAAGCATTACAATGGTTACTGAATCCCGGTAATATGTATATTATTACTGTGGTTGAATAACAGCAGCAATACATGGACTATTACTAGTCTTTATGGTTGTCTTTTACAAGATAAAAATATTGAATAATTATATTAGTAAGTGAATTATTACTGTGATTTTTATTTGCAGGGCAGAAGTATTTAGTACTATGCTTAGTAATCAAGGTGATATATGAACTATTATTGCGATTTTCATTTACTGGGAAAAACATTTATTGTTGTGTTTTGTGTGATTGCAATAATATGTATATGGTTATAAAATCTATAGTTATATCCTTTTGAGGTCTAATTATTATTTGTCTCCTGTAGTTAGTTGTCACTAGCATTCTGATCCCTATAATTTAAAAAGAATAAAAAAATAATTTTAATGTTCGATGACGAACGATGGTGCTATTGGTGTCAACGCTAATGTAGTTGTTGAGCGATAAGTATATTAGTGTTGGCACAGATGATGGTGGTTATTGTAGTACCTACGATGAAAATGGTAGTCGCATCATTATTGACTCAGTAGATTGATCCTAGCCTCGACCTGAAGCTGGTCGGAGTTTCGATCGCTCCCTTTACTATTGCATCAATTCTGGCACTACCTCTTGTCGAGTGACTTTTTTGTTGTTTTGCATCTGCGTCGACACAGTTGTTGAGTGACGAAAGGGTCGTTTGGAATTTGTGTTAACATTGATACAAATGTAGAGCAATGCCACTTAATAACTATGTTGGCATTTGACATAGATGCAGTGTTAACGCATTTGCATATGTCGAGTGATGTCGCTCTATATCTGCATCGATGCTAATGCAAATGTAGAGTGATTTTTTTGTCGCTCAACAACTACGTCGACATCGAGGCTGGAATCTACCCAATAAGTAAACAGTAAGGCGATCACTATCTTCACCGTAAATGTTGTGGTGGCCACCACTATCAGTGTCGACGTCGTTGCAGTTGTCACTTGGCAAATGTGTCAGTGTTAACGTAGTTGCAGAGTGGCACGACGCGGGTGATGATGAGGTCGACGATCCGCTCTTTGTGGAGGTGGGTGGCATCATAATGAGAGGGAACTTTATTGTTGTCAAAGGCGGCCACGCAACTATGTTGACGTTGTTTGTCACCACTGATGCCAGTGGCGTTGCCATCCGTCGTTTTCATATTTTTCATTGATAAAACTAACGTTGTTATGATAAATAGACCTACCTATATGCTTTACTTTTGTAACTATTGAGATGCTAATGTAATGTAATTTTTTAAAGTATAGAGATCGTGATACTAAAGATAGCTAACTATAGAAGCTAATATATAATTAGCACATCTTTTTTTATGACTCATATTGCTATGATTTTAACCATGTATTAGGATATATAGGTGAGAACTTGAGGTAAAAGTATATTTTGTTGTAGCTCGCAAATGAATTGCTATTGATTGCAAGTGAACTACTACCACATCAAGCCTGCTTTCCTTCTTGGGCTCTAATTTCCATCTGGTCATGTAAGTAGTCCGCATAAAATGCCCATGACTTGCTGAATGAGTTGTTGAAGGGAAACAGCCTCAATTCACCCATGGCCTTGAAATGGATTTCCTTTCTCATATGATTTGACTTCTTTGAAAGGTCAGACCTACAATTGTCTAGGACAAGGACGAAGAAAAAAGATGGAGTTGCCTTCCATGATTGCTTGTCTTCATCATTGACATCTCAGTTAATTCATGACATATTTCTTCTCCTACAGATCTATATTTGAAGTAACTTAAAGAGTCTGTTTTGTCTATTTTTGGGGGGGATTAAATAAATATTTTCTTATCTTAGGTTAGGAAGAGATTTTTCCATGCAGATCTCTGTGCTCGGTAGCAAATTAAATTAGGCAGTGTTGTGGAGAATATTTCACACCAATCATATGGAGGCATGCAGGCTCTAAATCATTTAATTACTATTAGTGTCCACCATCAAGATCTCAACGTTGGTGTCAAATCTCTATAGAGAATATTCATTAAAATGTAATTATATATAATCTTAAATAGGTAGGATTAGAACATTATAAAAACTTCATTCCCTTTCGTTATTAGAGATACTAACTTAAAACCTTATGAAGATATATATATATATATATATATATATATATATATATATATATATATATAAGAATTTGTCACATTAACATAAGTAGTTTCCGTTTATTGGTCTCGAGAAGACCTCCTCGAAGCTTGGTGAGCTAAGCTTCATGAAGTACAATGATAAGTATTCATATAACTTTTGTGTTAGTTTTGCAAGATCTCATTACTTCATAATTGGCCAAATCAGGAAACGTGACTTTGGACGACATGTCTCGAGAAGACTTCAGTGGAGCTTAGCTAGGTAAGCTCGATGAATTACAACAATGTGATTGATGAGAGGAACTTTCCTAATAATTTATCATAGACCCTCTGTTCTCATCTATAAATAGATAAGACCTCTAGGAATATGAAATACATAAGAATATGAGGAGAAGAAATAAGAGAGTACAGTTAAAAGATTACGGTTTCTCTCTCAATCTCTCTATTACAGTTTCTATTTCAATCTGAGAGAAGAATGTGAGTCTAATTCTCCTTGCAGATTGATATTTCAGACGATGATGTGCTTGTAGATAAGATAAAGTTTATTTCTCTGAACAGTAATGAAAGGTATGCATCGTAATATTATTTAGATTCATTACTATTTAATTTCAGATTTTAGAATTAAAGTTTTTTCACATTGATCGTATTAGGTTAAGTGACTTCGAATTATCTTTCTGGAATGACTCTTTGAGTATGGTGAAGCAAGATCATGAATTGTAATGATATATATCTGACTTGAAAAGCGGATTAGGTCAAATCAAAATGGGCATACGACCTTGAGGATCAAGATTGACGTTACGAGAAAAAAAGGATATCATCCACCCAATATGATCCCATGAAGTGCCATCGAGTTTCAAATGCAAAAGTGAATCTGATGAGAAGATCGAACAGTCTCAATAAGATCTCCCTCGAGCTTGATGAGATCAGCTCGGTAAACTACAATGACATGTCTTCGTATATTCTGGTATTAGTAAAGTCGTCTCAAGAAGACTTTGCTATAAGACTGTCTTCACGTATTTTGACAGTAGCTTGAAAGATTTTGACATTATAAAATTGGTCACATTAGGTAAAGTGAATCCAAATGATGTGCCTTCCTTCCTTGGAAAGCGGATTAGGTTGGATCAAAATCGACCACAGGAGGAAGGATATCACTCATCCAAGGCAATCCTACATCCCATGGATTCAGATTCAGGAGAGGACTATGCAAACTTACTGCCTTGCTTTCATCGAAATCACGCGGATTAACATCAGAATAGATAAGAATTACTTTGATCTGTTCTGGTTGTGCACGCTAAGTGAAACCCTCGGCATTTGTTCCCTGTTCTCGTGTTGATTGGACGGCAGTGCATTTAGGCCTTGTTATTATGATGCGCTTGCGATGAGGCATCAACAGCGCACGACAATTGATGGAATGAGTTGATTCAAGATTTGCGTGCGGCGGCGTGGATCGGGAAGCAAATCATTCATCAGACCACCGTATCATGGAAGAATCCACTTGGAATCCATATAATAGTTTACGCCTTTGATGCATGATATAGAAAGCCTTCCTCCCGTGGAGAAACTCGGGCTCTGATCTCTGCGGCCGGCTGGTCATGGCATGGACACAGGAGGAGGAGGTGCGGCTGCTGCGGGCGGCGCTGGAGATCGCGGAGGAGCCGGTGGAGTCCTTCGACCCCTCGGTTTCGTTAGTGGGGAGGATCAGGAGGGCGGTGAAGAGGTCGTTCACCGACGACGAGATCCTCGCGAAGGTCAAGCAGCTGAGGAGGAGCTACGAGGAGGGCTGCTCCGCGATCCGGAGCGGGAGGGCCGTCGGAGTTGGCGACGCGGCCGTGTTCGAGATCAGCGGCAGGATATGGGGCCGAGCGCTTGACACGGCCGCCACGACGACCACTGCTGCGAAGAAGATGGTGACCAGCTCGATAGTGATGTATTATAGGCGGAGACCAAAGAAGCCGAACATGAATCAACACTGTTGATGCTAGCGTTTTCTCCCTCTTCCTCTCTCCCCGCAGTGACGAAGAAACTGGTGGAATTCTATTCGTATCGGAGAAGTTTTGGGCTCGGATTCAATCTCAGGACACGGAGTTCATATGTTTACCTCCACGGATTTCCTTGCAAACATGGAATTTTCATACTCATATTTGGACTTCATCCTGCAAGAAAATGCACACAGATTCAATTAATAACCCTCCACAATTCAAAAGTCGAGAGTTTAATTTTCACCGACGTATCTGAATCGGCATGGAAGAAGAATTGGAACAGCAATGTGTCCGTGGTAGTCTATAAACATACAGCCTGTGTTCTACAATTACAACTTAAGAATATTATTGCCCAGCTGAGGCTGTCCTAAGTCATCATGCCAAGATGATCGACTTGCTTGGAAGAGGATCAAAAATGTTGCGTGCAAATGAGCGAGTGGGAGTTTTCTCACGTTTATGCTGGCCTGGATTCAGTAATACAAAACACGATGAACAAAATAAATACGAAAACCAACCACTGAATTAGTCATCTTTTACCACTCAAGATATCAAGCAACCGGTAGTCGGCACACCGTCGGAAATGAGGGCAGGCCAAACATGGTGCCATAGATGGTTGTTCTTTAAAATCTCTGATGAATGCATGAGAACCTGCAACTCGGACGAATGCATGATTACATACATTGACAATGGATCCAACTGAAGTATTCTCACAACATTTAAATGAGTTCACCGGTACGAGCAAATTTCTTCAACAACAATCTCTATATGTTTAATAAGTTGATGTGAAGACAAGCAGAGAACATACGTACGTTGCTAGGTCGGATATTCTTTGCATCAAATAAACCCCCCCCTACCGATATGCCTAACGCTATGCGTTCTAATTGCCACTATGCGATAAGTTGTGGCGATCACCTGCCTACAAAATCAATCTTTCACGAGAGTTGTAGCTCCTTTGACGAAACCAGTTTGGCACTTTCTCGGTCTCGCCTAAATACAATGTAAAGGGGACTGTAAAACAAGCTGCACAAACCAAAAGGAATGATGGTCATCGTAAGTAGACCCCTCGAGAGTGCTAATGCTCCTTGAGCAGAGCCGCCAACTGACTTCAGCGACTTTGAATCGTAGCCATAAATCTTCTCAGTAAGGATACCGACTGCTGGTGCTGCGAACGAGGAGAACGATCCTTCGAACGCACGGTCGAAGGCATAAATCATGGTACGGTGCTTCGGAGGGACAACCTCGGCAAACATGGGGTTGTTGGCACAGGAAGCACACCAGCTGATTGTGAGGCCCATGAGGAGTAGGGTGGCAGCAAAAGCATTCCAGTTGTTCACGGATGGCCGGATCCCAGTAAGAAGAATCCATGAAAAGGGAATACCCATGAAGGCACTGAACTGAGCACACATAACTCGGCCTGAGTCTGGATAGTGCTTTGACAACCGATCTGCTATCATCCCCCCAAGGAAGGAACCCATGGCACATCCAATCGCGAAAAGACTGTTTAAGGCAGCTGAGCTGTTATTGTCAAACCCTGAAAGATAGGATTAGAAAGTAACAAGTTATCTTGTCAAAAATTCAAAATTCATATAGCCAACAAAGCTCTGAAGGATACTTAGAATAACAGATCATATGCAAATATTTTATTATACCTATCAGTTCAAACCACATTGTGAAAAAAACCATTGCTGTCCAAGGTAGTGAACCAACAATTCCCTGCAGGACAATGATTTGGAATGTCTTGACTTTCATTACAGATCTCATTGCCAACCAGGAATTGCTCCAGATTGAGGATGCAGGTACAGTACTTTTCATTACTAGGTTAGCCCTGGAAAAAGGAGCATAGATTACACACAATTAGAAGATCAACCAGTAAACCAGTTTGATACACTGGTTAAGTCCAGTGTATTTAAAATCACTAGTAATCATCAAAAAGTCAGTAGAAATATATGCAGATCGTTCAGAAAATAATCACTACCTGTGCAGCTTGGCAATCTTAGATTCAAATGACAAGGAGACATAAGCTAATTGTAAAATTGATTATTAATACTCCAAGTGTGAACAATATATGAATATTATCAGAGAATGGGTCAAAAGATGGATCAACAAGAATTATGTTCTCAAATGTCTTAGGAACCAGGCAGAAGAACTGAAAAAAAATATATACGAACCATGTTTAAATATTAAGGCATATCCCCCGTTTCAGGATCAGAAAAGGTCATATAAAAATTTAGGTTAGTTATTGAGGTAGCAGTAACCCCTCCTATAAATGGGAATATAAATAAAAGTAATAACACCCTGTTTTAACTTTTTCACTTTACACCATTTTAACAGACTTTGCCTCCTTAAACATGAGATATTTCTTAGGCAGTCCAGGCGACATTAACTGTGTTAGCATAGGACCGAAACACCATGTTTTGGTTGCAGACTTTCTCCTTTATCCACATATTGATTTATCAGATCTTTGGGTTAACTCACAGTAGTCACTTTATATCTAGTTGAAATATGCCAAAAAAAAATTAGATGCTATTCAAGCTGGCTTCATGCCATGATTAAGGTCTCTAAAGTTGGCCCATGTTTTAAAATACAAGCACCCAAACAAAAATCTCATTAGTGACAGTGTGCAGAGAAAGCTTCAACAAAGATCTTTAACTGACTAAACTTATCTGCTGCATTATAATCATGCCTTGAGTTGTATTGCACATAATGAATTGCAATTCTAAATTCTAATATATGATTGGACACAATAAAATCAGATAGTGAAGTGTAAACCACAACAACATTTCAACTCTACAGGAATCAGAATAACAATATCTAAACACAATATTGGAGCCTGAAAAATGATAGTTACCTTTCGGTGTCATCATCAGCACCGACAGCAACTAAAGGGTCTCTCCTAGGATCAACAACAAAAAGAAACACAAGAATTCCAATTAGCAAGCTCAATGATGCCATCATGATGAAAGCACAACGCCACCCTGGTATTCCCCAGTACTCATGTCCTGCCATGATTGTAGCCAAAACACCACCTCCAATGCCCCCTACCGAACCAATAAGATTTAGTAATCCAAATCCCGTACCACGCAAACCATCCATGTAACTATCTGCAATGAATGATTGGAGTGCGGGGATGACAATGGCCAATCCAAAGCCATTTATTGCTCTCCAGAAAGCAACCTGATTAAAATGCTGGCTTACACCGACTGCTGCTGTTGATAAAGCCCAGCATGCGGTACCCATAGCAAGAACTACGGGACGGTCATGATGAAGGGCTAGTACTCCTGCCATGGGTGATGATACTGATTGCACAAAGTTACGTATAAAGGTAAGATATCCAAGCTCGATGGGTCCAGCATTAAAGGCCTCACTAACTTCTTTATAAACAGCTGGTAAGAGATTCTCATCAGCACGCTCCATTATAGAAGCCAA
The DNA here is from genome assembly GCA_024322285.1 of Musa beccarii. Classification (NCBI taxonomy): domain Eukaryota; kingdom Viridiplantae; phylum Streptophyta; class Magnoliopsida; order Zingiberales; family Musaceae; genus Musa; species Musa beccarii. The sequence goes on from CM044395.1 coordinate 47,392,543, forward strand.
GTTGATGAGAATAAGAGACAGAGAGAACCCAAATATTCTCCTTGATCTGTCAAAAGAAACAATAATAACTAGGCTCAAAAAACTGTTAATGCCATTCTATATTAATCTTGTGACATGCATATAACATCAAGAAACAGTCGATACAAGGGAACAAAGAACAAGAATAACATGAATGGTTTGCACAAATTCATTTTTGAAAGTCATGCAACAAAATATTTTCCCTGAAATGGCATTTTAACAATAAAGTGCAATAAGATATACCTCTGAGTATGAATGACCATCGAAGAAAAGAAAGTCACTACAACCATCTTCTATCAGGTATATCACTACTCTGAATGGCTACAATGCCTCTGAAACTTACTGTGTAAATAAATGACACAAGAAAAAACATAAACTACCAAACCCTGGAACTTTCTCATGTTGAAATAATGCTTCTAAAAGGTACTAACACAATAGCCAAGAGTCAGATTAAATGACTCCATCCTATATAGACAAACCATTATATAGCACAAATGGAATATGACTCCAAAAGTTGCAACATGATGGTGGATACTGAAGCATGCATGTACAGCAAGGGATTGGTATGACACTGAGATGAATCAAAGTGACATGCCCATTAAATACGCACTGAAGTTTGAATATGGATCTATATAAATTATTGACAATGGACGATATTTAGGAATATTAATTCAAAATCTGATTCTGGTACTGGCGGGAAGGAGGGATGTTATGACAAAGTACATGTTTATGGTAAAGGCAACAACTCAATATCTAACTACTAAGCAGAATTGGTGAACCAGCTATCAGGACAGTAGTCAATTGTTTCAACCACTCATCCCTGCAATTCTAAAAAGCCTCAACCAATTCAACTTTGAGTTCAATAAAACCAATAAAAGTATGATCTTTTGAAACCACTAGCAAACAAATTCAGTCATTAAAAATGAAAATAGAAGACTGCTAGAAAACACACAATCATAGTTCCAAAGACAGTGTTACACCAATCAGAGACCTGCAAACATGAATTCTTTTACAATAAAATTAAGTAGCAAGATATGATATTCACATCACAACTTGTATATCATTTTCTGCTAACCAACCTATCTACTGTATAAAATCTAGTCTAAATCATACAAGACTTCCAAGTTACATCTACCAGAGAGAGAGAGAGAGACAAGTCATTGCTAACTTCATTTCATTTTAAATCAGCTGGTGAGAGGTGTGGATCCATTTTCTTTCGATGACAGTAAGTTCAGAAGACTTGGAATGAGTCTAAGATATCCATTCTTCTCACCTACTTCCCTTTTTTGCTCTTTTACAAACTTCTAAGCTCCATAAACTTAGAGTACAACTTATCGGAAAACTTCACACGATGAAAGATTCGTTCAATGAAAACTCGTTTCGGCAAAGACGTTTAACACGTTCGTAAGTGAATATAGAAGAAGTAGAGCAATTGCAATTAAGTGAAGAAAAGTAGAATGCAGCTAAGTAAGAAAAGTGCACAAGGAAAGAACATTGATTTATAGTGGTTCGGTCCTTCGACCTACGTCCACTCTCGATACCTCCTCCGATGAGGTCACCGGCTTCCACTATTGATCTTTCTTCAAGTACAAATATCAATCACCCTTTTACAAAACCCTTTACAGGTTGCTCACTCTCCTTATACAAGTTTTTAACACTTATAATCAGTGGAGGTGAACTTTCAAAGTTTACAAGTGATTTCACTATAATTTCAGTTCTTTTGTTCACTTCTCTGTGTTTAGCAAGCTGAGAAGCAAGGGGTATTTATAAGCCTCAATTGGCTTTAAAAATGGAGCAAAAAAAGGTCTTATCTCGGATTTTCGGGGTACTAGCGGTACCACAGCCTGTGGACTCTGACACTGGGCGGTACCACCACCTAGTCTGGCGGTACTACCGCCAGACAGAGTCCTGGCTACTAGAACTGGGCGATACCACCGCCTACTTTGGGCGATACCACAGCTAAGAACCTGGGAGACTAAGCCCTGGGCGGTTCCATCGCCAGACAAGGTTCAGCAACACTGTTTAGGACAACAGTTTGGATTTGGGCCCAATTGGCCCCTAACATAGTTAGTGGGATTATCTCCCAAACCTAACTCTCATCACACCCTAACTATGATATTTAAGGCATATACTAAAGCAATAAGTCCGGTAGGTCAAAATTTCTTCCGACGATCTTTCGACGGACTTCCGACAATCTTTCGACGGACTTCCGACGAACTCTCGGCGATCTTCCAACGGACTCCCGGCAAGCTCTTGAACTCTCGACGATCTTCTTAACGAGCTCCGACGAGCTTCTTTGGCGAGCTTCGATCTTTTCGGCGAGCTCCGACGAACTTCCCGGCGAACTTCCGACGTATATTTCGGCAAGCGCCCGATGAACTCTCAGCAAATTCCGGCAACACTCCCGACGAACTTTCGAACTCTCGACGAACTCTCGAACTCCCGACGAATCGTTCGATCTTTGACTCCGGCACTATGTTTGTTTTATGCCTTGTTCGCTATCGTAATTAATCCTACACACTTTTCTCAGCATATAGATTAGATCGATAATTTATCAATTGATTTCATCATCAAAATTCGAGATTCAACACATTCAACTTCACTTACACTCATTTTTTTAATATATGCCTCAACTTCTTTTAACAGTTTGTAGAACAAGTACAACTACATTAGACGCAAATGGAATAGCTCTAGAAACCATTCAAATTCTAGGTACTTCTATATTTTGATTAGGCTTTAAATGTACTTCGATATCTTGTAAACATTCTCCTACGGGGTCAGGCATTCTTGAAACAAATTCGATTATGTTTTGTTCCTTCCAACTTATTCACTTTCCATATACCAATTAAATCTCATGTTCCCTTGTCCAGTGACAGTTAGAACATGCAAGAGGGATTAGTTCCACATGGTGAAAAGATTAAATGGGCCCAGATATATTTGTAACACATTAGATTAAGCTCTTAAGTTGTAATCATGTTCACTTCCATATTGATGCCCTAACTTGATTGGCACATTCCTCATTTTTAAATATAAATCTACCTGCCAGCGGTATTAGAGCACAGGGATGGGCTGATTTGATGAGTGGCGGGGTACCATGAATATATAGGTTTGATATGTTTTAGTCAAATTATGCAGTTAAACCTCGATGCAATGCTTGCTAATGCCGGATAACCTGCAATTTAAAAGGCTAGCTTGGGCTAGCGAGAAGATGTGTTTGATTCTCGATCCAAGTTTGCAAGATTTAATTGATGCCATGTTGGTTTGTGTGGCTAATCATATAATAGCATGGTTGGTTCATGGAGGAAGACTAGTTATTTGATGTGCTGTGGAACTCTTGTACAAGGCTGAGATCATTAAGACATGTGCGAGGTGCTAGCCCTACAAAGTGAAAAGAATAAGGAATATGGCTAGATATACTGGTGTTAGCCAATAACTTATCGTCTTAAAACTTTTGGATTGGATGAATGTCCAATTACCATACTGATGCACCAGTCAGTTCTCGTACACTTCCGATATCGTAAGATATCCTTGCAACACCTTTATAGGTTGTCCTACCTAGCCAGCCATATTGTTAAGTTCACCCAGATGTTTAACTCATATCATGGTTATAATATGGGCAACCTTGTTACACATTTCTATGCATTCCAAGATAAACGTGATCAAGGCCGGATAGTCCATATCTTATTCTATTCATCATGGAATATTTGGTCAGAACCAAGATCAGAAAGAAAACCAATTGTTAGTACCATCAGAGTCTACTCCTACAACAAAGAAAACCGACGAAAACACTCACAAAATTCCAGCCATTCGAATTTGCTTTGTTAAGGGATCGGATATACGATTAAAACCAGCCCAGTTGGTTCTCCAATCTCAATTGTCCCAGTATGCATTTGCTTCCCTTCCTCAGACCACAAAGAAGGAAAGAGCAATACAGGAAAAGAATCAATCTGTAGATGGCATCAAAGAATAATATTTCAGCAGTAGTTACCAAATTTTATCAGAGAAATTACCACAAGCTTGCCATATCAGGGAAAGCCCCGAATCAATTAAGCATTCTAATGTTTCGAACGCCAACCGAATCCTCAGCGCAAAAGAATATATAATGATAACCATAGAGCATCATAAACAAACTGAATCGGAAAAATAAGAGCAGACGAAGAAGATTTAGAGAAGCTTACCTCATCTTGCCGCGAGAAGTCAAGGAGGAAGACCCATGGGGAGAGGATGCGGCCCTGTGTCTCATAAGAAACAAAAATAGCCGAGATGGAAGGGACGGAGATGGAGGCGAAGCCTAAAAAACCGCTCTCTAGATCTGCGATCTATCCGCGTCATGCGATTGGGACCTTGAGATCGGGGCGCATCGGAGCAACCAGCGGACGAATTGAACCATTGACTCGAAGAAAAGAAGAGGACCGTGCAAGGGGAGAGCGTGCGGAAGCAGGCAGGGCAACACGCTCTCGGCCCTCTCACTCTTAATTGCAACAGTATTTCTACCGGGCCTGCCCCGTTCCTTACCGGCGAGATCATTGGAGATTGGAGTCCCATATGTGGAGCCCACGATCTAGTTTAGCCTGGTTAGATGGCGTGCGTAGATTGGGTTAGATAGAAAAGGAATCGTTTTTTGTGGCGTGCGCTGTCGGTGAACCCTGCCGAATATACCCATGTGTTGATTGGATAATCGACGCATGATGCAGAAGGGACCCACGGCGTTCGTGTATTAAAACATCAGGAGCGGACGGTCCGGATCTGAGACGGCCCCACCGTCCCCGGCCCGCAGTCACTGGGACCAGGGGGGCCCAGTTCGTGACGGAAGGACGTGGCGCGGTGACCTGGTCACGACTTAAGCAGCGACTGCCAAGCGACCTCACACCCGGGCGCGCGTGCTGTGTTCTCGAGTGCGCGTGACGGTGGACTACATTTCCTGGACGGTGTCTCGGTCGACACAGGTGAGCCAAGGCCCACAACGATGGGACCCACCAATCTTCTCAGGGACACGTACGGGGAGACGGGTGATTTCGGACGTGCGTTTAGGAGAATGCGACTGCCGCAGCGACGTCAACGGTAAGGTGTCGAAGCAACCCTGCAAAATTACCTCGACGCTCCCAGGCCGGGACCCAGTTTCACGGCCAAAGATTGATGTGGGGCCCGGTCGAGTCAGAATCCAAAAGAACGAGGTTTGGGACTGATGTGAATGAAACGATAGATAGAACTACTGAAGGAAGATGACACAGTTGCTTCCGCGGCAAGATTGCAACGAAGACTCGCCTGCTTCTCATTGGCACACCTGATGGTTCCATTAGATTCAAAAGGATGAAAGAGAATTCTGATGGAACCTCGTTCGGTGTTACACTCGTTTGCGTCATTAAAAGATCTCTCTGGTCACAGTTTGACTTAGTCGATGGCGGCCAAAAACTTCTCTTGTCGATGGAGCCTCTCCCGGTAGGGTTCTCATGGATAACACCTGCCAAGCCTCAGCCTCCTTCACAGCTAGTGTGTTCCAAGTTATCGATGGGGAGTCTCAACAATCTTGATTCCAAGGGAATCATGGTTTGTAGAGGAACATGAGTTCCACAGCAATCAGACAGGTAAGAGGGGAACATTTTTCTTCAAAAACTCCTAATTTCAAATTGATAAAAAATGGTTTTTTGTTAAAATCTTCAAAACCCAAACAAAAATTAAAGTATCTTCTCAAGGTTTAAATTTAGTTTGTAAATCCAAACCTTCTCCAGAGGTATTAGTTTTAACCAAATAGTAGATACATCCAAAGATGTTTAATTAACTTTTTTTTTATTTTTGGGCAATAAAATAGTCATATGTTAATGACAGAATGATTTGTTTTTGCACTCTATATAAATATGTTCATCATTCCTGCAATTGTAACATATCTTTACCAATTAATTTGTCAATTCTCAAGGATAAAGTTATCTATTGTTTTGCTTTGACTGCTTGATCCTAAATAACTAAACTTGGAATCCATTACAATGTCACAGTTCTAACATATGTCAAGTTTTCCAGTAGCATTCATAAATTTCTATTTAGATAAAGACAATATATCTTCTAATTTTCATCCATCATTTGAAGGCTATTTATTGTGTTTGAAGTTGAATTAGATTCTGTCCTATAATGTTCAAAATTTCAAATAAAAGCTTCTTTTTCATAGATTAAATTTTAGACAAATTCCTTTTACTGCTTTTGTTAATTCATATTTATCTTTATTGCGAATGGATCATAAAGATCGGATGCCATTTGTATCCAAGTATAATTAATTCTAACCATGGTGTTCTAATGCATTTATATATTTTTTTATTCAAAAAACTCTCCAAATAGTTTCAAATTATGTCCATAACTTAATTTTTTTATGCAGCATAGGCTCAAGTATATGAAAAACATATATAAATAATAAAAAATGTAATTATATTAAATCAAATATATGGTCTGTTGTTCCTTTTGAAGAAAATGATGTTTCAGACTTAATTTGAAAAATAATCTTCCTCTTAAATGATTTTTTTTTGTTGTTGGTAAACTTCCATGGATGAATATTTAATATTTCCAATCAAAATTTACAATGTTCAATGAAAGATAAGATCTGATTGTGTTCTTATCTGTTTTTGTTTCCTTCTTCTCCTTGTTAGTAAATATTGTGATACATGCAAAATACCTCTAAACTAATCAAATTTATTGGCTCAGAGATAAACTAAATTGGTTTCACATCAAACACTCCCCAAAATAGTCCCAACTTATGTTCATGATCTCATTGTTTTCTTTCTTAGATAATCCACAACATAATATCCTTAAAACATTGAACATCATAGTTGATGCATCCTCATCTTCCTTTCCACTTGACAATTTTCTTTTAATTTTCCTTCTCTATAGAATCCAAATTATTTGACTTCTTAACAATTTTTGCCATTACAATTTCTGAAGAGACTTAATTTATATCTTCATCGTTAATACTTTGATCTCACTTTTCTTCATCTACAGCTTCAAGTGGCATATTTAATCAATCCTTTGCTCTTCTGGTGTAACAATCTCTTAACTTTTAGGGTTTCTACTTTCTCAGTCTCAGTTCTAATGGTATGTGTTGTTCCATCAGCCAATAGTGATGAGTTTTATTTTGTAAATGCTATGAACACAATGTCAAAGTGATATCAGTCAACCAAATAACAAATGAAGTATACAAGCTTTACAGATCGGAACATGTGAGAATTCAGTTTTACTTGCAGTTGGCATCCCATCGAAGAAGATGAAGCTTTTGCTCAGGTTGACTATTAAACCTAAAATGTCCTAAGATCATACGCAACCCTTGAAACTTCCACCCAAGAATGTCATAAAAGATGTTTTCTTGTGAAGACCAAGGAGTTTAGTTAAAGTCAACACCCACCTAAGAATCATCCATCCTCAAAATACTCAAAGAGAGCAGTATCTAAATCTTAATCTGATCCAAGTTGTAGAACAGTTTGATATGGAAATCTCATCAAGCTAAACCCCCCAATAGATCCAACTCCTACCTCTCTTTCACTGTATCCTGTCCCTCATATCATTCATGGAAATTTCAAAGTCCATTGTACACAAATAAATCCCCCCAACTTGTGGCTCAAGAAAATGTTAAAATGTGAAATTGTCACATCAGATGGGGACTTAAAAGGATAGAAAATGATCTAAATTCAACGCGAGTTGAACGTAAATGATGAAGTCGTCTTAGCCAAAAGAGAGGAAAACGAAATCCAAAATGGAGTAAAGCCTCCAAGGAAACGGCACTTAGAAAGAGGCTGCCATTGGGACTTGATGAGGACAAGAAGAGCAGTTAAACTAAGAGATCAACAGCTTTTCCTTCTCTCTCTCCACTCATTCTCCTACATTTCCTTCCGGGAGAAGAGAAGCTCAAGAAGCATAACGCCTGCCTTAGTTTTCGCTGCACCGTGAAGCTGTTTGCCTCGGGAAACAGCTTCCCCAGATCAGGACGACACCCCTCGTTTACTCCCTCTCTTCGGAACTCAGCTCCGATTCCTCCGACTGTCTGCTTAAAGAGCTTGCAAACCCGTAAATGCAGGCTTCTGTCTGCGCCACGACCACCTTCTCCATCACGACAGCGCAAACAGATAGACTAACCAGAAAGAAAGAAGTGCACCATGCAGTAAGATTCAGTGTTCCTTTTCTGAAAGAAAGACTGTAAGAATTTGGCAAGAGCATGTGTGCGTGATGATGGCGGACTCGGATCGAGTAATAGAATTAGTAGCTTTCAAGAAGATACTCATATTGGAGTAGCATACAAGAAACCTATGCAGCAGCATAATTATGATTCGAAGACTTCAAAGTAACAGTAAGAGTGGAAGTACATTGCTGAACCTCTTTTTCCAGGGTTAACTTGCAGAACTCCTCCTTCCTTCCCTGTCCCTTGCAAGCATACCAGATGAGAAGCGACGGCGCATCACTCTTTCGTTCTCTTCTTCCACCGTGCATGCACGCCTATTGCACATAAGCTTATCTTCTGCCGTCGAAGTCGAAACTCCAAGAACTCATGGTTTTGTACAGTGCTTCTCCAAATCAGAAGAAAGACGAGGATGATGATCCTATGCCGAACCGAAACAAGGAAACGAAGAAAGCAGCAAAAGAAGATTAAGTTGAGAGAAAGAAGAGAGAGAAGAATTCCTGAATCTTCCGAATTGAGGCTATAGCTGGCATCAGCATGAGATCCTGCGGGGTTTCTTCACAAAGTGGGTGGTGAATTGCTGTTAGGATCAGAAGGAGGCGCGCCCGCCTGCGCCGGTGGCCCAGCTGTATGCCTCGGCTGGCAACTGGAGATTATTGAGGAGGTTTGGCGGGAGGCCGTGGAGGAGCGGATTGTTGGGGTCGAGTAGCTGCTGCTGCTGGGGCTGCTGCGGTGGGGTCGACTGTCCTACCAGTCCAGGCGACCCGAGAGCACCCTGCTGAGCGTGTAGAGGTTCCTCCTCGTCGAGGGGCAGCCTCTCATAGGCTGCGTTTCCGAAGGATGCGGCCATTATAATTACTGGTGCTGATGCTATTAGAGCCCCGACGACGCTACCCCCGACAATCTGGCCCTGCCCGCCGGCTAAGTATATGGTGAGGCCGCTGGCGGAAGGTGGTGCAGGCGGCGGAAGAAAAGATCCGGAGAGAGAAAGAATCTCGAAGCGGCCACGAAGGTTGACGACAGCGCTGGAGGAGGCAGGCTGGCGCAGGTTGACGTTGGTGACGGTGCCGCTGCCGCTGAGGATGCAGACGCCGCGCTGTCGGCGGCAGGCGAAGCTGGCGACGCTCTCGACGATATCGCACCCGCCCGCGATCTCCATCACGTGCGACCGCAGCGCGTTGGCGCTGTCCCTGGTGATGATGATCGGCGGCTTCGGCTTGTTCTTGGACCCGGCCGGGCGGCCGCGCGGCCGGCGCATGATCTCCCCCTCTCCGCCGGCGGAGAAAGTTGCTGGAGCCAGCTCCTTGCCGTCGCCGCCACTGGAATTGTTATTCTCCTCGTTGTTACTGTCGTCATGGTCGCGCTTCGTGCCGCGGCGGAGGCCGCTGTGATCTTCCTCGACCTTGAGCGACGGCGGCTGCTGCTGCTGCTGTTGCTGAAGGTGCTGAAAGTGGAGGGGATGGAACTCTTGGCCATGGAAGGGAGGAGGGAGATGGTGGCCATGCGTGGATGCTGAAATTGGATCCATCAATTCCTTAAACGCCGTTCCTCCCTCTTTTTTTATCCTTTGCTTATAAAAAACGAAACTAGCTGGTGTGCACCCTCAGGAAGTGCAACTGTGCAGATCAAACAAATAGGAGATCTAGTTCTTGAAACCAAGATCGAAGGTGGACGCTTTGCTGAGGAGTAAAAAAAGTTTCTCTAGAAGGGAAAAGGAAGGCGGCCGTCTGTCTCTCCTTCCTCGCTTTTCGAATATCAATCTTTCTGGGAATCGAAAGCTGCAAAAATGGAAGTGAAGAGCTCCATCAACCGATTCATCTTTCCGGGGGAAGGGAGGGGGTCGTTTTAGGGACGAGGAAGGGGCGGAAGGGATTGCTACAGGAGGCGCTTGGATTAGGGTTTGGGCAAGTCAAGGGGAGGGAGGGAGGAAGGAGGGAGTGGGGGGAAGGGATGGCTGTGGCCGGGGTTTGGTGTTGGCGGTGGGTGGGCCTCAACTCTTGATATGCTATTCTTTTTTGTTTCCCCTTTGTCCCCTCCCCACGTTCTTGAACTCATCTCCTCACTCCGTTTCTTCTCCTCATTAATCTCTCCGTCAACAGCTCTCCCCATCCACATCCTCTGCCTCTTCTCTCTCTCTCTCTCTCTCTCTCTCTCTCTCTCTCTCTTCATTTCTCGATCTGATCTTCCATTTGTATTCTTTGTTGCAGTGGATCGAACCACGGCATTAATTATGCTTCTCTCCCAGAGCTCTCTTAGTCAAGGTCAGCTTAAATTTAGATGTAGTTGCTACAGTAGACACCACCTTCGTAGTTATCCTTGTGATTACACTCCTCACAGATTCACTGGAAACCAGGGACGCAGTGAACTAAATCCCACCAACCATCGCTCGTCATCGAACGGGATCGTGATGCTGATCGGTTGAGTTAGCTGGACCTCGCGTGTTGCCGTGCACCGGATCCGGCACCATAGTGATTACCACCTCGATTTGGACTTTGGAGGAACAGCGTGGCTCCCACGTTATGGAATCCATCACGCATGGCACAGTTGGGGGGGGGCAATGGCACGTCCAAGCGTTGATTCCCAACTCGCTTGCCTACCTGCCATGTGAGAGATTTCGCACAAATGAGGTCCCACTCCTATCATCCGGCATTGCAAATCACAGGGCAGGAGGTAAAACGGGTCGATAAACATGGAGCCACGAACCGGGGGGTAAGAGAATCTAGTGAGGGTGCATGTGTGTCTCTCTCTTCCATGTGGAGAACCATTTCCAGCGAGGTCAGAGGCTGTCGTGACAGAGCAGAGGCGGGTGGGGGGGGGGGACGGGCTCGAATCTCGAAGACGCTACCGGGCGCTGGGGCGTCGACATGTGGCATTCGTGGTCATCCTGCCCGGGTCCGAACTCGTGGTCCCCGGCGTCTGACCAGCGTGCGGGCCCCATTACGGCCCCACTATGGACGTGACGTCTCGATCACAGCCGTCCGACAGCTCACCAGCGGAGATGGCCGGCCGAGGCGTCCGTATTCGCGGTGGTTGCGCCAACACTGAGACTCGCAGCACTGTTGGTCGATTCGGCGGGTCCCATTGTGGTTCCCAAATTTTTGTCCAATCGAGAAACAAGATTTCCTGGATGGTGGAACCTTGCAGGGCGCCACCAACCCGTCCACGCAGCGGTAGAACCGTAGATGGGTGTCGTCGCGAGGCCTCGCGGGTTGGCCGGCCAGTGACCCACCGAGGCAATGGCGCCCACGCTCTCCGAGGCGGCCGTGCGCTCCATCTCCTCGTCGTCAACGTCACCTCACCACGGTAAGAGATCTTCCGTTTCCTCAATGGACAAGTGAAGTACGTCTGCCACTTCACTGCCTCTCCACCAGAAGAACGCACTCGGCTACAGATGGTGACAGCCATCTACATGACAAAGACGGGTAAAACACAGAGAGAGAGAGAGAGAGAGAGAGAGAGAGAGAGAGAGAGGGGCTGGATACGTACACACTAGACATGCACGGAAGATTCGGAGAAAATACTGAGTCGATGGGTCTTTTTGTCACATATGAAGGGAGAGGAACGAGGAAAAGGCAGTCGAAATCGATGATTGGATGTGTTGACATACTGCAGCAGTTTGAATGTGATCGGCAATCGCTGCTTCCCCCACCGAACTATGCACGGAGACAAGGCAGCGATTAGAACAGGAACCAAAACGTGTTCTTTTGGTCGTAGGAGACGTGTTTAGTGTTCGACACATATCGTTTTGACATCGCTGCGTACACACATTTGCGGATCATCATCATGCAGCTTGACTTGCATGTTCGTCAAGTTAATACAACAAATACGTTGGATTTCCTCATGAGATATTTGAATGAATAATGGAGAAAATAATACAAAAATTTATTGGTTTTATTGTCCATTATGAACATCGTAATAACGCATGGTGTAGCCAAACTAAGTCAAACCACCGATAGCTAATCGTCTCCCCCCAAACTTAAGCCCATAAAGTTGCTGTTAATCTCTTAGCAATGTAAAATAAAGCTTCAGTTCATCTCTATCTCCATCGCTGTTCGATAAAATTGTACCGATGACAACAAGAATCACGTTCGTGCAATGTGTTATTCGTTCGTCTTTATTTTATTTCATTGTCCTTCGACCATAATAAATAACATATGCGCATGATATCTCATGAATTCCAAGTTATATTGGAGTACAACAGAAGGATCCGCAAATGTGTAGATTGTTGAGACCTTAGGATTCCTTGTGAACAATAATCAAGCATTGCCAAGATCGTGACAAAAATGTTCCCCCGATCCATCATTTCGTTTTCCATTATTTTTTAATTGTAGAGCTTGATAAAGATTAGTTGAATGTTTTCTTCTTATGTTTTGCAAGCTTATATGGCAACCAAAAGCTAGTTGTTGTTTTAGAGTACATCTTCGAATTTTTTTTGTACAAATCTCGATTAGTGTGAATATTTTGATTATTTTATGCGGCCAAAAGATCATGATGTCTTATGATCGATGGTTGATGGGCTATTTATTAGCTGTACCTACTAAAACATCTCTTGAGAGCCTTACTTACCTTACCACTCGCAAAGAAGACTCCCTAAAGGACAAAATCTAAGCGATTATATTAGTAAACATTGTATTACTTGTTTGACGAATGTACGTAGAAGGATGAGCATGCATTGATTCAGGCTGTCGGAGTCTTAATGATGATGACATTAGTTAGGTCATACAATTCATAGTCCTCCCAAAGCATCCCTTCTTTTTGTCCTCCATGCAACACTATTACCTTGTTTGTAAGTTTGGTGCATTCCAAGAACTTGTTCTGATTACTGTTGTGTCTTATTGTAGGAATAATTAGGACGCCATGGAATTTGATGTAGGTGATGATCCGTGACATGGTTTTACAGTGCTAGAAATGCATGATAGTATGTGATGCATGTAGCTAAAAGAATGGAGTAAATTTTGATTTATTGTTTATTGTTTGGATATATTAGGAACCGATAATTGCAAGTGCAGCATATGATTAACAAGTTTGATATGATGAATAACTATATAATGCGAGACTTTGATCCAAAAATAGGATACAATTATTGTGTTGCTTGAAATCATTTGTAAAGTTGATATTATGGTATTAAAAAAAAATTGTCTCGATCTCAAAACAATATGTAAGAACACATCTAAATGCTGCTTAACATCACCGAAAGAAGACCTCAAAACATATTAAGATAATTTTTTTTTGTGTCAAATCGATCTCAAGATAAACTCCTCCATCTTCTATAAACTCTTCAAGTCGAATCAGAGCCAATCTAGTTTCTTTTTTCAAGCCAAATCAAATAAACTTTTCAAATCGATTTCAAGTATAACTAGATGGATGTACTTGATCTTAAGATAAACTACATCGGGTATTGATGGGTCGATATATCTATCGATCATATAACACCGAAGTATCGTTCTCGTACAATTGGCATGTTAGATAATATAGCGCTGACATATCGATGACTTTTTTTTTTTATATCATGCCACACGTAAATCTTATATGTCAACACAAGCAAACTCATCATGCAAAGCAAACGTGTAATCAAACACAATTGGAGTGGCAGCTGACGAAGAAGCCCAAGGTTCGAAGTTTGACGCAAAGGAAATGGGACCCCCCCTCAAGTATATATTTCCTCGTCAAAGGAAATGGGGGACCTCCTCAAGTATACGACAGATTAGCAATTTTGAACCCTTAAAAAGTTCTTGAAGCTTGTGCGGATGGTGGAGGAGAGTGGCCGCTGCGCCACCGGCGCCTTCGACGAGAAATCCCCCCGTGGACTTGGTTCCACCTCACTGAATCATGCTGGCAGAACAATGAAGTTGTTGTGTTTGCCAACAATTGTATGAAATATAATCCGATGAATATTTTTATGTTTACAGAAGAATATTCTCTATGTTTCTTTGTATTTTTATTCTGAAAACTTTCTCCTTAGGAAATTATAATTTGTTTATCGTATTATATATTTGTTTAACCTTTTTTTTTTATAAAACCTCGCTTTTTGGGGGGGTTCTTTTTTCTCGAGAAGCATCTTTGATTCTAAAAGTGTCCTTTTTTTAATCTAATATCTAAAATATATAATTTTTTTTTTCTATGAATCGATTCATAGGGTGAATCGGTTTTACTGTGTTATAGTATTTTCAATAACACCAAAAAAATATTATAACATAATATAAGAATACTATGTTACAGTATTTTTATATTTTTTTTGTAAAGATATTATATTTATAATGTTTTCAATAATACTAAAAAATACTATAATATTATAACATGATGTTTTTATTTTCAGTGACACTAAACAATTATAATATGGTATAAAAATATAATAAAATAATATCTTTATACTTCATTATAGTGTTTCTCCGGTATTATTAAAAATACTATAACGCTGTGTAAAACCACTAACTGATATAATTGATCCTACGAATCGATCCATAGGAAAAATGAGTGAGAAAAAAAAAAGGTAACTGATGGTATTTTATGTATTAGATAAAAAAAAAGGTGTTGTTTGAAAATTCTGAATATATATATATATATATGTATATATATGTATATAAATATAAAAGAGGAGGCATGCATGGGCGAGCGGTCTCCCAGATGTGCTTTGGCTGTGGATCCATTTGACCAGGGGAAGAGATCGAGGGGGGTGGTGATGAAGAGAGGGCCTGCGTGCTGCAAGCTCCAAGAACGAAGAGCTCCGTGCTGACAGCAGCACGCCACGAGCCATGGCCGTAGCATCGGCCTCTTCGTGTTCCCCGAGAAGCTCCATCACGACGGACTGGCAGTGATCTCACACGCCCACATGCAGATGCCCCACTGTCGTGTGCATAACGAGGCACTCTCGAGGCCTCGGCGGCATGGCCGCCTCAGAAACTGCATGCACATGCCTTTCCATTGCCGCTCCGCCCCCCTCCCCCGTCTTCTCTCTCTCTCTCTCTCTTCTGTAGCCTTTTTGATTGATGTGTTGATGAGATTCTTAGGGCGAGCATGGTGACTGCTTGCTGGAACTGGCCAAACTGCGGCCTGTAGCTCTTACGATCATAGAAGTTGTGACTTCCGAAGTCGTCAGCTTGATTCCTCCCCCACCCCCTCTTCACTCACGCATATTATACTCTTCGCCGACTGTTGATTGACGTCTCCACTAAACATGTACATCGTCCACGTCCATGTGACCGGCACTACCAGCTGCACCGCGCCGGTAAAAAAACCAAAGCTTTCGCTTTCATGGGCGTCCCCTTCTTTGAGCCAAGCGTAAGCAATGATAGGTGCTCCTCATCCTCCAGGAGAGGACTTGCACCGAGCCTAGGCTAATGCTCCTGGCAGCGAGCATCTTGCGCACTATTTTATTCGGTAATGCCGGCAAGGCCGACCACGAAGAGAGAGAGAGAGAGAGCGTTAATGTGAGTGATGGCGATTGCTTTGGACTCGTCTGCTGTCCTCTTCCCACGCCTGCTTGCATGTCCTCATCCCAGGCGAAGTGGCACCACCGTCCGTTTGTTCAGCGTTAGCAAGCAGCTTTCATGCTCACCCATAAAATGTCTGATGAGTGTTATACGCTAAAAGGCCAATCAACTTTCTATTGTTATTTGAGGCAAGTCAAAAAAAAAAAAAAAACATGTGAATGCATCTTTTTCACAACACCAAATGTGTTTTCAGAACAAAGTGATACATATTAAATGAACTTTTTTATTTTTTATTTTTATTAAAAGAATAGTGTGCAATGGCTCACAGACGATGTGCCTTTTGATTTGAACTCCACAGAACAACGTACTTCCGGAACATGAAAGAAATGGGCCAAAGGCCGGTCAATGTTGTCTGGCCCAATTAGGCCCGTCTGCTGGACCGATTCCGTCCGCATCACGTCCGTCTCCTTGCTTTGAAACCGTGCATGGGCACCGGTTGCTCTTCTGCTGGATTCTTCATCTATCATAAGCTGATAACTTTATCCAGGTTAAAGGCTCGGTGGAGCCACCACCACTGCAACGCATACTTCGCCGGAGGTCCCCAGTCAGGCGCATGAAACCAGCCGCTTGTCTCCAGCATCAGAAGAAGCCTGGCAGCCAAACAGATCGGACCCCTCCTTCTTCCAATCCACCCCACCGTGACGCAACATGGTCTGCAGTTGAATCAACCAGGTCGGCGAAGAGCAGCCGATCCAGAAAGTTGAGGTTAGCAGCTCGTCTTCCTTGCCACCGTGGAACATGCATTGTCCGTCGAGGCCGCAGAGTCCGTGGACTCGAGCACCATGTTGGCTCAGTCTCACAAGGATTTAGGGGCCAGTGTGCCATGGCACATCCAGTGCTGTGCCTGGAAGCAGTGGTCCTGAACAATCCAGTGCTGTGATCCTTATCGGTTCTTGTAATGGCTCTCCGCTAGCTTTCATTATGACTGCGGCAGGCCTCTTCATCATCACCATAATTTTTGCGAGGCTGAGACACTGAAATCTCGTGACAAAGGAGTGATCCGAAAGAACAGGGTGCAGGCCACTCACTGTGCCTGCATATGATCTGAATCGACTGCCTTCCAACACTACATTGTGCAGCTTGGAAGAATAATAATTGATGAAGCTGTCGTGAGCATTAATACCAGTCTGCCGTATGGACCCAGCACAGCAGTATCCAAGAACTGCTGGAGTTGCAGCTCTCATGTGATCGGCAGGACCCATGCCACCGATGGTCCCTTCTCGCCGGATGCAAAATGCATGACAAGATTTATTGTACTGCTGTTGGGGAATCTAAATTTGATGATCGAAGACAAGACATGGGGTGGTTTCTCACAAGAACATCCTCCTCAAATTCATGGAGTTGCCATTGCCCCCTCGACATGCTGTTCTCAGAAGCTACCGTCTCCTTTGGCGGCAGAGAGCACCCTCGACCGGATCATTCAGTGCTGCCGGAAAACCCGGGTCTGCTGGTTCGCCATTGATGAGGACTTGCTGGGACACCAAGCTGGCCATGGCTCATGCGGATGGCATGCGCAGGGGCGCATCGACTCCTGCTACCGAGGGTTTTGCTGGACGCCGGTGTGGAAGAAAGGGTTCCAGAAAAGGCTCCACCACTGTTTTGAATCGTGACACCTTCTCCGAGGAGGCCTTCTTCTCACCCGATCGCTCATCTCTTGCCTGCTAAGAAGATCTAAAAACAAAGATGTGATTTTTATGTTATCGTTATCTTTTGGCAGCACAAAATCCGCAAATCGGGACATGTATGCGCTTCATCGTTTCTCTGACCTCGAGAAACTCCAGATTTGAAAGCAGGACCACTCGGTGTGTAAATCTCTTGAATTTGGGGACACTGAAGTTGTTTTTATTCTCAGGAAAACAACATGATTTAAGGGAGAAAAAAATCCAACTTTTCTAGCAGATTTGGCGTGGATCCATGGAAACTATGAACAGATCATACGAGAAGGAAAACGAGAAAGATCGAATGTAATATACTGCGGTTTCTTCCATCATTTCGCTCGCTTTTGATGCTGATGGTTTGAGGTTTCGCAACCTATGCCGCATCGTGGCGAAAAGCTTGTGTTCATCGAGTGGCAGCGACCGCACCTCCTCTGGTTTGCCGCGACTGCGACACGGCAATTAAGACAATGCTTCCGTGTCCGGTAGCTGTCTCCTCATGCGTTCATGGGATCAACACAATACAAACGAAAGACGAGTAAAAGATTCAAAGCCATCGATTTGCCCGCCGCCTCCTCGCTTTCTCTTCTTTTATTGAGCTCAGTGTGGGTTGGACGCAGTACACTACCGTTACTGACGTGGCAGGAGCCGCGTGGCGAGCGGCAGACTTGGCGGGAACAAGCCCGCCGCCGCTTTCCTTCGTTTCGCGCCATTTCCTTTCCCCCCCCCCCCCGCTTCCGTTTGACAGCCGGCTTTAGGGTTAGGGTTTGCTGACAGAATCTCGGGATGGATTTGGTCAATAAATTATATATATTATCTTTTTATAATTAATTATTTTAATTATTTTTTATATTTATGAAAATAAAAATATTTATTTCAATAAATTCTTTTTTTCTCTTGATTTTAACCTTGTAAAATTATCTGTTTTAACTTTTGTTAAAAATCTTAATGTTTCACTTTTATAAATATAAAGATCCGTGACTTTTGAAAATATATGAATTGAGATATTGATGATAATTAATTATAAGGATAATGTGTAAATAGCTCCTTTAATTATAAATCGATGAGTGTAACGATTTAAGGGTACATCAATCTTCGATCATACAAATTATTTTCTGTATTTTAATGTTATTTTAAGATTCCTTTCGGTTGACTAAATTAGGTTGTATGATCATCACAGAAGGCCATGAATCATGAGTGGTATTGTTTGGGTGAAATGAGCCATGGTCGAGAGCACGTTTAATTACATGCACATCTCTATGCGAATTGTCTGATTAATAAGCATCTGATCTACACATTAGAAATGACGACGATTCGTAATCTATGCGCTGACTTTTGATGAACAGCTTGATGTGTAACGGTTGACTTTTGTTGCACGCCTCGAGATTTAGCAGGCAAGTTTCAGCACGTAGCCCAGGGGTTGACCGATCAAGATTATACATCTCTCTCTCTCTCTCTCTCTCTGCGCATCATTGCCGACAAGGTGTGGCGCACGACGAAGGCATTGAAGACCTGCGTCTCCGACATGGCGAGGTCATGCGGGAAACACATGGAATCATGCATTACATCCACGCCAAACTACGCGACTTAAGCCGATATAATATCATAGCTGTATTTTTTTTGTTCTGATGGTTGGAGAAATCTGACTCGGTTACGGTGGAGGAAGAGAAGGGCAGCAGGAGATGATGGAGAAGTTGTGGGGTGGCATGACCTTGCGATGACGCTCGTCGTCGTCGTCTCCGATGGAGGGCATGTGATCACAGTTTGCATGCCTTCTCCTCCCACCTGTGGCAGCTGTTCAACACGCATGCGGATGATCTAATCATTGTTTGTCTGGCTTCTGCTGACATGATCACCGCTGGCCATTAAAAAGCATGCAGAGTGAGTTGTGTTGCGATGCTTGCATGTCATCCAACCCCCTCGGCATAGATTTGTAGCAAACCGTAACATCCTCCCACAGAGAGAGAGAGAGAGAGAGAGAGAGTGATGGCTGTAGCATTCTAAGATTTAGGGCGAGCGGCGGCAAGCCACGTTCGACCACGTTGTCCCCCACCGGTGGTATCGGCACGCGGGCGCCCGACGCAGTCTTGTCCCCGAGGAAAGCGAAGATGCCGTCGACATGTCGCGGAGTGGGCCCCAGCGGCGGGTGAGGATGAGGGTGGATGGGTTGGGAGGACCGTTCCGGTTTACCGTGACCCGCCGCGGGTTCCCGCTTTAAATATGCCGCTGCGCGCACAGCCGTCCGCCTCCGCTGCGGTTTCTTGAAGTGGTAGATACGGAGTCGAGAGAGAGGAAGGGGGCGATTGGTTGCAGGAAAGAGCGGGGTTTGGACCAAAGCAATCGTAGGCGAGTAAGAGAAGGCAGACCTTGGCTGCTGCGGCCTTCCTGTGTGAGGATCACATCAGAGATCAGAGGTGGAGGCAGGAAGGGCTGTGAGTGAGGGAGAAGAGCTCCGGCTCTGTGAGCTGAAGAGGTGCTCAGCCGGAATGGAGCGAGGAGGCGCGGAGAAAGCGGCGGAGATGGAATGGCCGGCGTACTTGAATGAGTACGAGAAGCTCGTCATTCGGATGAACAACCCGAGGTGGTTTGTAAGCCCTGCTTTCGTTGGATTATGCTTTACCTGTTCAGATCTGTTGATTTTGTTTCGCCGGTATCGAGAGCTCTCCATCTTCTTCCTTTAGAAGCTCTGCCTGACGTTCCTCTGTTTTCTGGCTCTCTGTTGCAGGGTTGTCATCGACAATGCCGTCTGCCCCACCGCGACTCTCGTCAAGGTGAGCCGAAAGAAAGTTTCCGTTCCGAGCTGTCATTTTTTTATCTGTTCTATGGGGCAGAAAGAGTAACAGAGCTCTCCCTGATGGGTGTTATGGCAATCAACCCAAGGTGGACAGCGCCAGGAAGCATGGAATCCTCCTCGAGGCCGTCCAGGTCCTCACCGACCTGAATCTTTCCGTCAAGAAGGCCTACATCTCCTCGGACGGCCGCTGGTTCATGGACGTCTTCCACGTCACCGACCAGTTTGGCCGCAAGCTCGCCGACGACAGCGTCATCTCCTGCCTCGAACAGGTGCCGATCCATCTCTGTCTTGCGTGGTTGACGCCAAAGATTTGCCCTTTTGGTTCGGCATTTGCTCACCCACTGATATAAACGCAGTCTTTGGACACGGAGGACCATGGGCTCCAACGGTCCTGCGCCGAGGAGGGCCTCACCACCCTGGAGCTCACCGGCGCCGACCGCCCGGGCCTCCTCTCCGAGGTTTTCGCCGTGCTCGCCGATCTCGGGTGCGGAGTGGTGGAGGCCAAGGTGTGGACCCACAACGGCCGAATCGCGTGCCTCGTCTCCGTCAAGGACGAGCTCTCCGGCTCCCCCATCGACGCCGACGCGCGGCGGATCCACCACATCGAGTCCCGCCTCCGCCACGTCCTCAAGTGCGACCACGGCGTCTGCGGCGCCCGAACCGCCGTCTCCTCCATGGCCGTCGCCCACACCGACCGCCGCCTCCACCAGATGATGTTCGCGGACCGCGACTACGAGCGGAAGTCTCCATCGCCACCAGCGTCCACGCCGCCCTCCGTCTCGGTCCAAAACTGGGTCGAAAGGGGGTACTCCGTCGTCACCGTACAGTGCCGCGACCGCCCCAAGCTGTTGTTCGACATCGTGTGCACTCTCACGGACATGGAATACGTCGTGTTCCACGGCACCATCGACACTGACGGCGATTTAGCTCATCAGGTTTGACCTTTTTCTCGTCAAGATTCATCAAATGCAAAAAAAGTTGTGATCTTTCTCTGTTTATCGTCCTAATTTATCGATCTGTTGGATCAATTCAGGAGTTCTACGTGAGGCACAAAGATGGCAGCCCCGTCAGCTCGGAAGCAGAGAGACAAAGGGTGATCCAATGCTTGCAAGCAGCAATCGAGAGGAGATCATCAGAGGTAATCAACAGCAAAAGCTTCGATTAATTCCTCCATTCTTGTTCAGATCTTGACCCCGTAATCGATAACAGGGGATAAGATTAGAGCTGTGCATCGAGGACAAGCCAGGGCTGCTCTCGGAGGTGACGCGGACGTTCCGAGAGAACAGCCTGTTGGTAACGAGAGCCGAGGTCTCGACGAAGGGCGACATGGCCACCAACGTGTTCTACGTGACCGACGCCGCCGGGCGACCGGCGGATCCCAAGGCGATCGACGCCGTCCGGCTGAGGATCGGCCCGGGTTGCCTTACGGTGAAGGAGGAGCAGCGGCCGCAGTTCCGTCGCAAGGCGGAAGCTGCCGACGACCAGGGTGGCGGTGGTGGCGTTGGCATTGGCCTCTTCTACCTGGGAAATCTGTTCAGGAGAAACCTGTACAATCTGGGGTTGATCAAGTCCTGTTCTTGAGTTCTACCGCTGTGTCTGTGTATAGACACTAAACTCAAACTCTGCTTCCGCTGCCTCCAACTTGGATCTGTACATAACAGATGGAGGGAGGGAAAGGATATGATGAAGCAATTGGAATAGATGTTACCGTGGGAGGGAGAAGAAGAAGGATAGTAGCGGTGGTGTGTGATTGCCGGACTGTATTCGTTGCCTCGTCTTCGGCAATGTTAGAGACACTGTGTGTATATGGAATTGATGGTTATCACTAACTTTTGACGACGGAAACTTTGGTCAACTTTGTGGTCTTCGTTGTTTGAAATTTCTAGCTTTTTTTATCCTTAAAGTGGATGATAGGTTGGCTTCTCCTTTGTCCACTTCATGGACTTCAACTGGTCTTAGTTATTATTTTCCTATTTAGGGCCAAAGATATGTAGAAAATAATTAGATCTGAGGTTTAGGTTGGCTCAAGAGAAATTTTTTTATTTATTATTCTTAGTAAGAAAACTAATTACCAGGAAGTTATATTGTGAAAAAAGTTATGTTGTGAGATATAGTTACGAGCCAAAAAAAAAAAAGAAAGATAGAACAGTATATTATAAAAGGCGATGTTCTCCTATAAATAATAATCTCAATAGTATAATTATAATTCAAATTATAGTTTAATTATTTTCCTATTTCTCATAAATAGTCATTAAAAAATACTTAGTTTAAGTATAAGATAAATATAATCACATATAATTTCCGATATTAAATATAAGAATTTAATATATAATGCTTCTTGATTTTTCCTTATAAAATTTAAATGTATTATTCGAATTATATCCAAGTTATAAGAAAATGAGGATAAGATATTTTATTAAATTTAATATCAACGTTTCATTGATGTGCTAATCATTTTTACAATAAAAAAATCATAAAAATTATGCACGATTATTATCGTGTCCACTTGAATTGATTCCCATGTTTCCTCAATGTGCTAAGTATTTTCAGTATACAAAAATTCATGCAATGACATAAAAGTTATTGGATTGTGATGATATAATCTCTTCATATGGTAGATTTGATCATTTTGACTAAAACTCAAACACTTGATTTTGTTAAAAAAATTAATTGGATAAAAGCTTGATTAGAGTGAATCAAAATTTTGAAGAAAAAAGCATCAACCTGGTTATGATTATGTTAAATATATATGATCAGATATCATCAAAAACAAAAAAGACAATTAATTTGCAAGCACGGTAGAAGACAAATGACTCGATAAATAACACATGTAATCTCTTCGGAAAGAGAGATTTCTACAAGCTTCAACCAGATGACAAACGATAAAAGTCTTAACCCCACAATAACGCTGTCATTGCTGACCACATACCAAAACAAATCACTTATTCTGCCAGCTGCTAAAACACAGATGACATACTTCCGACACACCCACCCAAAGAGGGACATACCAAAATCTTAGAACTCAGCAACGAGTCTTGGTTTAGCAGCTCCACCTAATAAGGCTCCACGGGTGCCCTAAATTTGACCCCCGCATAGACTGCAGCATCGCCGAGCTCCTCTTCGATCCTAAGCAGCTGCATCCAGCAAAAAGTTCAAATACTTCAGACCAACCATAATCTTGCCACGGTCAGGTTCTCTATATTCATCTCTAGTGGTCTTCTCTAGCCATCATACCAAAAGATGAATCAAACTGCTGTCACCCCAGTGTTTCTGTGCTATGAACAGAATGGACCAGGCACTTTTAAGAACTAGGTAAACCATTGGTGAGAAAGACGTTTAAACATACATTATGTTCATGCTTGGACTAAAGACCAGACACAAATGAAGAAGATACAGCAAAACAAACTTAAATTTGCCCACATCATACGAGTGACTTGCCTGGTTATACTTGGCAAGGCGCTCTGAGCGGCATGGAGCTCCTGTCTTGATCTGTCCCTGGTTAGGGTGGGAGATTAAGATGGGTTTAGTAGGACTATTGCCTGAAAGCTTAAATATTACAGTCATTTGAATGATAACACAATAAAAACAAGAAACAGATACTTACAGTTGCTAAACCGACGGAGAGATCAGCAATAAAGGTATCCTCGGTTTCACCACTGAAACAGGTAAAATAAAGTTGGATCAAAACCACAAACAATCCAACCACTAGCATGCATCACATGTCGTACCTTCGGTGGCTTGCCATTACACCCCAGCCAGCACGCTTTGACATTTTCACAGCTTCTATACTCTCTGTAACACTTCCTATTTGATTAACCTGCTCACGACGGGGGATTAACCTCATCAGCAGTGGACTAAAACAAAAGCCACTGAGAATTATGGGTATCACAATAAACATAACTATGACTTGGCACAAAATAAATCTCAAGAATGAAGCTGACAAGGATACATATGCAAGCACTTGTCAAAGAAGTAGATCCCTGAACAACTGTAACCAAATACCAAGGATGGAGATTCATAATACGCTTTTGTAAAAGATAAGGAATCCAATACTACCTTCAAGAGAAGGGCATTGCATGACTTTTCATTGATTGCCTTTGCCACCCTCTGAAACAGTTGATCAAAAGGTAAGGATTATAATCGCAATCTTTCGAGCTGCAACTTGCATCACCAATCATAAAAAATTTACCGTGGGGTTTGTGACAAGAAGATCATCCCCTACAATCTGGACCTGCTGCCCAATCTCTTCAGTCATCTTGGCATAATGGGTCCAATCATCCTGATCAAATGGATCTTCAATGGACACAATTGGATATTCGGATACGAAAGACTTGTAGACATCTTTCAATTTGTCGCCTGATATTTTTTGTGAACCATCATTGTTCTGCAGCGAAAAAAAAAAAAAAACCCAGGGAATTTCAGTTCAGTAAGCAGCCGTTGGTTGGTACTTCCGGAGGCCCAGCAGTCCCAATGTCAGTTCTAATATAACAAATCACTCTTAACATTAGAATAAAAAAAATAAAACACAGCAAGACAAGGTCCACGAAGCCATCTCATCACAAATACCCAATTCAATTTAGTAGAGATCTCTCAGAAGCAAAACTAGATATTACCTCCTCTTTGAAGTTGAGGTCGTAAGTCTTGTCACCATCATTATAAAATTCAGAAGCAGCAACATCCATCCCGATAACAACCTGAAATCCCCAAGCAAAAGTGCTCCCTTGAGCAAGCACAGACATCGCTGAGAAAATCAAGAACTGCATGAAATAAAGATACTTGTGTTACCTTGCCGGTGTATCCAGCTTTCGCTATCGCTGTCTTCAAAAGTTCAAGGCCTTCTTTGTTTTCCTGTTAAGTTCAGGAGGAAACAGACATACGTCCAGACCATTAAAGAAGCTGATAAAAATTCCACTACTTTAGACAAACAAGTTCCACCGACGGCACATGTTATCATTAGACTCATATTCTAACCGTAAACAATAATAGAAGAGGGGGAGGAAAAAACAACATGAAAACTTGTGTACAAAGAAAATTAGAAGCTAGAAAACAAAGGCAGTGCAGTATGGATATTGCAATTATGAAGAGCAAGATTGTTATCTGAAATGACACATTGTTTTATAATATGGTTCTATCCATGCCAATTTACCATGTCCGTCCGTGGCATAGGTGTGTTTAATATAAAGATTGTAAAGTCTATCACAATGCAGTGTCTGCAGTTTGTATCAAAGGACATAGTGAGAGAATAGCCAGCAAGCACTACAATGGAACACAGAACATCAATCCTTCCAAAACTAGTACTTCTACCGAGTGTGATGTTTCCTGCTCCACCTATGATACGGTAGCCGTACAAAGCAAAAGATGCAAGTCAGCTAATAAACCAAGTCAGAGGTGTTGCAGCAAGAAAAAGAAATTGAAATATGATTTTAAGTTCTCGGGCATTTGCTTTAATTCATCTAATGCATTAATTTAAAGGTACTTAAACTACTCTAACATCCTCTGGCATATTAAATTCGTTCAATAAAGTGTACTTGTTTCAGATAATGAACATGTGTGCCTACCAAAGAAGACCAAGTAGCAATATACATAATAATTTCCACTGATAATTGGACCCACCTGAATGTTTGGAGCGAAACCACCTTCATCACCAACATTGGTAGCATCCTGTCCATACTTTTTCTTGATTACACCCTGAAGAACAAGAATACAAATAATGATGCACTGAGAAAGAAAAGCAAAATCAAAGACCGTAAATCCATAAAATCTTTACCTTCAAATTATGATAAACTTCCACACCCATTTTCATGGCCTCTTTAAATGAGGATGCCCCAACAGGAAGAATCATAAACTCCTGAAAGAAGCCAAGAATGAGAAAATAGAGGACTGGCTGTTTACTCAACAACAGATGGCAATGGAGAATTACCTGCATGGCAAGCTTATTTCCAGCATGCGATCCACCATTAATAACATTAAAAGCTGGTACAGGCAACACCAAGGTCTTGTTTCCAGCAAGGTTAGCAACATGCTGAAATGAAATAATAGCATACATTAGAAATGGACATCAGTTTGGACAAGAACGATGAAACTAGGTTTCACAAACCTGGTAAAGAGGTATCTTCTTCACGCTGGCTCCCGCTTTGCACACAGCAAGAGAGACAGCCAGTATAGCATTTGCCCCTAGCTGCAATATGCAACCGAAAGTAAAGTCGGAATGTGAATTAAAGCAAAATAATGCTTCCTTTTGCAGCACCATAGCAAAAATATGAAAGTTACTAACAAATTGTAATTGTACCTTTTGTTTGCACCAACCCCACTCATTTGAGGTTCCATCAAGCTGTTGGACCATGAAATTATCAATCTCAATCTGTTCTGTTGGATCCTGCAAGACAAATAGCAGAGGTCAATTTTTTTAATAGTTTACAAAGCTAATCACTTCTTTCCAAGACTGAATCCTACACAGCTGTCATGTAAAATCTTGTAGCACTCACCTTGCCAATAAGAGCAGGTCCTATGATAGCATTAACATTTGCAACAGCCTACATCAGAAAATGTCAGATATATAATCAGCTAAATCATTTCAAGAAAATTATTTAACAGAGAACCTTAAAAAATTAAAATTGAAATTGGATATAATGCATATCACTTGACATATTCAAAATCTTCAATTTAAAGAAGAAATTTCAAAGACCCGCACACTGAAAAACACTAAAACAAATAACAGTTCAGTTCAATCTGAAAAACTAAAATGCATAAGAACATTTGAAGAAAAGAATACAAAGGCAGACATCTTTAGCAGGCAATCCAGAATCAGTCCATAATGCAGGAATTATATTAAAGAACAATCAGAGTTTACAATGTAAACTGATACTTAAATCTGGAATAGTTCTGAAGTATCATACTGACAATAGAGGTAGAAGAGTATAAACCATTAAAAACTAACATATGAATCCAAAATACATCTAAAGGTACTCAACTTGAACGCCTGGAAATAAAAAAGTAATCACAAAGCTAGAAGTCAACTTAATTACATAGTGGGAAGATGTAAGATAATGAATCATCTCTTAGAATCAACATCTACTTGTCACTAACGAAGAAATGAAGCCCTGCCTTTTTACAAAAAGTTAGCCAACGTTCAATATGACAAGAAGAATGGCCAATCAATGCACACCAAAGTTCTAGGTAGAAGATTCAGTCCACAATGTACATAAGTTAGATTGAAAACTAAATAAATGCTTGAACAACAGAAGGGATGTAAGACAAAATAACTAAAAGATATGTGACCTTTATGCATACATTTCAACTGTTTCGTATGTTCAAAAGTTACATGATCTAGGCCCATGTTGATCAAAATTTCCATCCATCTTGTTTCCTACATATATTGTGAGTGTAATATCCAATAACTGTTATATTTGATGCAATAAATATTAAACTTTCAGTGGAGAACCACAATTTACTCATGAACATTTCACAAACAGTCAACTTAAGAAAATTTCAAATCAACAGTTTACTTCCCAGTCCAAATTGATTATTTATCTCCCATCTTGGAATATCATGCCATTCAAGCAAAAGTGTGAGTTTCTTCTGTCTATCATTGTTTGGCTAGTCTAGATATTTGCTCCGACAAAAAGCGAAACACAGAGAACTTTTGTAAGAAGCCAACACAAGGAATGTTTGAAAAGATAGTTGAACACATAAACTAGAATAGTAAAGATAGGTACTCAACCTTGAGGACACCCTTCCCAAGATAATCTGATCCTCCATCTCTTAATTCTAGAGCTTCATAGACACCTAAACATCCAATAAGGTACATCTGAGAATTAGCATACAATACCAACTAACAATGTAAATGCAACTAAGAATATGATAAATTACCATGAGAAGAAAATTAAATAAGCTGTATTTTCATAGTAACAAAAGCAAGGACACGAACACTCTAAAGGGTGCCATTATTTAAGTAAATTTTTGCTTATAATCTCGTTGCATAACTTTCTCCATGATGAGTTCATGTAACCACTTTCTCACATATGTCAACTTATGGAAGCCTGGACGGAACCAACTTCCATTACGATGGTTCGAAGACGTACTCTCATAAAAAAGAAGTCCTCTTTGCAATTTAAAAAATCCACAAGAGAACAACAGTTTACAAATCTTCATTCACATATTTGTCCACATCAAAAAGTCAATAGCATTACTTGATGGCTTCTTAAAAAGATAAGAAAATGAAAACAAAAAATTGAAGTTTATACTGATAGATAATAGGAAAACCGGCAACCAAGCCAGAATCATTATTTTTTACCCCATGAAAGCATGGAAATTAGTCCAGCAAGAAAAACAAGGCATAATCCCCCAAACTATTTGGTGCTGGCTACATGAAAATTAATCGTATACCAAATTTTCATACAACATACATATATTGCACCAAAAATTGGATCAACCACGTAGTATGCATTTCAAGCTCAACATGTGAAAAATCAGAACAAGATGCAATGAACCCAGATATAGAAACAACATTGTAGGTGAACGAATCGTGATCTTTTTACCTGTTGAAGCACCGCTGGGGACAGCGGCCCTTGCGCACGTCCCATCAGTTAGGCAAACATCCACCTGAAGCAAATCATACGCGTATTCAGAGATTACATCCTTCCATCATGTATCAACAGACCAATATTATATGAAAGCAAATTAAATCATTATCCAAGAGAGACGAAACCTAGTGCCGGAGGATCAGTGTGATCAACCAGCACAAGTGTTAATCTGGATCGACGTTTTGAACCAGTTATCGCCAGATCTACCAAAAAAAGGTCGATTCAATGGAAGAATCACCTCAACGGTGGGATTGCCACGGCTATCAAAGATCTGACGGGCCTTGACGCTAGCGATCGCCACCATACCTCGCTTCTCTCTCTCTCTCTCTCTCTCTCTCTCTCTCTCTCTCTCTCTCTCTCTCTCTCTCTACAACTGGACTAGAAATCCACTGCCCGATCAAACCAGCAAATGAGGTTGAAGTGTCTTTGTGGCATATTTATAGGGCGGAGAAAGTCATGGGTCATGGAAAACCAATCGCGGCCGTCGGATTCCTTCAGTGGGATCGAGAAACATACGCCGGTTTTCTCGTGGCCTCTCCCTTCCCTTCTTGGGCTTCACGAAAAGAGCCTATGCTTTCTCTACGTAATATATATTACCTAAACGCACATCTGCCCTATGATTGGATTATATACGGGCCCCATGAGGACCTATTCTGTTCCCTCTCTGAGGCCGGGTATTTTTTGTGGTTAAAGACAAACGAGCGGTGTCGAGGAAAGGCATCACGTGACCTCATCACGTGATTGTTCCGTTTCAACCGTAACCCCACCGTCACTAACCGACCGACAGCTTACCTTTGAGACCCATGTGGGGCCCGCAAAAAAAGTCAAAATCGAACCAATTAACGCACAAGTAGACGAAGTGGTAAGTCACGATCAGGTCGCAAAAGTACTTGTGTATTTAATTGTATATTTAATTGTACATCACATAAATCCCTCCAAATTCATATATATATATATACCCTTAACAGTTGAAGCTCTAGTTTGTTATATCAAATTTAATTATGATGCTCAGGATATCAAGAATATTTTTTAAATATTGTTATGCAATTATAATTAAAATATTAATATTAATTATAATCGCAACTGATTCGCTAGATGGAATTTATTAACTTATTAATATAAACACAAATATTATACATGTAAAGCCCCCAATTAATGTATGGGATGCATGACACAAGTGGAGGTTGAAGAGGCTAGCAATGATAAAAATGTCATTGGGTTAGGTCAGAAGGTACAAGGGACATGAAATGCAACATTATTTTAGAGTATTGATGCTTTCCTTGGCATTATATTAAGTGGAATGGTTCTTGGTGAAGGATTAAGAACACAAGAGTGTATGTCTTTTGGACTCCATAACGTAATATATATTGCAGGGAGAGGAATCTAAACCTAAAATATGACTCCTTTTTTTTGTTTCCTTTTGTTAGAGAAGTGCAACTTTTCTTCTTCTTCTTCTTTGCATGCGAATGGCTGGCAAGAAAGTGTAAGAATTCCAATGAAACGGCAGGCGAATAGCTTCCGTCATCTTCCATGCTCGATTGCCAGCAACATTGTGTTGGTGTTGGATAGATAGATTAATGGTTCGGTATGTTTCAAATTATTACTTCATTTCGTTCATGCTTCATGCAACGGTGGAAATAATTTTAGTGACGGAACGGATTGGAGAACAACAATATTCTTAATGAATAATATTTTTACATTAAAAAAAATTGAAATGTGTTAAGAGTCATAATCAAATCAGGGACGATCGAAGCGATTCTAATCCAATCGGATTGGCTAGAAAGTAGTGTCGATTGAAAATAAATGAGTGAAAGAGAGAAAAAGTCAACAAGAAGTTGTGACTTCTTTTACTTGAGCTTATGCATAAGAAGTCTGATGTTGTTGCTTGAGAAACATTTAATTAGTCTTATATTTTAGATATTTTTATTTCTAAATAAAAGTAGAACAATTTTTCTTTTCAAATTTATGTTTATAGTAGCAGTAATAGTACGAGTTTAAGTCATATATTTATCTCTTTTAATTTTCAATCCTTTCCTAATAGCTTAAGCTACTAAGATTTGTGATAATATATTTGAGAAAACTTATTAGCTTAAAATTTATATTTATCATTTTATTTTTTTCCTAATATTTATGTAAACCCATTCTCTCGAATATTCAATTGGTTTATACCATGCACTTAGAATTAACATGATTTGCTTGTAAGTGGGGATAATTAAAACTTAATGTATATTACATGTTATGTAATTTCTTATGCACTTAATTATTTATGATTAATAGTCTTTTGATACCAAATATCTATCAAGAGATGACCATGATCACGGGAAATGATACCAAAAATAATTTATTTTTAAAATTTTTTATTAGTTAAGATATATATATATATATTTCTAATTTTATTTTTCTATATAAAATTAAGCAAGGAGATGAGAAAAGGAGAAGAGAGTGGGATGGCATGAAAGAAGGGGAGAAGAGGAGAGAGAGTGGGCGATAAGAAAGTAGGGAAGAGGAGAAAGAAAAAAAAAAGGATAAGTAGGAGAGGGAGAAAGGAGAAGTGCAAGTTGTAAAGGAGACGACAAGGAATGATAGTTTGAGGAGTTTTTAAATTAGAGATTTTATTTAAGGAAAACTAAAATAGGATATTATTTGAAAATATCCAACATATAAGTATTTTTTAGAAAAATCATCATAAGACTCTCTCTCTCTCTCTCTCTCTCTCTCTCTCTCCATATATATATATATATATCAATTTCTATCATTTATTTGTGCTAAACATTACAAAAAAATATATCTTAATCCACTATCTTTTTCTAATTAAACATTAATGAGCTTTCCTTAAATTATGTTTATTCACTTAAACCTATAAATATATGAACTAATTTTAACATAACATAATTTCAGATAAATAATTATGTAACAATAAACATTATTCTTTATGCTCCATATATATCTTCAAAATATTAAATAAGTTTGAAATTTTCTATTTTCTCAATTTTAACACAAATAATTAATCGTCTTATTATTTATAGATATCCATATGACTTAATTTTCCACATTTGTTAATCATTTCCTCATTACATGTTAATCACAATCCTAACAACTCAATTAAACATACATCCTTATCAATTTGGACAAAAAAAAATTGATAAAAACAATTTTTTTCATATTTATATTCCAACTAACAAAAGATTGTATGCAAATACATATTTCGATGAGAACTAATGTTCATTATTTTTCTTAATAATGGTGAAATATGTTATAAAGAAAACTAATTAACATTGAAGAAAAATAAAGTGAATAAATCATAAAAATACATTTATTTTTTTAGTGGTTGAAAAAACATAAAGATTATTTATTCGTAGGAGTTTTTGAAACATTACAGAAAATAACGCTCTAATTCCCAATTCCCCTTTCAGTTTTGCATCTCTATCGTCGATCTTTCTTTTTCTTCAATCTCATCCGTCCATTTCCATAACTGGGCCGATCGAGATCCTGTGTGGCAGGTGATTCGATCTTCACGAGCATCGCAGTGTATTCGACGGTCGTGATGTGAGGACAAACGGGATGAAGGATGGAGAATGCGGCATTGGAAGTGAACTGGATCCGTGTGACTTGGAGAGGATCCGACCTCCACGCCAAGTTACCCCGGTTGAGCTTTCGCTCTATCCGCGCTTCGTCCGCCTCTTGGCCACTCCCAAACCGCTTCCAAACCCTCGTTCACAACCGAGGGAGCAACACCATCGATGGCGGTCTCTCTGCAATCCACCAGCCTACGCCCTCTAGCCCTCGATCCGAAACCTTCCCTCAGGTGAAACCCCCTCCCAATCCCTCACGTTTGGGTCGTCGTAGTCGTGCTCGATTTGTCTGCTTGATTCATCTCTGCTGTTAATCGGTTTCTTTTTTGCCTCTTGTTCTTGTGATTCCTGGCAGCTTAACTAGCAAGATCTTTGTCGGGCTCAAGTCGCAGTCATCTGGTACGTATTCTCTGAATTGTTAGGGTTAGAATGATGGTTGGGTGGTGAATTGTGTCTGTTGGTCTTTTTCATTGGTTTCGATTCGATGGAGCAGGTGCTTTTGGGTATGGGCCGCCCAATGTCAGCGCTGGATTTCACTGCAGGGTTCATCAAAGCCTCTTTTTGAGGTAATCGTTGCTCATTATTCGCATCCGATTCTTTTATTGTTATTAAATATTTTAAAGTCTGTCCTTATGCTCGTGATTATTATTTTTTCACCACCATTCATGATGTTTAATATAAACTTGTGTAGCAAGTAGCAACTATGCACTAGTATTGTTGTTTTATGCCCATATAATCTAATTTGTCTTTCCAGAGCATTATGCTAACTTTGGGAGTAAAATTTATGCTGCATTAGTATTAAAATTAGACTAAAAAATAGTGATGCATATTGATTTCATTCGAGACAAATTTCACTTACCTTCCTACTAATTTTTTCTTTAATAAAAATGTTATTCAGCAATGTTAAGTAAATTAATTGGCTATGAGTTGTTCAACTTGTGGCTCTTTTTCTTCTTCTGGCTGCTTCCCAATGTTAGGTTGGCACCAACAAGAATGCTGCTAACATCATTGACATCATATTTGTGGTCATTTCACTTTATTTATTATTGAAAAAAAAGGAGCGTGCAGTCCTCTCTCGTTGAAGTAATTTAGTGGCAGTGTCGGCAGCTGACCTGCCGAGCGAGGGACTGATGGAGATTTCATTGGATTGGTAGTGAAGTGAGGGCAGAACAGTCATCAGCCTGTCTTCACCACTTCTTGCTCTCTGATAACCTCGACTCTTAATGGTGGATTAGCATTGAGAGAAGGGGTAACATAAGAACCTTCTATGAAAAGACCAAGTTGCGAGATTTAAGATCGAAAACAAAAAAGAACTTGAAATGGCTTGATTATGGATTGGTTGATTCTTAGCTACAATTGTCCCTCTTTAAAGTGGCTCACATAAGCTTTGTCTGTCCTGAACAGTCATGAATGGTTTTGAAATATTATGTACTTTTAACTCATTCAAGTTGGGCATCTTTTATGATTCATGATTCTTTTGATAATTTTATCAAATGAATGATTCTTAGGATCTATGTTCTAATACACTCTTGATCTTCACAGTATAAAACTCATTGCTATAACATAATCCTATGCAGTTTTGATGGAAATTTTCGGGCAACAAGAAGGATGAAAAGCAGTGCATTAACTATAGCTGGGATCGTAGACATCCCTTTTAAGTCCATAGAATATTGTGTAATGATCATTGACAAACTTACTTCCAAGAGGGCGGACGTTGGCACAACACTAGGTTTGCACTTTTGACCTGTGTGACTGAGCTTGAGTTTCGAAAAATGAAACCCTCTACTTGTAGGGATATATTTGTGCATGTTGACCTTCCCTAGATCATGTATTCGCGATAACCTAGTCCTAGACCACTCTTTTTAATAAACTTGTTAAATCGATGTATGTATGTGGATTAAAATGAATATATCAGTGCAGAGAGGTATTTCCCAAGTCAGAACCTACGTTTTGTTATCGAATCATGTAATGAAAAAATTCTTATTAGATATTGCTTAGTGGTGGGCAAATTTCCATGTAGGTGGCCCTGAATAATTGCGACATGGTAGCTTCTTGTTATGATTGTTGTTGTTAAAGTTGTTTGTGTATCTTATAAATAAACTTTTCTGATACAAATAGTTTAAAAATCTTTATATGACTTAACTAAGTTTAGCATTTGCATGTCGATGAATTTTGAAGAGACGAATGTGGAAAAGCTTTGCAAATTAAAAACAAGGAAGCTTTCTTGTCTAGAGCTTTGTTAAGTTTTGATGTATTTCCTATATTTAGTATACCCAATTGAATCGTGATGATCTCTAAAGTGAATCTGGTTGATGCTTCAGAAGGGACATGTTATATTTTGTTTAGTTTTGATGACTGATGGCCACAAAACTAATATAACTAGCTCCCTGATTGCATTCTAATATAACTATAGAAACTTATTTACTCGGTTTTTTGCTATGTATTTAACTTTAAGCTCTTTTTTAATCATGTTATTCACATGTCAATTTCTTTATTGTATCTTTCTGATGTACTTTAGGCATCCTACAAAAAGAGGTTCACAAGGACGCATATTTATGATGCCCATTGGTACTCCAAGAGTGCCATACAGAACTCCAGGTGAAGGAACTTGGCAATGGGTTGATCTGTGGAATGCTCTAGTAAGAAGAACAAGTCTATCTTGATTCATATATTCAATGTACTTGTCTTCCAATGAGTTCCATTATTGTATTACTATGAGTTCAATCTAATTTATTAAATTGTAGTACCGAGAACGTGTTATCTTTATTGGGGAACATATAGATGAAGAATTCTGCAACCAAGTCTTGGCAACGATGTTATATCTTGACAGCATCGAGTCTTCCAAAAAGTTATACCTCTACATTAATGGCCCAGGTGGAGATGTGAGTACTTAATAAATTCTTTGTTTTCTTTTTTTGATTATGCACCATACCCAAATCAAAGCTCTCTAGTTAATTTATTTAAAATTGTAATGTTCAATTGAATTACTTTTTACATATACATATCTCATGCATATAAATTTGCATATCTTTAATTTGAACAAGGATGTACTCTCTATTTCAAGGTTAAGAGAAGTAGGATTTCGTGGTATTTAGATCCAAGTTCACTTGAGCCATTGGAAACAGTGTAGTTTGGCATCAAGAAATATATACCTTACATATTGACTTTGTGACAGACATGTTTGAGTGTGTGTGTATATATATATATATATATATATATATATATAATGTTTTAATGTGACTTAGTCTTGTTGGTGGATGGATGTAATTTCTATTTAAGATGTTGGTATTTACTTGTAAAAATCTTTTAATCGTCAGTTTATTTTAGAAAAAAGTCCTAGCTTAATCTTTCCATTCCAAGCTTATGGTAGATGTTTGACTCATCATTGTAATTCACATCAAACTCATATGTTGTGCTTGCATCATTTTTTTGTCAATGCATTGGACACACTTGTCTTATCTTCGAGGTTTGAATACGTCCTCCTTTGTTTTGGTGTTTCGTATTGAAGACATCAAGGGCCATGTAATTGGAACAAATTTCTAGTCAGCAAGGATTCTATGAGAGAGTGTAAACTTAAATACCTATTAACATACTATCACTAATATGACTTCAAATCTTAAGTTCGATAAGTTTCTTCTTTTTAAATTTTCTTCGATGTTATTAGCATTTCACTACCATTACTTTTCTTTTTCATGGTTGGTAATAGATTGTCAGTGTTATGCTTCTTTGCTTGTTTCGCAACTAATATAACTTCATTAATATCATATTTATAGATAACTAACAGCAAATCTTCTCTGCTGCATAGTAGATTTTTGTGCAATAAGGATTTTTGGAGTCTCTTCTATTCGCCAAAATTTAAACTTTCTCATGTTTTATTATAGCCTGCAATCTTCTGATCTCTTAGTGACATATCACTACTTGAAACAGAAAAGAACCTAGCCCAATGCATGTTGCTCATGCTGACATTGATGTGGCAGCCTTGGCAAGTCTATCGGAGATAACTAGTCACAATTACATATGTAACTGTTGTCATCTTCACTTCATTTTTACTTGTTTAATGACTTGCTTGTTTTGCAGCTTACTCCAAGCATGGCTATATATGACACTATGCAAAGCCTAAAAAGTCCAGTTGCGACACACTGTATAGGCCATGCATATAACATGGCAGGGTTTCTTCTTGCGGCTGGAGAGAAGGTTTGGCTGTTTTTCTTGGTTCATCTATGAGTAAATGATGCTATTATGCGGTCATCATGGTTGTTTTTTGTCAATTTCTATTTGTATATTGTCAATTTCTTTGTTGTTGTGTAGGGTAGCCGTGTTGGTATGCCTCTTTGTCGTGTTACCCTTCAACCACCTGCTGGAGCAGCTCGTGGCCAGGTCTTTATTCCTTTAACAACTTTTTATGTTTAACCAACAAGGTTTTACATCATAAATATTTTTTTGGTAATTTAAGAATCATTTGATTTCTACAATCAAAATGATACAAATAACTCGGTGCCTTAAGTTAAAGCAAGAAAAGCAATGGTATAAGTATTTTACTTTTAATCCACATCAGTAATCAAAGAAATCTGCTGACTCCAATACGAAAAACAATTAAATTTTACAACAAAAATACATCAGCATTAACAACTATCAAACAAACTTATACACACCGACCCATACTGTCCAGAATTGGTCCTCGGTAGGACCAGTAAATACTGGTCAATATATGTCGATCTGATTGGTATTTGACTCTTTTATCTGAAATACCAGGATTCAAGAAAATCATCTTTAGATTTTGAATTGTTCTGCATCTACAGATAATACACCTAATTCTTTCGAGTTTCTTGTTTATTATATACTCCTAGTTGCTGACTGCACCAAGTAGATCTGGTCTTTGAACATCAAATCATGCATGTTAATTTGCTGATGTAACTCCCTATCAGTAAAGTGCTAAGTTTTAAATCCATACTATTGTCAGCTTTGCCTGCTTTTTCTATTGGATTGAAATCTTAAAGAAGAATTGATGTCATGTGGCAAAAGACACAATTGATCTCTGCCCTGTAGCTCCATTCTTTCAACACCAGAATTAGAACCATGAATAATAAAATTATTTGTTTTGCAGGCTGATGATATTCGTAATGAAGCAAATGAACTCCTCCGAATTAAGGATTACCTATTCGGGGAATTGGCTAAAAAGACAGGGCAACCTGTTGAAAAGGTATGTGTTCCCTTTTGAATTTTTACAGTAAATCTATTCAGGATGCATGTAATATATTATTATCAAACGTATTGAACTTGATATGTATTGAGTTTTGTGGTGCGCTATCATTGGACTGGAATACTTAAAAGTAGGTGGGGTTGTTTCAGATCAGATTGATTTCCACTTTCAAGCGAGTGAACACATGTAACTGGTTTTGGTCGAATTTGACCTTCTAAGATTAGATCAGTTCTAGTTGATTTTTTAACAAAAGAGGTTTGTTATAAACCCCACCTGATCAGACTTGTTAATTCCTTGACTGAAAAGTGACTGACCCATAAACAAATGGATGGATCCAGCACAGGTTAACACATTAACAATTGGTGACCATTTCTGAGGCTTGATGCATGATTTGGTCAAAAGCATGAAGATATGCATGGGATTACCGATAATTTCATGGTAGTTCAGTCATTTAGAAGCACACATGAAAGTAATTGGCTGCAATTTATTTCTGTTAGGAAATTTCTTTATTAGCTTTGTGGAACAGAGATAGAAATCTTATGTGGGAACGTTTGTTATCTGGTTTTTCTTTTCTACGTGTCTTTGATTGACGTAATATTTGGCTTCTGCAGATTCACAAGGATCTGAGTCTAGTGAAGCGCTTCAATGCCCAAGAAGCTCTGGAGTATGGACTCATCGACCGAATCCTCAGACCAGCACGTATCAAGGCCGATGCCCCTCGTAAAGAAACAGCACAGCAGGGTCAGGCCTAGGCCAAGTGCCTGCAGCTGCAGATTGCTCGTTCACATGGACATGCAAAAAACTTCTGGGCAAAGGTTAGATCCGAAAGATCGATTAGCTGCACCAAATAATTCTGAGTTACTTTACCAGACACTGGAAATTGTTTAGTGTTCTTAGTTTCAGTTTAATTGTACCTAATAGCTATTTCCCCTAAGATGGCAAAAGATCCAATCCAAAGACTTACTGTTTTGTCGTTATTATTGTTGTTATTTGAACGATTTCCCCTAAGAGAATACAGTCCAGCTATCCCAGTTTGTCGATGTGAGGTTGAGCAGCCGTACTTTAACATATTAATTTTTTCTGTCTCTTTAACTTTGTCCAAGAAGAAAGCGGCTCACAGACAGTATTTGGTTTTTTTGAAGTAATGTAAAACAATTATAAAACAGTATTTGGTTTCTTATTTTTTTTTTTTGTGAAACCTTCTGAAGTATCAGTATGATATTACTTCAGTTAGCTAATCGAACAGCATTTCTATTCCATTTTTTATGTGCATGTGTAATTTAAAATTTCAGAAAAAGATCAACAACTTCAAAATTGGATAACATTTGAAATGGATCACCTCCTTTAGCATATCAAATTAGTGTTAGAATTCCAATCTTTATTATTTCTCTGACTCTCTTTAACTCGACAATCTCTTTTTCTCAATGGAGGATCCTTCTGGGATGGAAGAATCTACATCCTGAAATTATAATACAAAATGCCACAGCCATCTGTACATCAAAACAATGTGCAAGGAAGCCAATGCACAAACAAAAAAAAAAAATCCTCATTTTGGATATTTCTAATCTGTATCTCTCATTTTGCTTTTTCCGAATAGCATTTCTTAACTATTAAAATATCTAAATTATACCTTAATTTTTTTTTAATAGTGTTATGGTCTATCATAGTATTCTTGATCTAGTATAGCGTTTTGGCTATCACAAAAAGAATTCTCTAAAGTCTACTTCAAAATATTATAAGTGAACTAAACAAACTTTAACCTTAATCAAACTAATTATAAACTTAAAAAAATATTATATTATAATGATGCATGAGCAATGATAATTAGAGAGATACAATGTGATGTCAGTATTTTCTAATAATGTTTATTGTTTTCAATACATAAATAAATTATTATAAACATTATTTATAAATTAAATAAAAAATAAGAATAATTAAAAATTAACAAAAGTGACTAAATTTTACCAGAAAAACTGTTAAGGGATATTTTAAATATATTAAATTAGGGATATTGCTTGAAAAACAAAATAAATGAGGAAGTATCTTTTGAAAAATGTCTGAATATTTTATAGGGAAATCCTAATAAATGAGCACACGCTATTGTCGCCGTCGCCGTCGTCGTCGTCTACGAGAGATAGGGTTTTAGCTCGGGAAGAGGGGAAAGAGACATCGAAAGAGGGGCGCACGATGGGGAATCCCGAACCGGTGCTGTTCAATTCGATGTCGAAGCAGAAGGAGGTGTTCGAGACTCGCGTGGAAGGCCAGGTCTCCATGTACGTCTGCGGCATCACGCCCTACGATTTCAGCCACATCGGCCACGCCCGCGCCTACGTCGCTTTCGACGTCCTCTACAGGTCTGCGTCATTCCCTTTGGTCGTCCTCCGCTCCTTGCTTCCCTTTTCCGCTTCAGATCTGCGATTTCTTCATCTTAATTTGGTAAATTCTCGTCTTGGGATGCATATGATTTTGTCTTCTTTTTTATGCGTTTTGGGAATATGCGGGCGACATGATGCTTCGCCGTTAATGTGGTTTTGTTGAAGGTATCGAAGTGATGCATGATGAAAGCTTGGTTTTTCTTCAACTATGGTTGTCTGGGTATTAGGCTAGCTGGATTGGTGGGGTTAGATTTTATTGTAGTATGCAAAGAGATCCACACTTACCTAATATAACCTTTTGTTCACAAGAAAGAGTTGGATTTTGCGGTTGCATTACGTTGGTTAAGCATGAATCTCTAGATTAAAAGAGAACCAGAGGTATCTAACATGAATATAAGGGTTTGCTGATCTGCAAATATGAAGCCAAAAGCATGGATGGTATTGTCAGCAATCCTATGTCCTTGTTTATGAATGTAGTCCGTCTCTTTGGTTCAAGTTCAGATGGTAGGACTTCTGTCTTGTTGCCCCTTTTGAATGCTGAACTTGGGCATTGGATGGGCAATTCTTGGGTTGATGGAGCTAAAGGATACTTAGCAAAAGAGAATGGATTCATAGGGTGGCAAGAAGGACATGATCTGTTTTCTGTTATCTTCTATTTCCTGCTTAATTTTGTTCCCCTGCATCTATTCTTCACATTGCAGTGCCAGTATATGGAAATGCATGGATAGGTCGCTTGATTGTCCAAAGAGGTCCATAGGAGCTTCTTCTGTCACTTTTTTCCATTTTATCTCTGCATTTTATGCTACATATAATGACTTTAGGCTCAAGATAGTTTCCAAAAGAAATTCAGTTTATACAAACTGAATTTCCAAAAACAAGTTTTTAATTCTAGTGGCAACACAGCTGCTAGAATAGTTTGTTCGGTGCTATGCTGGCCCAGTTGGCAGGAGTAGTGTACCATAGGAAAATAAGAAAGTCAGACCTTCTGATAATCTTCTAGAACTTCTTGTCTCTTGAAGCCTTTCCTTTTTTATATCCAATAATGGGTCAGAACTATGTTTTTAAAAGCACTAGGCACCAAGGTCTCGAAACGCTTGAGGTATTAGGTGCTCGCCAGAGCGCAACATGACGCTCTAAAATATTAACATATAAAAATATATATAATTGATAGATATGATTATATAAATAAAAATATGATATTAAATTAAAAAAGATTTAAAGTACCAAGTCACACTATCCATCTTCTAATAACAAAAATGTCAAAAACTGAAAATAATAAAGCATTACATCTATCATCATCATAATCAACATTGTTATTCTTAAACTTATCTTCATATTTCTCTTCTGCTTGCCCATCCTCATCAACAATGGTTGGAGATGAACTTGAGGCTTTTACACTCATTTTTTGCTTTCGCCATTTGTTTTGTATATGTTTGTAATTCTTTAACACCTGAGGCTCTTGCCACATCTTCCTAAGTCAAGCTATCATCTTTAAATATAAGCTCATTTTCGGTATATTGCAAGTTTGCACCCATTTCTCTCACCAACCGCTCACAAAAGATGCAAGTAACTGCATTAGGATAATTGTATTTAGGATATTTAGGATCCTTTAGATAATTATATTTCCAAGCAGGATCATTTTTGAATTATTTGTTGAATCTTCCGAATTGCTTTGTATACTTGTTATGAATCTTGAAACTCTAATAATAGTTTTAAATAAATATAGATTAATAGTGCTAAATAGGGTGAGATGTAGCCAACAATAGTGCTTAATAGGGTGAGAAAAGAAGTCACCGATGGTGAAACATGGGGAAGGAGTCACCGACGGTGGAATGTAGCGAGGGAGAGGGCAGTGGTCATGGAGGAACCTTCGGATGGTGGTAACAGTGAAGGATGAATCTGTGTACTGTCACGGACTTAGCTGGTTTTGCCTAAGCCGTGCGGCACCAATGCGTATCACCGCAAAGGTCAGCCTCCCCGAAATCTCCTACAATCCCTTAGGACCAACGAAAGAGAAGCGGGAGAGAAAGCGCTTCACACGGGATCCGCAAGCCACTCTTTTAGCAAACACTTTATAGCCGATGCACATTCCAACCATGGATATTACAAGCTCAGAACGGTTGCACAACAAAGGCATAAAATTGGTCCACTACAGACCGAATTCTAGTACAAGTATGCACTCGACGCAAGCTTTATGTACCAGCCTACAATGGCTTATAAACTCACTCAAATGGGGCATTTTGCCTTTGGCAAGCCCTTTACAAGCTTTACAAGTGACAACCAACCAAAAGGGACACGGACAAGCATAAGCATTACACCGAACAAGCCGTTTACAATTTTGTCCGTGACAGTACGGTCGTAGCAACGATGATGAAGGAGTATAAGCGTTGGAGGGAGTTCATGCATCAGCAGCGGAGGCAAGGAGTGCAGGCATCAGCGATGGTTGACTTCGGCGGGACTAGAGGTGAGTCAGCGTGGCGAAGTAGGGTTCAGGGGGTCTCACGCGAAGGGGGAGGAGGGGAGGGGGAGGTGTTGGGTTTTTATTGTAATGTTTAGTTGGTTTAATCGAACCAACTAGGTACTATTCACTCGAACCGAAGTTGACCATTTGGTTCGACTGCTCACTTTCAATCGACTGTTCGCTCGAGGCGATTGACGCCCGATGCTTGTGTTCTGGTGATGCTTGGCTTCTGTGCGAGGCGTTCGGCCCTCGCCTCGCCTCTCTTCGCTCTGCTCGAGCACTTATGTGAGCGCCTAGGCGCTTTTTTAAATCACTGGGTCAAATGGCTTGGATGATGATATGTGAAACCATTTAAACCTGATGATCACAGTCCATTTGTGTTGAATTTTAGGTCAGTTCAGTCCTTTAGATATATTCCTTGATTGGACATGTCTTTTTTGTATGAGAAGGCTGGTTTGACCTTATTTAATGAGTTGGCTTGGTTTGTACTAAAACATTATTGTCAGGTTTGATAGCAAGCTACAGTGCAGTACAGAAACAAGAAAGCAACAAAAGAGGAAAGAAAACAATGAAAAACACAGAACAAAAAAGGAAAATCTGTCTGATGATCTTCCAACCATTTTTTATCACATCAAGCCTTGCCTTCTTTATCCTTCAATAATGAGGCCTAGAAGCTCGACCATTGGTTTGAGAATTGCTAAACTAGTTAAAATTGACGGTCACTGACCCACTCTGCTTGGTTTCTTGGGATGGTTCAGTCCTTTAGTTAATTTCTTATACTGAATTAGTTCGGTTTGTCTTAGTGTGGAGAATGAAAAAGTGTAGAGAAGTAGTTAGTTTCTTGAATTGTTAGAGGAGAGCCTGAAGTTGGTAAATTGGTTGAAGAATTGACAGGCATTGATATCTCTATTTTGTGCATCTTGTTTTCTTATCTTCCCTGAATATCTCTATTTTGGCAGTGCCTGCACTATCTATTATGACTGCATTTCCTTACCATTTACTAAGTTACACAAGCAATTGTTGTGCTAAGAAAATCCTTGGTGGTTGATCTATGAACCAAAAAATTTAAACCATTCAGATTGTTTTAAGTTGTCGATAATTGGCTTAACTTTAGAGTGTTCTAGAAAATTCTGTTAGCAGTGCCAGTTTCTTGATCTAGCTATCAGTGGTTTAAAAAGGCGCTCGGGCGCTCGCCTAAGCGCTTCGGGCGGCGAGGCTCGGCGCCTCGATTGGCTTCTAGGCGGCGCGCTTGAAAGCGCGCCGCTAGGCTTCGCTTCGAGCCTAGGCGTCGGGCGCTTGGCGAGCGCTGGGTTAAATCGAGGCGACCAACAGATTTTTACATCTGGTTGTTTGCAATGTGATTTAGTTGGTTCGATTGAACCAACTAAATCACCGATAATGACCTCGATCGATTTCCCCGACCCTAAGCGTCGCGATTAGCCTCTCGCCGCCGTTGCGTTTACGCTACGCTTTGCTCGTCGTCACTCGCTCGCTTCTGCTCTGCGTCGTGCCGCGCGCGCTTTCGCGCTGTAAATCGTCGCTCGTGCTTTCTGCTCTCGCCATCATCACGCCGCTGCGTCGCTGCTCTCTGCGTAAAGTCGCTCGTCGTTGCCGCTGAGTAGCTCATTGCTCATTCTACCAGTGCCGCCGCCGCACTTTCGCTCGCCGCCGCCGTGCCGCCGTCGCTCCCATTTCTTTGTCGATAGGCTCGGTCTTCTCCTTCCTTCTGCTTCGAGCTCGACAGTATACTGTTAAGTGTTAACATTATAGTGTTAACAGTAACAGTATACTATAATAATATACTGTTAATAGAATTTTTTTAATTTATTATAATAATAATATATTAATTTATTTTTAATACTATTAATTTTTATTTATTTGAAATTATTGTTAGGTTTCAGGATAAATGGCAAGTGTTCAGAGCAACTTAATTGATTCTACGATGACATCAAAAAAAGATCCTGCATGGAAGTATAATTATTTAAAGGATCCGAAAGATCCTAATGCAGTGACCTGTATGTTCTGCGACAAGACTACTAAAGGTGGTATTTTTCGTGCAAAATAACATCTAGTAGGAAATTTTAAGAATACAACACCTTGCAAAAAGTGTCCACCTGAGGTTAAAGAAGAGTTGTTGAGTTATATGAATGAAAAGAAGATAACAAAGAATGAATCTTACGGGAGTTTATCAGAAGATGATGTTGAATATCTCAGTGACGAAGAAGAAGATTATTCTTTAAGTATTAACCAAAGTGGGAAAAAAGTATCTGACAGAAACAGAAAAGAAGTTGTGAGTACTAAGAAGGCTAAAAAAGGATCGATGGATCTGTATATGTTTCAAGAATCACAGAAGCAACAAGGGCAACCAGGAGACTCAAAATTTAGAGAAACAAATATAAGTGATGCTTGTGATAAAGAAATAAGAGGAAGAACAATTCAGCACATTGCTCGCTTCTTCTATCAGGCTGGTCTTCCTCTTAGTACTACTCGTTTAAACAGTTTTAAGGAAAT
Source organism: Musa beccarii (assembly GCA_024322285.1). Taxonomy (NCBI): domain Eukaryota; kingdom Viridiplantae; phylum Streptophyta; class Magnoliopsida; order Zingiberales; family Musaceae; genus Musa; species Musa beccarii. Next base: position 47,437,350 of record CM044395.1, read on the forward strand.
GATTGAAGCTATTGGAAGATATGGTGCAGGATTAAAACCTCCAAGTTATTATGAGATACGAGTTCCATTATTACAAAAAGAGTTGAATTATACAAATGACTTACTAAAGGGTCATAAAGAATCATGGGCAACACATGGTTGCTCTATTATGTTAGATGCTTAGACTGATAGGAGACGCAGGAGTATAATTAATTTTATGGTTAATTGTTTTTTAGGGACTATGTTTGTGAAGTTAATAGATGTTTTATCTTTTGTAAAACCTAGAGATAAGATATATGATTTACTTGACAAGTTTGTTGAAGAAATTGAAGAACAAAATATTGTTCAAGTCATAATCGACAATGGAAGCAACTATGTATTAGCCGGTAATATTCATCCTTTGAATTTTTTAAAATTTTAATTATTTTATCTTCAATTAAATGTATTAAACTCGTAAGTCTTATCATTTTTGTTATCTTTTGTCTCAGGTAAATTACTTGAATAAAAAAGACAGCACTTATATTGGACTCCATGTGCGGCATATTGTATTGATTTCATGTTGGAGGATATTGGAAGGATCCCAGACATCAAGAAAACTTTAGAAAGGGTAATTTTTATTGTTGGATTTCTTTATAATCATACTGGGGCTTTGAATATGATGAGAGAATTCACAGGCAACAAAGAATTAGTGAGATATGGTGTCACCCGATTTGTTGCTTCATTCTTGACATTACAGAGTGTGCATCGTTAAAAACATAATCTGAGAAACATATTTACTTCTGAGAAATGGATGACAAGCAAATGGGCAAAAGAAACAAAAGACAAGAGGGCTACTAATATCATCTTAATGCCATCCTTTTGGAATCATGTGGTTTATATATTAAAGGTAATAAGCTCTCTTGTTTGAGTCATTCGATTGGTGGATAATGAAAATAAACCTGCAATGGGATATATTTATGAGGCTATGGATAGAGCAGATGAGACGATTAAAAGGTCTTTTAATGAAATAAAAAAAATATGAGAAAATTTTTACAATCATTGACGAAAGATGGAATTGTCAACTTCATCGTCCAATACATGCAGTAGGATTGAACCCTGAATTCTTTTATACGATTAAATCTGTTGGGTTTGATGCAGAAGTTTTGAATGGGTTATATCAGTGCGTTACAAGATTAGTTCTAAGCGTTGAGGTGCAAGATAAGATTATTCGTGAATTATCTCTGTATAAAAATGCTGAAGGTTTTTTTGGAATTCCAATGACAGTTCGATCTAGGACAACTACGTCTCCAGGTATTAATAATTTGAGATAATTAATTTTCATTGATAGTATGTTATTATGTTATTGTTAATAATAATATAAATTTTACAACTGAATGGTGGAGTTTATTTGGAAATTCTACCCTGAACTTATAGCAATTTGCTATCAAAGTACTTAGTTTGACATGTAGTGCTTCGAGTTGTGAGCGAAACTGGAGTGTCTTTGAGCATGTAAGAATCAATAAATATTTTTGTTTCAATTAATTTATTTATTTAGATAGATATATTAATATATTTTTAAATTATATGACATGACAGATTCACTCAAAGAGAAGGAACCGATTGGAACATCAGCGATTACATGATCTTGTTTACATAAAGTATAATTAAGCTTTGAAGGCTCTTCATAATTTACGAAATACAATTGATCCAATCTCATTACAAGATATTGATGATTCAAATGAGTGGTTGGTGGAAGAAATAGGTGCCAACTTGCAAGATGCCGAAGACGAGTTTGTATTTGAAGATGATAGATTGACATGGGGAGATGTGGCAAGAGCTTCAGGTGTTGGAGAATTACAAAAATATACAAGACAAATGACAAAGAGAAAAATGAGTGCAAAAGCATCAAGCTTGACTCCTGCTATTGTTGAAGACATTGAGAATGAAACATATTTTAATGAAGAGAAAAGACAAGATGAAGAGGAAGGACAAGATGAAAAGGATGAATTCAATGAAAATGATTTATATGAAAATGACGATAATATTGATGATGATGAATGACTTTGATGTAAAATTTTATTTTTTGATTTTTAGAACTTTTTAGTAATATGACATTGTGAGTTTGTACTTTAGATTTTCTTTATTTAATAGCATATTTTTATTTAAATAATTATATATTTTTTAATTATATTTATAAAATTTTATATTATAGCGTCTCGCATCGCTCGGGCTAGCGCCTAGCGCCTCGGGCGATTTTAGACCTTGGCGCCTAGCGCTTTTTAAATCACTGCTAGCTATCAATCATGTTGTTCTTGGTGATGGTCAGTCCAAGCCATCCATCCATTTTGGAAGTACCATTGGCTAGCCAGTTAACCATGAAGATTCCGAGATGTTCAAGACACCTTTTGAGCATATATCGGCAAATTTGTGTGAGCTAGAATCTGATGAAAAGTGTTAGATTCACTAGTTAGTAACATGTGTCTATGCTATTTACAAAATTTGACTGCTTTCATGTTGTGTAAATTCTGATGCATGTAACATAGGTGTTTTGTTTCTTAACTGTCTATTTCACTTTTACAAGTATATTTCCATGAACTTTATGCAGATCTAATGCAATGAAAATATCTTGTCAAAACTTATCAGTTTGTCAATTAGCAGGTACTTGAAACACTTGGGTTATGAAGTTAAATACGTGCGGAACTTCACCGACATTGATGATAAGGTTAGATGTTTTTTCATATTGAATAGTTGATGGCTGATAATTACATTCTTGAGATGTAGCAGATGATGGGTCTCTATAGTATGTCTCAACTTTACTTAAGAGAGTGTTTTTTTTATCATATTACCTGTTTCATTGTTTTGGAATAGAGGTTTCTATCCAGTTTTTTTATTTTATGTTTCTGTGACGAGAAAGATAAAATTGTCACTTAAAAGAAGCTTTTGTCATGTAGTTTCTCATAGATTTTGCATTCATGGGAATTGTGATACTAATACTGATCATTGACTTGGTGGATGGCATTTCTTTTAGTTGTTGACAAGTAGAAATTTCTACAACATTAATGCTTCTCCTTCAGTCAAAATTTGCTTTATAAAGCATTTCAGATTGGGGTTGGCTTTCTCAAGAATGTCATAATATAAAATTATGTGATAATTTTTCGACAACTGTATAGCCATGTATGCCTTCTGGGAGCCTAACTTTTTGCCTCCATAAGATCAGTGGTCTTTGCATCCCTTGCAACTTGGTGGTGAATCATGGACCATTTAGTAGTTCACATGCGAATTGCATTCAGCTAATTTGCTGACTGTCCAGTGATTTTAATCAATTAAAAGACTTGGCAATGAATTCTCTGTCATGGGAATCTGCAGTCTGTGAGAGCCTGAAAATAGAAGCTTGTCAGAAGAGTTTTGGTCAAAGTCTGTCTAAGAATTTAATCCTTTCAGTGATCGATCGTCAGTGGTCAAAGTCTGTCTAAGAAGTGGAAGATCTGTAAAAATAGTGGTTGATGTATAGCCAATTTTTCTAGGGTTTTATCCAAAACTCTTAAATTAAATGTTTGGTAATTTAGGGTGTATCTTTAGCCAAACTGAGTTTTGGAGCTCCAAAGAGAAAAAGGACTTGCTATGAGCATAAGCACTCTAGAATGCTTGACACCCATATTAGACACCAAGACTTGTCAAACACTTCTTGATGCATGTTGGAACACTTCTTAATGCTTGTTTGTAGTTCACAACATTTAGAAGTCTTGTACCATTAGCGCTTATTGTATTAAATGTGTATAGCACTTAAATTGTGTTTTTATAAGGCTTCTAGACATGTTTGAATATCAACAAATATGTATGTCATTTGGCTTTTGATTTATTTATTAGTGTTACATATTGAAAGTACTTTTTGTGAGCAATTGGTAGTTGTATCTTGTATGTATGGTTAATATGTCTTCTAGAAGTTGTATATATGATAATCATAGATTGTTTATGTCATGCAAAGTATTAAATTACAAGGCTTCTAGAGCACTTAAATTGTTTTTTATAAGGCTTCTAGCCATGTTGAATATCAACAAATATGTATGCCATTTGGATTTTGATTTATTTATTAGTGTTACATATTGAAAGTATTTCTGTGAGCAATTGGTAGTTGTATGTATGATTTTTATGTCTTGTAGAAGTTATACATATGATAATCATAGATTGTTTATGTTATACCAAGAATTAAATTACAATAACATATGAAAATGTACGGTGTATAGTCCGTGTTGTGTTGTGCCCTAAACTTATAAGATTTGCCATGTTGTGTCCATAGCATATCACGTCCATGACCATGCTTCACATCCGACATAAGATTAAATAATAAATATGCAATCTAGTACTGATTTTTCTCTCCTTGTTTCCTCTAATTACATAGTTACTGTAAATGGATTTTATATTTTGCAAATATCTGAACTTTGAGTTGTTATGTAATTTTGTCAGGACTTTGTGAGGGTTTACATTGAAACACATCACCAAATATCTTATCAAAATGTTGTCAGAACGATACTGCACATCATGCAGCCTAACAATTGTAAATCCATACTGTAGATTACTCTTTGAAGAAAAATCATAATAATTTAATCTTTTTCATTTTCTTTGCTGATTTAGTGCCTAAGCTTGCAATTATTTTATTGTTTTTTATTTTATTTTATTATTTTTTTTTTTTGCAAAACTATCTACATTCAATAGAAGTCCATTTCTAGCTTATGCAAAATTGTAAGAACTGTAACTATTTAAAGCAAACCAGATTTAGAACATTTTTAATTTCCAAGTTACTACACAAAGTGATGAACACTGTAATTTTTAGTACTTTTAAAGGTTTTCGCTTTCCATTCTTGTGTGCTTGTGGGTTGCTGCCATCAGTGATCCAGGAAACACACATTTGAGGTCATGAATATTTTTGTTAGATTATACTTGCCTATAAGTACAGTAGTTGATGCTTTAACTCAAGTTACTTGGTGAATAGAGTTTTACTTTTTAGATGACTTGTAATTAGCACCTGAAAGGTTGTTATTTTGTCAGAAGTTTCTATAATCAGAATAACCTAGTTGATTTCTCACCCAGAATGTTTGATCTTGCTACTTTGCATATATCTTGAGTTGTGTTGGGTACCCCAAATAGAAAAAGGATGACCCTTTGCACAAGGCTCCCACCAATGCTGGGCTTGAGGAGGGTCAGACATCAAAATAGAGCTTAATAAGAACCTAAATAGAAATAAAATGTTAGTCACTAAGTGTTTTTTTTATCAATCTAGATTTTATTTCTCAAGTTGTTCATCTTTCTTGATTTGTGTAAATTATAGTGAGGATACTGCAGACAATATTGTAATAAACTATATTTCATGTTTCATTGGCACTTGATATTATTGTACATACAATCCAATTGGCCGAGATTTTTTTATTCTGCTGCCTCTGCCATTGATTTCTACATAGAAAGTAACATGTCAGTTATGTGATAATTTTATCCACTTTGCAGATAATTAAAAGAGCAAATGAATCAGGGGAAGATCCTTTAAGTTTGAGTCATCGATTCTCTGAAGCATTTTTGCAAGATGTAGCTGAGCTTCAGTGCCTGCCTCCAACACATGAACCACGTGTTTCTGATCATATAGAGCAGATAAAGGATATGATAACTAAGGTACTTGATGTAGTACTGTAAATTTATGCTCGACTCAATTGGAAATTAAGAGATAAGTTTGTCTTTTGTCTTGTAGTTGATAAATCTGTCTTGTAATTGATCTTGTTATGTCATTTGTGAATGATAGTTTTTAGTTCTTTGTTGTTGGCCCCATTGGAGGATTCCACATAAAAGATGCTAGCATTTAAAAGATTCCACATAAAAGACTTAGGTGCCCAATGACCTCTATTCTATAATAGCCTCTATTCTATAGATTTGTGGCACCCCTAGCATGTTTCAATGCACTGAAATATAGTCCACCTTTATTCATGACTTTTTTTTAAAAAAAGTTATGGATCTTATAGTTTTTCTATTCGTAAGTCATGAGAGAAGGAATCTTATACTATCTGAAGGGTGAGGTTAAAGACTTGCAGAAGCATGCATATATACTTGTGGCCTATGTTTGAAGCCCGAGCTCATACCCATTCTTTAAAATATCAAAGCAAAATACTGAACAAATACAGGCATTATATAATGTAATTGTTTCATATTGTCTGAGCAGATGTCCTAGTTAGACAAATGAAGTAAACTTTTGGCTACAATAATCATGTATGATACCTTGTTTTTGTTCTCTCCCTTATGTAATCTCAGATATTGAATTTAGACAGTCAAGGACATCATCTGATAACATCCTAATTTTAATTTGATAAAAAACTTAACAGTTATTCATTTATTTTTTTTATGGCAGATCATTGAGAATGGCTATGGCTATACCATAGAAGGAGATGTTTACTTTTCCATTGATAACTTTCCTGATTATTGCCAATTGTCTGGACGAAAGTTAGATGATAATCATGCTGGTGGAGGTGGAAGAGTTTCTGTTGACTTGAGAAAGCGAAATCCAGGTGATTTTGCATTATGGAAGGTGAGGTCATGCCTTATCTAACTTTTCCTCACTGTCTTTCTAGACCTGGCCTTTGCTCGTTCATCCATGCTCCAATTATTGTCTAATTTTCAGGCTGCTCTAAGCCTGGTGAACCAAGCTGGGATAGTCCTTGGGGCCCTGGAAGACCAGGTTGGCATATTGAATGCAGTGCTATGAGTGCCCAATATTTAGGTGATGCTTTCGATATTCATGGTGGAGGACAAGATTTGATTTTTCCTCATCATGAAAATGAGCTTGCTCAGAGCCGAGCTGCATGCCCAGAGCACAAAGTAAGCTGTTGGATGCACAATGGCTTTGTGAACAAGGACAATCAGAAAATGTCAAAGTCCGATGACAATTTCTTCACGATCAGAGATGTAATGGTCAATGATGTCCTGTTTATTTTGTTTCATTTTGTTGTACCTTAATTTTCTATAATCTTATAATCAAAACTTTTGCTGTAGATTATTGCGAGGTATCATCCATTGGCTTTGAGGTTTTTCTTGATGCGTACACATTACCGTTCCGATGTCAATTATTCTGACAGGCAGCTTGAAACTGCATCTGATCGCGCCTTCTACATATATCAGGTGTTTACTTGTGACTTGTACATATATTATGCTTTCTATATGGTTTCCAATGGCCACTTCCACTAATCTCCTGGACTTGTTTGAAATATGTAGACACTCTATGACTGCGAACAGGCTCTTTCTCCATTTCGTCAAGAAAATATCCAGGGCCAAGTCCCAGCTGATATCAAGGAATTAATTGACAAATTCCACTCAGATTTTTTAGCATCTATGTCGGATGATCTCCACACTGCAGTTGTATTAGATGATCTTATGGAGCCATTTAAGGCGATAAATAGCAACTTAAAGAAGTTCAAGGTATTCATAATATTTCTTTCCTCATCTGATTCAGAAATAATGAATTCTTGCATTACCTCACAGAAAATAACACAGTAAGAATGTGCCATCTTTAGGGTGAACATTTTTGTTCATCGTAAATGTTTTCTTGCTTCATAACGGTGTTTGAGTCGATCATACTCAGTTTTTTCTATGTAGTCTAATTCGCATTGATTTTTACAGGGAAAGAGGCAACAAAAGCCACTTATTCTTACTCTTTTTGCATTGGAGGAGGAGGTAAAGGATGCTCTTGGCATTCTGGGCCTCTTGGGTAGTTCTTGCGCCGACGAAACCCAAGTTTTTTGAGCCGGTGATTTGAACAGTTACTTACAGATTCAAGAACATTCGTTGTTTGCCTTGATAGGTCTTGCAGCAGCTGAAGGATAAAGCGTTATCGAGGGCAGGGTTAATCGAGGAGCAAGTCCTGCAGCTGATCGAAGATAGGAACTCGGCAAGGAAAAATAAGGAGTATGAGAAATCTGACAAGATCAGAAAAGAGCTTTATGACAAGGGAATTGCTCTAATGGATGAACCGAAGGGGACTGTTTGGAGACCACGCGAGCCTCCTGAGTAGATTACCCGAGTCGCTGATTCTAACACCGTCGATCGCCCTTCACCTAATTTACGGGTGGTGAGATTTTGATAAAGAAACTTGCATATTATCGTGACATGTAAAAGTAATATGTATTCGATAGATTGCTTGTATTAGTTAATTTTGGAAGTATCGATCATTTTTCTTGGCTACAAAGTTGCAATTGACATCAACATTAATGTTCATGACTATGTTTTGCCCGGTGCTCATAAGACATAATCACAAGTTTCTCCCTTCTCTTGTAGCTTTCGTGCTCATAATGAACAGATATAAGTAACTTGTTCATCTTACATGAATTGTCTTGCGGACTCCCCAAAGAGCATTTGAAGTAGAAAGGCATTTGTTGTATTAGCGTATAATAGTATAATCGACATAGTAGCAGACTATGATGTAATAATTTTGGTATATTATTAATTTATATTATCATATTAACTAATTGTTGACGTTATTTTTTGACATATGACGTGTACAAAGCCGAAGGCATACCTAACAAGATAAAAATGGTGGCAAAATTTATTGGTCATTTAGGTAATTATTCGAATATCCACATATAACTAATCTAATAATAATAATAATAATAATATTTTATATGAATTAAATTAATATTAATATCGTTATTAGTATTACTAATAATATATAATTATTAATAATATTAATGCACAACGCAAACCATGCTTTACTTGGCCAGGTTGGCGGTCAAATGACGAGGTCTTGGAGTCCTCTCTCGATGTTTCTACTCTATTCCCCGTTACATTCAATATATGCGTGTGAAGGGGTACTTTCTCGGCGCTTCCATTGCGCGACATTTGGGGAACCCATCGCCCTCCGTCTTCTGCTCCTCTCCCGAGAAGAACCCTAGAAGAGGGCTTCGCTTCTTCGTCGTCCGTCGCCCCCAATTCTCCGATTCGCGCCTCCGGGCCCTCCGATCGATTCGGCTGCCGCCGAGTCGACTGCTCCCCGGCTTCGATCGCTCGTGTTCCGTAATTTTCTTGGATTTTTTTTCTTGCTTTTTCTGCACGCGTTTCCGGACGATTTCTTGGGCCCTGATGAATATGTTTGATCGGTGCTCTTACCCTCGATTTGGGACGGGGGGAGAGTTTTTTTTATGATTGGGTGCCGCTAGATAGGGTTTCTTGGCTGTTTATTTCTGGCTAGAATTCGATCTGGTTTGGGGATTCAATTTATTTCGCTGTTGACGCGCTTGATTGGCGATATATGTGGAGAATGTCGGAATTGACGTCTTCAGGAAAAACGAAAATCAGTCGTTGCTTCATTTTTCTGTAATTATAGCGTTTATTCTTTTCTCGTTTCTGTGTAAGATTTAGGATTTTTCTTGAACGGTAATTGGTTCTTCCGACTTGTCGATGCGTGATTAAGCTTTGATTTGTCATGTACAGAGCTTTTTTCAGAGGAGATGCAGAGGGGAAGAGGCGGTAGGGATGACTTCTTTGGTTTTGGGGATCCATTTGCTGGGTTTGGTGGCTTTGGCAGACCAGGGAGTCTGATTTCGAGCGTTTTTGGTGGGAGGGACCCCTTCGATGATCCTTTCTTCACGCAGCCATTTGGAAGCTTGATGGGCCCGAGCATGCTTGGTCCCAGCATGTTTGCTGGTCGAGGAAGCCTTTTCGGAGAGGCTAGCAATGCTGGGTTTTTGGAGCAGGCTCCCCCTGTCAATAGGCCCAAGGGTCCAATTATTCAGGAGCTCTCTGATGATGATGATGAAGGAGGAGAAGGAGAAAAGGCTGACAAGGAGCGGAAAGAGAACCCAAGAAAACATTCTAGGACAAGCAAAGGGCCATTCGTTCAGGATCCTGATGAAGTTGAAGGTGTAGATGCTGATCTGTTAGCTTCAGTATTTCATTATAGTTGGCAGTGTGAACAACTTGATCTTTGTCAAGTGATTGAGGATTTCTTAGTTGGGTTGTATTTTTGCAGAAAAGAAGAGCAGGTACATGCAGTATAGGAACAATTTTAACCAGTCTAATCCGATGCAAGCACAAGGTCGTTCTTTTACTTTCCAAAGCTCAACAGTCACTTATGGCGGTCCAAATGGAGCATACTACACTTCATCCACTGCAAGGAGAATGGGTGGTGACGGAGTGAGTAATCAGGATTGATGAACTAATGCACTTCTCTTAAAATAAAATGCTTAGAACATTTTGTAAGTAATGATTGATGTTTGTATTGTTTGTATTAACGCTGTCACCCCATTTGTCCGTGACAGGTTATTATGGAGGAAAGCAAGGAGGCTGATACTACTACTGGTAGAGCTGCTCACAGGGTTTCTCGCGGGATCCGTGAGAAAGTATGTACTAACTTGATCACTTGTCCACATTACATAATCTTTTAAGACTCTTAATTACAGTTGAGTGGAATATTTCGTGTACCTTGCTAATACCAGTCATCCTGGTCATTGTCTTTGTAGGGCCACTCAGTAACAAGAAAACTAAATTCAGACGGGAGAGTAGACACAGTGCAGATGTTACATAATCTGAACGAAGGTTTGGCACTTCATCGAGCTGCAACTTAGGATGATTTTGTTTTTTAATTATTTCTTTTAACTGCAATTGGTTAAACATCAGATGAGCTGCCTGTTTTTGAGGAAGCTTGGAAAGGAAAGGCCAAACATCACATACCTGGATGGAACCCAGGGCTTGATTTACTTGGTAATGGCAAGTTTAGTTTGTTGTTATTTTCTTTATTTAACACAATTTGAAGCTGAACTATCTTCAATCGTGCATCTGCATTTATCTATACATCCAGCTATTAGTGTGGAATGCTTTTCTCTAGATGGTTAATAATCATGGTGTATCCTTGCTAATAGCCTGCATAAAGTACATTCACCTTTGATGTGAAAGTTTCCTCCTGAGTTATGCATTGGGTGCTACGTCGGATTGCATGACAAATAACTTGTGCCCTCTATGTTATTTTTGTTGAGTTGATATCTATTCAGTTATGTTTGGGTACATATTTAACTTGTGCATTTGATACAAAGTGTGTATCAATGAGTTATGCAAGAGTATGGGGGCATATGTAAGAAAGTAATGCCAAAGATGTACACCATACATGTTATCAGAACCTGAAATTTTTGAAGATTGTCACGAAAGAAGTCTGAAAAACGAATAGTTCCTTTACATCCAGAAGTATGTGATGTAAATTTTTTGCCAAGTATCTAACTAGTTCCTTTATATCTAGAAGTATGTGATGTAAAATTCTTTGCTAAGTAACTAGCTAGCTAGTTGTGCAAACTGTTTCTTGTATGATTGTTAATCAGGCATGTGCATTGTTCGATTCACTATCATACGGTGTTACTTGACAGTGTCCCTTTGGTTCTTTGAATTAGCATACTTTGGTTGAAGTCACAGATATAGTGTCTTTGCTTGTAGTTTTATGGTTGCCTACACTGATCATATGGACCTCCATTGGAGGGAGGTACATGCGATAGATTAGTGAGCTTAGGCTGAAGTCACAAAAATAGTGTCTTTGCTTGTAGGTGTAAGGTTGCATATGTTGACCATTCCTAGACTCTGCCTTGCAATGTATTGCCTCTTTGTACCTCGGCTCCTAGTGTTTTGGCTACACAGCTTTTGTTTATATATTAGAGGGATATCTTAAATGTAGTTGATATTCAATTAACTTCTAATACAAAATATCTTGATCAAGACAACATTTATCATCAAAAAATAGTAGAAGTGGATAAAGAGAATAGTAGTGATAGCAGTAGTTGTTGTCAAAATTGAGAAAACTACAGGAAAGTAATGATATAAACCGGTGAAAAGGGGGTAACAGCAGTTGTAGGAAGAAGAGGAAGAACAAAAGAAAAAAAGAAAAGCAGATGCCTCAAAGACAAAATATGGTTTAGTAGGGTTTAGATTTATATCTAATTATTTCTAATGGAGACATAATTGTTTATGTTGATTTTTCCTACCTTCTATAGATTTAATATATAAAAAGGTCTCCAGCATGCATCTTTATGTAGTTGGATGTCTTTCTCCAGTAGTATGACAAACTGTTGATCGAAGCCAACAAAAGTTATAATATTTGTTAGAAACTTGATGAGACTAGTTGAAGAGATCAATATTTTAGTTCGCTACAAGTTTCCTCTTTCTAAATGGTAGTACTCCTAAGATTCTATTTGGTTACATTAGGAAAAATGGAAATATGTGATGGTAGATAAGTGTAAATTGTTTGGATTGCAGTAAAATGGTTTGAAATTTGTTTTTGACTTATTTTATTATTTGTTAAATATGGAACTTTCTTTCTTCTTGAAATGATGTCGAAAGTCACAGAAAGAAGAGTTTGAAAACAGTTGTGTTTATTTTAGTTTTAATTAAATCAGAAGGAGAATTTATAACGCGTGGTTAGTTGACTCTCTATGAATGTCATGTCTTAGGTTGTATAGAAGGGTTAATGTAATGAAGTTTTTGACGGAATTCATTTTAGGTAGAGTCCTCTTTGGGTGTGTATGCAGCTTATTTAACATTGAATCTCAATAGCATTTCTATGCCGAACTATGGAAAGATTGGTCTATCATAAACTAATAAGTTAAACATTCAATGTGAATCTCATGTACACAACATGTTTTTTTAATTGGTTTATATGTTTGCCTTTTTGAGCGCATCAACTTAACATATCTTGGTGACAATAGTATAGCAATGCACATGGTTCATTGTTTTTGTTGAAGTGGAGATTACAGCATGTTCCACCATTAGTATGTGGTTTTAGTACCCTATGCGTGAGTCAATGAATTACCATGTGAAATGATGCCTACTATTTTTAGGTAATGTTGTGTGACTTAGTGAGGATCAATTTTGAACTTGATCTATAGGGGTCAATGCTGGACGTTGGAGATTTTAAACGAAGTAAAATGAATATTAAATTCCCAAAAGTAGACATTTTGGGTATCTAAGATTATGATCAATGGGTGGAGGGTTAGAGTGTGAAGATTTGACCTGCTTTTAGTTTGAATGGTGAAATTGCACTAAATAAAGCTCCACAGCAAGTAGTAATATACGTACAGTCAGTCTCAAATAGTTAGTTGGGATATCGTAGCTTCTTCTTGTTGTAGATTCTTAAAATGCATGTAGTCGATCACTTAATAACAGCTTCTACAATTTTGTTTTATGAAAAACTTGTTTCTGAGAAGTATCCTGCACGGTATTGAGGATGGACTCAGTTTAAATGGGAACGAGTTCGTTTAGGTTATGATGGCCTTTGCTATCATGCATGTGGTGCAGGGTAGAGTCTATACGGTATCGGTGTTGGAAGATCATATTTAGTTGATGTCCCATATGGTATCCTTACAATTTTGGTTTTGGTGATAAAGTGACAGGCAATTAACAGTCAGTAGTTTGTCTAATGAGATAGTTGTGCCGGGTGGTACTGTCTCTCTATCTAACCAGGTGCTTGGGAAATGTTTATGTGAGCCAAAGCCTCTTGTGCTGCGCTAAGGCAAAAGCCACTTTGTGCCTGCAGACATAACAGTATTTAGGAACCATTAAAAACTAAATTAATGCGCCGTTCTTGTTTCAAGCTCCAGAATATCCTATCCCGTACACGAGAGTAATTAGTAACCATCCCATGATCCATTAGTGTCGGAGCTTGCTTGCGGATGATTAGTGGATGGGCTACTTGGTTGACTGAGTAAGTTACGTTTGATTAATTTTTCCTACTTTGTTTTTACCCTTCAGTGTTCTAGTTGGCTACCACCATTCGGCTGGGTAGCAGCTGCCACTACCAGTCTGCCCAAACCATATGCAGTAGCTGCTCCACCATTCTTTTGCTGCCGCAGCAACTCTGCTTTTAGCATGGTGACTGCTGTTGGTGCGCTGCTCGGCTGGCCGGCCGTCAGCACGCCAAAATAGATCTCTTTTTCCCCTTGGATGTTTGAAAATATTACACCTCGCCTTGCAACATTGCCTCGTGCTTTCACGTGTATTGATTTGGAGGCCTCGGATCAATGCAAAATTCTACTCGCAGCAACATATGACTCTTGGAAATTAACAGTGTCTTCTGCCGGCTTGCTTTTATGACGGGATAACCGAGTTGTATTATTTTTCTGTGGTCTACGCTTGCATGACATGCTTGCTGATTGTGTTAGGGAACCGGCAAGAGGAAGCGAGAGGGTGGCGGGCGCTTCCATCGCCCCAGCAACCACATGACCCGGGAAGGATGAGGCCGCAGCCACGCACCAACTCCTTTGATGCCGGAGGCTCCATGAAATGAAATCCTTGATAGGGGGGCACCGAGAGCTTTAAGTACACAACAAGCATTGGTAGTTTGCCATCCTTGCACTAAATACAAGTTGGGCAGCCAGTCCCTATGATTTCTGTATGTGACATCGCTACGGCCATCACCTCGGAGGACCACCCCCCATTTCATGTCACCAATATTACCTGCCATGGTTGTGCAGCATTTGGGTTCACGAACAATTTAGACTCTACTCCTGCCTCGTTTAGGTTGCTAGCTTTGTGTCGAAGTGAACAGTCTTGTGGGACAAGAAAAATTTAGCCTGGACTCGGATCTACTTACTAATAAGCTGTGGAGCAAAATAGCTGGCGTTTTCTCATGTCACCGTCGTATGGCCGCTGCATGTTTGATGTGTCTCGCAACCCGTCCTTGCCGTTTGCAGCCCGCAGGCATCTTGCGGTTCTTCATCTCCTTCCATTAATGCGGTGGCCGGTGGCTGTCTCGGGCGGGGGACCGATCCATGTGGTCCTTTCGGCCCCCGATTAAAAGCTCGACTTGCAAGTGGTGCAAACAGCAAAGCTGCCCGCGTTCTCAAAACAGCCGGGTACGTACTCGTCGCTTTTAAGAGCTTGCAAGCTCACGTCGCTTCTTCGAGGAGAAGCGAGCGTGACGTGTTGTGTCAAAAGCTTCGTCGCCTCTCTGGCGCACGCTGACAACTCCGTGCTATTATTTTCGTGTCACGGCAGGCCAGATGGGGAGTCAGGAATCCGCCGCTGCTAGAGCTTCTCTGCAGCCCATCTTCCCGGTAACCATCCAAAGCAGCGGCACCCAACCGCCATCAATAAGTATCTCCCCCAAGGAGTTTGCTGCGCCGACGGGCACACCACAATGACAAGAGCCCCCCGAACTCGATGCGGCAGGGCCCGTTGCCGTCTCCACCCGCCGAAATTGGCCACGGATGGGTCCCGCGGGGGACCCCCCCCGTTTCCCTGCAGTCGCCTACTTGCCCGTTCAGGTGAGGGCGCCGGAACGGGCAAGGGTTGTCAGAAAAGAACTGCTCTTTACACGTATGCGACATTCCCTGCCCCCGGTGAGACTGCAGCGAATCCTACGTGAAATAGAAGGTAGCTTTTCCTGTGCAGAGAGAGAGAGAGAGGCGAGGCTGGTGCCGTGCATTTACTCCCGGGGACGACCGGGAGCCAGGCCCTTCCAGCCGCCTTTAACTCCCCGCTCCCTCCCCTGGCTTCCAGTCCGGTGATGATCTCCGTGAGATCGACTCCCAGAATCCCGGTTGCCGTGACCTCTCTCGTGGAGACAAAAGGATGAGGCTCTCGTCGTCCGGCCTCGGCCGTCTGCAGCAGGAAGGTGAGCTTCTCTTGGTCCGCTCGGCTCAACGATTTATTCCGGCTCAAAGCCATCCCATCGGTCCTCTAATCTCCAACTTTCCATAACCGTGTTCGGGCTCCCCTCTGCCCGGCTTCTCCTTTTGCCTGTCCTTCCAAATCCATGAAACTTTGCTGCTTGTTTGCTTGCTCGTTGCGAGAACCGGCCGCAGAGACCTGGCTCACCGGCCATTCTGCTGCGGTGCAGGCATCTTAGAAGAATCTCCACCTGTCTTATGTCGGAACCTGCAGCTCGTTGATGTCAGGATAACAAGCCAATACTCCAAACTTGTATTATTCGTTCCTGCAAATTCCTCACTCATCTCGAATCTACCCGACGAGCCAATGCCATTGGAGCCTGATTAAGGCTCCATTTGCCGGTTCGATCCCCCATTTCTTTCATGTTGCTCCTCGTGACGAGCGTTGCGTCTGAATTCAGAGTTATGGCATGCCTGCGCTGGACCGCTGGTGTCGTTGCCTCCTGTTGGAAGTCGGGTGGTGTACTTTCCGCAGGGCCACGGCGAGCAGGTAAAGCTCCAAGCCATTTGCCTTCCTACTCCAAGCATTTGAGCTGCAACCTAGTTCATCTCCGCAGGCGGCTGCATCAACCGACAGGGTGACCGGTTCCCTCCCCAGCTTCCCGAGCTTGCCTCCTCACCTGGTCTGTCAGCTGCTCAATGTTACCATGCTTGTAAGTTCATCCCAGACTCATCTCGTGATCGATCATGTGCACGCCCACGAGCGCTCCTTCTCTCTCCACAGGCGGATGAAGAGACAGACGAAGTATATGCCCAGATGACACTGCAAGCCCTAAGTCCAGTAATGAACTCCATCTTTGCACTCTATTCCAACATTATACATCCGCGCATTTGACGGAGAAGTTTCCATGATTTGCATGTGAAGCAAAACGATCCTTATCTGCCTGCTGAACTGGGCACGCGAAGCAAACATCCGACCAATTACTTCCGCAAGACATTGACGGCAAGCGACACCAGCACCCACGGTTGCTGCTCCATTCCCCGTCGAGCCGCCGAGAAAGTGTTCCCTCCGTTGGTACATACACACACACATATATGTGTTCAGCATTTGTTTCGAGGGGATGGGATGAGCAGCTCCATTCATTCTCTTTCACCCGTGCTGTTCTTCTTGCAGGATTTCTCACGGGACCCCCCTGTGCAGGAGCTGATCGCCAAGGACCTCCATGGCAACGAATGGAAGTTTCGGCACACCTTTCGAGGTACATTTCCCTTCTGCTGCCTGGTATTAATCCCCTACTCTCAGAGGGTAGTCGGAACAATCTTATGTTCTTGGTTAAACAGGAATTGAATTGCTTTGCTGCTAAACTTAAAAGTTGAAGGGTGAAGATTGAAAGGGAGATGAATGAGAAATATATATCGGTTTTGATTCATAATGTCATAAACCTAAGCTTTTTTTTTAGGTGGAATTGATGTGACAAGGAATTTGGATAAGGAAGGAATCGCTCCTCATGTGAGCATCATCTTCTTTGTGTTCATGTGAGAAATGATACAACAACACCACCTCTCTTGTCCTTGACAAAAGAAAGAGAAGAGTTTGGTGGTCCCTTTTTTTTGTTTTCTTGGGAGGAAAAGCATTTTTATTATAACTCATGCGCCATACAACTCGACTCATTTTGGTAGAAAAATAAGAAAGGAGAGATTGAGAACTCAACCCAATTTGATAGGAAAATAATAAAGGAAAGATTAAGATTGTGTGACGACAAAGAGGTGGTGAGTTTTCATACAATTAATTATTTTCCTTTTCCATGCATAATTTTTTTCTATGTCTATGTCTATGTCATTTTTCGTGCGTCGTGAATTTTTTATGCACTATAATTTCAAACCAAATACATGTAATACGATACATAACTTTCTAGAAACATATCCCTTCTCAAGATACATCACAATTATCTAAATAACATCGTCGTCACGTAGAGGAGTTAAACATGTTCCAATGAAAACGATTAATACAATTTGTTCCTGTTAATATGTTTAGATTTTTTTTTACCAAAAAAACATATTTATATATTCTGTGAAAGATATATTTACAAATTTATGCATATATAGCATGATGTTCTTACATTTCTGATGGGTTTCAATGCTTCTTAATAATTCATAAGGTGAGTTGAACAAAGTCATCTTATTGAATTGAAATTATCTTTTGGTGATCAATCTATTTAATCATGCAGTGGACTGCCCTTTTTTCTCATTTCTGACAGGAAACATGCCATATATATATGTATATAAATGTATGATAAAGTGCATATTAGAGAAATTTTTGGGTTGAGTTGGGTTATAATTCTTCCACTGCTGTGCTCGATAGATTTCATTTGACAAGCATTAATTGTGTGCCCTTTGGATCTGAGTTGGCTGTGTGTGAGATTCCAAGAAGCATGCATTGTTTTTGGTTCGTATGAATTAGAACGTTGAAGTAGGTGTAAGGAGGCGATGGTGTTTCTTCTGATGCAGGCCAGCCGAAGAGGCATCTCCTCACCATCGGATGGACTCTCTTCGTGAACGCAAAGAGATTGGTCGCCGGAGACTCTGTGATCTTTATCTGGTATGCATCGCTGCCGGACGACTCGCCTGCCACCGGCGACTCAGCTCCGGCTTCTTCTTCGATCTCACCGGCTTGCTCTCGACAGGTACGGCTACAGTGAGTTGCTCCTGGGAGTTCGGCGCGCTCAGAGTCCGCAGCGAGTTGCTTCCGCCGACGCCGTGCACGTAGGCCTCGTCGCTGCTCATGCCGTTGCCACGAATGGCTCGTTCACCATATCTTATTTCCCAAGGTTTACTGCGGGGCCTCGCTCAGAGCGTTCGTTCCAATTCCTCAGAGAGAGAGAGAGAGAGGGAGGGACTGATGTTTCATGGCATTCTTGCAGGGCGAGCCCAGCTGAGTTCGTCATCCCGCTGCCCAAGTACGTCAAAGCAGTCCTCCGCACGCGTTTGCTGGTGGGCATGCGCTTCCGGATGCTCTTCGAGACGTCGGAGTCGAGTGTTCGACGGTACGTCCGAGCTCGTTCCCTCGAACTCTTCGTTCCTACCTACATCATGTAAGATTTCGAGTCACGAAGGTTGCTCGCTTCTTTGTTGGTAGATACATGGGGAAGATTATAGGGATCGGTGACCTCGACCCCGTGCGTTGGCCCAGCTCGCATTGGCGCTCCGTGAAGGTAACGAGTCCGTCTCCTTGGCTGTGCTGCTCTGCGTTCGCGTGCTGTTGTCTCAGTGGCTTCTTGTGCACGGAGGCAGGTGAGTTGGGACGAGCACGCAGTTGGAGAGAGGCAGTTCAGGGTGTCGCCGTGGGAGATCGAGCCGCTGCCGACCTTTCCCATGTATCCATCTCCTTTTCCCTTGGGGGTGAAGCACTCATGGCCGGCTGCGGTCCCCTGCCACCATGGTAACATCATCTACTTCGTGATCGCTTGCTTTGTGTGTGATGCGTAGCCGCTCATCTTCCCGAGAGCTCCAAATGTTCAGGTGAAGATGACGACACCGTGGATTTGGCTTCACCGCTGATGTGCTTCCAGAACGGTGGAAACCTAGGGTTTCTATCGCTGACCGCTCACAGCAGCGCCGCTGCACCGTGGATGCAGCCCAGGTTCGATGCTCCGATGCTGCAAGCGGAGACGTGGCCGACGGCGGCGGCATCTGGGCTCCTGGAGAAGAGGGTTACCGATGCTGCAAAGCAGGCGTCAGCTGCAACGCTGCAACCGCAGCAGACTCCGACACCGCTAGGTCAGAGTCTGGATCACGGTGGTCCACCTCCACCAGCCTTTCTTCAGATTGCTCAGCTGAACCTGGAGCAGATCCTGCATCAACAAGCACAACAGCGGCCCGCAGTGGCTGCTCCGGTCCAGTCGCTTCTTCTTCCTCCTCCTCCTCCTCCTCCAGTTGCGTATGCTGACTTCAGCCCTAGTATTCCGCCACTGCAATCGCCCTACGACACCTACACCATCTTGCAGAACTCAACCGATGCCACTCTTCCTGCCTGCTCTCTCACCTACCCCATCGATCTCACCTCGGAGGACATCCTTTCGCTGCACCCTTCCCTTCACCCCTCCTTGGAGTCTCTTCCGCCTCTTGAGGTTTGCATCCACCGCGACTCTGTTGGCGGCGAACTCATCGCCAGAAATAACGAAAGATTCTTCTTTTAGATTCTCAAGCCGTTGACTTGCATGTGATCCATCGTATGCATGCCGGTGGGCATCTTCGTAATCCGCATTTAGTACATCAGATCGAACGTGAAACAAAGCATAATGTTCCCGCCGTAGAGTTGTATTGACAGTAGAACGTCGACGGGCGACGCCTTTGATTTGTGTCAGCATGTTAATCTAAAGATGCTTTCTCCATTGTACTGACAGCAGATGGATTAGTATTTCAATCCTTATACCTTAAAAAGTAATTTTGAGTTTTCTATGATTACGAAAATGAAACATTTAATCTCGATTCTTTCTTCGTATGAAAAAAAAAACAATAAAAAGAATAAAAATATAATTTTATTATTTTTTAAATTATTAATTTTATATAAATTTTTTGCCATAATCAATTTTCCCTTCCCCTCCTCTTTTGAACATGCTCGCCTGTCTTCTATCATCGTCGACGCAACAAGCAGGATCGAGCAACATGTGCAACGGGAGAGAAGAACGAGAAGAAATCGATGAGAATTTTATATAAAATTAATAAGTTAAAAGATAATGAAATTATGCTTATCCTTCCCATTCGCGTTTGATTTTTTTTTAGATGAAATTAACAAATAAAAAAAAATAATGAGTTAAATGTTTCACTTTTGTAAGTATAGAAACCCTAACACTATTTCTTAATGTATAAGGATCGAGATGCTAATCATAGTTAACTACATATGATAATATGTAATTACCCCTCGATATCATCACAATTACTATTACCAATACCGACAACATCATTAAGAACATCATTACTAATTACTAATACTATTATCATTATCATTACCAATATAATATCATTAACATTGTCAATATCAATACCAGTATCATTAATATTACCAATACCAATATCAATACGAATACCAGTGCTAATGCTCATACAATACAAATACCAATAGCATTAACATTATTATTATCTTTACCAACACCAATACTATCACCAATGTCAATATCATAACCATTATCAACACCAGCATCTTTACCAATATCATTGCCATTACTAACAGCATTACAAATTTCATTATAATTATCAATACCATTATCATTCCAAATACCATTTCCAATACCTTGTCTTAATACCAATTTTGATACCAATACTGATATGAAAAAAATATTTATCCCCAATCTCGGTTCAATACATGTCAGCACAATTAGTAGGTGGAAACAAACCCAGTCAACAATTCGACCACATAGACATCGGTCCAATATAAAATCTCAAAAGAATTATTTTGCTCATACCACATAATATTTCCTTGGGTCAAACCTAACATGAATGATCCATATGTCACAATAATCGAGGTATGTTATTGTTTACTCAAAACTCTCACTTTCTATCTCGAAACTAATTAGAGCTCCGGAGGGACCTCGTCACGGACTTTACTAAACGAATGTTCAAACCTCTTGTTCAACCAAGTCTGACTTCATGCGCATGTAGATCCAAACCAAGTCAAGTTGATCTGGACATTAATGACATCCGCAACATCATTTTGGTATTTAAAGGAGGACTCGTGTCGCAAGATCGTCACTCCATCGACTCAATGAGCACTCGAGCAAGGATGCTCCACCGTCGACATTCCCATCCCTCGGGACTTCCATCTCGTGGCAAACCCTAATATAGTCCTGATAGTTGTTCAATGACCTTGATGTCTCTCCACCATAGGGGTCCTAACCCATATGACAGTTTTGATCGAAGTCTTCTGAAACCTCACCAAGTAGGTTCAGACACTGATTGAGATAATGTAATATGTCGTCTCCCTCCTCCCCTAGTAGGGGCACCAACCCTACAACAACCAACTGCTCCTCGGGCATCTATCTAGGTGCCTCGACCAACCCCGACACTTGTTATCTCGAAGCATCCACGACTGATAGACCACTCGACGAATGGAATGTTGCCATCTCCCACAATCGAGTTCAACAAACTACATCGTCCACAATCAACGATACCTGAGTCAAAAGCCCAATCCATGGACCCTATCGAGTACACCCTTAGAGTAGAGTAGTAGATGGACCAACACATCAAGAACAAGTGTCGAGAATTTTATATTACGAAAGGGGAGATTTAACTGACTTTGCCCTGACCAAATCCTTATTTATCTAGACGATCCAAGAGGAGCAAAACCTTGTGAGCTTTTGGCTACCAACCTTAGAGGCATTTGATGGGCGTGCAAACCCGACGAAACATGTAGAGGCTTACTGTACGCTAATGGTGCTATACGACATGACAGATGCCTCATTGTATTGCGCCATCCTTACAACACCGAGAGGCAGGCCTTGGGAGTGATTCGCCCATCTTAAGCCACTCTTGGTGAGCTCCTGCGCCCATCTGGCAAAGGAGTATGAACACTACCTTATGTGGACATTGACTAAAATACATTGCAACAAAATTAACCAACAAGATCAGATGAAATAATCACAAATGACTCATATGACACAACTACAGAACAACTCCCTGGTTTTACCATTTGTTCTCCACTTAGCTCTTCGTTTTCTCAGCCTGCAAGTACTTGAAGACCCCATAACCAACGGTACCACCAAGGAACAAGAGGACTGTTGGAGTGAAGGAAGGATAAAGATATTTCACAAAAAAGTTATCCCACTCCTCTGGTAAGAAGCCTGCACAGGAGACAAGCAAAGGTCAATGTGGAATCAATCCAAGTATTTCTTATTGAGCTTTACAAGCTATGGAGAAGAAGAAGTAGAGATAATATAACAAAAATTAAAGATGTAGCTAACTTTTATTTTAGGATGGAAGGTAGGAACTTAATTAATGCCAATTCACCAAGAAATTTCAGTGCTAAGCACAGATGCAATGCTGAACATTTCATAATGGTCCCAGCATGCCCTGTAATGTAGTTAGATATGATCTGATGAGGAATCATAACTTATCCAATAATTATCGGAAGTTGATGCATTATGCACCAACCAAGATGGATGGAGTGATCATCTTCAGCAGAGAGATCAGAGATACCATATATGGCCTGGTGAAAAAGAACAGGAGATAGTGTGATGCTAACCAGTAATTATGAATATGCATCGTTTTAAGCTCTCTTGCTTGGCTTACTAAAAGATGATTAATTCACTATTAGTTCTGGCAACAACAAGAAGGGTCATTGATAGGTCAACAACTATAAAGACTAAAGCATCTTCCACAGCTTAAATCTCAAACATTTTAAACTTTCCATGCCGAGGCCATAGAGAATCTTTAGTCTCTCAAGTCTTGTCGCCACAGATAGACCAAGAAATAACGGCTATGGTAGATGAACAATCAAATAATGCGATTGGATACTTGTCATCAAATAAAGGCTTAAATGAACATTCAAACTCCACTTTCACCAGGGTCATAGAGAATGAATCCGATGTCAACAGAATTTTTATAATACCTTGGATTAGTCCAGGAGATTTGGATTGGTTTATAAGGATGAAGTTAGTGATTCAAGCTCAACAAAACTAATAGGTCAATTATTCCATCAAGATGCATTGTGATTACTTTTCTTCGAACAACTAATTCGGTTCCTAACCACTGTCCTTTATTCAATTTTTTTTCTCCAATTTCCATTCATTTTTAAGACATCAGTTTAAGAAACAAATTGAGTTCCTAACCACTGTCAATTTTTTTTCTCTAATTTCCATTAATTCATTTGTGAATCAAAACTAAACCTCACAAAGTCCAAGTTATCAGTTGTAGCATCAGATTGTTTCAGATGAAGCAAGAGCAAAAGAATCACCAGATCTTAGACTTGTAGCATTTGTTATTCATTGACTACTTAAGCACAAAAAGACTAGAAAGAATTGCTTTAGGAACAACAACGTGAGCAGAAGCCACAGCGAGAAGTACCTGCCGCAGCCAACGCCACGCCCTCAACGAGGATGATCACGCCCAGGCCCAACCAAGTGAGAAGGAACGCACTCTCGTTGACAGGCAGCTGCTGCTGCGACTGGTCCTCTTTACTCGCCGTATACACCAGAGAGCTCCTGTCTATGGGAGAGCGTCGAACAACCGAGCCCTTCTCTTTACCTCTCCCCTTCTTCTTCCTCTTCTTCGACTCCGAAGCGGGCGATCCACCGAATCCGGCCCCTTTTCCTTCCGGCTGTGCAGGTGTAGGAGATGGAGGCGGCGGAGAAGGGACGGGCAGAGGTGCTTCGCCGGCCCTCTGCCCGGTTCCGGCTTCCGGAGGTGGCAGCTCTGCCCGGGCGATAAGAGAGGATCCTCGGAGGGAGCAGGGGCGAGGAAGGAGGAGGAGACATCTCCTGAGGCGGTGGTGGTGCGGAAGAAGGGGTGGAGGACGAAGGCGAGAATGGAAGCGATGGTGGCTGCGGAGACGAAGCAGCGACTCCATTTCCCACCTTGTCTTCGTGATCCTCTGGGCCATCGATCTTATCGGCGTTCACACCACCTTGCGGCACACATCCGGCACGTGCGGCTTGTAAGTAACAGTGATGTAGAGTCCGTTTGGCCAACCTTCCCAGTTGGGCCCTTAATATGCTTTGGGCCGACTCAGGCTATCCCCACCCACCTCGAAGCCCAATCACGTGGATTTTAATATGTTAAGCGCACACATTAATACATGTAACTTATGTTATTGGAGGCATCTTCTAATGCTTGGAAATGAGGTATTCCACACTACGACAGCATGAAAACCAAAATTTATCGCGATGGGTTCAACGAAGGCTAACGCACAAATCAGATCACAGAAAAATGATCTCTGAAGTCTGCACGGACAATTACAGGTTACCAATAATTTCAACTTTGGCACATCCACCCACAATAAACAGAAGATTACTGGAATAAACACCTAAGGAAGCATTTCACCATCAAAGAAAGCAGACTAACAACTGAAGGAATAAAGTGCACATAGGTTAATCCAGTTCAACAGCCTAATGTGGCAGAAATGAAGCACAGATCACGGGGTTTGCACAAGTTGGATTGGATAGAGAAGCCTGTTTCTAGTTTCCATTTGCTTCGATCGAATACCAACTACTAGAAGACTGCAGTCAGTCCTTGGAGAAGCAAGTAAAATGTCCACCACATGCATAAATTACCAAGGTTTCAACTGCAAGAGTATCCCTTGTGAAGACATGACAGTCATGGCACTCGAGCTAGTTTAGTAAAAGCAGTTCTCATACATGTCTCAACAGCAGGAACCAATTTTTTTGGGGGGAAGATTAGCAAACAAAAATTTACTTTATGAAAATTGATGCCGGTGGTATGTCTAAAGATAAATAAGTAAGAAACGACCACCCAAATTAATTGAACAAGCCCGGATTCAGCCAGTCCCTGCAAAACATTAAATGCAGATGATTTAAGGCTGAGTATGTCGCACCTTAGAAACAAAAGTAAAATTACCAAAACGAAATGGAATGCAGAACCTGACAAAACGATAATCTTACTTGCTAATGTCATCGAGATGATCATCAAAGTCAACTATTTCTTGCCATTTTTCAGAGGAAATATAATCTAATAAGACTACATTAGCTGCTGGCTCTTTCAAAGTCAGCTGGTTGCTTCCATCTGACCCAGTCTGACGCCAACTTTTTGATGAATCCCTTGTGTATAGCTGCACGTAAGATGATAGTTGGCAATGAAGAATTAGGAAGTGTTGACTTCCTACTCATGAAGAATAAATAAATGGATGTATATTCATCATGAAGAATAAATAAATAATATAAACATAATCCTAATCATCTCCACTGTTGTTATTAAATGGATGTATCCGAAGACAGCAATCGTGCATAAACAAGTCACACTGTAGTGATGCATATGGTATATTGCCACTGTTATAGAACACTTGGCCCCACATGATGGCTATTTCATCCTCATCAACAAATTTTGTCCATTCAACCAGAAAAAGTAACATTTGGCTATCTAGTACAAATAACCCATTTGCTGCATAAACATTTCTGCTGGCAACACAAAATATGCACAGTGCAAAAGATCTTGTAATCAAAGATATGGAATGAAAATTAAAACTGTATGTAGCGCACAATTTCTGAAACTTGAAATATACATGTAATTTCCCTCTAAAACATAAAAACAATCATAAATATCTCTCTTCCGATCAAAACATATATACCCATAAGGAAAATCATTTGATAATCTTTGAAATTTAGAAGGAGATATATATTTTTTAAATTTTCAATGGAAAAACATACAAACTTCATTCCTTGAAGGGACAAGAATAGTAGCTTGCCCCATAATAGAAAAGGTGTGTTCCCAAGCCCAAACGGTAAGGTCATCGGATAAACTTCATCAACAAAGACAGGTACTGATACCGTTCATCCTAATCAATCTGAGCGCTTGTGTAACTGAAGAATCAGGAATCCAACTTATTAGAAAGGAACTGAGATCACTGTGACATTCCACCTCAACTATAGTGTTAAATGCTTAGACCTGTCTCAACAGCACAAACCAGGAAATCCTTTGTCATTTCAACACAAATATAAAGAATGCTCAGATGGCATATCAACGACAAAAGCATGTGCAGTTTTGTTCTGGTCCGCAAGAACCAGGACAGCCATATGTATAAGAATTAAATACTATATTTAAGGCTTGAGGCAAAGCCTAACACATGCTGATATAGACCTACAAATGTGAACACAAGCCTAGCCACAATAAATCCTTGGTCGGTTCTGGGTCTTGAACTCTACTCAGCTTCTTAATAGGTTCAAACCTATATTCTAACAACACACTATGCCATTACAACTGTTAGAGCAGATTTTGGTTGGCAAAGCTGGAAGTTGACTCGGATCCAACCTTGTTCTTCTTCAAAACGGTCTTAAAGTGGAACTCTTTAAGTTGGACATTCGAATCCTGCAAAACAACATCGAAAGTGTTCCCAACAAGGCTCTTCCAGTATTTCAGTCGGTAATCAGGTCAAACAAGTCGGACTAAAATTGTCTTGTGTGTGTAAACGTACCTGTGCACCCCCTGTTTATAGTGGGCATTTGGCGCCATTACGCCTGCCCATTATGAGGTTCATGCGATAATGGGGGCATAATAATCGCCATCCACCAGTGCCGGACCATTACACTTGCCTATTACACTCTCTACGCAGTTATGGAAGCATGAAGGTCGACCATAACTATTCTCTAGTTGGCGTCTACTGGACGCAACTACATAATACTAAAGTGGTGACGAATGTTGGTCTAGGTGGTTTAGCCGTGGTGACTACGTGGGGCTTGTCGGTTGGACACGTGGATCTTACCAGTAATACACAGGGATTCATGTCCTTTATGTGGCCCGAGGTGACCGCCCTATGTGCCATCGCACCTGACCTTACTGGCCCTTTGTGCGTCGCTGCGCCCGGCCTTACTGGCCCTCTACACCACCGCACTCGGCCTTATCAGGCCTTTGTGCGCCGTCATGCCCGGCCTTACCAACCCTCTACATCGCCGCACCCGACCTTACCGGCCCGTTGTGCGCCACCGAGCTCGGCCTTACTAGCCCTCTGTGCCATTGCACCGAATCTTACCAACCCTTTTGTGCGCCACCGCGCTCGGCCTTACTAGCCCTCTACACCGCACCCATCCTTACCGACCCGTTGTACATTGCTAAGCCCGATCTTATTTGCCCTTTGTGTGCCACTACGCACAACCTTATCGGCCCTCTATGCCACCGCTCCTAGCCATGTTGCCGCTTTGTGCGCAACCACACCTAACCATGTCAGCCCATTGTGTCACCATATTCGGTCACACTGTTGAACCATGATGTATCATGCCAGCACTCATTAATTTGAGCATTCTATTGCTTGTAATGTCGACAACATAAGTCAACCAAGCAATACTTCCCAATCAGTTTCCATTATACTCTCCAGCTCAGAAAGTAGGGGACATGGGTTATGGTATGAATGACGTGGCTGACCTATTAGCGTCACATGTCGACCTATCAGCTCTATTTTTTGAGACCTTGGTTCCACATAAAAGACACAACTCCCCGTGCACGATTAACAAGATCCATGTGTTAGCCCCGCATAGTCTCTACAGCCAAGCCACCTAGACCACCATTCATCACGACATTAGCATTATGTAGCTATGTCTAGCAGATGCTAACTGGAGAATAGTTATGGCCAACTTTCGTGCTCCCATAACTGCATAGAGAGCATAATAGGCAAGTGAAACAATTCTGGTAGGCAGGTGGATGGCAATAGTGGCACCCCTATTACTACACGAATCGCGTAATGAGCGAACGTAATGGTCCCAAATGCCCAACATAAAAAGGGGGCGCACAAGTACGTTTACACAAATAGTCAATTTTAGCCCGACATGTCCAACTATATTACTAACTCAAGCATAGAAGGGGCCTTGTCAAGAATTCTCCCGATGTCATTTTACAAGATTCAAATGTTCAACTCGAAGAGTTTCACTTTGAAATTGGCTCGAAGAAGAACAAGGTTGAATCCAAATCAGCTTTGAGCTTGGACAACCAAAATATGATCTAACAACTACAATATCTAGTTAATTATATTATAAGTTAGTATATTATCCTTGTAACATTTAACCCTGGCATAGAGAAAACGCACTAAACAATTTGGCTTTACTTTTTAGGTCCAATCAGGACTAATAGCCAAGAAACAATTGCTCAAGCCCACCCAATAGACTATAATCTAGGCAGAGTGAGGCAAGCTACCTAGCAATAACAGCACACAACATACACCTGAGACATTTGGAGGAACATGGTTCTAGATTGATGCACCAAGGAAACATAAGTCAGAACATTACTGATGAAGACAAATTAGAGTCCATTTCAAAAAATCAGGAATATAACATCAAACATACAGTTTGTGACTCTCGTCCTTATGTTTGAGGGATATCATCATCGCAATTAGTGAAATTGAGAACAAGGAACTGACACAACTCCCATCCTTGTGGACTGTCTTATTAGTGTCATCATCTTCAGCCCTGATAAATTGCAAATGCTCAACAAATCTACCATTACAGCTAGTCGTGCAACTGGAATTAGGGGTAAAAATGACGAGATACTGCTCAGATATGGGAAAGAAAACATAATTGTAACTACTTATACTTGGCGGACACAAAAGTATGGATATTAAACAGACAATATTACAACTATATTTGTTTACAATGAATAAGAATATGACCCAAAAAGGCAATAAATAAAAAGGTGGAAAGGGCGGACTCAATGCATGAGGCTCCTGCCAATATGTGGTCTTGGAATTACCCCTATAAGTAAAGAGGTTGTTTTTATAATTCCAACCCTCCTCACCCTTACCCTTGTACTAATACTCGTCCTTGAAATAGCATATGCAACAGATATGGACGCAAAGAGGAGAATCTGAATCGGATGTAATAGTAAATGTCACATTCAATGTTCTTATAACACATTCACGAGTACAGATCATAGAGGAAAGCAAGAAACCTTCACACAGTCAATTATCATCATTTCATAAAACCTATACTAGACAGTGAAGATAAATGGGCGATTACCTGCACAGCAGGCTCCCTGCTCTTCGATGGTTGCAGCCTTTCCAGCTTCTTATTATCCAACTAAGCCATTTACACCAAAACATTGAAAACAATCAACATCCGGGAGGAAAGAAGAAAAAAACCGAGGAAAACTTTAGAGGGATAAAAAATAGGGTATGAGACATGCCAGGAGAACGGCGGCCCGAGGGAAGTAACGGAAGATATGATCCCCGATCTTCTTGGCGGCGTTGCCGAGCTCCACGTCGTCGTGCCTCTCGTTGGCGTGGTAGTAACCAACGACGCTCAACCCCTGTGCCTCAAAATGCTCCTCGATCTATCCCAATCGGGCACGAACCGGCCAGATCACGGATGTAAGAAACCCTAGATGAGAGAGAGATGGAGAGAGAAGTGAATCCTTCTGTGGCGATCGGGGTACCTGGATGAGGGCGAGCTCGAGCGCGGGGAGGAGACCGATCTGGGAGTGGGAGAGGGGGACGGCGTCGGCAATCTCGACGGTAGCGGTGGCGCCTCCGTCTTGGCGGAGGCGGCCGAGGAGGAGGCCGTTGACGGCGGCGGAGCGGTGCTTGAGGGCGTGGAGGACGAGCTTTATGTAGGCGATCTGGGATACCTCGTAACAGCACTCCGCCCCCATCTCCGTCTCGCTCCCTCTCTCTCTCTCTCGCTCTGTGTCTCTCTTCGACGCCTCGCCGACTGGAGCGCGTTCGGTGACGACGAAGGGTCGTGGGGAGAATGATAAATAGGTCGGGGAAGATTGATTGGGCTGCGTTTGGGTTGCGTCAACTCGGGTCATATTAACCTCAAGTTAAGTCAATTGCAGGTTGTGCTCGAGTGGGTCGGTTAGGATATGTTTCCGGATGGCTTTGTCTAACCCGCCTCGCTTAGGGTTGTTTTATAACAGGCGGAGATTACTATTTACAATCTCTCTTCATTATTTATACCTCTATTTTAAAAAATAATAATATTTTATAATTTTTTTTCGTAAATAGATATAAATATTCTTCTTTCTTTTCTTCATTCTTCTTTTTCCTTTTTATTTTTCTCGAAAGATGATAATATCAGGAGAACGATAAATGATGTTGGAATATAAGTTAAGAGATGCCAATTGATGGTTAAAGGATGATGATTGATAATAAAAAAAAAGGTATTAGGGAGTGTTAGTAACTATGAGGTACAAGTGACGAAAATTAAAATCGAAAATAAAAGAGCTAGAAGGTATAAAATATTTATTTTTAATTATTTGAAAAAGAAAATTATGAATAATAAAAAAAACCTAAATAATAAACTCCTTAATTGACAAGAAAAGGATGGATACCAATAAAATAACAAAACAAGTCAAAGTTAAAATGAGTTGAACTATTGAATGAATAGTAACTTGAGAATGGATGTCATCTCTACTCTATCCATTATCATTCTTAAATCAAATTTACCTATGTTCCATCAATAATTAAATTACATTAATCAAGGATTAGCACACACAATTAAAGTGTTGAAGAAGGGTATATTTTGTATTTTATTATGCTTTGGAAAGTGAAAAGTCTTCTAATTAGTCTCATCTTTTGTCAATGTGTTGCCAATTATGAGTTGGTGTGCATTCGGTTTTTTTTTTCTTTTGAGATAAATATTATGACATGTTTTGTCATCCAAGAATTAAAACCTTAAATTAGCATGATCATAATGCATTGAATCACAAAGCAAGCAAATTGGACCTCCTCTCACATAAGCAAACGTTTAGAGTTCAATGTCAGGCATTCATTCAAGCAGCAGCACAAAACTAGCTACAATAGGACTTCATTTACAATATTTATTCCCCAGTAGAGAGAAAACAGTCACTGACAGTACCAAACTCGGAGCACAACAGCAATTTATTTAGGAGGATCAAACTCAAAACACTATAACATAGACATTAGTCACTTTCAAGGAGTGGCCACATTCTCCTTTGCAAGAGGAGCTATTTCCTCGGCATCGATGCCGGCTTCACTACCAGCAGCTCCCAAGCTTAGGAGAAATTGCTCCCACTTCTTAGCAGGTCCCTGGAGCATTAGGTTAGTGTGAAGAAACATGAGTGTTGCAGTATATGCATGCGGATGAAAATAAAAATTTGCAGTGCATTCTTCCAAAATTGTATCTTGGCTTACCTTCCAGGAGAGGTCTTGGGTCATGCAGTTCTGTATCATCTCAGCAAATGCAGGCGTGCCGTAGACTTTAAGCGCCCTTTTCACCGTCTGGATGACCCTTTGTACATCATCTTTATCGACAACATCACACTAGAAAAAGAAACACAACTGTTGGCTCAGTCGAGTGATATTAGTGCAGCAAAGGGTGAGTTGATCGGAGAACATCCTTACATCGGCATTGAAGGTACCCATATGAAACCCTGTGATGCCTTCCTTGACAGTGTCAGCAAGCCCTCCAGTAGTCGTGCACATAGGGGGCTACAGTACAATTTTGTAAGGGGATTAATGAGGAGGACCTCAATTCTATTGCTATCTACAAATCAAAATGCTCAATTTTTTTCTCAGAGGGACGAAATGCCTAGCTAATGATACTGTTCAAGCTAGATACCATCCTCGCTTGCTGCCCAAATCATCATACTAGAGAAGTTAATTCAAGTACTAGTATGCTGCTTCTCTGCTTCAAATACCAGCTAATACATACCGTGCCGCTTCTGTCCATGGCACCATTGCTGGTTCATGACAGGGCAGGTCAGAACATGCTACCTCATGCACTACATATATCTTTGGTCGGCTAGAAAAAGGCTTGGTGTGAGGAACCTAAAACCTTGTTTAAATGATAAACATGTCAAAACCTAGAAGAAGATAGTCCACGTCAAAAAGTCCAGATAGCATGATGACCTTGTAAATGGTTCTAAACTGCAAAGGAAATATTTGTTGCTTCACTCTGGGGACACTTTGATTATGGCAAAAGCTTAAGTCAAAACTACTCATCAATATGATACTAAAGGGTGATGCAGACAACATACCACTCCATATCGCATGCCCTGAAGCTGGATAAGGCCACAAGGTTCGAATCTGCTGGTAAGAGCAAGAAGATCTGCTCCGGCCATGATTTCATGAGCCAAAGGTGCATTAAACTTCATGTGTGCTCTCACTTTATCGGGAAACATATCTTCAAGCTGTGAAAGCTGACGCTCCAGCATCTTCTTCCCAGTACCCTGTAGATCAACACTTTTCAAATAAATAATAGGTCAAACACAGCAAATTTTATTTGCAGATCTTCATACTTACAAGCACTATCATTTGAACATTTTCATCAATGAATTCAGGAATAGCTGCAGCGAGAATATCCGAGCCTTTCTGCTCTTCTAATCTCCCTATAAAGGCTATGACAGGGATGTTCCGGTCAACAGGTAAACCAAGTTCAGCTTGCAAGGCTTCCTTGTTCAGGGGCTTTGCATCCATCACCTGAAATCATTTTTTTGATGAGTTTTATAATGAATACTGAATCAAGTAAGATAAAAAGTTTTGGGAGGTCCTCACATTTGTTTCATCATAATTGGCAGAAATATGTTTGTCCATCGAGGGATTCCACTCGTTAATGTCCATCCCATTCACAATTCCAGTTATGCCTGTCATGCGCAGGACATTCTCCAACTCAACCCCCCTTTCCACACCTGAAACAAGCTCTTGTGCATAATATGGACTCACTGTAACAACCCTATCTGATTCTATAATTCCTGCCTTCATCCAATTTAATTTCCTTCCCTTCACAGGCTTGTTAGACCTGCAAAAGAAATTACATTTTCTTAGATTTTGCATCACCAGAACATTCATCTACATTCAGTCAATTGGTACGACCGTAAGAGAAACATGAGGGCATACCCATCAGTGAAATCAAATGCAGATTTAAATTTATCAGGGAGATTTAGCAGCGGAAAGTCTGAGAATGCAAAGCGGCCCTGGTAGGAAATGTTGTGAATGCAGAAAGCAACCTAACGATCAAGTCAAACCCTGTCTCAGTCATCACTTTGCCTCCATCACTTGTAGTTCTTAGAGAAAGAAGAATGAAATCGAATTACGCTGAGGTCTTACCCTGGCATTCTTGTACATCCCGTGAGATTGGTACATACTTTTCAAGTAGCATGGAAGAGGACCAGTGTGCCAATCATTCGCGACAAACACCACATCATCCCCTGCTCGTAAGATAATGATGGTAGCAGCATAATCACTGGTGTAAATGACCAAAGAAAGCCTGGGAAATTAACGAATGAAAATTGTACCATACGGTCCGGAATAGTATGTGCTGTTGTTAAGATCCAGAATCCTTGGAGCTTCCAAAGCTGCCTGGAAAATGGTGATCCATGGATTTGCATTGTTAAATTATGTTGTAGTAATTTCTGATGATGATGACTAAGAAGTGGTGATATGGTGATAAAGAAATCTTGGAATTCCTTAAATCTTAGGTGAAAGTTAAGGATGCTCATGGGTTAAGCACAGCAAGTAATCTTGCTTCAACCAGACCAGCAGATTGTTGGGCTACTCAAATTGAAATCCAGTATGCATTAGAAAAGGCATTTCTAATTCCTAATGGAGGATATCTGAGAATTCCATAGATTTAAGCAAGCACCAAATATAGCCTAAGCATTCATCAGAACTAATGACAAAACATGGAATGGTTAGACCACATTTGTCTCAGCAAAATGGGATTGTCATATTAATTAGTTTCCATAGTGATAGATCAGAAAACAATAATATAAAAAACCAAACTTTTCATTGAGTATCACAACAATAAAAATGTTATTGATCCAGAAAATAATCAAACTTACCTGGCACAAAAGGCTAAATCTTAGCTGGTTGTCTTCATAATCCGTTCCTGTGACAGGGCCATATATCATTCCTCCAGTTTTTCCCCACACCTAATACATGCACATTCCCAGTGAGTTCTATGCCACTCAAACTGATAAGCGAAACAAAGTCAGCATCAGAAAAAAAGAAGAGGGAAATGATCTCTGTCATAGATACTAAATGAACCTTCTCAAGAAACAAAGGATGATCAATGAAAACCCTGTCAACTCCTCTTTTGTAGCAGTGGAAGAATCGGACTCTTTCAATTTTATTTCCAACTTTTAACTGCATACAACACACATCAATTATGATCTTCATAATATTGCCAAAAGTATTAACAAATGCAGCAGGATGAACCTGTGTCAAAAACCTGGCAACATACCTCGGCCACGACATCTGTATCCCACCCATCCTTGTACTGATCGTAGCGTGGAGCTATAGTCATCACTCTGTGTCCATTTGCCTAAAGGAGGATCGAGGCCATCAAATTTAATCATAATACATAGAAATCATAATCATTATGCACCAGAGCAGTAATTGTATAAAATTGCAAGAAAGAAACAATCCAATGGAGTATGGAATGGAAATTTTACTGCCATGGCCGGTGGCAGTCCTCCAAGAACATCACCGAGTCCTCCGGTTTTACTCCAGGGAGCCATCTCAGCGCCGACAAAGACTATGTTCATCCCTTTTCCACAAATGACAACAGCCCAAGGTCTACGACTAGGATTCTGAGTTCCCCTCCCAGTTTTCCTTGAAATCACCTTGGCATTAGACGGCATCTGAATCAAATCAACCACATTTCGAGATCTCAATCCTTCGTAAGCGGTGGTCTGGTTCCTCAAGTGTAGAATCCTTCTGTTTAGGAAGGTCCTTGGCTCAGAGTCGACGACACCCCCATAGCCAGTGCACGAGCCTTTCGAGATGAATTGTGACTTTGTTACAGCAGCCATTGGGAATTGTCCACTGCAAAGAAAGATGCATTCAATCAGATAATTTCTGTATAATCTCAATAACATCTGCAATTCATTTTTCAAAAAAATCACTACATATAAACAACGGTATCTGTAAAAATGATCTTCAACAATTTTTGTTAAAGAAATTGTTTATAATCAACATGCATTGGACGATAGACCATTGAAGAATCCTCTGTGCAAACAATTATAAACCAACTGATCTATTCATTTGATACTTCACATTCAAACTCTATTTAGGTTGATCTATAAAAATCCTTGTTTATCTTTACTTCTTTCGTATTTTTCGAGGAAATGGTGGGAAGATGTAATCCATCTCCCTATCCAAAGACGTCACGGTATAACCTGAAGACAAATCATTCTTCAAAACAACACTACTACTTCGATCTATCGCCAACAAGAATTAAATGTAAAACAAGAAGAAAAAAGAGGCATATCATCAGACGAAGTGGCCTTAAATTCTGGAATGTAGAAGAAGGAAAGGGATCTAACAACAGCGATCATGAAAAAACCAACATGTCACACATATTAAATGATTTCAACAAGAAACCATGCAACCAAAGCCAGAGAACCAAATCAAATCAGCTACCGCGGTAGCTCTTCTCGTAACAAAACTAACGAAAAATCACAAGAAAATAACAAAGAAATTTCTCTCGATCTAATCGAAGTCACCTCAGCTCTCTCTTTCTCTCACTCCCTCAGTGTGCGGTGGAGAGTCCTGGGAGAGAGCATGGGGGGCGTGGGTATTTGTACCCGCGGGGCTTGGAAGCAGCTCCGGGTGAGCCAATGGGCTGTTGCGTGGGGCCACGAGAAGGTGAGGGCCCCAGCCGGGGGATTCGCAGTGGTGAAAAAACAGGGTGGCGTCGCGAGGGTGGCGTCGCGAGCATCCACTGCCCATCGTGCCACGTCACCGAACGATTCATTTGGAGCCGTCGAGGACGACGCCGACGAGGAACAGCCGTTGCGGTTCTGCCATCGCGACACGTGCCCACCCCTAGGTCCATAGCCAAAATTACTTTTTTACCCATAATCTCCGCCACGCTTGCGGTCAATTAGTGTTGCTTTTACTGTGATCTAAGGGCGTATTAGTAATTATGAAAATGAAAAAGGCGCGGAAGCGGTCAAATCTATTTGAACGAGTCGAGAAAAATGCAACGAGAAAACATTTTTGTTCTAATTTTACCAGTTCAAATGAACAGCGCAAATGCAATTACTATAATCTTCCAAATGGGGTTGCAACAATCCTAATATTCATCATATACACGTTATTTTTATTGGGAGCAATTTACTTCTGGCAGTAAAAAAAAACACGAAAACGACTCTGGGAATCAGGCTTTTTAACTGTCGCCGGAAGAGATAATTGTGGAGTCGTTGAGGTTTTGGAGGCTGTAATCGCTGCTGTTTGTTGTGTGACGTTGACACCGTATACAACTACGTAATCCGGTATTAATCGCATGCACATCATGATCGTGTATAGGACATGTATCCATGTAAGCGGCGTCACTCATTGTAGAAACACGTAAAGTTACGAGGTACGTTTCGAATTATCAGTATGGTGGGTGGAGCATATGATGGCCATTATTCCACAGAGAAGTTTCGATGCATACGTGGAAATAAACGTTGGTCGTGTATTTGATTTAAGTTGTAATAAATGAGTATTTCTGGGCCAATTTATTTGCACCATTTAACACGTGGCGCGCATTCAACCCCCTTCTTCCTCCACGCGTCGCCCTTGGATACCGTCCTATGTCATCATCCCTTGCCCACACGACATCCGTGCATGCCATGGCATTCATTACATAACCCAGAAGGAACACCTTCCTCAGATCAACACGCAGACTTACCCGCCTCTCTCGGCCTGAGTGGCAGTGGTGGCTCCTTGTGGGCCCAAAGTAGATTCTCCAATTGGTGCCGTGACCCACGATTGCCGCCACGGTTGGTAAATAATTGCTTTTTTATCATAGGGCTTTTGGTTGTTGGACGCTACGGTAATGTACTGGGAAAGCTTCTCATCCGTCGGATTAGAAGAGTTTCGCGGATCCTAAAGCTTAATCCAACCGTCAATGTAAGACGGAAGCGAAAGAGAAAGAAGGTAGAGAGAGACTGGTGGTGGTAGGAGGAGAAGCAGAGTGAAGAGCCTGGAAAGGGAAGGGGGAAGAGGGATCCGGTGACCGCCCTGTTCCTCCTGTCGTACCAAAGAAAAGCCTTCTTCAGTCTCCCTTACCCGATCCCTCCTCGATGGGGCTCTTCCGATCCGACCGGTGAGGTTACCCTCCCCCTCCCTCCCCAAAACCCAACTACCTTCTCCTCTTTTCACTATATAGTAAGCCAGAGCGGAAGGAGGAGATAAATACACAGAGAAGAAGCTGGTCGATCGGCATTGTGATCATGGCCGTGGTTGAGAGCGCGAACGGCGTCGATCTGGCGGTAGCCGCGGGCCCCTCCATCACCGGCGGTGGAGCGGCGGACCCCCGCAGTGCCAAGGATCTGGCTTCCACTTCCGCCTCATCCGGACTGCCCGCCCTCCGCCCCCACCGCGACCCCTCCGCGGCCGCCCCGGCGGCTTCCTCCTTCCACGCAAAGCCTCCGCTCGCCCTGGGACTGAATAGAGACGGGCCGTCGGCCGCGGTGGTGGGGTCACAAGGGGAGGGGTTTGAACGGGAGATGCGGGATTTGGAGGAGCTGCTCTCGAAGCTGAACCCGATGGCGGAGGAGTTCGTACCTCCGTCTCTCGCCGGGATGGGGAACAGGTACGGCGCCGCTGGTGGAGGGCTTTATGCGAGTGGTTTTGAGGTGAGCAACGAGGTTGGGGACGGCGGCTCTGTTGGGAATGGTGGGAGGCGGGTAAGGGTTTCGGATTAGAATCTATTTCCCGTCTCATTTCGATGTCTTACATCTTCCTTCTTTGCTGACACATTTTGGTGTTTCCAACTAGAAGAAGAACGGATATGGCCAGGGGAAGCGCAGGATGAACAGTCGGACGAGTTTGGCGCAGAGAGAGGAGGTGATAAGGAGAACCGTGTATGTCTCCGACATTGATCACCAGGTAAGGAGGATCATCCATTCGTGTACTTTTGATTTGATATATGCCTTCTTTTACAGATGTGTGTTGTTCTATACTGTAAATGATTATACCATGTCTTTTTCATATCGTGATATCTTCTTTTGCTGATGTGTTGATGGTCTTTGGGCATTCTGGTTTGGGGTGATAGCATATAGGCCAAGGCATAATATGATCAGCACGCATGAATATCATGTATTAATGTAATCTTAGATTGAAATGTTTGAATATGTGCCTGCCTAATACGGTGAAGGAAAGCAATGAACAGATGAATCATGCATGGTCAATTACAGCTTTCTATAGTCTTTGTGAGGATATTTTTCTTATATTTCTTTGAGTCCATATACACATCTCAAACTTGTCTCTAGAACTCTTCCCAATTCCAAAGAGCAAAAAGGAAATATAGTGGTCCACACCTCTGTGAGTGATGAGAGCTTCTGTGATGCAGAACTTTATTCCGTTCTTTTTTTTTTTTCCCACTAGTTTTCATCATAGAAGACTATATTGCTTTCAGGTGTCTTTTGTTTGCCCATTTTTGGTTTTACCGCAATTGATTTAGTTCAATATTGATTCTAGGACCTAGTCAACCAACATGTCTAATTGAGTTATTATTATTATTTTTTGATATAGTTTACTTTGCAACCCACTGGACTATAACCTGATTTTAACTGTCAGATATTTAATTTACTTTTCAACTCACTTATCTATAACTTGATATTAACATTCGGAAACTCATGACCGACCATTATACATTTGTAGATAACTGATTGAAACTAAGAACTATTCTGTCTCATGCATGTATGATTTGAATGTTGTAGAATGCAAAACATAAGAATCATGGAGGTGATTAGTTAAGCTGGTTACAGGTGGAACTCCGCATTCTAGGCTTATTGAGCTGACATAGATATGGCTATTCATACATTTATATAAATATTAGGTTCCTAAAAAGTGTACTTTGTTGTACAATTCTGTTTGGTGTTTGATTATGCAAAAGATATATTTTGAATCATTTTGGCATGTTGAACAACGATGATCAGTCTCATAATATGAATGATTTATTTGTTTCTACATCTTAATAGGAAAAGGAAAAAAAATAGATGGTATTTGATTTTATAAATTTGGTAGCTCTTAAGGAATGACGGCTTTCCAAATCTAATTGCACACAAAAATATAAATTTTCTGGCCTAAGACTGGTATTACCAAAGAATTTCTTTTGTTTCAGAATTGGATGCATGAACTTTTTTTATAATAGTTGTTTTCATATCCAAAAGTTGGTAAATAAGAAAGTCTTCATGTTACAAGCTTTTGACACATAGTGCCACCTGAATATGTTTTAAAAGTGAAGTTTATTTTTTCTTATTGTATTTGCAAATTCAACATTAAGATTCTTCAATAAATCTCTATATTTTGGTGGAATATTACCTGCTATTTTTGTTTGCAAAAGTAGCTACTCTCTCTAGCCTAGCTTACAAGTCAATCGTGGATCATTGTTTGCAAAAATTAACAACCATATGCATCAAATATTTCTACAGTAGGGTTCATCTCAGATCCATGTTGAACATGTTCCGGAAGAGCCCAATCCTCATCCAAGTTACCAAATCCAGAGTGTTAGACTATGTCTTGCATCTCATATATGCGATTTGTGGATAGATGAGCTTTACTATCCTAAGGAGAGCCCTGGATGCTCAGAAGTACCATTATTCAATGTTAATATATGACCTAATGCAATAGGCGGCTTTAAATAATTGATAGATATTCTGTGATTTTTTTTTTAATCAATTGTAGCCTTATGTGCTGCACTAGTTCACTGATTCTGAAACTGTTAAACAGGTATCATAAACAATATTATTTGGTAGAAGTAATATATTTACTAGATTGATGTGACTGTTATAGCTCCTACTTAACCTTTCAAATCTTTCATAATGGAATATTAATGTAGCTTCTGCTGATATTTAGGTTACTGAAGAACAGCTTGCAGCACTTTTCATCAACTGTGGACAGGTGCATTTCCTTTATATCCTCTTGTGTCTCATCAAAGTGCTAAATGCTTCTAAATGTATTACGTGTATTGCTTCAGGTTGTTGACTGTCGCATGTGTGGTGACCCAAATACAGTTCTTCGCTTTGCTTTCATAGAGTTCACTGATGAGGGTAAGTCCTTTCTGCATACTTGGTCTCTCTCAAATTAAATGATTTTTTTTTCACATCACTGGTCATTGCCATGGACTCATTCAAAAACAGAGGGTGCACGAGCTGCTTTAAATCTGTCAGGAACTGTTCTTGGGTATTACCCAGTAAAGGTGCTTCCTTCAAAAACTGCAATTGCACCTGTCAACCCAACATTTTTGCCTAGGGTAAGAGGACACTGAAACTACGAGCTTTTTCTTAGCTATGAATTCATCCGTGTATGAATTCTTCTCATACATGTCTATCTGCTTATTTCTGTGCCTTAAGTCTGATGATGAACGGGAGATGTGCTCAAGGACTGTCTACTGTACAAATATTGACAAGAAGGTTGATGATAGTATTTATTATTCAATTCTATTATTGTTTCTGTCTAAAGAAATTGCTTATCTCTTACTGCAATCTTCTTTCATAACTTTTATTTTTTCCTATAGGTTTCTCAAGCAGATCTTAAACTCTTCTTTGAGTCTCTTTGTGGAGAGGTTGGTTGCACTTTTCATTGTTATTTGACTTCACCAGATTCTTCCATGTGGTCTAAGATACAAATTTATATCTTCTGATATAAGAAAGTAAATTTTGTAATATAAATTAACAGCACAAATCATATGGTACAGGTTTATCGCCTAAGACTGCTTGGAGATTATCATCATTCCACACGGATTGCATTTGTTGAATTTGTGATGGTTAGCATCTTTAGTTCCATAAACTCGTCTTAATTATGTCATATTTTCTTTAAATTTCCCTTCTTTTTATTGTTTATCATCTAGAAGATGAGTTTCATTCCAAAACAAATCAATAGGCACTCGGATCATAAGCATATACACATGATATTCATGCTAAGGTGGTTTCTCATCTCCAAAAAAGCAATAAAAATGTATCTTCACTGATGTCCTGTATATCTATGTTCTGAAGGCTTCTAATTTGAGAAAAAGTTGCCTTTTAGTGTCTTTGTTTGTAATACTCCTATTGTAGGCACCTTAGTTCACCTTTTGTCAAATCAAACTAATCACTGCCATGCTGTCTACTAAGAATACCGTATACTTAATGGTGCCACTCCCTGTTAGGGTGTCTGTAATCTGGATATACACCTAACATTCTGGCAAATTTGCAGGAAGGATACACATGCAAGATTGAGGGTTATGCCCGCTTAATGAGAAATCAGATGTTATTAACTTATTATGTGCATGCATCAAAAGTGGAAAACCACACGGCGGCACATATAAAAATGCCTGTGCTAGAGTCAGACAGTGGATTTGTAGGAAAATAGATGTGCAATTTCTCTTGACCACTTAATACAAGATCATTATGGGAAACACGATTGTGAAAACCCTAAATGTAATGTGTTGTGTCCTTGTGCTGAACTTTCGTTTAGATATCTGGTGTTGCTGCTATAATGTGTTCTTCCAATTTCCTTTGCATCTTTATAGTTCAGTTATCAAGTGCTATTGTTTTTGTTGCTGTTTAAAAATTGAGCCCAAAGCAATAAAATATCACATCTTAAAGAGTTGCAGATAATCCATTTATTGCATTGCTATTTATGCTAATTTTTACCACATCTTAAAGAGTTACCATTCACTGATCCTTATCCCAGGTAGTATAATTTAAATCTGATCACTATCCTGTGAACTTGATGTCAGCAGTGCAAAGGTACAGTGAGATAAAAAAGGGTATTTGTCACACTTGATTACTTTAATCTGTCATATAAAGAGAAGTCATTAGACTAGCAGAGTGAGCAGCCTAAGTAGTTCATTGCTGATCAAACTTGTTCTTTGCATTTCCAAGACGAATTAGATACCTTGTATATGCTTGAATAGTACTGCATGGATGATAAGTAGCACATCTATTTTTGATGTCCTGTTTCTAATGGAACTATGAAAACTTATGCATTTCAGCAGTATTTGTGCAAGATGTTGGCTGCAAGAAATCATTCTCTGATAGGTTGACTGCAAAGAGTAAAGAACAATGTGTAATACGTTCTTTTGTCAACTTTAGCATGGTTTTTGTGCTGTCTGATATGTTCTTGGTGTGATAATTCGGACAGAGGAGGTCAGGTTATGTTCGGGTTGATTTTGGGTCGACAAAAGCCTGCCCTACCTGAAAATTTTAGGTTCACCCGAGGAAAATTAATTATGAAAGCACACTATTGTGCTATAATAGATAAAATCGTTTAAAGGGGCTTGGAATCGATCGCAATGATAGCGAAATGGTGTTGGTTGAAGTTCTATGAAGCATGGATGCAAATATGAAATACTGATATGAATAAAAAATCACATTGGGTCTTGGAAAATTGGTATATGATACATAGGTACAAACAGAAAATACTTGCAAAATTATTATGTATCACCATATACATTTGACTATAGTCTTACATATCATTCTACATATAACAACTAGCCATCATTTAAACATTAACTGATCTATATTCTGTTGTTGGCGACTTCCCTTTACTTTTATTTTAACATCGTTGGTCTTTCTCTGATTATTCATCGTCTTATCTCTCGTTTGCATTTTATAAATGCCTAAATAATTGGGAAACTATGGCTTGTTGTATACATGATAAATTGCTACTATGTAAATTTAACTGCAACGCCGATTCCTCTGCTTTCATCATGTGGAACTTGTAATTTCAGGCTGATAGTGCAACTGCTGCTCTGAACTGTAGTGGTGTGGTTTTAGGATCCTTGCCAATAAGGTACGCTTTATATGATATTTTCATTCATTTTGTCACACACTGTGCATCCTTTGATTTCCTTGAATGTTTATTTGTAAATACAATGTTGTTCCTTTCTCTACTCTTAGGGTAAGCCCCTCAAAGACTCCTGTGCGCCCACGAGCACTTCGCGTGACCATGTATTAAGTCTTGAAGGTCCATGTGGTGACTTTTGACAGTATATACACACAACTACACAGGGATATTTAAGGTTTAGCTTTTGCTTTGTAAGTTCCATGTAGTTTTTACTCTTCGTACCTGAAAAAAAAAAATTAGCATCAACGATGCTGGTTAGCACATTTTGGTGGTTGGAA
This sequence comes from Musa beccarii, assembly GCA_024322285.1. NCBI lineage: Eukaryota > Viridiplantae > Streptophyta > Magnoliopsida > Zingiberales > Musaceae > Musa > Musa beccarii. The sequence goes on from CM044395.1 coordinate 47,480,627, forward strand.
CTTAGGCTGACATTTTTCCATGATTATCTAGTGTTTTGTCCAAGTAAACATGCATGCCTTTGGAGATCTCGATTAAACTTCCAACTTGTATCTAGTGTTTTTTGTTGTTATCAGTTAGATAAAGGCTTCCATCTAGCTAGCTGTTGGAGGTCTAAAATCTTCCTCCTGCCAAAGCCAAATTTTGTTCTACTTTGTTAGTTCATATGATGCGTGGTTGCATCATACCGTTTGTGATGATTTCCATCATATGCTAGCTCTGTGTTTTATGATCAAATTGATTTCTACTGTTAAATGAGATGACAAGATTATATATTTTGCCAGATGATGGAGCTCGATTCTAAAGGCCTTTGTTTGCTGGTGGTAGAAACAATTAGATTTTTATTATCGGATGAGATGTTGAACTCTCAATCTATGGCAATTTCATGGACTGTATTGTCAATGTTTTAGGTGTATCTTATTCCATTAGATATTAGTTGCCAATTGTTTAACCATTAGGTTCGCATCAGGCAGTATTTAGGAAAAAACACAAAGTGCAGTGGGTCGTGAGTTGCAGCGATCATAATAAGATAACAACACACTACAAGCATCTGGGTGAAGTAGATGACAAGATAGCTCATATGGTTGCACGGTCAGGGGAGCTTGACACTGCTAAATCCCACTCTACCATGCTGCACACCATCCACCAGGCCATGCCTTCTTGCTACATCGGCGTCCCCGCAAAGAAGGCCAGAGCTCCCACCATCGGTGCGTTGATATAAGTCGCCGGCTCCGACTGCTGGTAATTGTTCCTGTCGTCCGCGAAGTGGTCCTGGCTGTCCGGGCCGCCGAGGACGGCGCCGACGAGGGCGTTCGGGTTCGGCGACCCCGAATACAGGTACTGGAACCCCTCGCTGCAGGCGATGCGGCCCGGGTGGGCGCGCACCGACGGCAGCGACGAGCCACGGTGGTGGACGTGCTGCGGGTATCTGCTCCCGAACCCCACCATGTACGACATCCTCGCCGGGTTGTTTCCCAGTATGTAATCGACCTGCCATTTCGAAGTCTCAGTACGTCAGCTGGCTGCATGGTTGCCGAAGCTCCCATTTCTTGCTTCGAACCGCTGATCCTGGTTTAACGCACCTGTTTCTTGGCTACCGAGACGAGGTCGGCGGCGGCCACCTTCGACGTGCCGCATAAGACCGATCCCCCGTTGGAGTTGAGGTACTTGGCGTAGGTCAGAAGAAGGAAGGCGGTGGATGTCACGTACTGCAGGTTGCTCCCGCTTTCCTTGTAGAGGAGTCCCCCTAATTACAAAGAACGTGACATGGTTAAGCCTTGGCCTCGAGGACACGGCTTCGGAAGACGGGCGATGCGCAGCACCAACCTGGTGTGTACTGGGCTTGGAAGCTGCTCGTCCCGGGCACCAGCGAGCAGATGTAGTTGTCCGAATGCGCTTTGTACAACTGCAGCACTTCAATCCCGTTCTGCAAGAATCCCTGCGCAGATACCCCGACAGGAGAGCTCAGTCTCTTTACGCTGAGCTAGTGGGAAGACTTCATCCTCACTACCTTGGAAAGAAGAATTTTGGTGCCCACGCGCTTGTCGTCCCAGCTGAAGGAGTAGTCATCGTCTTCCGCTCCCAGAGTGTGGCCGTTCGCCTCGATGTACGACATGAAGGAGACGTCCTGCGACGCCTGGTGAAGCCAGGAAGCTCCCCATAGAAGTTCGTCCTGGTTGCGCATCAAGTTTTAGTCAGCGGAAGTCAATCGAGGCCAAGTTCGTAGCTTGCAGCGGAGCAAGCCTCTTACGTTATAACCAGAGTAGGAGCAGTAAAATGGGCACGCCACCGAGCTCAGTGAATCGCTGTATGACCCTCTGTACCGGTTAGCGAAATCGAAAACCTGCAGCGTGGGAATCGTTCACCGTCAGATGGAATCATGGAACTAAAAGGCAGATAGGAGGAATCCGCCATGTCCTCGCACGCTTACTTGGGTAGCGGTGCGGAGTAACAGGGAAGAATAAGCTGGGTCGGAATCCTTGAAGACAATGGAAGCCGCCGCCAGCGCGGCGGCGGTCTCGGCCGCGACGTCGGAGCCGGGGTTTTGGCTCGTCACCTTGTAAACGTTGCGGGGGGTGTCCATGTCTTCCGGTCTCTCCCAGCATCGGTGATCCTGGTTCGGGTCCGCCACCTGCAACGCGCGGGAAAAGGAGTAAGGCGCGGTGCTACCGCAGCAACCCATGCCTCGACGTCTTCGTCGATCACCTGAACGTATAAAGCGTCGGGGGCGGCGGTGGCGGCCTTGAGGAGGTAGTCCGTGCCCCAGCGGAGCGCGGCCTTGGCGTTCCCGAGCTCACCATGCATCAGCCCGCCGAACTCGATGATGCTCCACGCCAGCATCGTCGTCGTGAAAGCCATCGGGAGGCCGAACTTGACGTTGTCCCCGGCGTCGTAGTAGCCGCCGACCAGATCCACCTGCAACGCACGCCCATGCAAGCCTTCGTAAGCACGGTAACGACAGGAACTCAAATGTGCTGTCAGGGGCGCAGACATTGCAAGAGGAGCCGTCAGAGAGGCCGGAGTCGCCCCGCCATGTGACGCGCTGGTTGGCGGGGAGCTTCCCGGAGCGCTGGCCCTCGAAGAAGAGGATGGACTTGGCGAGAGCGTCGGCATAGTTGAAGGCGGAGGCCGGAGAAGGGGAATGGAGCAAGCTGAGGCTCATCAGCGACAAGAACAGGAAGCCTTTGGCGGCCATTGCTGCTTACGCTGGGTTGAGAGATGGTGGGGAGAGCACGGTGGCTGCTGGGAGAAGCTTTATAGAGGATCGAGGAGGTGGGTCACCGGCAGTTGTTCGTTGGAGGCAACGGAAAGACGGCGTCATCGTCACGGGATTAGCTGCGTGAAACCGGAACACGGATTGACACGTCGAGAACGACGACACGACTCAGACCCAATGCGACGAATTAAGTAGGACTAATACCCACGTTTAAGGTAAGAAACTGGAAGAGAAAAGGACGGTTAAGCCAAGTCGTCTTCCTCAGGCGGACAACGCCCACATAAGATGGCGGTAACGAGGGCTGTCGACCGCCGTAATTTGAGGCCATCATGGCCATGATATGGCACACAACTTCATCTCACTCTTTTTCTCCCCCCTTCGCCCTTCCTTGTCTTCTACTTCCTCATACTTCCTTGTCCGGTAGTAGTAAGTCACGGACGAATAAAGGGATGAAATCACATGCGAGAGACAAGGAACGAAGAAAGAGCTCAGGCGACGGAGGAGCTCATGAACAGTGGCAAAGGAGGGGCTGCTGTGTACGCATGCGGAGTGCTGCAGCATAGGATTCCATGCGCTTTCGTGGGGTGTCACAGGCGAGGGAGGCGCAGAGGTCCCAAGGAATGCTTCCGAGCCCGTGACATGTCCGCCGCTCGGGTTGTGACTTTGGGCGGGCGGCGTAATGGAGCGCACGGCGGGGCGCGAGCTTCACGAGCCACCGGGTGGCTCGTAGTGTGGTTTGGGTTTGTCATGGCCTGAAGGGGCAATCGCTTGCGTTGAGTTGTGGATATAATGGATCAAGCTGTGACCACTGTCAGGTTGGGTTGGAGTTGAGGAAGCAAAATATTTGGATTCATTGGCAGTCCAAATTAATTTTCCGAGACCAAAATCTCAGGAGGTGGACAGATTGAAGAGTTAGATTTGTTGTCCGAGATTTCCGGCGACTTTGAGTGTTGCTGCGTGTGCAGGGTGTGGCCCGTGACATGTGGAACGTACTGCGGAAGATAACACTTTACAAACTCGAAGGGAAAAAGGAAGAAGAAAAATTATTAAGATTGACAGTTTGCATTTCATAAATACATCATGTATCTCTATAAAAAAAAAATCTTCGAAATTTATAAGAAAAGATGTAAGAAAATTGAGCTTGAGTTTTATTATAAATCTTAAATGTTTTTTTTTATTATTGTTGATTCTCTAAATTGTTCTTTTGGTATCCAAGTCTTGTAAAAGGGAAAAATCTAATTGTATTCTCAACTACTAGATCTTGTTCTTGCTGTTCAACTTTGCGTAGAATAATAACCCTAACAAAATCAAGAACATGTAATTAGCATGCAACATGCTCAACTAGAAAACAAGGACAGTGGAATTCGCATCCCAAACTCACCGAAACACAGCGAAAAACCAATCTTCTTGGATGTATACATTACCGTGCCGTATATGCACGATAGCAATTATGACAAAAACAGCCTTCAATGAGTAGTTAAAATGGCTGCACCGTGTACAGAAATGGAAGAACGCTAAAACGACATTGCCAAGTGCATGGATAAAATTTTAAGACTTTTTTTGACATCCAACTCGAATCGAATGTTGTGATTTCTTCGGCATCGTTATCTTGGAGGAAGCAAAATGGCTGCTTGAAAAGCAACAGACATCTCTAGCTAGTCAAAAATCTCTGCAGGTTTTGAGGTCTCCGATTTCTTCTGATTCTCCAATGCCGTGACACGCTTGTTAAGAGATTCAAATCGTTCGTCAAAATCTTCATAAACACCTTTAGCCTGGAAAAGCAAGTAACTACGAGTCACTATTACTAAAACCATTTATAAAACCATCTAAATTACAGGCAACATTAAAGTAAAATAATATAGATTGACAGCCACTGCAATAAATAGATAAGCAAAAAGTAGCAGAACCTACAAAAGAAAACATGGTAAGAATTTGTTTCTAGCATCACTGTCCACCTTTTTACGTCTGAACCTCGAAGCTAATTTGACATCACAAAAGCCATCTTTGACATATCAATTTGAAACTTCAGGTCTGTCACCATAGTTAAGTATATGAACGAAGAGGCCTGAATGCAGGATTTTGTAGTTTGGATTTAGGCCAAGCATGACAATCAGCTCATGTAAAGCAACAGCAAGAAACAAAAATGTGATACGGTCAACTACGAAACACGGAAATTATTTTAACTGAAATGAAGTTAGACAGGAGCATCATAAAAGTATTTCTGCAAAATTGACCTCTCGCTAGTGGTCATTGAGCTTGGCCTTATTTGTGCCTTCTCATTTCTTTTTCCTGAAATAGGTCATGGGTGGTGGGCTTGTAAAAACTTTTCGATGTGAGTTGTAACTATTTTGTCAATGTTTCCTACTTCCACACAACATCACAGGTCATAATAGCATCGAACCTTTGTGCATGTTGCTTTTATGCAGGGTTCAACCATTATAGAAAGATGGTTTTGTAAATTAAAAAAATAACATAGAAACAACCTCCAACGAAGGCCTCTGTCCATGCAGACTTGACAAGTATCTTATATCTTTGTAATCTCCAACAAACATGATTCTTTTATGAGCAAAAATACTTAAATACCTTTGTTGTTGGTCACTTCCAAAACATAGTATCTTGGCATGTAACTACGAGTTCCTTTAGGCAACAATGGAAGCATGTGACTTTACTAGTGACCTTTTGGCAGACATATGCTTGTTCCTAACAATCATTATTCCACTATGGCTGCCAATCGCTTGGAACCAAACCCATAGAGTTTATGTCAAATGATGCCATCTTCTTTATCAGTATATAATTGTATCCAATTATTTGTCACTAAGGATCTGAACCCTTTTTTTTTTTTTCCTTATAACCAAACTAAGAAAATATGCGAAGCATAGGCTCCTCAAGATACTTGCCATATCAGTGTCATGTCGACATCGAAACTTCTCAAATATTTTTCAACACATGTTGGGTTGCTCAAGACATATAACTTATGTCTGACAGATGAACAAGTAACTAAAAAAGAACTGATCATGAATAATAACTTGGATGGTACTTAATGGAGTTAGAAACAGTGCTTAGAAAAAGAAACAAAGGTAATCCATGGAACCTCAAAGGGCCTAATTTTCCGTAAAGAACCACAGAAATTTATTGAACTTATTTCACATAAGATGAAAAAAAATTGTTTTTTGTTACTAACTATAATTATCTTTTGGCCATAAACATCATTCAGAGGCAATTCAGCAATTTAAAGCATCAAAGCAGAAAGATCTCATATCATAATAGACAAGCTCGATCGTTGACTATCACCATGTCACAGCTTACATCAGACAATAAGGAACTCTCCAAACAAATTTCTCTATGTAATTATCTCAAGAAGACATGAAAGAACCAGAGCATAAAAGTGCATTACCACGAACACAATCGCATCCAATTTGTATCAGACTAAGGATCTTTTGAAACAAATTTCTCTATGTAATTATCTCAGGAAGACATGAAAGGACCAGAGCATAAAGGTGCATAACCAGGAACACAATCACACTCATTTTGTGTCAGGTGAAAAGGGATCTCTCCAAACAAATTTCTCTGATGTAATCATCCCAAGAAGACATGAAAGAACCAATCACATTAAACCACAATGGGCTAGATTCATCGAGCACCAATCTCTTATATAAAGTAGACATTGTGTCAAAGTGTTTCGACATCTCCACAGTGCAGGATTTCACGTCCCAAGCATTTAGGCCTTTGCGAATGGATTCCCCTTTGCATTAACCTCCTCAAGGTTTCTAATTATATCCTGCTTTCGGTCCAATTTCCCTATGTGAATCGATCGATCGATCGACAAGCCATGGGATCGAAGAAAATGGTACACCGTTCGTAGACGACTTGGTGGATGTAAAGAAAGATAGGATAGAGGAGGAACCTGTTGGGCGATGGCGCCGTGCGCGAGCATGTAATCCTTGTAAAGGAGACAGAAGCCAGCGAGGGACGCCGCGGCGGCGCCCGCAAAGAAGGACGCCAACCTCACTCGGAAGAGGAACCCCATCTCTCTCTCTCTCTCTCTCCCTCTCCCTCTCTCTCTCTCTTTCGTCTCACGCTGGCAACTCAAGTGGGTCGGGTTTCTTGAACCGGTCTTCTAAACCAAACCGCGGGTTATGTTGATCTATATGTATATCGAGCCGCTATCGACTGCCGGTCCTCCGCCGCCTCCTGTGACCTCCGTCCTTGGGCCATCCTTCCCCATGGTACCCGTCCTCTCTCTCTCTCTCTCTCTCTCTCTCTCTCTCTCTCTCTCTCTCTCTCTCTCTCTCTCCATGCCTTTATCCTCTGTCGCCGTCACTAGGGTTGCAAAGCCGTCGGCTTTTACTTGATTTATTTGTTCTTCAATATAGCAAATCGGATTTTCAATCCGTTAATTGTCTTCGCTCGTGTGAATTCTGTTGTTCTCCTGCAATCTTCATGCTTCCAATCTGAATCGTTGGAGCCTCTACCTAGTCATGGTATCACACCATTGATTCAAAAATCAGAGTCTGCAGGGTTTTCTTGCCTGCTCAAACCCTCGTTTGATATCATGTAACAAAATCTTTCATCATTTGTACATTTTTAGCGAACTTTAAACCATGTTATATTTGCAATCACTGTTTCTTTGTACTTTTATCGCAAAACTGTGGTTTCTTGATAGTTTCAAGATCACTGCCTTTGGACTTTCTAGAATTTCTTCTGTTACCTTTGTATTGTTATGTGTATCGACGTTCATGTGGTTTGCTGTGTTCGTTTCCTTTTTTTTTTTTTTGTGTTCTAAATTTGCTTCCGAGTTGTATAATATTTTCAACTTCCGACATCACCATTGTTTGTGGAGTAGGAAAACATTAAGAGTGATGTTTAATGTGATGGGAGAATTGGGTGTGAAGTATGTAATAAGAGAAAAAAGGGCCAAAATAGAGACAGGAGAGGAGACTAGAAAATCTGATTCACATAAATTTTAAATCCTGTAATAGAAAAAACAAGTAGTGCAAATTCAACGTTTACCAATTTGGTCAATGAGAAAAACCTTGAATCGTCCAATCGAACAGCTTGTGTTGTTGAGAAGTGGAACTGCGAGTCTTCATTGCAAGTTGGCTGGGATGTAGATGATTGATTGACTTTTCAGGAGTGGAGAGGAAGCAGGAGTGATTGGTCTCGGATCCCACTCCAAGACCTCTAACTCACATCAGGGAAAATTGTGGGGTTGCACCACTCATACATTATAAGGAAACTAAATTCCTATTCATTCAAGAGTCAATCATCTACATCTGCTGAAGCTCGACCATTATGGAGTATATTTGCACATGCGAGTTGGACGATTTGAGGCTTTTCTCTTTGACCGAATTGGTAAGTTTTGAATTTACAACATCTATTTTTTCTACTGCAAGAAATAAATTTTTTTGCAAATTGTGTTTGCTCACTTCTCTATTTGTTTTGCCCCTTTGTCTATTATTACCTACTCCCCTCCCAATTCTCCCATCACATTAGAAAATTCACTCTTTAGATGTCATATTTGTTACCAGAGCTGGATCCTACCAACATGTACACGGGAAGTGGGTTTCTTTCATCTTCTTTAAAGAAAAGTTTCCAGATTCGTCTACTAAATATTTTTGTTGTTGTTAGTGCTTGATGGTTTCCTTTTTCAGCCATATGATTCTTGTTCTCTTTTTCTTTATATACTTCTTTTTTTTTCTTCATAATTAATCTAGGGAATCTAATTAAAAATATTCTAGATGTCGTCATGTGGCAACTTATAGAATTTGTAAAAGGCCCTTTAAACTAATAGAAATTTTACTTAAAAATAAAAAAACAATGACAATGGTCCCATATCACAGCCTTCATATGATAAGGTGGGTTCTAAGTGATACTTGATCAAGGAAGATTGAGATGTTCTCTGAAATCAAGAGCAGTGGCAGGTGTCCTGCCAATTGTGATCCCATAACACTACAGGATTAACCAAGAATCTCTTCCATTAAGAACAAGAGTTCTAAACTGAAAACCCAATTTATTCTAGTTGATTCCAACTTCAGTGATAATATCTAAAACGTACTGGATCATTAGATTTAGTCATATGCAGATCGATTTTATGTTGTTAGTTATCTGATCCAATTAAGAATTGTACAATCAGAACAGTATAACTGGATTGGACTGATAAACTATCTGATTAGTATTAAACTGTATGCAGTTTAACTTTGTTCATATCACATGGTGTCCGATTTGTTAGCTGGCCCTCTTTAGGGGATTGATATGAAGAACAAACTACATAGGGATTCAGAGACAAGATATCCCCATGCCATACATAATTCATTGCAGAATAGCATATGCCTGTGATTGATATTAACAAATATGTATATATACACAATTTGTGCGTAGGAACGGCAGATGCTGTCGCTCCATGGATTGGATGTTGTTGTGGTTTGTCAAGTCTAATGCACATATAAGCATGAATAAATGAGCTTTCGATGCATAATGATGAATTTCATGTTTGCTAGCCTTCTGTCGTAGTTGGTGAGTCTTTATCTGCAGATATTCTGATTCCACCAATCAAAATGCCATAAGAATTTCCAAATGAAGAGAAATGCTCGCAAGGTGAAATTGGCAAAGGAATACAGGTTATTGCATCAGAAGGATATAACAGGTTAGAGATTTTGATGTGTTACTCCTCTGTGTTTCTTGTATTAAGCCGAGAATATTCTATTACATGATCCACTATCTAATAACTCTTATCCGCATCAGGCACTCAACTGTCAAGTTTGAAAGGAAGCATAGCAGGCCTGAAAGGTATGATAGGAACATCACATAGATGGCAACGGAGGCTATAAAGAAAGTTGCGAAAATCATAGTTGCTAAGGAGGCTAGTAGGCATGATTTGTCCCTCTTTCTTCTATCTGCACCACATCTTCTGATATGCTATTTGCACATTTTACATGATGAAGGGTAGAAAATCTATTTTCTGGCAGACAGAAATGAAGGAATTGGAGAAACAGTAGTGATTTGGATGGAGCACCTGCTGCCCTGCAACATGGTTCACAAATTACTCTTCCGAAGAGTAAAGGTAAGGTCTCTCAATCTTAGCTCGGAGGAAGATCATGGAAGGATAATGGTAATCTTGACAATTATCCATCCCTGATTTTAAAGAGCCATCTTGAGATTTGTTTTCTTTTGTGCTTGTCATGGTTGATGAATTTGCAGTTCCCTGAACAATCTGACCACCAGAAATGAATACTTTGCTACGGTTAGCTGAAATAGGTTGGTCAAACACATTTTGTGTTTGGTTGTGCTAACTGAAGGGTTCCATTTTTTTTTTTTTTTGGCATCTTATACAAGCAGAGAGCTTCTAATATGACTCAAGACTTCCAAATAGTAAACTCAAGAAATCGTGTAATCTTCAAGTTAAACAGAAATGCAAGCCATAGTTCCTTTGGACCACATCAATTTGTGTTTTGTGGTTATGGTAACGAAAGGATTCTTCTTGAAACTTTTTTTTTTTTCTGTTTTTTGCATTCATACAAGCAGAGAACTTGTGATATGACACAAATTTTAAAAAGAGGAAAATCACAAGATGCTGTAATCTTCATGTTAACTAGAAATGTAAGCCTTAGCTTCTTCCTTTCATCTCAAGGGTATCTCTTATTCCACAGTGTCTGCTCCAATGTATTTTTCCTTCTTACTTGCATCACCTGATGCTGTTCCATCCTTTTATTTCTAGCAAGGGGTGTGTATCTTCATAGAGTTGCATTATAATGTTCAATCAAAAGCGGCACATGCAACTGTAAATGCGCTACTGTGAAATGCTGTGCTTTCATCTACAAATGTTTCATTTCAAGATTTGCATTTAATTACTTGCATTTGTAAGCTGATGTATAGGATCATCAAACACAACTGTTGTCAAAGAGGGCCTCGATCTCTCTTTTGACCGTTCTTTATGGAGGGTTTTCATTCTTGTTCAGAGACTAGAGAGCTCTTTGGACCTCATCAGCCATGGCATCAATTAATAATCTGATACGTGGTGGTTCAAATTATCTCTCACGTTTCTTCTTCTTTTACGATTTTTTATGAAGATAGCTACAGATTCCTGCATGCTTTGATGACATGAAAACAACCGAGCATGAGCTTCCACAAAACTAAATTTGATACACTCTGCCCATTTATGTTTTAGATGCTTGATTGCTTTCTCGCTTTGGAAAATAAAAACACATGTAGATGGTGTTGAAAACATTGTAGTTGTTGTATGCACACACAATAGTCATCTCAAGATCTCATGTGGAATTATGATGGTTGAATTTTCTCCGTGCTGTCGCCGTGTGCCATCAGCCATGGCATTGCACTCTGCAGCTGTAGCAACCCCTTGTTGACTTTTTACATTAACGAGAACTTCATTTTGAAATAGAAACTATTTGCTGTATTTTTTTTTTATGTAGGAAAAACATGATGCTAATAGTCAAGGTTTTCTGCAGGGGAGCCGGGAGGTAAATTAGTCGTCGACAGCATCTTCATGTTTGTGAGCTCAGAGTTTGATGCTGTTTCAATTTCCACGCAATCCAAACTCTCAACAAACACGACCCCAGATGGACAAATTAAGTTGGTGTTGATCCAAACAAGTTGACAAACAGGAATTATATGACGACTTGGAACTTACGATGGTGATGTTGGTACTGTGTTGCCCGCCCCCTTCCAATCCGTCTCAGCATTGAAGATGGAGGCGCCTCCCCCAGAAATGTCTGCCTTTCCACCCACCTTATTCTTTCAAATGCTCACGTCCGATTTCACTCGTCGTCAAGAAGTTGTCGTTGTGAATCAAAGTCAATCTTTTTTTTTTTGTTCAACCTTCATTCATTTGACAGTGAACAAGAGAATTTTTTTTATTACTATTTTAATGTCACATAGATCATAAAGGAGCAATCTTGTTGTCGATGAATGAATTGTATGGATAGTGTCTCCTAAATTTTTAATCAACGATACTTCATTCAAAAACTGAAGTCGCCAGATGAGATCATTCCACTGAAATTACATCTTAATTTTATGTCGTATGAAATCGATAAAAATGTTCATGCTTATTAGTATGATGATCCATAGCATGCATGCATCAGTTCAAGCGAGCAGGATGGTCGCTGAGGACGCATCTCCGTGTCCCAAGGCGACGGATGCCGCCCCCATCATGCTATTTTCTACGACGTTGCGTGTGGGTGCAACCAGCTCGCCACACACCGGCGTACGTGTTCCCCCAAATGCTACCTCACCACAGAAAATGACACAATTAGATGATGCTGCCCTACCTTGAAGCTTCCCTAGTTCATCACCTCCCCGGGGTAGCTCGTTCTTCAACAGGACCAAATATCCAAGGAACTAGTGATTCATACTCTATCATCCTCTCCAGCTTTGACCACTGTTGATCACTGCTATATCCAGTATCCAAGGAAGCGAGTAAAGCTTCACTCGGCTTCTGCGCAATCCAGATCATGGAACTAGCTTCCTGTAGCAGCTTTCCATGGAGAAGTCCCTCAGAATTAATTCCTTCTTCCAGTCGAGGAACGAGTCTAAATAGTTATCGTCACACTATGGCAGCGGCTGCCATCACTGTTGCCTTTTGCTGTGCAGTTGCAGCCGGTGTTCCGGGTTGCGGAGATGCTTGGATGCAGCAATATGATGCATGAAAGACCCAATCATACCTTTCGCAGCAAGCATTTCTGAGTTCTCCACGAAGAAAGGCAGAATTGAGTGTAATGATATGCTTGTTCTTATGGAAGCATCAGGTAGAGAAGAAGAACATGAAGAGAGAGAGAGAGAGAGAGAGAGAGAGAGAAGATGTCACGGATGCCTGGCGAGATGCTCTCGCTATCATCTTTCCGGGTCGGGATCGGGCACCACGGCCGGCGACGTGCAAGCGGAGGAGAGGGCGAAGCAGATCATGGCGGGCGTGCCGACCATGAGCAGGCCGAGGGGCACCATCCACAGCTGCGCGTTGCCGGGGTGGAAGACCGCACTCCACCACACCAGTAGCGCAACACCGAGAAGGGTGACTAGGAGCAGACAAGCAGTGGCGGCCGTCGGCATCGGCCGGTCGATATTGGCGGCAGCGGCGCAGGACTTTCCGCGGCCGCTGGGGGTCTTCCGGCGACCGGATTCCATGGTCTGCTACGTACTCGGAAGGGTTTCGATGATAGGATGTGTGGAATTGTGAGGAGCGCCTTGTTGGGTCTCGGCATCGCATCTATTTGTAATGCGATATCGGATCCACGGGGGCCGTCAAAGACCTTCATTGGTTCCAATAACGTGTGGCATCCCGATACTTATAATTCATTATCATCCGTATAATTTATCTAATATACTTTAAGAAGTTATATTACCATTTTTAATTATAAATCATCCGTATAAATTATCTAATATACTTTAAGAAGTTATATTACCATTTTTATAGTCACAAAAGAAGAACATCTAAATTTATTTACCATAATGATGTTAATTTTACTAATAATAATATAAAAATAAATAAGAAAAAAATAATTTTAACGTTCGATGGTGGACGACGATGTCGTTGGCATCGACGTCGGCGCAGTTGCTAGCTACCTCCGATGATGATAAGATCCACTCTCGTCACGATACCATCCACCTCCATGAGGAGCATGCCACCGACCTCATCGTCGCCCGCCCCACGCCACTCTGCATTTGCGTCGACGTTGATGCATTTGTTGCATCTACGACGAAGATGTTTTAAAATGTGAAACATCTAGGTCCATTTACCATAATGACATCAATTTTACTAGCAAAAATATAAAATAAAAGGTAAAAAGTAATTTTAACGTTCGGTGATGAATGACGACATCGTTGGCATCGACATCGATGTAGTTGTTGGCCACATCCGACGATGATAAGATTCGCTTTCATCGTAATGCCACTCGCCTCCATGAGGAGCACACTGCTGACCTCATTGTCGCTTGCCCCGTGTTGCTCTGCATTTACGTCGACGCTGATGTAGTTGCCGAGCAGTAACCACATGGACATTGATATAAATGGTAGTGGTCACCGCAACATCTACGACGAAGATGGTGGTCACCCTGTCGTTGACCCATTGGGCGGATCCCAGCCTCAGTTCGAATCTGGGGTTGTTAGAGCTTTTGTCGCTCCCCTCACTATCATATTAGTTCCAGCAACACCTCTCACTAAGCGATCGATTTGCCGCTCTGCATCAACATCAATGTTACATCTGCATTGACAGGGATGCAATTGCCAAGTAGTACCGCTCTGCATCTACATCGGCGCAAACGTAGATGCCGCACACGAAAGGGCCACTTAGTGAGAGGTGGTGTCGGAACTAATGTGATAGCGGGGGGAGCGACGAAAACTCTAGCGACCCCAACTTTAGGTCAAGGCTGGGATCCACCTAATGGATCAACGATAAGGTGGCCACGATCTTCACTGTAGACACCATGCAGCCACCACCATCTGCGTCAGTATGACCCCAATTTCAAGTCGAGGCTAGGATTCACCTAACAGGTCAATGATAAGGTGGCCACCATCTTCACTGTAGACACCACAATGGCCACCACCATCTGCGTTGATACCGACACAATTATCGTTTGACAACTATGTCAAAGTCGACACAAATGCAAAGCAGCACGAGGCAAGCAACAATGAGGTCAATGGAATGCTCCTCATGGATGCGAGTGGCATCACGATGAGAGCACACCGTAGGTGGCTAGGCAACTACGTCAATATCAATGCCAATGGCACCACCATCCGCCACCACCAACATTGTCTGTCAACGAACGTTAAAATTATCTTTTTACCCATTGTTTTCATATTTCATCGATAAAACTAATGTGGCTAGAATAAATGGATTTAAATGTTTCATTTTCGTAACTATAAGACTGTCAATGTAATTTTTTTTAAGTGTAAAAATCGAAATACTAAAAGTAGCTAACTACAAGACGTAATCTATAATTAGCCCTTATCATCCATACATATAAGAAGTTGAATATGTTTTTGATATGCTACTTTGGGATCCAAATGAGTCCGGCTAGGACGAATATAGGGCGATTTCATTGAAAAATCTTTTTTTAGGCTTGTTTCGAAAGGTTTTTTTTTATTTTTTCAGTCTCCCATTTTTTGTAATTGTCCTAATGCCCTTCGTCATCACCCGTCATTTGCCACATATGCCTTTGTCTTTGTTCGTCATTATCATTGCTAAGGCTCTCATTTACCAATGTCATTACCACCATGCTCTCATCGACCACCTCCACCCTCACTCTTGTGTGTTATCATCAAATGCATTCCCATCATCGTCCATCTTCTCTATCCTTATCTTCGTTTGTCACCCTAATTCATTATTATCATTATTGTTGCACGCTCGTCTATCACCTTTACTCAGGCCCCATCAGGAGGCGCTTGCCCTCCTTGATGCCTCCATTATCGATGATGATGCAGGAAGGCTAATGGTGAAATCGCCAACAAATGTTAATAACGAGGTCAAAGGAGGGCGAGACCCTCAAGATGAGCCTTTGCGATACCTCAACAATGACGAACGAGGGTAAGAGCGAAGCCAACGAATGAAAGCACAATGATAACGACAACAATAGACGAGGTTGAGAGTGGAGATAATGAGAGAGCATGATCATAACAACAAATGAGGGCATTACAGGAATAACAATAAATAGAAACGCTATTTGCAAAAAATAAAAATAGAAAAAAAAATCAAAAAAGAGATTCCAAGAATATACCAACAATAATATAAATGTAAGAATATTTATTTGAAGGCTACATCATTCTTAGTCAAATTAGGTTTTTTTTTTTAACAAATATTAGATATGTTTGCATTGCAAGATAATTAACATATAAATTAGGAGTTCACCCAAAGAAATACCAATAGGAAACCTAGGGACGGATACAATAGCACTGTTAATCCTGACCTCTCCACGTTGGTCTATCATGATTAGTTGTCTTAAGACGTTGGTTTTGGTTGCAATAAATCCAATCCACTCCACTAATTTCTGTGTTTTTTTTTCAAATTTTACATAATGGATTTCAATAAGAGATCACAAAAGGGTTTTAACATATTAAAAATCCTTTGGTAATATGGATTTGTTCATTATCTACTGTTTAATAACCAACTAAAACGGGTCATTATTCGTTTAGACCGATCCAACTTTTGTTTTTTTCAAAAAAAAATCGAAAATCGAAATAATATAAAGAAAATGGACAGACAAAAAAAAAAAAAAAGACCATTGCATTTTGCACGAAAAGTATACTTAGTTCTGTGCATTATATTCACTCAACAATGCGCATCAACACATGGATTCTAACTTGTACATGCGGAAAAAAGAATTGATCAAATAGCTTACCTCGCTTTGCTGGATAAGATAAAATAAAACCCTGTGAGGAGGAAGGCTCAAGAAAACGACTACATAGAAAAAGTCCAATAAGTTCCTCGTGATAAAGTCCAAAAGAAATCCAACAGCTGACGCATAAAATAAAAAAAAAAAACAAAGCTAACCTTTACCTTCTTATTCCTCGATTAATTCACCAATGGCAAAGCACTGATTCAGATACACAATTTCATGTAGCAGTGGCTGATGCATAAACATTCAAATGGCAAAACCTGTGACACTTATCATGTACTCCGGCTATGCAAATCTAAATTATTATATGAGTTACCATGTAGATCATAATAAACTTCGAATTCTTTGATAATTAGATAATGGAGCATGCTTTTTCTAACTTGAGATGTAACATAGTCACTTTGCAATGTTGTTCTACAGAAATTAAACTTGCCCCAAAACACAAAATAAGAGGGATGCTCGTTTGGGTTACCTTAGGGTAGGCTCCTCTTGCAGAAGAAAGAAACAGCAACGCCCTTTCTACAGCTTTAATCCTTTTTTTTTTAATCATCTTAGTAAATTCTTGTCCTCGGACATGCCAAAAATTGACTGGTACAAAGTCCCATTCCTACAACACCTCACCTCTTTCAAATTCACTGCAAACCATTGATTACGGCAGAGTCCAAAACAAACAATACTACGGTTGTCTCAGCCTCAACAAGATCCGTGAAGGAATGCAAGATACAAGAATCAACAAACTGAAAGGAACCCTGGCCTTCTGTGCTTATGAGCATCGAGCAAAAGACTATCTGAGATTAGCTCTTGGACTATTTTTATCGTGGTTATGTATAGTGCCAGTCTTGACGGCACTGCTTTCGCCATGATCTCAGTTTAAAAATGCAGCCAGCAGCAATTAATAGGCCGAAAGCAGAAAGAGCCATAATTGTAGAATTCACAAGATTTTGATGATAACCACCCTAGTAATAACGAAATGTTCACACATCAAACTTTTTAAAATACTTCCAAGTTCCAATCAGCTTACGCGACACATTTTACCAGCAAGATTTTAAAGCTTTTTCTAAAGTTGCAAACGCAGCTACATACCTTGAGCAGAAATAACAAAATTGCTGCATTAGCCGGTGCTAGTGAGGAGCTTATCATTCCCCCACGAAGCTCATTAGGTAGGTACCTGCTTAGGGAGAATGAGATTTGAAATTGAATCATTTAATAATTGATGAGCATTAATGACTCACATTGTCCTCAGTCTTGCAAGTGAAGGCAAGCTAAACCCCACACAAGCATGAAAGACACAAAATAGAATAACCAGAAATCCAATCTCCTGTCATCAAAAGATATTGAAATATTGGTAAAGAAATCTAGAAAAATAAATCAAACAGAAAAATACCAAATAATGGAGTTTTTCCCCTTTCCTTACCTGGTAATCATAAGCGACAATGAACAAAGCTAAACCAGCAACCCCCAAAGCGATTGTTAGGCAATCCTCGTTTCCAAATGATTTTACCTCACTAAAATACCATGGAAAAACAGTGCTCCCGAGCATTCTTGAGCCAATAAAGCATGGGTATATCATAGATAGATTCACCTCCCTTCCATCTGCCTACAGTCACACATCAATGAATCCAGTTAACATAATATCCTAAGATAACATAAATAGCAAAAGTACTTCATCTGGAGTGCCTCCAATCAATCCACTCCCAATTCATCTAATAAAGCAGGAGACTTAGCAAGATGCTAGTCTATATCACATAATCAGAATTATTATAAATGGTTTCCAAGTGAGAGCATAGAACCATCATGATAACGTGTATATATTAATATAAAAAGAGAATGAAGAATCAGACAACCGGTCAGTTTGTGCTGTCACCGCGAAGCATATAGGTTCACAAAAGAATGACTGGACATTGGACAAACTAATCACATCCAATCGATCATGATAACCTTATAGCATAGGATGATTATTGTGCGCAAAAGGCCACAAGATTTAACAAAGAGAACAAGAAGAAAATTTCTGGCTATTTATTTTTTTTTCTTTTTTTTCTTTTTTAATCTTTTAAGCAAAGACAAACTTCCATATTTTCAAGTATTTCAGAATCTTCATTTCAATATTCAGGAAAAGTTCTTTTTTACTATGAAAGAGGAAAGAAACAAATAACAAAACTAGTAAATTGACCATTTAAATGAAAAGCATGGTCTCACAAATTAAATTCAGCAAAGATTTTCAGATGTATCAAATTTCCTCTGCACAGGCATTTTACTTTCGTTTTTAGGAGCTTCACCTGAAACTTCAGGACATGCCAAGTTCTTTATATGGTTAAGCAGTATATTGGCCCATGCCAAAGTTTTCTTTCTTTATCATGATACAAACAACTTATTGGTTGATGACAAAAGTGTCTTTCTTCCTTGGCACTATCATAGCAGGCAAAAACTAAAATCATGGATTTTGCATAATCCAATTGAAATACATAAAAATAGGTTCCTCAGGTGATTGATTGTGTAGAAAACTAGAAATAATTAAGTATAGATGAACATCCTGAATTTTACACTGTGAACCTCAAAAATGCCAACTGATGCTTTCAGAACTTCCAAATAAAAATGAAATTGCATGGTAAACTGGACCTACCACTAAGGTCGGTGCCCAAAGGATCCAAACAACTGACATGGAGAAATGGATACTTGCTTGAGTCCATGCTAGAGCTAAAATCTTTTTGTCTGGCTAGCAGGAAGAATCATTATAAGAAATGGTTAATAGAGATTATCACAATGCTTTCAAGTATGTGAATAATCAATATAGAACAACCCAGAATGAGATGCTTAAAAATCAAGATAGATTCTAAACAAATACTATCAGGTGTGAGAATGTAAAACGATCAAGAACTTCTTCAGAAAAACATTATGATCAAGTCATCTAACAAGTCACTATTTGTTTAAGTCTAAAACTTAATGGTTTGTCAATTGTCTACAAAAGCATATAATCAAATGCCAAAATAACTTATAAGAACCTATCCACTCCATGTGATGAATCTGAAATAGCAGATATTGCAGGAAAGTGACAATAAATTTAGCATATGAAAACTAGATAACCATGTCGAACCTGAGAAATCATTAAGCTATCTAGCTTGCTAATAATTTCTACAAAATTACAGTTTTCATTAACCGTATAAAGAATATATGCTATGCAAGAAGCAAAGAGTTATTATCCACACCAATTGGTGTGTTTTGCTGAATACAAGCATGGGAAAGGCACGGAGGTAGAAGACAAAGCTCGAGCATAATTAAAAAGGCAGGATCAGTCTGATATGCATGATACCATGTAGCACATTTTATCCTGAAATCCATATCCACTCATGCAAAATGCTTTGGTTTTAGTAGAAAGAAAGACAAATGCACTCATGAATTCCAGCTGTCAAACAACTAATGCACATTGCAGCTAAGCTTTTAGGCATGATAAATTCATCAGATGGCAAGCAGTATATACACTTTCACATAAACAACCAACTCAATAAAGTGCATGCCAAATTCAAAACACAGATGAATTTAATACATCTCTCATTCATATATTCTGTGCACACAATGTGAATTCATAGTTTTCTTCGTCTTCAATACCAATGCATATTTTACTGCCAGATTGATCATATTTCTAATATGTGATTTATAGAGTAAATTTCATTCTAGTTAGAGTATTGTTGGTCGACATCATGCATAGATAGTATAGTGAATTGTTGGTCGACATCAAAAATATCCATGGCACCATCCATGGAACAATTTGTTCTGAGCTTTGTCTTGCTAGGTAAACATCCAATGTACTTTAAGCTCTCAATTCTACAGATGTTTGGTTGAAGCAGAAAAAATATATCCATCAGTAAAATTTCTATATTAAGATATAGCATTTGTTGCATTTAAAATTGTTGACTAAAATTATTGCATCCATAACTCCGATTGTTGTAAATGTTCCTCACCTCTAAGAACATGAGCTGAGAATGATTTTATATAACTCTCGACAGAAATTATATGATAACTTCTGTTCCATTGTTTCCTGATACAGAAAGCGCTTAAAATTGCCAATAAGGCAGCCAGAACATAAGGGGAAAGGGATCTTCTTTTAAGATCCTTAACTAACAAATTTGCCAGCCCTTGGCTGCTGATTAGAGATAGAGACTCAAAAAAGGTCATCAACCAAAATGTATCACTCAGAAGATCTTGCTTGTGACCTTGCTGCAAAAATGAAAGAAGAGACATCAGCCTACTCCTGAGAAACAACATAAAGAAAAATGCTGAAGCAGAAAGCGAACCTTCTCATGTTCCATTACCATCCATGTCTCATAACAGAATGAGAACAAAGAAGAAGCAAGTGATAAGCATATACTTGATATCCAGACGGTTGGATGCCTGACCACACTCTTCAAGACACCAACAAAAAGATGAAGAATGCAAAATAACAGACAAGCCTTTCTTGGACCCCTACAAAAATCAGTTTAATGATTATAATATTAGTTTACAATCAATAGAACTTCATATGAAAATAATGTTCAAACGGAGATGAATAGACGGAAATGGAGTCATTTCAATGAGTGGAAAGTTATCAAATTAAGACGTAAACCACTAGTGATATTAGTAGATTTTACATAGTATTTTTCCACCACAACAGTCTCCATTACATTTTCTACATATCTCCTCCACATCTTATCCCCAAAAAGTTTCATAAAGACTTAAAAGTATAATGATGAACCATCTGTTCTACAGATTCATGAATCCTTGAGCCAACGTTTTAAATATCAATCTGACACCAGTTGTAACAACTTGTCTGACCAATATGAAATGAAGACACTAATAAAACTTGGTATCACCAAAAAAAGGGTACCAAACTGTATGATTTTTTATTAGTGTTTTGGTCAAACTTGTTAATACTAATCAATACCTATGGATCCAACCAGTAATTTAAACCACACAAGTGTGGATATAGAATGTACTAATAGGATGGGTTACATTATAAAAATATAGCAAGAAAGATACCCTAGTTACATATTTTTACATAATTTGTAACAACTACTTGGTTGCTCACAGATAGACCCAAATATTTTCCCAGCTCCCAGTTGCAATGATTACTTATAAAATCAAGGTTGAATGCCTATATAGATAAGCATATCTACAGATATGATGTTCCTAACTTAAATATTATGTTAACATGAAAGGGATAAGAAACTGGAATAACAAAGAGGCAAACGTGCTTCAATTTGAAATTATCAGGATCCTACTAGAGTATGCATATCATAGCTTTGAATCTGCATGTACTAGAGTAGGATGAAGACAGACTGGATTGTAACTTCACCGTCAAAAAATTTTTATTTGATTTGCAAATATCATAGCAAACTGATTATTTTAATATATGACATACTTGATGTTTTCCAGAAAACTCAACAGCTACAATGAACCAGTGGCTTGAGAATTTCTATCTGAAACCTCTTAACTAGCCTTAGAAGATAGGAAGTTAACATCGAAAAGATATCACTACATCCCACAGATCACGAGTTATCCTAGAAAAAAAGTCTTCTTAAAGTATAACCATAATGGTTTATAAAAAGGATTGAAATTTCGTACCGTACTGGAGTTTCGAGATTTGCTCGGTACGGTATGGTACTATATACCGAGCGATATATTTCGGTATACCGTATATATATATATAAAGATTATATATATATATATATATATATATATAATTATATATATGCGGGGCGACGTCGCATATTAAAAAAAAAAAGCGACGTCGCCTCATATTAAAAAAATGACATCACTCGAGGCGACGTCGCATATTAAAAAAAAAGCGACGTCCCATCACAGATAAAAAAAATTTGCGACTAGTGCTGTCGCTGATTTAAAAAAAAAAATTACAGGTGACGTCGCTCGAGAAGAGAAGAAAAAATAAAAAATCTATGACTCTCTCCGCCCCGCGACGCCGTTGCCGTGGATGAGAAGTCGCTGCCGACAAACGAGGAGGAGAGCGGCCCCTTTTTTTTCTATTTCATTCTTCCCCTTCTCCCTCTTCTTTCTCCGCCCTCGGTCACCGACGACGATAACACCTCAATCGATGGTACCGAGTGGTAGCGAATGGTTCGTGTACCGATCTGTTGACGGACCGATACGTACCGCCTGTACCGGACGATATCATTCGGTATTGCAGACCTTAGTTTATAGTAAGAATAACATTACTGAGGAGTGAGCCCGATGCTCTATTAGCAATACCTGAGACAGGACATGACAATGTACCACGGTCACAGTTTGCCAATCATGTACAAGTCATACGGCCAACACATTCATATATAGAAATGCCTGAATTGATGCCTCGATGCGTGATATTAATGATTTGAGAACCATCTAATATTTCCTAAATACAGAACAGTTGTAGCCATTAGTAATCTACAAAATGGATCAAGGACTGATGTGATAAGAGCCTCGGGTGATGGAAAATTATACGCAAATACAAAATAGATGACAAAGACACAAATGAGTGCAAAAGCCTCAAATTCATCTCCTGCCACTGTCGAAGAGAAGATAACTTATTTTGATGAAGATGAACGAAAGGAAGAGAATGACGATGATATGTTTGAGAATGATGATGTTGATTATGATGATGATTGAATTTGATGTAAAACTTTATTATTTTGAGTCTTTTGACATTTTGTTATTAGAATATGAATAATGTGACTTGGTACTTTAGATCTTTTTAATTTAATATTATATTTTTTTATATAATCATATTTATCAATTATATTATATATTTTTTATATTTTAATATTTTAGGACATCAAGCTTCGTTCAGGTGAGCACCCAGCGCCTCGAGCATTTTGGGACCTTGGCGTCTAACATTTTTTAAATCTCTTGTGTACAAGTCATATGACCAGCACGGTCATATATAGGCATCTCTGGATTGTTGCCTCATGATGCATGATTATAAATGATTTGAGAACTACCTAATATTTTCTAAATACAGAACAATTGTAGCCATCAGTAATCCACAAAATGGATCAAGGACTGATGCGGAAACCTAGAGAACTGATCCTAACGAGAGACAGATCTTAAAACCAAAACATGGCAAGAGCTCTAAAATCATTAGTGGCATGGGAAGAAGTTGAACTTTAGCAATTCAACCCTTCATGGTGATTAATAAGATACGTAAATTACAAGAAACATGGCATTACTTTAAGATGTAAAAAATAGAAGGAAAAAAAAAGTAATTTAATGTTTTTTCAAACTTCCAATATCATTACTTTTTCCTCGTAATAGTTACAAACCAGCTACCTAAATCAATACATTTATTTAAAGATTCTTTTAAGCCCAAAAGTAGAGAGCTATCCTATGGCAAGTATCTTTTCCAAATAATCTCTACATTGATCCTAAAAATTAAACCATGAATATACACACTATATATAACCTATTCTGTAAGTTTCTTCTCAAAAGATTCTCACTATAGAGCCTGCAACTACAGAAGTTCATTTGCCGATGAACTAAAGTGGGTTCTCTTCTTGATTTAATTCATCTTTCACCAAAGCCCATTACTTTCAAATCTCAATCTACTGAGCCCGATTCATATTCTAGATTCTAAGGCTTACAAGTGACGCGGGTACACTCCTAGCTATGGAAGGATCATAATTTCACTTATGATCCTTCCATAGCTAAGGCTTACAAGGATCATATTCTGCATTAAAATGAATTCATCAAATAGTTTCAGAGTGTAACATGCAATAGCTATGGAAGGATCATAATTTCACTTCTTCTGCAGTTGAAGTCACCTACAACCAAGAATCGTCATACCAACTATACCAAGGCGTATCAAGCACTCCACCGTCATACCAGCCCTAAAGCCTAGTCGGACCAAGTCCTGCCCTCTGTAAGGACCTGATTCATGTTCAATTTCACCTTTTCAGCCATCGAGTCGATTTGATTCCCAGATGAAGCTAAACGTTTATCCTCCATCGAATTACAATCGTTAACTTGAGACGGACTACCAGAGAAATCGAAAGAGAGAAATGAGTACTTACACCATATCAAAAAGAATGCCGGAGAAAGTACCAAAAGCGAGAGCAGCCACAGCTCCTACGGAGAGATACCATGCCATCCGCTCCCGGCTGATTCCGTACAGTGCGAACTCATACTCACCGGACATCGATTCAAGGCCGCCCATCACTGCAAATCGACGAATCCACATCAAGATCCAAAACTCCGGATGCCAATCCAAGAACCCGCTACCGGAGAGCAAAGAAGCCACGAAAACCCTAATCGTATTCGTAAAACAAGAAATGAGCGGGAAGGAGAGATCAAGGACCGGAAGCCAGAGAGTAGAGCAGCAAGAAGCCCCTCTGGAAGCGGAGAAACGGGGCCACAGGGCCGAGATCGAGCAGAGAAGACGCCCCGGATCCCCTGGCGGCGTTGCTCTTGGAGAAGTAAGGGCGAAGAAAGATGGAAGCGAAGCAGGCGGCGGAGAGGAAGACGAAGGCGGAGGGCTTCGGCTCCCATCGATCGCTCTCGATCACCACTCCCATGTCGCGGGCGGCCGTGCGCTCGACGGTCGCGAGACGGGACACTTCTTTCGTCTCGCTCGCTCGCTCTCCGATCCGACGGTGCCGATGTTTCCTCGACACGACGATGATCGCACAGCGCCGCGTCTGTTTTGACGTGGTAGACATGAACCCCATCAAGTTTTCGGCCGTTGGATCAGTCGTCGAACCGGTAGATGAACGGTCAGATATAATATATATTACATAAAAAAAATATAAATGAATTTTTGTTCGATAACAGTGCTTGAAAAAGAGACTAATAAGCAAGCCAATAAATGAAATAAAATAAAGAAACGAGGCAAGAGAGATGGAGGGTTGAGCGTTTCACGATGAGGAGGGTTGAGCGTTTGAAGCTTGTGCAGTGCAATCGAGTTGGGCCCGGGGCGAACACACGCACACACACACGATGATCCATGATGGAAAGAAGGCGTTGATATCTAACGATCGTTCAAACCAAACGAAAACAAAAAAAAAAAAAACTGGCGTTGACCGAACCCTCCCGGCCCGTTGACTAATCAGACCGGCGATCAAGCATGATTTGTTATTCTTATAATGTTAAAACCTTTGGACTCGGTGAATATTATTTCTATGGACGATCCAAGAGTCATTTGTTTTCTTGGTACGAGCATAAATCAAATGGGAGGAAGAAGACGGATTGGTGGTCCGGCATGGAAGCGCTCCGCGGATTGAGACGCGTAAAACAACGTGGTGCCGTCACACCATGAAGTGATGTGTCGGCCTCTGTCCGCCTACTAATCGGCGGACACTGAGGCTGGGGCCCATTGCAGGCACTAATAATTAGCTACCCGTCGGTCGACCTGATGGCCGTCCGAATCCAGCAGTCTTCGAGTCATTGATGTTTATTTATTTATTTTAATGTCAAAATCTAAAATTAAATAGTAATAGATCTAAATAATATTATGATAGGTATGTTTTGTTGTTATTCAAAAAAATAAATTTTATTTGATCTATAAGCATATAATCTTTAGATCTAAAATATTAATATGTAAAGAGAACTAGACTCACATTCTCATCTCTTCTTATTGTTTTATATGATAATTTAGATTGAGAGAGAAACTGTAATATAGAGATTGAGAAAGCAATTATAATCTCTTATTTCTTCTTCTCATATTTTGATGTGTTCAATCTATTTATAAGCGAATATAGAAGGTCTAGAATAAATTATTAGAAGAGTTTCTCCCAGAGCATCTCCTAAGGAATTCTATTTTAATTAAATTTACTTTATATTAGTCAATAATTATAATCAGAATTCAATCATGTTCTTAATATATCTTGTCTAATTAAATATGATCACAGATCCACAAAAGATAATCTTTTTTGTTGTTATTTTTGGATTAGTAGAATGAGAGATTGGTTGAAGAATACAAAATTTAAATATAGAAAGACTTTTGTACGAAGAAAATAAAATTTGATATAATTAATTAATTTATTTATTTATAAGTAGCTGATGTATGTTAAAAGGGGTTTGAGAGTGTTCATCAAAAAAATTTCTTAATAAATCTAAAGATACTCTCGAAACATTAAGAGTAAATTTTTTTAAGATCTACATGAGAGATTGTGCAAAATGTTTGAGAAAAAAAAATTTATTCTAGATAAGGAGATTTTTTATTTTATAAAAGGATAGATAATGAAAACGGAATAAAAAGTTTTTATCAGTTATTCTTGTTGATATTTTTTTAACATAAAATAAAATAAATACAAAGAACATATAAATCAAATATTGATTCGAAATAGAAATCTAAGATCGAATACAGTGTTCATTCTTAACTTTTTTTTTAATGATTGATAATATATATTTTATTGGGGTTTCAGTTGAATATAGTACATGGTTTCCCACCAAGTTCTCGGACCTTTGTTTAATGGATTATTAATTAATTTGACCCTTCATGCGGCGGAAAGGTCGCGCCGTGGACACGACAAAGTCGTGCGAATCACGTGGGGACGAAGGTGATGGTGATGACGTGGTCCCGTCCGTCTCCGTCTGTCTCATGAGGACGACCCCCCCCCGCCCTGGCCACGTCTCAACGTGCATGGTTTGCACGATGGTCAAAGCATGGAATCGGCCCGTCTCTCTCCACACGTCACCTCCTACGTAACATCCTACCAACTCGCATGATACGAAGACTTTGGTGCCCGAAGTAGGAGGATGATTATTTTGACGTACATTTATATTGTACATGGCCATTAAATATAAATTATCTATATCCTCTCAAAACCACCTGTTATGAAACGAGACCCGAGTCAACTTTCGTGTCAAGATTCATTCCACCTTTATATATTTTTTTATTAAAAAAATTATTATTCTTTCACGATATAAAAGTAGTCGAGTCCGATTGGATTAGGCAACCAAAACATTGAGTTGTAAAAATCCTTCGGAAAACGAGAATTTTGTTGACGGTGACATGAGAGCTTGGCATCCCTCTTTTGTCTCCGCTCCTACTGAACTCATCTTTAGTCTCCTGCTTCGTTCGCTAACCCGTCGTTACCTCGAATTCCAAATTCCAATATGTCTTTATCTTATTTCTACTTTGTCGATTCGATCATCCCCTTACTTTGATCATGTGATGTTGATGATGAAGGTCGGAGATAAGGCTGAGATGAACAGCTTTGGAGGGACTCATCGTACTATTTCCATGAAGAATTTGGCTTTCACTTCGGGTGGGTTGACGTTGAAGTTGCTAGGAAATATAATACGTGAGACGAAAAAGTCATAGACTTACACTGAAGGAGTTGATGTTGAATATGGTAGGTTTGACCCACACTCAATATATTAGATTGGATTAATGTCGAATCACACGTATGTTATTATTCTTATATAGCAAACGATCTAGCTTGTTTCTACATGATTGGTCAAGTGCTCGTGTCGTTCGCTCATGGGTAGCGCTTTACTATCGCATCAGTATAAAAGCTGAACCACCTCAGCTTAGCTCGACGATCGTACCAGAACGGGCGTCGACCAGGGCATAAGATGTCACCTTCCGAGCCACGTCCTTGCACAAGCGTGGGCGCCATCCCGGAAAGCACGGAGACGACATCGACATGACCTTGTCAAGAACGCCCTCATGTAGGCGCAAAACCGAGGGGTAGCGCCGCCACAGAGAGCCCGGGACGGCGCCTTCATAGCGCCATTCTAGAAAGCCCGGGGCTCAGCCCTTGGACGTCTCACGGAGACCCAAGGCGGCATGGTGCTACATCCCGGGAGTTAGCCCTCCCTCCAGTACAAAAACCCCCAGACCATGCCCTAGAGGTCGGATCTTCTTCTTCCTCGACTTCTTCTACCCTTTCCAAAAGTAAAATCTTTCAAGCGATATATTAACTTAATCATCGAAGGGGTCGGGTCGTATCCTCCCGATCCGACATGCGTGCAGAGCCGAAAAACCCAAAGCGAGCCGCGTTCGAAAAGGAAGCTTTCTCCTGAAGCCGACCGAGGGTCTACTTCGATCAACCCAACGTCTGTGATCAACTCTAAATTCAATCAAGAAGATCTCGACGCATACGGACCCGAATCCAATCGTGCTTTCAGCGATCGCGACATAAAGGTATTAACACTATGGATACAGAAAAAAAAGGAATGGAATCACGGAAATCTTTTAAGGTCTTCTCCTGTTGGTGGCCATAAGCTCTTGTCATGACATGAGCATGTATCATGTCAAAGAACATGCAATGTTTTCCCGTACCCTAAAACAAAAATTTCCCGTACCCTAAAACAAGGAGGGTTGTCAGTGCAGCGAAAGCGGAGCAATCAAGAACCGTGTAGCAACGGCAAGTGGTGGACTGAAAGATACGCAGAAGCCAGTGGAGGTCATGTTCGCGTGGGGGAGGACGAGGACAGCGAGAGAGACGGATGCATGAAACAGGCACCTCTCACTGCCCGTGGCCGTAGCCATCTCACTTCGATGGGTGACGGTCCATCTCTTCGATTCGCCGACCACCGAGTCTGTTGCCATGTCCTGCTGCTCCATCGTCGAGGCAAATTGAGCAGGAGAAGGCCTGCTGCCGCGTTCATCCCTTGTTTCCATCTCTCCTCCGTGAGTAGCTCAGCGATTGCCTGAGCATTTACGCCCCTCGCGTGAACAAGGAGGCAGGAAGCAGGCACGTACGTGCAGCAAGTTACTGCAGGCCATGTTGGGGCTGGGAATAGTACTTTGTTATCAGTAAACGATCATTCATTGCCGGTGTGTGTGCTGTGCATGCAAGGAGACGACGCGAGGTGGTCTGAATGCATGGCGAAAGCCTGTGGAGCAAACCTCTCGGCGAAAAGGACGGAGCACCGGCCATGGTTTTGGAATTGCATCCATGCCTGTGGGGAGAAATTTCCTTCGGTGGCACCATCAGAAAGCAACCCCAACCGAGGGTATTAATCAGCACAATCGAAAGAGATGTGCAGGAATCCAAAACCATAATTAGCATTGCTCCTAAGATGAGTCCAATAGAAGAATAAAATACAATAGAAATAACAAAGCATAGTGTTCACGACATCGAATGTCTTTTTATATCGAGAGTAAACAATAATTTACTCTCTTTTTTAATATATATATATATATATATCTGGTCCTCGGATCTAATTTAATGTTGATAAAGGTGTCATTTTCTCGCTCTATCTTTTTTTCCTCAGCTTGAGGCAGGTCAAATCATCTTGAATTCTTGGTCATTTTAAATTATTATTATCATCAAAATAATGCAGATGACCTACTCTGACCCGCCATGAATCATTGTCCTATAAGATATACTGCAGTCATGTGATCCACTGAGAGCAATTTAGTAGTTCCTGCACACAGATTTGCTGGACTCGGCAAGGAGAAGACAAAGTTCTCACGATGTGTCTCTTCTCCCACGTCTTCCATCATCTCGATGCAAGCATGTTGGATTTTTTTTTTTTTTTTTTAACGAAAACACAGTTCACACAAGTCGGATGGGTCCAAAGCACTGTGCCAAATCAAGCCACCCAATTGTTCTTTTCTTGTGTGTTTATGTGAAGTGAGACGTGCATGTGGAGTTCTGCGACTGACGAGATTTGATCGTCCCTCTCACTCTAACCACGCTCGCTGTAACCCATGGAAGTCAGCTCACCGGAAACCTACCGTCCGAGAGCCTCCGGTTGGGCACCGGAGAGACTCGACCATCCCTCTTCAATGCCGGTCCTCCACGTAAGGACGAGTAATCCGCACCCAACCTGCCCGCTTTGATTGATGTTGTCCTGCCTGCATCCGAAGAACCCCACCTCACTGTTTGCAGCGACTCATTGCCTCCGATGATGTGCAGGTATTCTCCCCATCTCTCACGTTTACATTGTTTGTGTTTTCTTTTTCGACAATGGATGGCATGGCATGGCATGGCAGTCGACTCCTGCCAATCTTCCAACACATGATATTTGTGTCGTCGAAAAAACATATTATATATTTGGAAAATAATAAATATCAAATTTACATGGTTCCATATTTCTTCTTTATTCTTTTTGCATGCAAGATTTTTTTTTTCTCTGGTCTGACTTTTCAACATTTCTCATCCTTTCTTTTTCATGTGTTGTCGTAGGACAAGCAACCGAAGTCTTCGATCGTTTATGCCAATTTTTCAGCCTCCATCCCTCAACCACCAAATAATAATAATAATAATAATAATACTAGAGATGTTGCACCACGACAAGCTATCTTCTTTGTGTGTCCGAGATGAGCTGCGTAGCGAAGGCCTCCTGAACCTAATCGGGGAGGCCTCCAAATGTGTTGACGCGAAGGTGGCGTGCATTTTTCTTTCATTTTTCCTTTGGGGTTTCACAGTGGTACCAACGCTGACAACTCCAATCTGACCCACGCATTCTAACGCTGCTTCCTCCTCCTCTGCCTTCGCGTTTCCTTCGCCGCTCACTCCAATTGTTTTGGGGGAAGACTAAGCCGTCTCTACTTGTTTTAAGGTCGTGAGATGGTGGAAATCGAACAGCCATTTGGGGTAGAAAGTTGATGCATTGATGATGCCAATGGCTTATTCTGATAGGGAGCGGCCAAACATGATACGCCCAGATTATTAACAGGAACTGAGTACAGTGTGGTGGTGCGATTAGCGGCAGCTCAGCTCTTCTGGAGCCTGGCGAGCAGCGCAGCCCTGAGGGTGTCCTCCACCTGCAGCTCGGTCGGCACCTTCACCACCACATCCTGCAGCACCACCTCCTTGAGGGTCGACACGCTGGCGTGGTGCACGCTGAGCTCCAGATCGCGCAGCGCGCACATCAGCCTCGCCGGTGGGTGGTTCTGGTCCTCCGATTGCACCCTTACTAGCGCGTCTTTTCCGAGGAGCTTCACCTCCATCTCGATCTCCACCGTCACGGCGGTCGGGGGGCTGCTGGTCGTCGCCGAGGCGGCGTTGGTGGTGGAGGTGGCGGCTTGGTCCGCGGCGGTCTCTTTCTTGGCCATCTTGGCTTCCGCCTCCAGGCTCTCGATCTTGGCCTTGAGGTCCTCGATGTAGGTCACGGCGTCGGCCAGCAGCGACGCCTTGTCCATGCGCGACACGTTGGGCACCACCGAGCGGAGCGCGTAGAAGCGGTGGTTGAGCTTCTCGCGGCGCTGCCGCTCCGCTTCGACGTGGTTCGACGTGCAGTCGCGGGAGCCGCTCCCGGGCTTGCGCCCCCGCTTCTTGGGCCGGCGGCGCTCCACGGTCATGCCGCCCTCCGAGTCCGAGTGCTCCGAGTCGACCGACGACGAGAGGCCGGCGCCTTCCTTCCTCACCGCAGGCGAAGGGAATGCGACGGCCGCCAGTGCGGCTCCGGCGGTAGGGGATGCGTCGTTGGGACCCTCGGAGAAGACGGCCTTGGCCTGGTGCACCAGGACCCAGTTATCGCCGATGAGGTCAGGGGAGCCGAGCTCAAGCACGCCGCCGGGGACAGGCACGCACGCCAGGGTCTGGATCCCGTGAAGCTGGGCCTCGCGGCTCCGGTCGCACCCGCACGCATGGAGCGCGTGCGCGCCGGTCAGCCACAGGGGCTCCAGCGAGCCGTAGACCCGCGCGGGGATCGCCCCGTCCCCCACGAACGACCGGCTGAGCGACATGATGTAGAACCACTCGGCATCATCGACAGCATCGGCGCCGGCCTCGTCGGCGGCGCAGCAACCACGGGGCCGGCGGTCGGGGAGGCAACGGGCGCCGCGGAAGTGGCCGTCGCCGAAGGAGAGGACGCGATGGTCGGCGGAGGCGCGCCAGAAGATGGCGTAGGCCCACCACTCGGGGCGGGCTTGGAGGAGGCACTGCAGCCGGCGCTGGAGCTCGGTGGCGGGCGCCGGCTGGTGGAAGGAGAGGGTGGGGGGGGAGGAGGCGGAGGGGGAGATGACGGGCAGCTCCTCCATCGCTGTCTGCAGCGCTGCGATGCAGTCGTATGTGTGTAATGTCTGTGAGACGGAGAGTAGGTCGGGGGTTGGCAAATATAATGAATGAGCGAAGGGCGCCGGGAAGGGGTGGGTGGGTGGAAGAATGGCAGAAGTCACGTACAATGATTGAAATCTTTGAGGTGGCAAGACGGAGATGGGGAGGAAGCGGAGAACGTGCCATGTCAGAGAACGACAAGCACGGATACAATAATGGAGGGCCGCCGAGGGGCGGGTGGCGGGTGGCGGGCAGCCACGGAACCCCATCCCAGGACAGCCACGGAACCCCATCCCAGGATAAAACTTTCGTACCCGTTGGTGCAGTGCCGCCACGCCGCATCCGGTTGCGGCCTCACCGCGGCGAGCTTTGCCGTCCCTACTCTTCCCCCATCCCCGCGGAGGCCACCAGCGGCGCGTGATGGGGAAGGATATGCCAAAGGCATATACCGAAGGATATGCCATTTGTCACGTGATCTAATGTTATAAATGCGCGTTGGAACCAGCACGGTTCACTAATTAAGTCAATTCTTTCGATTTGATTTTTTTTTTCCAATACATTCAAGTGTTTTTTGTTTTATATGAAGAATAAAATTGACGTGCAATTTTGATAGGAATGTTCTGTCGGGACTATAATTTTATTACAATATGCATTTCTCGAATCGATCGACCGATTGGTGGCGATCTGGTGTTTTCACTTGGAGCATCCGCAGACCAGATGATCTCCCGGAGCCCACATGACAAGGCAAGGATGATGCGGCCCGCGGGCGAAACCCCACAAGGCGCCGCTTTATGATCCGTGCGACGGCAATCCGTCGCTCCATTTTTCGTCACGCGTGCGGAAGGTCGCCGTCTCGGGGCCATTGGCGCCGCTTTATGATCCGCGCGACGGCAATCCGTCGCTCCATTTTCGTCACGTGTGAGTGGACCGTCGCCGTCCGGGGACCATCGCTTCGCCTTCGCCTTCGTCGTCACCTCCTCATTCGACACCGACGGCTTCTCGCTCGGGGAATTCGTAGCTGATGGAGGTGACGGCGCCGAGTGCGGCGACAACCAGTTATGCTTTCGCATGTACCTCCGACCAAAGGACGCGACGATGCGCCCAAATTGGCTGCATTATTGGCGGGTTTGCACGAACCGGTCACGTCCTCCGAGTCACGGGCTCGGTTACGAGAGAGCAAGCCTTCCACGCCGCGGATCTTGACACGACCTTCGGTGTGGGCTAAAGAAGAGCAGAGTCGTTAAGGCGCACCAGCATTATTGGCGGTCGATGGCGAAGGGTTGGCGGACTGCGACGACAAGAATCCATTATCCGATAGAATCTGGCTCCTGTTGCTCTGTACCGATGTCGAGGAGCCCACAAGCATCGACATCAAATTACCCACGCAAATTAACCATGGAAAGCTGCATTTCCCGCACGTTGTCTTCGTTGCTTCCCCACGGCCAGGACCAGTTGATTTGCACAGATCAGGCGGCCAAACTATTGCAGTAACCTTTTTGCCGTTCACATTAAGAGAGGGAACTGGGGAGGCAGGTTGACTTGTTCAAATGAGAATGGATTGAGAATACATGGTGTCACGTTATTCCTGCAACAATGGTAATCAAATGGTTTTATTAGTGCAGCTGTTGGTTGGTGACAGAAGAAACAATCATAAAATAATAAAGATGTAATCTTGCAAGAAGGGGGTAGAGGAAGGTAACAACAATAGTTCATACCCAATGATATTTGTATGATACGTGTAATCCTCCTATATGGATCAAAAAGAAAACTGGGGGAAAGCATAACAGATCAATCCCTCAAGGAGTATTTCTTCCCAGTGAAGGCCTGGAACTTTGGTTCTTCTTTCATTTCTTTAGGGGCATCCTGCAAATAACAAAGCATTTTTCAGCTTAGATAAATTCACAAAGAGCATCACCATGAACGCCTCTTTTATGGATTAGCAAAGGCACATTACTACTTAAATCGGATCCCGTATCCTTAACATAGAAACCGGTTCGCATTATGTTCCTTTATTATCAGATAATAGAGGCAATGACTAGGTAAGAACAAGTTGTCCACCTTCTGTGCTTCTCTGGAAGCACGACTGGAATTTGAACCAAAGACGAGTTTTCCCATATTTTGACGGGAAGAACTACTCCGCGAAGTGGATGGTGTTGACTGCTTTGTGCTGTTCATGGCTTCAGATTTTGGATCCTTCACCGAAGAAGTAATAGTTGGGGCTTGGTCCTTTGGAGGCTTTCCATCTAACGATTCTAACCTTCTTCGGACGCCAGTAAATGGGGTGAACCTGTGTTCGTCTTCAGCTTCATCTTGAGCATCCTGAACTGAAATATCAAAACAAGAACCTCTAAGCAGCAAAAGAAGATAGAAACTTGGTATTAACAAGCAACATTAGTTTTGGTCCCTGCATATTCAACTTATTCCAATTAATATAGAAATCGACCAACTTGAACAAAAAAAAATTGTCTCACTACAGATCAACCAACAATAGACACAAGGATGCTACAATGACTAACCTACAAGTGACCTAACTGTAGGAAATATAGGTAACAGAAAACAAGAAAAGTAAAATACAGGAAACAGTATCTTAAAATACAGGCAACGGTATCTCTCACACAACTACCATGTGGAAAACTTAAAAAGGACCAGGTAAAAGGGCTGCTGAAACCCCCATCATACAACCAGACACCACAGCCATGAAGGTACAATGCATGGGAGCCTGAACAGATTCTCCCTGGACCGTGCTAATTCATCACTGCAGTGGTATCACTACTACGCAGTTTTCACTTGGAACTAGATCTACAATTGCTTTCTTGAAAGCAAACAAAGAGTATGGTAACAAAAAAGGTAACCATATAAAGCACTTACATTGAAATATTGCAATATTTACGGTATAACCACCAACGGCAATAGTCTTTTTATAAAATGATGTCGTAGATATGGACGAGTCTGACAGATAAATGAAAAGCACAATATTATTTTACGAGGAAAAGGCCAGAGATAGCTTGAATTGAAACCTTGAGCTGGTGCTTTGCTTGTAAAGACAGAAGTTCGTTGTCGTTTAGGCTCTCTGTAATCAAGTGGAGGTGCAAAATCGACCTCGCAGTCTGTCTCAATAATGCTAACTGCAGAAGAAGGCTTTGTTTCCACAATATCTATGTAATACTTCTTGTTGTTGTACGTAACCATGATACTGTCACCAGTTGTTAAACATGAGTAGTTTCTTAATGTTGTTTCCAAGCTGCAACAAATACAAAAAAGATATTGTTGGTTAGTACCTCCACTGTACCAGTGGTTAGTATTCCGTAAAAAGTGTAGCAGATGCATCTAAATTGATCTGAAGCATGTTCACTAACACGGCCTTGGGATTTGAGATATCCAAAAAGTCTTGTGTGTGCGGCTGTAACTTCGCATATATACCCTTGGGAAGTGTAGCATTTTTGACATGCACTATATCTCCCTCTTGTAGAAGTAAATTTTGCATCATCTACAAATGGAAGAGATGATTATTAAAAAAAACTTTTTTTCCAGAAAAATCACCATAAAAAATTATATATTATGAGCATAAACTAAAAGGATATTCTTAGCAGTACCCACCCAATATGGCATGTAGATCATGCCTTCCTCTGCAATGAACTCCAAAACACCACAATGTGAAACTCGCTCTGTGCCAACATTATGCAGCTCAAATAACATTGGGTAGTCAATATGCAGAGCAGCTGCAAAGTACAATTGTCAGCACGATATATCTAGCAAATAAATCATCCACTAGACAAAACATAAGCTGTTGCAGAAGCACAAAGTGACTAAATCAAAGAAGTTTAACATACCAAGACGATCGAGCGCAGAGGGAGGCATTATAACTGAAAGAACAGAACGCAAATGAATCCATTAAAATCAGGATTTCTACCAATAATTCTAAAGAGAACAAGGTCACAAATGGCTTACTTTTGTCACCAGTTTCCAGCTGTGGCTGCAGAGATACACAGAAATATCAATACTGGTGAAGGTAAAATCTAAACAACTTAAGTAAAACCTAAAATTAATCATAGTGTTTCAAACTATTAGGAACTCAAAATATTTGAAGGCATGTACATTGATAACCATGCATATTTGAAAGCATGTAATGAATGCATAAAAAAAATTCATGTGTTTTAAGTAAAATGCTTCTTTATGATAAATTTTGTTAGCATGTGAATCACGGTGCTTAGTGAGTTGTGATCGCTCGTATAATCATTTCTTAATTTTTCAGATTCAAGGATTAACTTATTTTTTGATGTGGCCAGAAGAATGATTTAAGCTTTGGGAACTATTGTACATTCAGATTATTTTGTATATATGTTATTTGGATGTTAATATCACGAATTCTTAAGGGGCTATTGAATTTATTGAAATGTCTTGTGGGTGCATTAATTATTGACTGGATCATGTAATAAATGTTCTATGGAAGTTATTTGTTTTGGTTCTAGCCTTGCATTCCTCAAGGGAAACATATAGGATTGCAGCATTGTACCGTCCCTGACTTTCTGTTGGGCTAGGGGTGTTACAATTTATACGACAAAGGTGGGGGAAAAAGGGAGGGGAGATGCTAGCAGCCAGGGGAGGGGAAGAGTGCTACGATGGAGGGAAGAGGGAGGGGAAGAGCTGACGCCTACAACATAGTGGTCATGGAGTGGGCAACGACAAAAGAGGAGAGATAGATGTTGTTTGCTGATTACGTTTCCAGGGGTTGTGTCATGTGCGTGCATTAGGGGGGTGTGAAGATTAGTTGATATGGTTTGATCAAACCAGATTTAGTGAACTAGGTCTGACCAAGATCTAGTGATCTGGATCGCTCTTACTCGATTTAAATCAAACGGCCACTTAGGACGCTTAATGACTGCATCTAGGTACCCACCTGGACCACTTATTGAGTGCTTGGGCCGTGCCTCGCCTCGCCTCACCTAGGTGCCAAGGCAAGTGCCCAGTTGTCCGTTGACTTCACTAGGTAGGAGCCATGCCTAGCTTGGAGTAGTAATTCTTTTGTCAAAGGAGGACTTCCACGTGCTTTTGAAAAGAATAAGAATGCCAATTAACTTTGGAGGAGAGTGGACAGTAATGGGTGGAGAAATCCCGTGTCTTTCCAAGTTGACTAAAGAAAGGAGAGAGCTAACAAAGCCTTGTTACCACTTCTAGGAGTCATAGGCAGACCTTTTTATGTTTCGATACTTTTCATACTAGACTTCAAAATTTTTTCAGTAACTAATTTAACTGCTCACAGTTGTTCCATCTAGATCTGAACTCACGATGTGGACATAGTAAAATTATGCAATTTATTTTACTATTGAGATTCATATTATGAGTTATTGGTCTCTCTTAATGGTTTAGTATGGTGATGAGATTAACTCTCTCTCTCTTTCTATAACCCTCATTCATACATATAGGAGGATCATAAACAAGGACTATGCTTAGATGTTATTTTCTTTTTTCTATGTAGTACAATTATTTTAATTAATAGTTTATTTCTTTATTTAATAGCTTCAAAGGCAATTTCCCCTCGAACGGGAGAAGATCATGTTAGAGGTGTCACTTCAAACATAGGGTTTGCACAATGCACAAAAACAAAGGCAAATCCTCTTTGGAATCATCTTCCCAATGAATACTCTGATGTAATATTCAACAAGGAATATATTTCCCTAATAAAGTTTCTTTTCACTATTAAAAAATGCCATGGTTCATTCTGTTTTACGACTTTAAACATTTAATTTGTTAGACAAGCTGAATTAATAAAATAAATTATCTATTAGATGAAATAGATCTCAAACCTTATCAATAAAAGATGCAGGGTAGCATCGGTAGGTCTGCTCAAATGCATTTCTATGATAGCCAAACCCTTCAAAAAACTGATACCAAAAAAAAAAAAAACAACTGTCAAAACAAGTAAGGAAATGAAAAGAAAATAAACTAACTAAATATAAAATAAATTGCAAATGAAAATATGCAATGTCAATAATAGTTCCAAAAATAAGTAATAACCATACAACTTGAGCTAAACATGCAAGCTGCTATAGAATAGATCTATGTCAGATATAGTTGCATCCTGGTTACAGCAATAATAGTAATCAAATTTGGAAGCCTTGTGTGTAGAATAGGGTTGACATTCCATGTGCTTGGTGGAAGTTCACTTGTCCCCACGAGACAAGTTTCCCTAGCGAGACACCAACGGGTCCGACGCCTTTCCCTCCGGGAGGTTACCCATAACCAAAGCCAAGTAAGATTCATCCTTGGCACGCGCAGGGACGCGACAGAGGTCGCGCACGGAAGGAACGCGTGGAGCCTTCCCCGCCTCTTCCCTACTAGGGTCGGCTTCGCACCGCCTGGACCGGTTCTCGCACGGGGGGCGTGCTCGGCAGAAGCGCCCCCCGCACGAGCTGAGGCCACCTCGAACTTCTTGGTGGCGCAGACCTTCATCTTTTTCCGCGGCCGATCAATCTCGACCTCCACGGGCACCTCCTTGGATCCCGAAGCTGGCTCTGCCGTCGGGCGAGGAGTTGGAACGGATGAAGCCCGTCCCCCTCGCACAGCCTTGAGGTTCACCATCTCTGCGAAAAGGCAAAAGGTTAGACGGAACGACAAACGTCCTATGTGGACCAGTAGTTAGAAACCGCGAGCATACCTCGAGGCGCCGGGCTAAGGCCCGCCTCGATAAGCCACTGCTTGGTCATATCCTGTATGGCTTGAGAGGTAGGGAGGATCCCCCTCAGCCTCTCGAGGCCCTCATACTCTTCATCAGTCAGCCCCGGAGCAGAATTGTCTGTCATGTGCATCGACCATCGGAGGCCGAAGCTCCAACCCCGCGTGCAACTGATGTAAAAGAATCGTCCCTTCCATCCCTTGTTGCTGGAAGGGGCCCCGCTAACCCTAAAGCCAGACCGAGCTGATAGATAATAGCCCCCCGATCCCTTAGAAAGGCGAAAACAGGACAAGAAAAGAGATCGGGTCGGCGTGATGCCGGCGTTATGGCATTCCCCTAGGAATACCACCAGATAACGCCAAGAGTTCAACGCCATCTGTGACGAGGAGATGCGCCACAAGGATAGACGGGATTCGATGACAGGATGCAAGGGGAAGCGCAGTCCCGCCTCGTGGGCATCCAGAGTCAGACCAAACCCTCGAGGAAACGGGTCGTACGCCCGCTGTCCCGGTTCAGGGGTGTGAAGCTCGTAATCTACCGGGATGCTGTAGCGCTCCCAGATGTCACTGAGCAGATCCTCGCTCACCGTGGAGTCGAGGTCATGCCACCACATTAGGGCCTCAAGGGCTCGTGCTGCCTTCTCGTTGATGGGGGAGTCATGGCCCGAGGGCAAGGGGCTCCCCCCGACACTACTAGAAGAGGAGGACGAGGAGGTAGAGGAGGAGGTCATCCTCACTGACCTGCAATAGGAAGGGACAGTGAGTCGAGACAACCGGAGAAGACGACGGAGACCAAAAGGAACAACCGGAGAAAACGACGGAAACCAGGGAGGAACGACCCAACAGATTAATAGCAGAGAGCGTGTGGGAAAGGGACTCCACGCTACTTATAGGAAAAATCCCGCAAACACCAGGCGACCCTTCGCCTCCCCAGGAGTGGACGACAGCCCACTCCGTCATTGCACCCACCTGCAGAGCAAGTCGCGTCAGGTAGCCCAAACGTCGCCCGACAATAAATGAGGCCTGACGTGATAGCCAAGAGGCACGCGGAATGACCGCCAAAGCATGGGCTCTTCAAATCTGGCGCCCGAAACCCGACGGCTCGACACACCAGGATCGACTTCTGAAACCCCCTTCGTATAAGGACGTGCTCGATATCTCAAAAGGGTCCTTCAGGGCCTTACTGCCCGAGCTGTATACCTCGACCGCAGAATGCCCGAGTCGTGCACCTCGGCCGCAGACAGCTCGATCCGTGCACCTCGGTCGCAGGCTACCCGAGTCATGTACTTCGACAGCGAGCTGCCCGAGCCGTATACCTCGGCCGCAGAATGCCTGAGCCACATACCTCAGTCGCAGAATGCCCGAGTCGTATACCTCGGCCACAGATTGCCCAAGCTGTATATCTCGGCCGCAGAATGCCCGAGTCGTGCACCTCAACTGTAGACAGCCCGAGCCGTGCACCTCGACCGCTGAAAGCCCGAGTTGTGCACCTCGGCTGCAGACTGCCCGAGCCGTGCACTTCGGCCGTAGGCCGCCCGAGTCATGTACTTCGGCAACGAGCTGCCCGAGCTGTATACCTCGGCGGCAGAATGCCCAAGCCACATACCTCGGCCACAAACTGCCCGAGCCGTATACCTCGACCGCAGAATGCCCGAGTCACATACCTCGGCCGCAGACAACCCGAGTCGTGCACCTCGGCCGCTGGCTGCCCGAGTCATGTACGTTGGCAGCGAGCTGCCCGAGTCGTATACCTCGGCCGCAGAATGCCCGAGTCACATACCTCGACCGCAGACAGCCCGAGCCATGCACCTCGACCGCAGACTGCCCGAGTCATGTACTTCGACAGCGAGCTGCCCGAGCCGTATACCTCAACCGCAGAATGCCCGAGCCACATACCTCGGTCGCAGAATGCCCAAGCTGTATACCTCGGCCACAGACTGCCCGAGCCGTATACCTCGGCCGTAGACAGCCCGATCCGTGCACCTCGACCAAGAAATGGCACCCAAGCTAAAGTGCACCTCGGCCACTGCACAACAACTGGAGTGCACCTCGACCGCAGATCGTCCGAAGTCATTTACTTCGACAAAGATCTTTGCCGAGTCGTACATCCCGGCCGCAGATCACCCTAT
This sequence comes from Musa beccarii, assembly GCA_024322285.1. Classification (NCBI taxonomy): domain Eukaryota; kingdom Viridiplantae; phylum Streptophyta; class Magnoliopsida; order Zingiberales; family Musaceae; genus Musa; species Musa beccarii. The sequence continues at coordinate 47,521,438 of CM044395.1, forward strand.
CGTACGCTTCGAAATCTTCTCAGTAACATCACAAAAGGCAAACCGGAAGTCTCAGCTTTGAGGAAGAAAAGCCACGCCTCGGCTTCCCCCCACCAAGAGTTAATGCATAGCTTCCTTCGGGGGGGGGGATAATGATAAGTCAAGTACCCGTGCCGCCCGCTCATGGGTAACGCTCTACTGTCGCATCAGCATAAAAGCTGAGGTAGTAGACCACCTCAGCTTAGCTCGACGATCCCCTGGCCATACCAGAACGGGCGCCGACCAGGGCACAAGATGTCACCCTCCGAGCCACGTCCTTGCATGGGCATGGGCGCCGTCCCAGAAAACCCGAAGACGGCACCGACATGACCCTGCCAGGAATGCCCTCATGCGAGCGCAAGCGCCGAGGGGTAGCGCCGCCCCAGAGAGACCGGGACGACGCCTTCATAGCGTCGTTCCAGAAAGCCCGGGACTCAACCCCTGGAGGTCTCACAGAGACTCGAGGCGGCACGGTGCTACACCCCGGGAGTCAGCCCTCCCTCCAGTATAAAACCCCCCAGACCATGCCCTGGAGGGGGATCTTCTTCTTCCTCGGCTTCTTCTACCCTTTCCAAAAGTAAAACCTTCCACAGCGATATACTAACTTAACCATCGGATGGGTCGGGTCGTATCCTCCCGACCTGCGTGCAGGAGCCAGAGAACCCGAGGCGAGCCGCGTTCGAAATGGAAGCTTTCTCCTGAAGCCGACCGAGGGACTACTTCGATCAACCCAACGTCTGTGGTCAACTCTAAATTCAGTCAAGGAGATCTCGACGCATACGAATCCGAACCCAGCCGTGCTGACTCAGCGGCCATAGCATAAAGTTACTAACACAACTCATAAGGGGAACTTGTACAGAAATTCTTCATAATTAGGAACATCCTTTACCACTTGAGTCATGTCTCCTGTTTTCTATCCTTTAATCCTACCCAGTAAATAAAATGCCATGAAGAATCAGACTAAAAGCTTATTAGGCATTGAAATAACTTGCATATGTATGATCTATAATATTTTAAGGGTCTAAACTTTATTCTTTATTTTTTTTTTCATGATTTCAAACTCTGGTGGTGCATCATTAACAGTCAACATAAGCTAGCTACTAATAGCCAGCTTTACCAGTGAACTTGGGCACCTCATTTTAGCATTTGAGCATCGACTGTACTTAACTCATTTCAGCTAGTATCAATCACCTGCAGAACTAGGCATGAAAGGCAGGTGCAAAGGACATCCTTGCCAGAATATACGCATTAGTAATATAATCATCCATGTAGAGCACATCATGATTTTGTCTAATACCTACTTTTTGGCATCCAGGAACTAAATAACATGTACAAAGGATAAGAATTATTTAATGCAGCATAAGGCAATGGACAAAAGAAATGCTCAATCCTCAGCTGAGATTATACATAAGAGAATCTTGGGCAACATTTAAATAAATAATGAAAAGTTTGAGTACAATAGAAATGTTGGAAAAGTTAGATCTGAAATTATCATAATGCGTGACATACCATTTTGTACAATCCAAATGCTGCACCCTTTAGATATCCTAAAAAAATCATTGAATCAGAATAATATTAGATCAGAAGACAGATGTAACACTTTATCTTCACAAAGAAACTAATGATCTAATATATGAAAGCAAACTTGAGCAATTTGATATATCAAGTATGGTACACGGATAACAGCATGGATACATATATATGATATATATGTCGCTGTGGTTCATAATAAACCATAACACTAGTTAATAAACAACTCTAACTTCTACATTAAGGAAGAATTTACACATGTTCAAAAAGTTGACAATAATTTAGAAAGAAAGAAATTTGATAGCAGTTGTCATTCTAAATCTAGCCATTGATTACAAAACATGGTCTTAATTGATCAGATTTGAGACTATGGTTTACAGCAGGTTTTTGTTCAGTTTGTATGGTGTTGTCCTATTAGCTTGGGAATTCATCACGACTTTGATCCTTATTTCTAGTAGCTACTTCAGAAGACCAATATATGTCACCCCAAAAATATCATGTAGAAACCACCCCTTTGAAATCCATAATTATAGAGATTTTTTTCATTAAAACCAATGTTCATTGTATTTACAATAAAATCTAACAATCGGAAAAAGTCTGCAACTCCTTGGCAGTGCTACATAATGATGAAAAAGTCTCCCTTTTACCCAAGCTTCAGATCTAATATAAGTCATTATGTTACTATGAAAATAAATATAAAATAAAAACATATGAGCAATCATGCTGAGTAGGAACCATTGAAAATCATAAAATCACTAGTCAATACTCATGAAACACATTCAAATATTTTTCATTGGCATTTCATCTAAAATGAAAACACATCAATTCATCATGAAGCTCATGAATCAAATAAACAGTAATAATTCTTATGCAGTAGACAAAATCATTCATCAATCACATGCAACACATCTATATGACATACTTAACTGTCAAGTAACATAAAATGAGATTAGGTCCGGTCATAACAGTTCCCAGGAAGCATCATTAGTAAATTATATATGTCTAAAGTCACTATTGTTATGATAAAAAAATCTTCTATCAGCCAAAGAAGTGATCATTACGCATTTCTAGGCAACTGATTTCCCACCTATGTTTTGTATTTGAGTGAGGAACTGTCTTCTGTTTGAAGGAACTTTACAGATGATAAATAAATTGCGAATGATATATTAGTTTTGCATTCTTCACCCATTGGCTTGAGTACCCACTTCTTCCTCTTCATCTCTCCATCTTCTAATCTATTTAACTCTTTTCTAGATGTTGTTAGATCAATATTGGAAGAATATGGTGGTTGTTTCTGAAGACTACCACAAACTTTTTGGTAGATTTTGAGATTCTACAACACTAATCTGACAATGAAAAGGTCAGGATCCATTAAAGAATAAAGAACAGGTGAATCCTGTTGTATGAGGTGCATGTACCATCCGTATCCTGTAAGCATCTGATTTTTTTACTAGGCATGTGCAAAATTGATTACTTGAAATAAGTATGAAACAAGTACCTAAATAGATGACATTGTTAGCCAGCACATATCCGATATAGGGAGAGACTTTCAGACTACCAATATTTAAGCCAACACTAGCAATCAATTAACTTCAGCATAACTCTGGTGTTTCGCAAGCAACATTCAAAGGTTGTAAAAATATAAGATACTCTGTTTTGTTCTCCACTGATAGTGCTATATACATAAAGATAAATACACATTTAGGACAGACACATTTATTACTTGTAAATGTACAATTTGGTATATAAGAAAGGCATATTATCCATTCATACTAAGCAATTTAATTCAATTCAGTGACTAAATCCTGATATACTGCAAGTCAACACAACCAAATTATTTTCTAAATAACTGTGTGTAACTGACTGTGACAAGTAATACATGAGTAGCTCGTGAACCGACAGCCTGTGTCCACTTTTTCTCCTCAATCCTTCATGCTTCCCAACCAGTGTACCTCTAACCACACAAGCAAACCAAATTGAAGGCCTCAGTTGGCCAAACTTTAGTAAAATTTCCATCTGCTAACTTATCTTTCCCAGCATACAGTGGCCTCAAGAATATGCAAATTCTAAACACCGTTGCGCATCTCGATAGGACAATTCAAGTGGTTCTATTCTACCTGAAAACTCTCCCTCCGTTTCTCACCATGTAACATCAAAAATACAATGCTAAAACTATATATCAGAGGGCGATAATAACATATTTTGCACATTAAAACCATAGCCTGATTAACATTTACAGAAAACCTAAAGGGATCTAGTACACTTCTAATCAGAATGCTCATGATCAAAGTGTACAAACACCTTAATCTACAATAAACAAGTGTCCATTCTCGTTGAGTAACTGTTAATGTTAAGCGAATTCCAAGCCGAAGCAACAACGACCGATGCATAAGCATGAAAAATATCCACATATAGGCGCCAGCAATACGCAAACACATATCATATGAGCGCTAACTGAAATGCTTTTCTGGTTCTGCAGTTGGAGATAGTACGGCGTTGCTCTAGCCGTAGTTGACACAAAGGGTTTTAGTTTGTAGATGAAAACACGATTTCAAGATAAATCTCCCGATTCCACTGTCTTCAACCTAATTGCAGGCCAATGCACCTAATTAGGTTTCATGTAGCTCGTCACCGACGAAGCAAACATCTACCGAGACCTCAACCCTAAATCAAGATAAAATCAAGCAAAGCAAGAATCGGAGGCACCAAACTCTCGACCACATACGTGATCATCTAGCGAAATTCGGGAATAGAAGAACACCAAATCGAAAGCATCAGCAATGGGTACCCAACTCCGATGCAGATGACGCTGAGAGAGAGAGAGAGAGAGAGAGAGAGAGAGAGAGAGAGAGAGAGAGAGAGAGTTACCGGAAACACAGCGGGAAGAGACGGGGGCGAGCGATGGAAAGCTTGGAGGGGAGGAGGAGGACAGATAATATAGGCGATGCAGGACGTCGAAACCGAATCCAAGGACGGTTTCGCAACGAGTCGGGCCGGGCATCGACATCCTCTTTCTCCGTGTAGGCGATGGACTCCAACGCAACAACAGTAAACGAAGTATGACGAGAGACGCGGTTGAACCGGTTCACTGGTCTAAATCGGTCCGATGAGCCGGTTCAAAGATTTCTGCAAAAAAACAAAAAAAAAGCTCCTGAATAATTTCTCAATAAGAGGGAACCATATAAACACAATTAAATAATAAGATTTTTTTGGGTAAATTATCTTAATAACAAAATAAGTTAAAGAGCAATTAATTAAACATGAATATTATGCCAAAGGATGGTAATCTTTGATTAAACTTATACAAAAGGGGTTATTTAACATATATAGGAGATTCTTTATATTGTTGTACTTGAATATGTTATTAGAGATTATTCTTATTGTATAAGCACATTTACCATTTATGATAGATTTTTTTTATTATTGTACTTCTTATAGTATCAGTATATTCTTTGCTAGGTCGAACCCCGAATAAACCTGAGTTAAATTATGCAAGTAGATAACTGGTGTTTAATAATTGGCCACATGGATTGATCAATCAACCTAACTCAAGTCAAATCCAAAATTAAATTTTAATATTTTTAAAATAATATCTTAAAATATTACAATATAATAATTAACCCCAAATTTATTCTTTTCATGAAAAAACACATTTAATTCATGACTCTAAATTTAAAACTGATTAAATCATAAAAATCATGTATAATTCTTTGAAACATAAATATATATAATTGAATAAATTAAAATTATTATTATTATTAAATTAACTAATAATTCTAACATCACAATTTAATGCTGACTATTTATTAGTCATAATGTTTAAAATTCAAAAAATATTATTATACATCATATAAATTATAATAATTCTGATATCAAAGATTTTAAAATATAAATAAGAGTGAGTAAGAAAATAGTAAAGTATACTATCTCTCGTTGGGAAATCTTCTTCTCAATGGAGAAGATAAGGTATCTTCCAAATGTAAATAGTAATTTAATTTTTTTTTATTTTTAACTTATATTTATTTTTTTTCACATATAAATATATAATTATAATATTTATTTCTTATGGTTCACACACAATTTGAACTATTTACTTTCTAAAAATCATATCACACATTAGAAAATTAATTAATTAATTTAAAAAGTTTAACATATCCATATGATTAAGAAAATTGATTTTAATTGTTTTCTTAATCATACTATATAAATAAGGAAGCTGATAATTTAAATAAAGTAACATATTTTATGTATGATAATTTGATTTATTTTTAAGAACAAAATCACTGGTGATTATAATTTGTATTGTATAAAAAACATTTACCATTTATAATAGATTCTTTTTATTATTGTACTTCTTATAGTATCAGCGTATTATTTGCTTGGTCGAACCCCAAATAAACCTGAGTCAAAGTAGTGCAACTAGAGAACTAGTGTTAAATAGTAGGTTGGGTTTTGATTGCTAATTGGCTCCATTTATCTTCATTCCTTCTTCGCTAGAAATGTGCCTCATCATAAAGATAGCAGCATCAAGATAAAGAATAAAGATGGGTGACCGACCAACCCTAGCCGAGCTCGAGATACCCTCTACTTCCAATCAAATGCTTAGCTCCTAACCAAAAAGAAACTGTTCACAGATTGTGTTGGAATGGTACAAGTTTTCTTTCGTATAAAAAATATTCTAACTTTATTCTTTTAATACTTTAATAAAAGTATCAAAGTAAAGCATAAAATATGGTGATCAAACTTAGCTCGGCCGGCTTCCGATAAAAGCATCAAAATATCAAATCCTTCTTATAAGTTCACTTAATTCAGCTATGTGAGCTTCGGAAAATGAGGATGGGACGTGCCTTGAATCCAAACGTAAGCATTCAAATGGCTTACTCTTATAAACAGTGATGCCTTACACGAAGAAACCTGCTCTTCTCCTTCTGGTTCACGGTGTGTTGTCCCTTGGCGTCGAAGAAGAGCCCAACGATGAATAGGCGACCAGATCAAGGAAGCATCTGCATTCGGCCGCCGCTCGCCCATCCTCTTCACATGCATATATGCCTCTTTTCCTGGAGAGAGAGAGAGAGAGAGAGATGTATCAGTCGGCGAGACGGTGAAAACACGTTCAGCGATCAGCATCAAGCTACGAAGGTAGAATCGATCCTGTCTTGTCTCGAGAGGAAAAGAAGGAACAGTAGATCCTCTTCTTGTCTCAAGATCAAAGATCCTTCGCTCAATAGCAACCCAGCTGCCATTGCTGGGCTATCATCTTCGCATGCAGCAGGAACAAGTAACGCAAGTAAACTCACCCTCTGGCCGTAGCAGCAATAGAATAAGAGAGAGAACTCCTTCGTCCGACATACCACGCTCTCTTTCGGCTCTTCACATGCAGCAGGAACGAGCTGCAGACGTAGACGCCCTTCTCCTCTTCAAAGGAAAAGAACACCGAGAGAGGAAGCAGCTTCCGGTGCAGGCTCCACGCCATGGAGAGTACATGTGATTCCGGGTGACCTTGTTGCGGGGTTCCACATGTCATGCATGTGGGACTGTCTTGTCACTTTGACTCATCGTTGACTCAAGGAAATGCATTCTTGAAATTATTCTTATCGGGATAATTCAAATCAAATAAATAATAAATCGTGTTAAAATCTACAGCCGGATCTCGTATGATTTTGATCGTACGCTGCATGATTTTGATCATACACCACACAATTGGTTCGGGAGGGTTGCGGTACAATGGGTGCCTTCGTTTTCTGGCGGATGACGTCACAAGAGGAGGGGGCGGGCGAGTGACGTCGATCTTCGGATGGTGATGACATGGCGACATCAGGGCCGTCGAAGACTGCGTTTGTCTTACTCCCCGATTGTCTCCGTCACACCTTTGGGCGACACCCACACTGGACCGCGATATTTTCACAAGACGAACCCACAAAGGTCTACCCTGGCGGGCCCCACCTCGCACGGACACGCGGCAACTCGACGCGGTCAGGCCCGAATCCGAGCCTGAGCGATATATCCCCCCGAGAAATTTGGATCAGGAAGCGTGCGTTACATCGGCCCTCGAGATTCCTCCACGTCACCACCGTTTCCTTTAGGCCACAATAGAAAACGGAGACGGGCTAAACCGTTATTTTCTCCGCCCGCCTATATAAACCCTTCTCGCATCGCCTTCAACCCTCGCCCCCCTTCCCCCTTCCATCTTTCTCTCTCTCTTGTTCATAGCGTCCCCCTCTTCCCCGTTAGGGTTCCGTCCCTCCTGGCCGCCCCCACCGTACCTCTTTGGCCTCCTCTTTGCCTCCCTTGATCCGTGGTTGCCGACGGATCGGCGGTGGGTGGTGCTGTGGATCTCTGCCTTGCTCCGACGCCTGCGTGCCCTTCGATCTTTGATCGGTCTCTTCTCCTCCGCCGTCTTCTGAAGGGCCGGCGTGGGGATTCCTGGATCGTCTGAGGGTGCGCTAGGTTTCTTATTCTCCGTACCCGATCCTTCTTGCTTCGTTTGGGGGGGTGGCCGGGGCTCCGGCCTCGGCGGCTTGCAAAGCCCCCATCCTGACATCGAGATCTGAGGAAGTAGGGTTTTCCCCTTTGTTTGTGGCCGCGACCGGGGAGAGATGCCGGCCCTGGCGTGCGTAGAAGCCGCAGCGCCACCTCCTGGCTACGGCTTCGCATGGGACGGCGCTCTTCCAGCGCCGGGAGCGTACCCCCGCGGTGCTTCGACGACGGAGGACGGTGGCGACCTGACCGCCGCAGAGTACCCCTCCCCCTGGTCCACCGACCTTTCCGCCGCACTCTACCGTATTGACGGATGGGGCGCGCCTTACTTCTGTGTCAACTCCGCCGGCGACATCGCCGTCCGCTCCCACGGTGCCGCCACCGTCTCGCACCAGGAGATAGACCTGATGAAGGTGGTGAAGAAGGCATCCGACCACAAGGCCGCTGGCGGGCTCGGCCTCCGCCTCCCGCTGCTCGTCCGCTTCCCGGACATCCTGAAGCACCGTCTCGAGTCCCTGCATGCCGCCTTTGACTTTGCTATCCGGTCCAACGGCTATGGTGCCCGCTACCAGGGCGTCTATCCAGTCAAGTGCAACCAGGATCGGTATATCGTGGAGGACATCATGGAGTTCGGGTTGCCGTTCGACTTCGGCCTCGAGGCCGGATCGAAAGCCGAGCTCCTCCTTGCTATGAGCTGCCTCACGAGGGCGAGCCGGAAGGCTTTGCTTATCTGCAATGGGTACAAGGACGAAGAGTACATTGCTCTCGCCGTCATAGCCCGGAGAATGGATATGAACACGGTGATTGTTCTGGAGCAGGCGGAGGAGCTCGACACGGTGGTCGAGACCAGTCAGAAGCTCGGCATCCGGCCAGTGATTGGTCTTCGGGCCAAGCTTCGCACCAAGCATTCTGGTCATTTCGGGGCCACCTCCGGCCAGAAGGGCAAGTTCGGGCTGACCACCGCGCAGATTCTATCTGTTGCTCAGAAGCTCCAGCGCCTCCAGATGCTCGATTGTCTCCAGCTTCTGCATTTTCATATTGGTTCTCAGATTCCATCCACGGCGCTGCTCTCCGATGGGGTTGGCGAGGCCGCTCAAATCTATTGCGAGCTCGCGAGGCTAGGAGCCGGGTTGCGCGTTATCGACGTCGGCGGTGGGCTCGGCATTGATTACGATGGCTCTCAATCTGGTGGCTCGGACATGTCGGTTGGCTACGGCCTCCATGACTATGCCAGCGCTGTAGTTCGGGCGGTGATGTTCGCCTGTGACAGGAAGCATGTGCGCCACCCGATCATTTGCAGCGAGAGCGGTCGGGCTCTTGTGTCTCACCACTCGGTGCTTATCTTTGAAGCGGTATCATCCACCTCAACCAAAGCTGAGCCACTGTCGTCCATCGGCCCCAACTTTGCGTACCTTCTGGAGGAGCTTGCGGATGATGCTCGTTCTGATTACCACAATTTGAAGGCGGCTGCCTACCGGGGCGAGTACGAGACCTGTGCTCTGTATGCTGATCAGTTGAAGCGGACGTGCATCGACCATTTTAAGGAAGGCATGCTTGGCCTCGAGCATCTGGCGGCTGTTGATGGTCTCTGCGAGCTGGTTGCGCAGGAGCTGGGGGTGGCTGATCCGGTGAAGACGTACCATGTCAACCTCTCAATTTTCACATCGATGCCTGATTTCTGGGCTATTGGACAGCTCTTCCCTATAATCCCAATCCATCATCTCGACCAGCGGCCAGGAGTCAAGGGGATTCTATCTGACCTGACATGCGACAGCGACGGGAAGGTCGACCGGTTCATCGGCGGGCATTCGAGCCTCCCACTGCACGAGCTCGAGGGAGGAGGTTTAGGGGGCGGCGGATACTACCTGGGGATGTTTCTTGGTGGGGCTTACCAGGAGGCGCTCGGGGGGCTGCATAACCTGTTCGGGGGGCCGAGCGTTGTGCGGGTGTCGCAGAGCGAGGGGCCACACGGCTTCGCGGTGACGCTGGCGGCGCCCGGTCCCTCGTGCGCCGACGTCCTGCGAGCGATGCAGCATGAACCGGAAGTGATGTTCGAGTCGCTCAAGCACCGCGCGGAGGAGTGCTCGGCCGGGGACGCCGTGTCGTGCGCCCTCGCCCGCGCCTTTGACTCCATGCCGTACTTGGTCCGCTCCTGCGTCGACCCTGTCTGCGCGAGCGACGGGGAGCGCACGGACGGGATGGGCGGCGACTCGGACGGATGCGGCTGCTGCGTGTGCGGCGAGGAGGAAGGCGAGGAGTGGACGTTCGTGCGGTGCTTGAGCGTGTGAAGGGGGCGTGGCGCACAAGGTAACGTCTCCTACATGCTGCTGCGGTTCTATTCTAAGCTTTTCTTTCTATATCGTACTCGTCACTGCATTAGATTCCAATATCTACTACAATTTAGATGATGGTGATGTCCTCTGCCCTCTCGAGAGTAGAGAAGGCGGGGGCGCATCCTCGTTTTATTGTTGCTGCTGCTGCTGCTGCTTTTTTATTCGATCCAAATTAGACTTTTGTTTTAGGTATGAGCATCTACCTTTCGGCTGTTTCTGCTTTCCGCAGCCCAGTTAGACTTGGTTTTATTTTGGTGGGGGGTCACTGTGGGTTTTATTCGAGCCATCGTATCGTATGGATTCGAAGGACCCAAGTCTCCATAATTTGTCATCATTACGTAAACTGGGGTAGGATATAATCAATCAAATTTAAATTCAAAATAAAAAAAGATATTTTAGAAAACAAAAAGGTTCCCCAACAACATCAGAGTCGTTTATATTACAAAGAAAATTAAGAAAAAAATTTACGTGCAAGTGGATTGAGAGGTTATTGATGTGGTTAGAATCTCTATAAGCATGCTTTACTCTGACAGCATAAAAAAAACTTCTCCGGCCATCTCTACCATTAGCCATGCAACCGCCAAGGATAATTGGCTTTGACCCCATCAAATTGTTTCCTTCTCCGACCCAATCTCCTTCCATCCACTCCCCCATGCGTCGAAACTGGATGTTCAAACTTGTTGTGCCAAATCAAACTGTCATATGATGGCCTAGAGCAGGAAAACGACACCTGGTTGGGCCGGGCTTGGGTGAAGGAGAAGCTTCTGAGCTCTGTGCAGCTGAGCTCGATCCAATTTTATGGGATGATTAGAAGGGTATAGACCAATCCATGTGCCACTTATTACTTCCCAGAAATGTTTTGCTTTGTGGAAAGGTTTTGTCGAGTAGTGAAAACATTGTTTCACAATCTTTTCCTGCTATCTAATTACTTCTGCAGTGTTACTGAAAGAGTAACCGGCCTCTGTAAACAAGATCTGCCACAATGCTGGTACGTAAACATTTAAATTTAGCCAGTGCTGATAATGGTATTAAATGGCCCGTCATCACCATTAAAATCAGTGGTCCAAGGAGAGCAATGCTTTGTTGAAAGTTAGATTGTGGTTAGCATGGAAAGGATGATAGAATGTGGAGAGACACAATGGGTCTTCTCCTTCGTTCGGTGGTCAATATTTTCATCTCAGGAGATGCAAGTTCTTGCAGCTCAAGGGTCCCCATAAGAACATTGGAGCAGTTGTAGGCACCGTCATATGGGTTCATGACATGGTCCCAGTGATGACAAAACTAGACAAGCTCCCCTACACTCTGCATCTCACATGTATGATGTGTTGTTGGACAGTAGTAGCGTTGCCCCCAGAATAATTAGCACATGGCTACAGACTCGACAAAAGCTTTGGATCGTGGCTTGATGGATATAAACCGATTCATCAATCGTTAGATGAATCGATGAAAAGGAAAAGAGAGGTTTAATGTCACATGGCTTGGACGATGGGGAGTACAATAATTCAGAACAATCTGTTCAACAAGTAGGTAGGTGATGTGAATGGAGGATTTATAATGTGAAGTCTTTATGTGGAAGAAAGCTATGATACTGATGGTCGTGGGCATCTTTAATCAACAACGAATAGTCTTTAACCATATGAATGTTTACCAATTGTAAGCATAAAATTTTTTTTATCATACCTCTATGATACGAAAAACTTTAATTCTAGGATCAAAATCAAACAACAATAGATTTGTTTTTACGATATGTACCTTTTGATGTCATTCGCAAAGAAAAGAGAAAAATCTTTGATCTGAATATCTTCCTTTAGATCCAACGCCTTCTTAATCTGCAAGGAGAATTAGACTCATTCTTCTCTCTTTCTATCCTTTTACAGGATCATTTTAATTGATATACTTTAAACCTGAACAGTTATAACTTCAGTAGAAAATTACCTCCACTTCTTTATTCTTCTCCGATAAACCTCTTCAGGTGCCGGTCTATCTAAGAAATTTATAAGCATATATGATTTGCGGCGAGCAGGAAGAGATCTTGATCATCGTCCTTAATCTGGTTTGGCAACCTTGGCCTTCTATTCAAGTTCTGAACTCGTTTGGCTTAATCTCCAGTTGAATCAAGCTTGATTGGAGTGGAGCATGTTTAGGCTCGAACGGTTATGTCGAGCACGAAGTTGACACGTCAAATTAATTGCGGCCGAACTCGACTAAGCCTACTCAGTAGATTGACCTCTGCCGTGTATGACACGACGTATGAACCCATCAAATTAAGTGTAGTAAAAGAATCGAAGGACATACATTAGGTTTGGTGCCAAACTCTCTTCTCATTTCTCAATGTTGCGTGCTGAGAAGCCGATGCATTCACATGCACTCGCAACCTTTTTATCGTGAAATGAGACCCGAGTGTGTGATTTTGTCTTGGCTTCAACCATCGTTATCGTTCACGCTTTACAGCCAAATTCCATCGCATATGGAAGCCAGATTTCGCTGCAGTGGCTACAGAATCTAGTCGACCTTTTTCTTTTAGCCAATCAAATCATCAACCTTGTTGGATCGGCATTGCTTGGTAGAAACTGGCTAATCCGGGCGGGACCAAGTCTTTGCTGCCTCTTTGTACACCCCTATTGACTTTTCCCCATTCCTAATGAATTCGCTGTACCCCCACAATCTTCCTAGCTTTTACGAGCAGTACGTGAACTCGACAACGTGTATGTCATGCTCCGATCTCATGCAAGTTCCAAGTTCGCGCATCGTATGCATCTCGTTCCCCTTTTTTAAAAAGGGGGGGTGGCGAGACCGACCGGAGAGCCGGTGAGCTGCTGCCTCGTACTTGCTTTGCTGTGGACATGAATCGCTCGGTTGCATGTCCCTTCCTCCTCTTCTTCCTCTGCCTTGCCGCTGCGGCGTCCGGAGGAGGGCAATGGGAGCTTCTCCAGCGCAGCATCGGCGTGTCGGCGATGCACATGCAGCTGCTGTCCAACGACCGCGTCATCGTCTTCGACCGCACCGACTTTGGCCCCTCCAACCTCTCCCTCCCCGGCGGCCGCTGCCGGAACGACCCCCGCGACTGGACCCTCACGGTCGACTGCACCGCCCACGCCGCCGAGTACGACGTGCCCTCCAACGCCGTCCGCCCGCTCACCGTCCTCACCGACCCCTGGTGCTCCTCCGGCACCGTCTCCCCCGACGGCCGCTTGATCCAGACCGGCGGCGCGAACGATGGCGAGCGCGCCGTCCGCTACCTTGACCCCTGCCACGACCGCCTGTGCGACTGGGACGAGGACGCGGCGGGCCTCGCGGCGCCGCGGTGGTACGCCACCAACCACGTCCTCCCCGACGGCCGCGCCGTCGTGGTCGGTGGCCGGTCGCAGCACAACTACGAGTTCGTTCCCAAGCTCGGCGCGGCCGACGCCGGGGCCGTCAGCCTGCCTTTCCTCCGGGAGACGCGTGACGCCGAATACAACAACCTCTACCCCTTCGTCTACCTCAACGTCGACGGCAATCTCTTCGTCTTCGCTAACAACCGCGCCATCCTGCTCGACTACAAAGCCAACAGCATCGTGAGGACGTACCCCACCGTGCCCGACGGCCACCCTCGCAACTACCCAAGCACCGGATCCTCCGTCCTCCTCCCGCTGCAGCCATCGGGCTCCGAAGCGGAGGTGCTGATCTGCGGCGGAGCACCCGAGGGCTCGTTCACGAAAGCCTCGACGCAGAAGGTGTTCGTGGGGGCCCTGAACACGTGCTTGAGGATCGGCATCAACGATCCCTCGCCGTCGTGGGCCGTGGAGACGATGCCGACGCCGAGGCTCATGGGCGACATGATCCTGCTCCCCAGCGGCGACGAGGTGCTCATCATCAACGGCGCCGCGGCCGGGAGCGCGGGGTGGGAACTCGGGCGAGACCCAGTCCTAACGCCGGTCAGCTACCGTCACGGCAGCCCGGCCGGCAGCCGTTTCGACGTGAAAACCCCGGCCACCGTCCCCCGAATGTACCACTCCGCTGCCATCCTGCTGCGCGATGGCCGGGTGCTCGTCGGCGGGAGCAACCCGCACGCGTTCTACAACTTCACCGGGGTCGACTTCCCGACGGACCTCAGCCTGGAGGCCTACTCGCCGGCCTACCTGGAAGCAGCGAACTCCGACGCGCGACCCGCGATCACCGGGGCCGGTCCTCCGATGGAGCTGAACTACGGGAAGCCGTTCAGCCTGCGGTTCTCGGTGGGGGCCATGAGCGACAAGGGCGTCCTGGTGACGATGGTGGCGCCGTCGTTCGCGACGCACTCCTTCTCCATGAACCAGAGGCTGCTGATCCTGGAGAGCGAACCGGCCGCGGCGGCCGACGCGGAGGCGTCACTGTACGCGGTGGACGCGATGGCGCCGAGCTCAACGTTCATGGCGCCGCCAGGCTATTATATGGTGTTCGTCGTCAACGGAGGGATCCCGAGCGAGGGAGTTTGGGTCCACATCCAACGCTAGAAGGAAGCCATCGGTGTGGAACGTCCGGAGGTGCGACGTCCGTTACTGTGATACGAGTCGTCTTGTAGCCACCGACACTCGCGGAATGCAGTGTGCGCCTGACGACGCCCGTGTTCTGGGCGGAGGTCTTCATCTTTTGGACCCGGAAACGTCGCGTGCCTCGTGGCCGACCCGTCCCCGCTGGGGCCCACACGGACGGAGGCGCCCGCACGGGGCCCCGCCAAAATGCCCAAGCAACGATTGCGCGGATTCCATGCCGTGGATTTTTCTCGGGTCGGGTCGGGTCCTGCCAAAGCCACCCCCGGCGGGGCTGACCCGCTTCGACTGCGACCGTGGGGCCCACGCCTTCGTTCCTCCGAAGGGAGCCCACGGGAAATGCGACCGGGGATCCGACGATGGATTTAGACGAAGCGTAAGATAATTAAGTTAAAACTTCTCAGTAATTTATGGAACCTTTGAATCATATATTTCTTTTATTAACTTAAGGATTGAAAGGAATTTTCTTAGTCACCCCTAACTTCAATTTTGTTGAACACACACGTTTTTTAACGCCAAGTTTATAGTAAGGCTAAAATTCGACTATAACTTAAGCATATAAAGAAATTTACCAAGTTTATAATAAACTCAAATTCGAATCAAGATTGGCTCCAACATAATTTGTATTATGAGGTCTGGTACCAAAATGTGAGGGGGAAAAAGAAAAGAAAAAAAAAGGTACTCCAAGTGTGGGAAAACTTTTGAAGCTAACTCTTCAACTGCTAGGAACAATTAATAATCTTGGACTTGGAAGGAAACATTTTTGAACAAAATACACAAATTTTGATATACAATTTTTTTTAAAAAAAATTCAATTAAAACTATTTGCCTTTTGATAAGGGTAAAAACAAAACAGGGGACATGACAGCCCGAACGCCAACCAAGGCACGTCCCCATCCCGGGAAAACCGGGTCATCCACAGGTCCACCCAGGTTCAGACGTTATCAGAAGTACGACCCTGCGGAGGGGCACATCACCAACAGTAACTTTCCTTATAAAAACCTCTACGTTAAGGAAGGAGAGGGGGCGCGGGGGGAACCGGCTCTCGGGGAGGAGGAGAAGGAGAGGAGCTGGAAAGAAGAACAGAAGGAGAAGAAGGAGAAAGAGAAGAAGGAGAAGGAGAAGGAGGAGAAGGAGAAGGAGAAGAAGAAGGGGAAGAAGACTCTTTTAGCCATGCTTCCCATCGCTGCCTAGCAGCACCCGAGCTCCCATCATTTGCATGGGTGGTGAGCTCCCATCATTTGCATGGCAAAGACCATTCTTGCATGGCGACCACCGAGCTCCCACCGCAGAGAGGAACAGCATCGACCTCGAGACATCGATAGCCAAAGGATCTCTCTCTACCTCTCTCTCTATGAAACACTCTACTCACCCCCATCCGACACTGACTTAAGCATCGGAGGGGTCGGGATGGGAAACCCCTGACCCGACCTGTGTGCAGGAACCGAGAGGCATGCAGCGAGCTGGCCACCAGATGAAGGAACCGATCCCGACCGGGCGGAGGATCAGCTTCACTCGACCCGACGTCGGCTTCCTGCCTGGAGATTGATGAGGCGACCCCTGCGCATTCGGACCCGAACCCAGCCGCGACGGTCCCGAGGCCACGGCATAAAGTTGTTTGCATTAACAGATTGACGCTAGAAGGAGGGCCCGTTGTCGCAAGGTTAGCCCCATCTAATCTCCAAAGTCCGAGCTACAGTGCTCGGCCGACCATGCTCAGCGCTTCGCTGCATGGTTCGTCGCTGCCCCAAGCAGCTGCTCGGCCAAATCTGAGCCCGAGTGCGCTGCTCGGCAGTTGAAGCCCGAGCTACAGTGCTCGGCAACCATGTTTAGCGCTTCGCTGCATGGTTCGTCGCTGCCCCATGCGATCGCTCGCCATTTCGAGCCCGAGTGCGCTGCTTTCGGCGGTGAAGCCCGAGCTTCTGATGTTTCGGCAACCATGTTCAGCGCCACATTTGCATGGTTCGTCGCTGTCCCATGCAGCCGCTCGGCCAAATCTGAGCCCGAGTGCATCGCTCGGCGGTGAAGCCCGAGCTACGATAAGTGTTTCGGCAACCATGTTCAAGCGCCATTTGCATGGTTCACAGCTACACCAAGAAGTTGCTCAGTCGAAGCCCGAGCTGCGATGCTCGGCAACCCCTCGCCGCGTGGTTTGCAGCTGCACCAAGCAGCTGCTCACCCCACGCCCGAGCTCCGACGCTCGGCCACCCACGTTCAGCATTTTGTGGCGTGGTTTGCAGTTGCACCAAGCAGCTGCTCGGCTAAAGCCCGAGCTGCAATGCTCGGCAAACTCCTTCACCGCATGGTTCATCGCTGCCTCATGCAGCTGCTCGGCTCAATCTGAGCCCGAGTACGCCGCTTCGGCACCAAGCCCGAGCTACTGATTTCGGCACCCACGTTCAAAGACTTTGTTGCATGGTTTTTGGTGCACCAAGCAGCTGCTCAGCCAAAGCCCGAGCTGCAATGCTCGGTAACTCCGTCGCTACATGGTTCGTAGCTGCACCGAGCAGCTGCTCAGCCAACACCCGAGCTGCGACGCTCGGCCGGCCAAAGCCCGAGCTGCGATGCTCGGCAACTCCTTCGCTTCATGGTTCGCAATTTGCACTAGCATACCGCGGCCAAAGCCCGAGCTGCGATGCTCGGCAACCCCTCGCCGCGTGGTTTGCAGCTGCACCAAGCAGCTGCTCACCCCACGCCCGAGCTCTGACGCTCGGCCACCCACGTTCAGCATTTTGCGGCGTGGTTTGCGCACCAGCGGTGCTCACCAAAGCCCGAGCTGCAATGCTCGGCAACTCCTTCATTTGCATGGTTCGCGAAACAGACCGAAAGCAAATTTGCTCACCTAAAGCCTGAGTGCGACGCCACCAACCAAGGCCAAGACTTTGCTGCGTGGTTTGTAACAGACCAAGCAATTTGCTCACCAAAGCCCGAGCTGCAATGCTCGACAACTCCTTCATTGCATGATTTGCGGTGATCAAGCAAATTTGCTCACCTAAAGCCCGAGCCTGCAATGCTCGGTGAACTCCTTCATTTGCATGGTTTTACTGCACCAAGCAGTTGCTCAGCCAACGCCCGAGCTGCGATGCTCGGCAACCCCTTGCTACGTGGTTTGCAAATGCACCAACAAATTGCTCGGCCTAAAGCCCGAAGCCGCGACGCCTTTCGCCAATCACGCGCTCAAGACTTTTTCTGCGTGGTTTGCGGTACTACGCAAGCAAGCTCGCCACCTAAAGCCCGAGCTGCAATGCTCGGCAACTCCTTCGCTGCATGGTTCGCAGCTGCACCGAGCAGCTACTCGGCCAAAGCCCGAGCTCCGACGCTCGGCCACCCACGTTCAGCACCTTGCTGCGCGGTTTGCAACTGCAGCAAGCAGCTGCTCAGCCAAAGCCCGAGCTGCGATGCTCAGCAACCCCTTGCTACGTGGTTTATAGCTGCACCCAAAGAAATGCCGCCATCCAAAGCCCGAAAGCTGTTTGCCGGCCATCCAAAGCCCGAGCTATGCGCGCCGGCCATCAAAGCCCGAGAAGCGCATTTGCCGGCCATCCAAAGCCGGAAGCCGCCTTGCCGCCAACCACGTTGCTGCATGGTTCGCAGCCGCACCAAGCTGCTGCTCAACCAACGCCCATGTTCAGCACGTCACTGCATGTTTCGCAGCTGCACTAAGCAGCTGCTCGGCTAAAGCCCGAGCTGCGATGCTCGGCAACCCTTTGCTGCGTGGTTTGCAGCTGCACCAAGCAACTGCTCGGCCATCCAAAGCCCGAGCTACGCTGCTCGGCCAACCACGTCGCTGCAACAAGCAGCTGCTCAGTCAACGCCCGAGCTGCGACGCTCGGCCAGCTAATACCCGAGCTGCGATACTCGGTAACCCTTCGCTGCATGGTTCGCAACTGCACCATGCAGCTCCTCATCCGAAGCCCGAGCTACAGTGCTCAGCACCCATGTTCAGCACCTTGCTATGTGGTTGGCAGCTGCACCAAGTAGCTGCTCGGCCATCCAAAGCTCGAGTGCGCGCCACCAACCATGTCGCTCCATGGTTCGCGAGCCGCACTAAGCCGCTTTGCTCGGCTAACGCGAAGCGAAGCGCGCAACCAACGCCCATGGTCATCACGTCGCTGCATGGTTCGCAGCCGCACCAAGCTGCTGATCGGCCAGCGCCCGAGCTGCACAGCCAACGCCCATGTTCATCACGTCGCTGCATGATTCACAGCTACACAAAACAGCTCCTCGTCCAAAGCCCGAGCTGCGCTGCTCGGCCAACCACGTCACCGCATGGATTGTAGCTGCACCAAACAGCTGCTCGGCCAAAAACTACCCGAGCCATGCTGCTTGGCCAACAGAAGCGATGCTCCGATTGTCGTTACCCCTTTGCAATATCTTACGGACTTCCCATTGAGTTGAGCAAGCCATGCAACTAAATCCTCATGGACCTCTCGAGCAACAGCCTCAAGGGGAAAATATCGCAGCAGATCGGCAACCGGTGCGCTCATTGGAGAAGCTCCACACGAGCTGACCGCCCTCATACAGAAGCCATTACTACAGCAGGGGCTGTGTGGTGCATCGCAAAAGAATTCTGCAGCAGCAGAGCTGAATCTGATCTTCTACGTGCTACCAGATCTGTGTGAGAACGAGAAGCTCACAGATCTGATTCGGTCTTCTCTGGGTCTTGAGCGGCGGCTCGACCCCTCATCCCGAATGGCGGTTCGGTTTTTATGGTCTTGAGCGGCGCCTCGACCATCGGTCTTCTGGGTCTTGAGCGGCGGCTCGACCCCTCATCCCGAACGGCAGTTCGGTTTTTATGGTCTTGAGCGGCGCCTCGGCCATCGGTCTTCTGGGTCTTGAGCGGCGGCTCGACCCCTCATCCCGAACGGCGGTTCGGTTTTCATGGTCTTGAGCGGCGCCTCGACCATCGGTCTTCTGGGTCTTGAGCGGCGGCTCGACCCCTCATCCTGAACGGCAGTTCGGTTTTCATGGTCTTGAGCGGCGCCTCGACCATCGGTTTTATGGTCTTGAGTGGCGCCGACCATCGGTCTTACAGGTCTGAGCGGCGGCTCGACCCCTCATCCCGAACGGCAGATTCGGTTTCATGGTCTTGAGCGGCGCCTCGACCATCGGTCTTACAGGTCTTGAGCGCGGCTCGACCCTCATCCCGAACGGCGGTTCGGTTTTATGGTCTTGAGCGGCGCCCGACCATCGGTCTTACAGGTCTTGAGCGGCGGCTCGACCCCTCATCCCGAACAGCGATTCGGTTTCATGGTCTTGAGCGGCGCCTCGGCCATCGGTCTTACAGGTCTTGAGCGGCGGCTCGACCCCTCATCCGAACGGCGGTTCGGTTTTCATGGTCTTGAGTGGCGCCCGACCATCGGTCTTACAGGTCTTGAGCGGCGGCTCGACCCCTCATCCCGAACGGCAGTTCGGTTTTCATGGTCTTGAGCGGCGCCTCGACCATCGGTTTTCATGGTCTTGAGCGACGCCTCGACCATCGGTCTTCTGGGTCTTGAGCGGCGCCTCGACCCATCATCCCGAACGGCGGTTCGGTTTTCATGGTCTTGAGCGGTGCCTCGACCATCGGTCTTCTGGGTCTCGAGCGGCGGCTCGACCCCTCATCCCGAACGACGGTTCGGTTTTCATGGTCTTGAGCGGCGCCTCGACCATCGGTCTTCTGGGTCCCGAGCGGTGGCTCGACCCCTCATCCTGAACGGCGGTTCGGTTTTTATGGTCTTGAGCGGCGCCTCGACCATCGGTCTTCTGGGTCTTGAGCGGCGGCTCGACCCCTTATCCCGAACGGCAGTTCGGTTTTCATGGTCTTGAGCGGCGCCTCGACCATCGGGTTTCATGGTCTTGAGCGGCGCCTCGACCATCGGTCTTCTGGGTCTTGAGCGGCGGCTCGACCTCTCATCCCGAACGGCGGTTCGGTTTTCATGGTCTTGAGCGGCGCCTTGACCATCGGTCTTCTGGGTCTTGAGCGGCGGCTCGATCCCTCATCCCGAACGGCAGTTCGGTTTTCATGGTCTTGAGCGGCGCCGACCATCGGTCTTCAGGTCTTGAGCGGCGGCTCGACTTCATCCCGAAGCGGCGATTCGGTTTCATGGTCTTGAGCGGCGCCTCGACCATCGGTCTTCTGGGTCTTGAGCGGCGGCTCGACCCCTCATCCCGAACGGCAGTTCGGTTTTCATGGTCTTGAGCGGCGCCTCGACCATCGGTTTTCATGGTCTTGAGCGACGCCTCGACCATCGGTCTTTCAGGTCTTGGCGGCGGCTCGACCCCTCATCCCGAACGGCAGTTCGGTTTTCATGGTCTTGAGCAGCGCCTCGACCATCGGTCTTCTGGGTCTTGAGCGGCGGCTCGACCCCTTATCCCGAACGGCGGTTCGGTTCTCTTGGTCTTGAGCGGCGGCTCGACCATCGGTTTTCTGGGTCTTGAGCGACGGCTCGACCCCTTATCCCGAACGGCGGTTCGGATCTCTTGGTCTTGAGCGGCGGCTCGACCATCGGTTTTCTGGGTCTTGAGCGGCGGCTCGACCCCTTATCCCGAACGGCGGTTCGGTTCTCTTGGTCTTGAGCGGCGGCTCGACCTTGCATATCCTGAGTGGCGGCTCGGTCTTCTCGGTCTTGAGCGGCGGCTCGGTCTTCTCGGTCTTGAGCGGCGGCTCGACCTTTTATATCCCGAGCGGCGGCCCGGTTTTCTCGGTCTTAAGCGACGACTCGACCATGGTACCCCAATATCCGCCTCTCAGTGCAACTTAACCGGAAAGCCATGCCTCAGACCCCCTTAGCAAAAGCCGATGCATGGCTTCCTTCGGGGGGGAGTATGATAAGGGTAAAAAAAAACAGGGGACATGACAGCCCAGACGCCAACCAAGGCACGTCCCCATCCCGGGAAAACTGGGTCATCCACAGGTCCACCCAGGTTCAGACGCTATCAGAAGTACGACCCTGCGGAGGGGCACATCACCAACAGTAACTTTCCTTATAAAAACCTCTACGTTAAGGAAGGAGAGGGGGGGGAACCAGCTCTCAGGAGGAGGAGAAGGAGAGGAGCTGGAAAGAAGAACAGAAGGAGAAGAAGGAGAAAGAGAAGAAGGAGAAGGAGAAGGAGGAGAAGGAGAAGAAGAAGGGGAAGGAGGGGAAGAAGACTCTCTTAGCCATGCTTCCCATCGCTGCATGGCAGCACCCATTGCTGCATGGCAGCCACCGAGCTCCCATCGCGGAGAGGAGCAGCATCGACCTCGAGACATCGACAGCCAAAGACTCTCTCTTTCTCTACCTCTCTCTCTATGAAACACTCTACTCACCCCCATCCGACACTGACTTAAGCTTCGGAGGGGTCGGGACGGAAAACCCCCGACCCGACCTGTGTGCAGGAACCGAGAGGCATGCAACGAGCTGGCCATCAGATGAAAGAACCGATCCCGACCGAGCGGAGGATCAGCTTCACCCGACCCGACGTCGGCTTCCTGCCTGGAGATTGATGAGGCGACCCCTGCGCATTCGGACCCAAACCCAGCCGCGACGGTCCCGAGGCCACGGCACAAAGTTGTTTGCATTAACACCTTTAATTTGGGATCCAACAAATATCTGTGTCAAATTTGACTCCTTTATCTCAACATCCAGACATTTTTCACTGGGTGAAGCCAAAACCTGTTCAAATGACACCATGTAGTCAACTACTTGTTGAATCACATAACACTTGATTCAATCAGCTTCGCATCAAAAAAACCAAATACCTAACAATTGTGATATATAAACAGTCCCAACCACTACAAATTTCTTGAAAGAGAATATGAATATCATGTAAACAGGTCATAAGATAACAGACATATTTTTCTATAGATATTTTGTTCTACAACATAACATATCATTTACAAAACACATCGATGTTCATGGAGACAATCCACCAGCTCACAATTAAGTTATATTTTTTAGTAGAATATATAGCAACTGTAGTCACATTGTCGTAGAGTCAAATGTAATATATATATATATATCAAGTCGCATGATCACATCTCACTTCCCGCAGCATCTTAAATGATGGAACACGAAGCAGACCAAAACGGCATGTTTTCCTCTTTCGATGAATGCTAGCATTTGCTTGATTCTAGCTTAGCAGTAGCGTCATTCTGTTGTGGCTGTGGTGCTGGCAATCGGTGTTGAGAAGTCTCCACGGTTTGCTGCTTCCGTTGTTGCTGATGCGACTGCAAGTGATGCAACTGAGACATCCGAGGATTCAGTTGCATCTGCTGATTTATGCTCTTTGAGAGCTGAGCCTCGCTGATCTCTCCAGTAGCGAGTTTTAGACGCTGGACTTCTGCACTCAGTGCCTCATTCAGGGCTGTATCATACGTAATTGTTATAGCAAGCACTAAAATGAACTAGCGAAAGATACGCACAGAGAGGAGCAGAACTAAGTTGGATCCAAACAGAATAAAACTTTGTAAAGGTCTAAGTGGTCCTCTAAACATATTGGAAATCAAATGTAACATATACCGGATAACTCATAAGATGTATCAATATAAAACAACTACAAAATGAAATAAAAAATAATCAGCTACCAATACCACCGTATGTCAGTAACAAATTCATTTACCAAGTGCAGGATCAAATTTTCATTGCATGCAGGTTTATGAAATCCTTGATGAACATAGAAGGAACAACTCGTGTTTCAGTAAAAGGTATCAGTTCAAACTTAAAACACATTTTAGTAGAAAAGAAGTGACGGACCAATTTGGATGGACTGCTGCACCGCCCAAAATTGAACAAAACAGATTGGTCTGATGTGTTTCGGCCCGGACACAGAATCTGTGTTCAACCATTACCAATCAGATTTTGACCGGACCAAGCTGAGATTGATTGACACCAGCCTCTCCAATTGAAGGTATTTAGCTTCCGCGTTTTCTTTATCAAGTATGAAGAATATTGATAAATCTTGATTGACTAGGAACTAATAATTAACTAAGACCAAACTATAGGTATTTAAGAAAAAATATATTAGAATGACCATGTATTTGACTTCTTGCATTATTTATGAGCTAATTCTACCATGTTTGATGGATAAAACATGGATAATTGGAGCTAACTAATGCATGCTTAGGTAGATTGTGCATGATTTAGACCTAATGAGTGGTAATTTAAAAAATTAAGCATATTGCACCATGTTTCAACTTCATTCTACCATGTATTGCAGCTAATTAGAGGCTTATTATTGTTACGATCGAGTCCAGCACTAAGAAGGGGGGTGAATTAGTGCAGCGATTAAAAACGACGATTTCGTAGATTTCGGAAAACCGTTTCGATGAAAGATTCGTTCGATGATTAAATCCGTATCGGAAAGATGTTTAACTTGAAAGGGATTGCAAGTGATGTAGAGCAGGTAAAGTGGTTTGCAGAATGAATGAAAAGCGTAAAGTAAATGCAAACCAGATTTTATAGTGGTTCGATCGTCCCAACCTACGTCCACTCCCGATTCCTCTTCACTCGAGGCCACCGGCTTCCACTAACGATCTTCTTTCCAATGGACGAAGATCAACTACCCTTACAGCACTTTCTCTTTTTGAAAGGCTCAGGAGAGAACCTTTACAAGCACCCACTCCTATCTTTAAACTGAAATCAATCTTAAAGCTAGAGGAGGGGATTTCTCAAGTGATTGCAACAACATTTTCCTACTTTTAAGTTCTATGTGCTTGTCATTTCTAACCAGGGATGAGTGGTATTTATATACTCCAAATGAATTCAAACTCGGGGCCAAAATAGGTCTCATCCCGGGTCTTCCGGGTACTGGCGAATCCACCGCCCAAGCTTTCTGCCACAGGGCGGTACCACAACCCAGTCTGCCTGACACTGGGTGGTACCACCGCCCAGACAGAGCCTTGGCTACTAGAACTGGGCGGTACCACCGCCCAGTCTAAGCGGTACCACCGCTCAGACACTGGGAGACTAAGCCGTGGGCGGTTCCACCGCCCCAGTCTAGCGGTGCCACTACTAGACAAGGTTCAGCAGTACTGTTTAGGCCATGAGTCCGACCCAAACCAGTCCAATTACGGGGGCCCAGTTGGCCCCTAACTAAGTTGGCCCAATTCCAACCCAATTAGACCTAATCCTACTTCGATTTAGACAATTATTACAAAGCGAATCAATTTTGTTGTCCGGCATGTCATTGGTCTATCGGCGCTTCGTCCGGTTCTTCGGCGTTTCGTCCTCTCTTACGGCCTATTACCCAATCGGCAGTTGTCCTTCGCAACTCCGATCTCCTTGGCGCAACTTCGCTCTTCTTGGCCTGATGCTCGAATCCTTTGTCCGAAGCCTTCTGCCAATACGTCGACCGATCCTCCGGCTTGATGTCCAATCTTCTGACATGTTCTCCTCCGGCCCAACATCCGATTTTTCCTGCTTCAATTATCTAATCCTGATCGAAAGTAGTCCAGCATCACTCAAAATGTAGTTAGATCACAAAACACAATCAATTGGTTTCATAATCAAAATTCGAGATTCAACAATCTCCCTCTTTTTTATGATGACAACCAATTAATGATGGAGTTTAGACAAACTCCCGAAGTTTAAACAAACTCACCCTATCAATATGCTATATTGATATAACCTTTGAATTTCAAAAAATCCAAGCAACATGTCATTAAAAAATCATACAAAAACATAATTTCAATTTCAACATTCATGCATGATTATCAACATACTTCTCCCCCTTTGTCATCAACAAAAAAGAGAATTTGCATCTAACTAGTTTTAAGAATATGCAAGTTTCTACAACATACAAGCTAGATTTACATCACTTTACAACATGTATGATCACCAAATCATCATTTTAATGATATACAAGATTGTAAATTTTCAAGTTTGCACTTTTTCTTCTTGCGTTTGCAAGCTAGCAATTCTTGGTGATGTTTCAAGATGGCAAGTTCTTTCTTCTCTCTTAAGAAGTGTAAGCTAGCAATTTTACGATATGCTAGCAAGTAGTTTTTGCTTCCTTTTTGAAGTATGCAAGCTAGCAAAATCTTTCTCCCCCTTTGTCATTGTCAAGAAGAAGGAGAGGAATACAAAGTCATAAATATTTTTCTTTTACATCAATTTTCAAATCATGACAACCAATATAAAAGAATCATGATATAAAAGATATCAATATCAATGATTATGAGAAATCAATTCATGATTCATTTTGATATCTCTCTTCTTTTGTAAATAGCAAAAAATCTTAGGAAAACAAAGAAGAGATCACAATTTATGCATAATATCTCTAAATTTATCATGAATCATAAGAAATTTAAGTTGTGATTCCGAAAAATTCATGATACATTTGGAAAGTTTTCCTTTTTAGTAAATGAGAAATAGAAACATAGGAGAAAAACTCTTGATTCAAGCATAAGACATCTCATCAAGATCGCAAAAAAAAATATTTCAAGTATCAAATATCGAGAGGTCAAAATCATGATAAAACTCATTCAAGAAACATTGAGTCATCAAGAAATTTCGAGTATCAAACAAGGGACAAAAAAAAATTATCGATTCGTGCATTCAAACCATCATTACTTCAACTTATTCAGTTCAAATCATCAAAATCAATTTTATAGTTCAAGAGATTCATCAGTAATGGTATGAATTCATCATTTGTCTTTTATTAAAAAACCAAAAACTTTAGAGATTCATCAACTTATTTTCAAGAAACATGCATTCCTCTTTTAGTGATTTCAATTCATGCATTGATTTCATAAAAACATGCCTTTGTCTTTTTATGCCAAATAGAAACAAGCATCAACGTTCAAGACCTAAAGGTAAATTCCATCAAAAAGATCATCAAGTCCAAAAATTTAACACGTTAAACATATGTCATCTTAAAAAAAAAAAATCGATTTATCATGATAATACATTTTTTCTCTTTTTTTTATGTGTTTCGATTTAAATGAGTATATTAAAAAAAATTATGTAAAGGGCCAAGCATCATATTTAGAACCGAAAGCATAATCAAAACCACTTTTCTTTCATTCGAAAAATTTATTGAAAGCAATGTGGGTTAAGTCTTTTAGCTTTGCAATTGATTTCATAAAGGCATGCATCATCGTATAAATCCGAAAAAAAGTTTCATCAAAACCATCAAGACCAAAAACACATTATTCCAAAACATAGGATTTCAAATTATCATTACTTCAAATCCTCATGCATGATACCATAATATAAAATCATTAAGCATGATAAAAAAAATTTTAAAAATTTTCATTACATCATTATCAAGCATGATTTCATAAGGTATGTTCAAATTTTTCATACAAAGGCAAAGTATCATGTTTAAAACCAAAAGCAATACAAAATCATCAAGATAATTGCTTCTTAAAAATATATATAGATTTAATCTTATTTGGTGTACAAGCATTATCATAAATCATGCAATTATCATTCATATTTTTAATTTTTAAAAATGCATGATATATTTTTGTAAAAATTTTATTTCCTACAATCTAAATTAAGCAACTCATGAAAAGATTAAGTAATTTCATAATAATGTAAAAATATTTCGGGTGAGTTACTTACCTTATTGTCGAAAGTCGTCAAAGCACAATTCGCGACTTCGTCACTTGATTCGTCCTTGAGTGCATTCTTCTTCTTTGGCCTCTTATTCTTTTCAAGTTTAATTTTGTTCTTTAATTCTTGTTTTATAAACTTTTTAAATTTTATCGTCAAAAGTTCAAGGTTCTCATCATCGTCACTTAAGTTATCACTCAAGTGATCTTCTTCTGTTCTAAGTGCAATTACCTTCCTGTTCTTTGGAATGTGATTCTTATGTTCATCATGTTCCAATAAGCTCATTTCATATGTCATCAATGAGCTAATGAGTTTCTCCAATGGAAAAATGTTCAAGTCTTTTGTTTCTTGTATCGTCGTTACTTTCATATCCCACATTTTTTAAAGGATCTTAAAATTTCGTTTACAAGTTCGACATTAGAAAAACGTTTACCAAGACTTTTTAAATTATCGATGACATCCGTGAAACGGATGTATATGTCACTAATAATTTCGCTTGGTGCCATTCGGAAAAATTCAAAATCGTGTATCAATCAAAATATTTATCTTCGAGTCTTTGACTCTACTTGTGTCTTCATGTGTGATTTCAAATGTGTGCCAAATGTCAAAAATCGTTTCGCAAACAGAAATCCAATTAAACTTGTTTTTATCTAAAACACAAAACAAGACATTCATAGCCTTTGCATTTAACGAAAACGATTTTTTCTTAAATTCATTCCATTCATTCCTAGGTTTAGAGGGTGTTTGAAATCCGTTTTCAACGATGTTCCATAAATCCAAATCCAAAGAAAGTAAGAAAACTCTCATTCAAGTTTACCAATAAGTGTAGTCCGTCCTATTAAACATGGGAGGATGAATGATAGAAAAGCCCTCTTGAAATCCGAAAAGAGCCATTTCTCTTGGGTGTTAATCCAAATGAGAAATACCGTGACTCTGATACCAATTGTTAGGATCGTGTTCGGCACTAAGAGGGGGCGTGGGGGGGGTGAACTAGTGCAACAGCAGTTAAAAACGACGATTTCATAGATTTCAGAAAACCATTTCGATTAAAAGATTCATTCGACGATTAAATCCGAATCGGAAAGATGTTTAACTTGAAAGGGATTGCAAGTAAGTGATATAGAGCAGGTAAAGTGGTTTGCAGAATGAATGAAAAGCGTAAAATACAAACCAGATTTTATAGTGGTTCGATCGCCCCGACCTACGTCCACTCTCAATTCCTCTTCACTCGAGGCCACCGTCTTCCACAAACGATCTTCTTTCCAACGGGCGACGATCAACTACCCTTACAACACTTTCTCCTTTTGACAGGCTCATGAGACTCTCCTGAGACTTTCCCCCAAATGACTTTTGACTCAGGTTCTCTCCTGAGGAGAGAACCTTTACAAGCACTCACTCCTCTCTTTAAACTGAAATCAATCTTAAGGCTAGAGGAGGGGGATTTCTCAAGTGATTGCAATAGCGTTTTCCTACTTTTAAGTTTTATGTGCTTGTCATTGCTAACCAGGGATGAGAGAGGTATTTATAGGCTCCAAATAGATTCAAACTTGGAGCCAAAATAGGTCTCATCTTGGGTCTTTCGGGTACTGACGGAACCATCGCCAGAGCTGGGTGGTACCACCGCCCAGGCTTTCTACCATTGGGCAGTACCACAGCCTAGTCTGGCGGTACCACTGCCCAGGCAGAGCCTCGGCTACTGGACCTGGGCGGTACCATCGCCCAATCTAAGCGGTACCACCTCCCAGACACTTGGGAGACTAAGCCCTAGGCGGTTCCACCACCCTAGTTTGGCGGTGCCATCGCCAGACAGGGTTCACCAGCACTGTTTGGGTCATGAGTCCAGCCCAAACCAGTCCAATTACGGGCCCAGTTGGCCCCTAACTGAGTTGGCACAATTCCAACCCAGTTAGACCTAATTCTACTTCAATCTAGACAATTATTACAAAGCGAATCAATTTTGTTGTCTGGCATGTCATT
This sequence comes from Musa beccarii, assembly GCA_024322285.1. Taxonomy (NCBI): domain Eukaryota; kingdom Viridiplantae; phylum Streptophyta; class Magnoliopsida; order Zingiberales; family Musaceae; genus Musa; species Musa beccarii. The sequence continues at coordinate 47,550,805 of CM044395.1, forward strand.
GGTCCATCGGCGCTTCGTCCGGTTCTTCATCGTATCGTTCTCTCTTGCGGCTTGTTGCCCAATCGACAGTTGTCCTCCGCAACTCCAATCTCCTTGGTGCAACTCCGCTCTTCTTGGCCCAATGCCCGAATCCTTTGTCTGAAGCCTTCTGCCGATATGTCGACCGATCCTCCGGCTCGACATCTAATCTTTTGACATGTTCTCCTTCAACCCAACATTTGATTCTTCCTGCTTCAATTGTCTAATCCTGATCGAAAGTAGTCTTGCGTCACTCAGAACGCAGTTAGATCACAAAACACAATCAATTGATTTTATCATCAAAATCTGAGATTTAATAATTATTACATAATTAAAAAGTATAATCATAATTAACATGAAATTAGGATCATTCTCTTAAGTTTAGACCAAAATAGGGGTCCTTAGGGGTATTTATGAAATTTTTTGTGGATTAAGAATTTATTCTTAATTAAAGGTGATTAAAGACTAACTAGAGCTAATTAGTGTAATTTTATTACTTTTAGACCCAACTAGGGGCCATTAGGATAATTTAGGGCTAATCACAATATGCTTATTGTTGTTTGATTATGATATTTATGGTGGATTAAGGTTAATTAGAGCTAGGATCTTCTTTGATTTAAACCAAATTAGATGTAATTAGAGGTAACTTATTCTAATAAATCTTTTTGTAAGAAAATTACCCCAAACAGCAACCAAGTGATCCAACATAGAGATCCAGCTTAGCAACACGCTAGTCATTTAGAGAACCGCCATCATTGGTTTACAACTATCAGTCAGGGTGATGGAATAGCCAGTCTAAATCAACAAATAGTCAACGGATTTCAAGATGAAATGAAGACAATTCCAATTTCCAAGATGAAATGATTAAGAAAAAAACTGAGGCACAGATCTATGATTAATGTGATCTTGCAGCTTTTGTCCATGACTCCTTAGAGCATCAGCCATATGTATATGAGGAGGCCATGGGTGGCCCTAACTTTAGTTTGGAACTGACGGTTCCAGTTCCCAACTTTTGGGAACTAGTAGAACTAAACTGCACAAGGATGGTTCCAGTTCGAATCGTTATCATTTCTCTTTTTTACTTTTAATTTTTAATTAAAAATAATTTAAATCAGCAAAAAGACAGTTACTAGATGTTACTAGATATATCAGGAAAACAATGTTGCGGGCACAATCCATCACAATATTCATCTATAACCATCACTAGGTGTTACTAGATATAAAAATTCACAATGGAGAGATCTGCCAATCTATCATCACTCATTTGCCATGAACCTTATCATTTTAAAGTCCATTCAACAAGAAAAAGGATATTAAAGTCAATGTTCACATGATCAGAATGGGTCGATTCTTGATATTCAAGTTCATTGGATGAAAATGAAAGTGGAAATGTACATCCTCTCTATTAGGTTGTGGGATTTAGTCTCTGAGATTATCATAGCGGTCGAGTCACTTTACGTCATCCTTTGAAAAGTTGATATGGACAAGAGGCCATAGATAGCTACCTATACATATGTTGCATTTAGCTAGGGAGGTGATAAAAAACTCTTGTTCACTCATCGTTAACAACTGATTAGTATCCAGATCCTTGATAGAAGGAGGATACATGGACCAAGATATTCATAATTCATTTAAATTTTAAATACAATGTACACTTTAGACATGTATGATTTTAAAAGCAAATTGTTTGTCTTGCATCATATAATCTAAATCTGGGATCAGATCGGATCTGTTACAAGCTCTACCAAATGTTATTATATCAGCATGATGTATTACAATCGAAATCTGAGAACGGATCGGTCATCAAGTGGATGCAAATATAATTAGTCAACAATTCACCTTAATTCACACAACGGTCCATAGTTATCCACAGTTACTATCATACAAATGCCCTGAGAAGCTTGCCTATGTGCACTACAACATGTATCTAAGGCTACGACATGCTGAGATTGACAAGAAAACAAGGGAACTAGATATTTATCCCTTCAACTCCCAGTTCTACAAGGAAAATTCTCAATCAATGTTGGAATGAATCAAAACAACACAATATTTATCCTTCAACTTCCAGTTCTACAAGGAAAATTCTCATCAATGTTGGAATGGGTCAAAACAACATAGAGCCTAGGCAATCATTTGCTTGATGAGCTAGAAAACACCTCAAGTCTTGCTTATTTCATCATCAACACTATAGGAGAAGATGAATAACAACCATGGCAGGAGGAGCGATAAAGGAGTGCCTTGTGTCAGGATATGACGATTGCACAACGTAACAAGCGTGGAAGGTCACAATCATAGGCGTCCGCCCAACGTGCGAAGGGAAAGGGGAAGGCAACAACATCATCTCTCCGCCTAACATTCGAAGGGAAAGGGGAAGTCAGCAACATCACATGCGTCCACCAAACATACGAAGGGAAAGGGGAAGGCAGCAACATCACAGGTGTCTACCCAAGGAGAAATAGTTTCAGCTCAATGAAGAGACACAATCTCCCTTGTATTCCATGCTTTGTGAGGTTCATGGAGCCACTAGCAATATGAAAAACATTTTATTGGTCGATGTGGCGACGATAACAATCATTCAATTATTCCAATTGCATTGTCTCAAGATTCAAATCACTGAACTCGAGGATCCACACATTTCGTTTATGGTCGGAAGGATAGAGGAAAGTAGAAGGTAGTCGCTGACTTTAAATAGATGCAACATAGCACATCATATTTGCAACCTTCATATTACAAAGGATTTTATGACCAATATATATTTGGTGATATATGCCATTTTTATCTAAGTCTGACTGTTCTCATGCCACAAAGCAAGTTAGTATTGATAGTCGAAGTTCTGGTGCACGCCAACTCCACAACCTGTCACAATCAGACTTGTCTTGAGAGGCTCCTAGGACACATGTTGTTAACGACTATGAGACAACAACTACTAACATGTTTACCATACAACATGTTGTGGGAACATTTCCAATATTAGATCCTACAAACCTACCATATTGATAAACAATTTCAAAGGATAAGGACCCCGATCCATCGATCATAGAGTCCTGTCATTTAGTAAATGACAATGGTACATGTATATATTAGTATAAGTGTGTGTGTATATATATTAATGTTACATCGATAGGTTTTTTTGCTCAAATCTTAAAGTTTCGACCCCTAATCCAACATCTCAACTCTTTTCTTTGTAGGTAATTTAAGATCAATGTGCATAACTTTCCTCAACGGATGACCATGCGACAAAATTCTTCCTTCATAGATCCAAAAGGATAAGAATCTCATTTTTCAATTCTTATAGCCTAAAATTTCTATTCATTTATGATAGATATATTTTATTCTTATTTAAATTTAACATATATGCTAAAAAATTAGGATAAAAATCCCGAAATAAGGTTTATTTTGACTAATTTTTCATTCTTCTATTTATTGATATGTACTTGTACTAACATACAACACACCGGTATCAACTGATTTGTATTGGTCCGAATCGATACAAGATGGCAATCCTTGCAAATTTGAACAACATAAATGTTGTTCTTAGAAATACATTATCTGAATTGCAAATTCTACAATGAACTTATAGAACTTAAAAGATCAAAAAAAGTAAATGGGTTCTTTATAAGGAGCTACCAAAATGTATCCAAAAAATACACAAAAATACTCATGATCCAAAATCATGCATGTCAACATGTGCAACTGTTTTCTTTTCAATTTTCAAGAGTATAAAAAGATTAAGTTATATATAATCACAAATCTCAATAGTGGCAAAAGATCTATGTAGCTGAGCACAAATAGATAACATACGGATTTGTTGTTGTTGTTGTTGTATACAATCACAAATTTTGGTTTTCATGCTAGAGTTTTATATATTTATTGTTTGAGGTGCGCTATGAAATTGCTTATGGTACTATTTTTATTTGGAAAAATCAAAATATAAGAGGAAGTCATTGTTTCTTTAAACGTGATCGCTTACCACTTTTTTCCTTTTTCATACACATGAAGTGTTAAATATTTCATGATAACTCAATCCCTTATCTATAAATAAATTGACCAAAAAAGTCGACAACAAAATGTTTAAAATATAAAAACAATTAAAAATGAACCTGAGATAATCAAATTGCTAAAATTGATTAGAATTAATAAAGAATAGGTGTGTATTGCCTAAAATGGTTTGTTTTGAGCAAAAACCTAAAGCACAGAATATCAGTTAGCAAGTAGTGCATAACAGCACCTTAAAGAAAAACCCAAATAACACAAAGCAAGTGACAAACATTATATATTGCAGAATGCTTATTCTTCACGGTAATTAAAACTGCCTGACCATAACCAGGAAGGTGTGTCAGACTTACCAGATGTTAGTGGTCGCCAATGTTGAAAGGTAAGAAGTTAGAAAACAGTTTATACAGCAGCTGTTGTCCTAAAATAATGAAACATATTGATGTTTATGTGGTTCATATGCATGAAGTGGTCATCCTGGGTATCTTCGGAGTATCACCATGCGGACATGTTACCACCATAAAGGCATACGAATATAAGCAATAAAATCTGCCTTTATACTTTAATACCAATTAGTATCAACCTTATTTGAATTAATTATAAACTTGAGTTATGGAGGCAATCCTTGGAAATTATAGGCTTTAGATTAAGTAGGACTAAAACTGAATATTTGAGATGCAATTTTATTAATTCTAGGAACAAACAGGAGAATATAGTTAGGTTGGATGGACAAGAAATATCTTGGATTAATTATTCAACAAGATGGATAGATCAATGAAGATATTATTCATAAAGTAAAAAATAAGATGATCAAAATGAAATTTTTAAAAGAGGGAAATTAGGAGTCTTGTGTAATCATCAGATATTTTTGAGGCTAAAAGAAAAATTTTATAAGATAATTGTAAGACCACAATGCTTTATGGGTCTGGATATTGAATAATTAAGAAACAACACATACAAAAAGTTTGTGTTCTCGACATGAGAATACTAGGATGGACGTGTGGAGTTATTAGGAAAGACAAGAAAAGAAACATTTATATTCGTGAACAACAAGGTATCGTTTCAATAAAAGATAAGATGAGAGAAAATCGTTTAAGATAGTATAGGCATGTGCCTAGGAAACCTTCAGATGCGATAGTCAAAAGAGATGAAATAATTAATACTAGTGATACGATAAGAGAGAGAGAGAGAAAAACCTAAAAAGACTTTGATAGAAACTATAAATAAAGATTTAAATACTCTTAACTTAACATATGATTTTTTACAAATCTTAATGGCGGCAAAAGATTCATGTAGCTGATCTCAAATGATTAAGATTTATAACTTTGTTGTTATTGTTGTTCCTATTGTTGTTGTATCAACCTTACCATGTTTACTGTTACCAGCTACAGTTCTGCACAGACTAAACCATACTAAATGATGCATAAGGAATACTTACTGAAACATGCATTTTTACAGGTCTGACCAAGCATTTTAGATACTCCAGTTGCATTGTTGGGCGCACTGCACACTATCCTGCCCTGTTACATTTTTAACCAGAACTAGGAAGACAAAGAACTAGAACTGGCCATGAAGTCAACTGCCTAGTGCAGCAGCACAAAAATAAGATGTAGGGGAAAGTAGAAACGTTATTGAATTTACATGTTGTATCTAGTATTTACATCTCAATTTTATAAAATTGTAAAATCTTAGATGAGTTATTAACAAGCCACAACAACTTAAAACTGTGAACCATGTTTGATATCTATAACTAAATATCTAATAAGCACCCTAGTTGAGACTTAACTAAATAAGAACTGAACACGAATAAGAGATTGGATCATATAGCAGCCAACCTATTTGGCTAATGTTCTAAACATAGAAATCTCATCGAACGTCAACATATTCCACTAACTTTGGGATCATTCTTCGAGTAAAGTAACTCTAAGGATTTTTCTTGGTCAGAAATATATAATCATCCTTAGGGTGACCATCAGATAGATTGCCAGGCTATCACAGAATTTCTGCCTCCTGAAGCTTCTCTTCCCTAATATTGTTTGAGAATGGAAATTAAGACCAAATGCTAGAGTTCTATGACATGATTAGTACTACATCAATCCTAGCATCGTAAGAGTTCCACCATAAAGCATAATAATGAGAAAAGTTAAGCTAAAATGAAACTGTGATACAATACTTGTAAGGATGGAAGTGCCTTGCCACTGCAGACTAGGTCACAAAGTTTACTGGCAAAAACTACAGATCAGTATATTAAATTTTAGTTCTAAACTTACTTAAATACATAGTTATGCTTTTCTTTTCTTCTTTTAGGGCTTTAGAGAGTTAGGTTCTAACCTCTACTTGGAAGTAAAAGGTTTTATTGCTTAAACCACAAAGACTGTATAGACTGGCTTTTAAATTGCTATACAACTCATCACCAATAAGACTCAAACCAACTCGTAGATTAGGTGCATCAACCTTGAAGTCAAGTCATTTCCAACACATGCAAATTGAAGCTATTATTTTTCTTTTCAAACAAGACAACATTTTTGACATATGTTTTCATTCTAAGGCTTCAATTTTCAAAATTTTGGTCTAGTTGAACATTTTGAGCTGAGTTTGTCCAGCATAATTGAGATTTCAGATGGATAATTATGCAAAATTGCAAGGAAGTGCAAATTGAGAGTGAAACATATAGTGTACAGTTGTGTTTCCATTTAAGAGCAGCAAACATGTTATAATGCAAAATCATGGGACTACTTTGTAGATGAGACATTTACAAATTCTTGAATGTAAACATAATTTGACAAATATTGGGTCATGACAACAGATAAACAATCTCCACAAATATAACTTGTACAAAAGCAACTACCAAAATTTAAAAGAGTAGCCATGCTTAGTGAGTGTCTAAAACAAAGTATGAGTCATTCAGTAGGAAACATACCACATGACACTGCCTCAACAACTGCATATCTAGTCAGTGTTCATATTTCATGGGAAAGGCTTTTCATAATATTTTTTTTTAATTTAAAGTTAAGTCCAAACGTTGTTGACAAGAAAATTACCATCTTTCAGCTGTGCTTGTTGCTCCATGGCTTGAAGACGGAATTTTAGTTCATTGTTCTGACTTGTCAGTCCGGCTGAATCCCTCTGCAAACAGGTTTCAGTAAAAGAGAAATAAACAAATGATTGTATTCCCTAACAAGCAACTTAAAAGAAATGCAGGCAGTCCGAGGAAAGTACTAGGCAGCAAACCTGTAGCAAGGTCAATTGTGCTGACAGTGTAGTAGCTTCTGTTTGCAAGATCTGCACCTTATGTTCCAATTCTGAGATATACCGCATCTTGCGCTCCTTAGAACGGGAAGCTGACAGGCGATTTGCCAAAATCCTTGCATCCAGAGCACAAATGTCAGTAAAAACAAAATCCACATTCACGACATGCGCTTGAGCTTGGCATTCAAATTAAAAAGAGCACCTTTTGACTTTTTTAGGATCTGCTAATGCCATCTCCGCGAGCTTGTCATCTGCCATAATCTTCTTCATCTCGGCACTGCTAAACTCACCATTTCCAAACTCCAAGCTGAATGTATTCATCGTTTCATCCATTGAGCCACTTCGCGAGAGCTGCCCTGTCTGGTTTCCAAGTGAAGCCGGAAACTTGGGCGATTCATCCCCAAAATGGAGCTTGGCCATGAAACTACTATCCATGGAAAGACTCCTGCGGTGCCGTGGATTCATTGCCGTCAAATCTCCCACCGCGCTCCTCTTGTTTCCTTCCTTCCTCTCCCTACCGCAACTGCCGTCACCGCCGCTCTCGTTGACGCTGCTCTCTGCCTCGTTCTCACTGCTGTCGGCCCCGCTCGTCCTCGTGCCGCTCAGCCTGCTGCTCTCCACAACATCCTCCTGTTTCTCCTCAGTCCCTGAGTTCAACGTGTCGAAGCTATCCATGTAGGTGATGATCGGATCGTCCTCGACGCAGCTCGCGTCCGCCTGCTTGGGGGAGGGCGCGGGCCGCTGGTGGAGCGGAGGCTGCGCCGCCGGGGGCGACGGGAGGGGGAGGCCGAAGGGGATGTCGCTGTTGGAGCGGCGGTGGGCCCGGCGAGGGGGTAAGCCGTCGCGGGGGCCCGGTGTCCGGGCCACAGGCGGCCGGTCGTCGACCATCATGTGGTCGATGAGCAAGGGGGGCGGAGGAGGAGGGGTCAAGTGGGGCAAGGAGTCGAAGGCGAGGGGTTGAGAGAGGGAGCGGGAGTGAAACGGTGGCGCGACGGCGGCAGCGGGGGAGGAGCTCGGGGAAGGGGGAATCGGCGGAATGCCCGGCCGTTTGACAGCGGTGGAGGCGTCGGGGCTGAAGCTGGGAGAGAAGTGGCGGAACGGCGGAGCGAAATTTGAGAGATCCAAAGGGCTCGGCAGCCTCGAGGAAAAAGAGGAGCAGGAAGAAGACGGCAACGTTGGGGCAGCGGCGGCCGCGGCAGAGGAGTTGGAGGAGCAGCGAAGGCGCTGCATCATGCCGCTACGGCTATCTTCCATATCTTCCTCTCCAGCTTCTATTACTGCTGTAGGAGGTGTATATATAAACTACAGTAGAAGAACAACAGAACTGCAAAGAATTGTGGAATGATGGCGATGGAGAGGATGGCCGGCGGGCCTGCGGGCAGCGGGCGGCAGAGGTGGAGTTGGGCCGAGATGACTTGGGGGAGGCGGAAGAGCCGAAGCGAGGACGGAGGCAGTTCTAATGTCGTCGTTGCTGTTGTCGCTGCGGCAGTCGTGTCGTTTACTTCGCGTGGGAAGCGAAGGCCGACAGGGTTTAGCTAGGGAGCCACCACCTTCAACAGCATCCCTTCCACGTGGGCTTTGTCTATACGGCGTCGCAGCTAAAACCCTGTCCGACTCGAGGCAGCAACGCGCAGCAGAGGAGAGCCCGGGACGCGTCCGCCTTGTACTGTACCGCACGTCTTCCCCCCGCGAGGAGATGGGCCGAAGCGACCCACCGTCTTTCGCTCACCCAACAAAAACCCGAAGATCGAGAACGGGTCCCGCATTAAAATCCAATCACAGCTCGGGTAAACCCGCCGCGAAATGAAATTGCCGTTTGACGCCTCATTCCGCGTGCATTTCGGAACCGTAATCTCGTTCCGGAGATGAGTCCGTTGACATTAACGGAGCGGTCGGGTCTAAATTCTTTCCTGAGAAGCAAGCCGTTTAAAATCCAGGCGTGGTTCGGTCCGGTCCGGTCCAATTTCGCCGCAGGTTACGGAGTGAGCACATGGTGAGCTCCTGGTTTTGTTCTCGCAAGTCACGGAATGGCAACAGCGTAAACGGGCAATCAAGCCCGTGATTCCATGCAAGTTCGTAAATGGCGGATGAGATGGCACATTGATGACCCTTCATCATTGCTCTGATTCGGTGCAAGATTAGATCATACTCGTGTCGATTTGTTTCCTTTCTAAACTTTGCATGTAAGAGATTTTAAATCCTTTACTGTGCAACTATTTGGAGTCGGCAATGTGTGTGGCTCTTCGATTATTAATGAAATGTTTTGTTGGTCGTGCAATTATGAGTTATAATTCCGGGACAGTATGTGTTGTTTGTTTCTGTGTGTGATCATAGCAGCTTATGGAGAGTAATCAAGATCATATAATCAATGTTGTATGAAGATATAGATAAGGATAAACGTTGCTTAAGGGTGTATATTAAAAAAATATTTTATATTAAATATTTCTTAATTTTGAAAAAATATATTAAAATTTTAACACTTAAAATCTTCTATATTACTTATTTGACCATTTAGGTTTTTCTACAATTATGAAGTTATATTAAAGTTCAATTGAGTTTGTATTATCATTATCATTATCATCAACAGTTAAAGATTAATTAAAATAAAATATTTTATGATTTTTTTTAGTTTTACTATATATATATATATATATATCAATGCATGAAATTTTGTTAATATGAGATCCAAAGAGGGTCAAGATTAATGTACACAACCTTGTCTCTAAGAAATTTATTATTTAGAGCTCATTTTTACTATTTATAATTTTTTTAAAAATAATAAAATAATATTATATCATTTATGAACCCATTAATATTTATTTTACTTTTTTTTGTTCCCATAACCTTTATGATCCTTACCCCACGTATCCTATTATCGATGCTTTCCTAGCCAATGCTCCGTATCGATCCATACTTTGTCAATACTCCCTATCACGATCGTTGTCCTATGCTTTGTCAACACTTCCCTCTCATACTCTCCATTATCTCTTCCTTCACTTATTACCTTGCATTTTGCTATCGCTTCTTTTTGATTATTATTAACCCTACTAATTGTGAACAAAATCACTGTCAACATCTTTTGATGTCTATTCAATGACTCGATGCATAAATACTCTTAATTAATCTTCACGAGTCTCATTGGTCAAATTCTATCGAGCGGACTAATTCCAAAGAGGAAGAAGAGGAGAAAAGAAGGTGGAAGAAGAAAAAAAATGATATTTATATTTATTTACAAAAGTGATAATTTAGAAATATTAATTTTTAAAAAATTATAAATAGCCAAAATGGGTCATAAATAGTAATTTCCTATCTCTAAATATTGGGAAGTTGATTCCATGACTCAAACCTTACTCTTAAATTAATTTTTTTTCCTATGCTAATATTATTAATCACTATGATTAATCGTGTTCCCTAAAAGACAGCAAGTGAGAGTGTGATAAAAAAAGGAAAAAAAAAGGGTGGCTTCTAGACTTCAAAGACTTGACCATTTCTATGCTCCCTAATTTTTAATTATTATAGAAACATTTAAAAAGAGAGTTTAACCATTCAATATAAACACCATTTTGCTTCTACTTGTTATACAAACGGTTGACTGTTCATGGAAAGAGACAAACGATGGATAATTTCTTGTGATCCGTGATCCAACTAAAAAAAAACTCTAAAAGAGACAAATGATAGATAATTTCTTGTAATCCATGATCTAAGTAAAAAAAAAAGGCTCCCCAAAAAAAAGCTAGATAGAGATTAAGAGAATATATATATATATATACACACATACTCACATTAGATTTTCGTCAATACAAGATTCAAATAGACTTAATATACATAACCTTATCTAAAAAAAAATTATTATTTAAAGCTCATTTTTACTATTAATAATTAAAAAATAAAAAATAGTATTTTATTATTTTGAACTCATTAATATCAATTTGATTTATTTTTCTTTTCCACAACCCTTGCCTCGCCCCAGACATTTTGCTATCAATGCTTCTCTAGTCAATGCTCCCTATCATCTTATATTTTATTGATACTCACTTATTATGATTATTACCCTACGATATTGTCCTTGATTCCCTCTTTCTTCACTTTTGCTATCACTATTGACCTCTTTTCGATAATTCAATACACAAGTAATCTTAATTGACTTCTATGGGTCTCATTGATCAAATTTTGTCAAGTAAACTAATTCCAAGAGGAGGAGGAGGAGGGAGAAGAAGAAGAAAGGATATTTATATTTTATTTACAAAAGTGATAATTTAGAAATGTTAAGTTAAAAAAATTAAAATAGTAAATATGGGTCATAAATAATAATTTCCTATCTCTAAATATTGACAAGTTGATTTCATTTCTTAGCTCTTAAAAGAGCATCTTTACATATGAATTTTAAAAAAATAAAAAAATTAAATTTTTTTCCTATGTTTGTATCATTAATCACCATGATTAAATTTGAAGTATTGTGATTCATATTCAGTTTGATCTAATTCTCCTATCAGATTAATTTTGCAAGTCTAATCTACTTGCAAATGGGTTTGGATCACATTCGACTGGATTAAATGGGTTAGATCAGCCTAATCTACTTGCAAATTCAGCTTACTATTGGTGCTTTAGTGCATCATTGATCTTATCTTAGTGCAGGGCCAAGCAAGTAAAATTAATATGTATATGCACAAACTAGGACCTTAGAAATTCTCTCATGTAAGACTTTTTGTTTTATAATAATTTACAGCTAATAATGTAAACTAAATAAAATAAATATAAGGAACTATATATATATATATGTGATAAATTCTTCAGAAAAGCCCATTTTATTCTTTTTTTTCCCCACAAAATGTCTCCCTTTTTCTGAATTTCTCACAAAGCCCTATATTTTTCAATGGTATGAAAATACCCTTCACACTATATCATTTTTTGGCCCAAAAAAAAGTGTTTTATTTTTTTTTTCCTTAGGAACACAGTCCATATGAAAATTTAATATTATGCTCTTTCTCTAGTTTACTTGTCTCCTTTAATATTCTTATTTTCTATCATAGTTTTTGGTAGTTTAGTAACTCCAATGTTTGTATTGGTTAATTGATGATTTTACAAATATTATTTTAATTATTATTAGCACTTATACTGCCTACTGCAATGGTGCCATAGTCCTCCTTTCCTAATAATTGGTAGCTACAATATTGCTAAGACTATGTAGGATGTCATGAGCCAAGTTGATGCCTCTAATGGATGTTGGAACTTTGGAACAATCTTGTCTTCCTCATTGGATCATCTTTGTAGCCAGTCTACTAATCCACCTTATCCCCCATATAGTATAACCACTATGCATGTAGTATAGTATTTGTTTTATATAATGCATGTGAAATCTCTCTCTCTCTCTCTCTCTCTCTATGCATATGCACACAATGGATGGTATGATCCAGGAATCATGCACTAGATCAGGAAATGGTTAGTGCAAGTGATGAGGTATTAATAATTGTTGCTATGTGGGCTCAAACAAGATTAAAGATAAAAGACCCCCAATCTATGTCATGCTCCAAAATAGTTTTAGGCCAAGGAATTTAGTTGGAATGTGACAGTTACATGTGGATGTTTCTTACAAATATGGTTGGAAGAAACCATGTAAATGCTTTATTATTAGCTAAGAAAGTTTGGAAGTGCCTTCACTGCTGTGGGCTTCACCATCAATTTGGTTGATAAGATGAAGTCAGGGATGATGAAAATGACTGTTTGTTTCACTTGGATATATGTTGAGCATCCCCTCAGCCTTAGAAAAAGTATATAAATATAAATATATTTATAAGGACAACAAATTAGGTGGAGTGAATGATGAAGTATGCTGGAAAGGACTTGAAAGAATACATAATTTATATTGGCTTTTGACATGGATGTTATTGATGATTGGATTATTGTTGATTAAAACCCCAATTTCAGTTTGAGCTTATCATAGATGTGCTCTTTGGATTAGGCTTATGTGATGTTGATGAAATCATAAAGAAATTTTGCAGGGTGCATCTTTAAATTTCATATTTCTTTTGTGTTTATATGATTATCATAGAGTAAAAATGAATTATATTGTACTAGTGTTATTTGCATAAATTTGAGCTTCAAGATTTCTTCCATATGACTAGTTTTACCCTCTCTTTTTTTTCCCCATCAAAATTGCATCTTTAAATAAGAATAGGGGAAAAGGCATCTATCAAATAACCACCATGCTATAAAATTTGGGAAATCCTTGATAGCTTTATTTCTATGGTAATATAAATTAAGGGACCCATTATTTAATGTGCAAAATGTTCAAACTAATGTTTAAATAAAATCACTTTTTTTGACTCACATGTATTGAATAAATAATTCACAATTGTTGTCACACCAACCAACCAACCACTGAAAGACAATAAATAAAATGTGTGACATCATGATGGCACAGTCAATTATGTTGCTAAAACTAAGAAATAAAGTCTTACCCTCCATGAGCTAATTAAACATGACATCTTCTACACCTCAATATTAAACTAAGCTACCCAATACCAACTCAGAAGATTCCAAGATAACAGTCTGAAAAGGAGAACTTGAATACAAGTTTATGGGTTTAATGAGTCTTAGTTTTCTTATGTTCCTAATTAAAATATTATAACCCATCAATTTAATAAATAATATGCTTAGATAAATAGTTATATCCATCACAACCTTTTTAATAGGTTCCTTTGGACAGTCAATACTAGTTCTCATACCATTTGATAAAGACATGACATGTATGCAACACCATTTCAGAAAACACTGGTTGTTATGTTGAATTTAGTCCATTCTATTTTATATTTAACTATTTATTTTTAATTGTTACAATCAATTTTGATGTAGAGATTGCTTTGTTTATTGTTCAAAGTAACACTTTGAATTCAAGTTTAAAATGTAAGATATTTGTACTGTTATTAAAAAAAGAAAATGAGGATGTCACATATCTACCTCTTCTAACTTTGAAAATAACATATCTACCATTACAAATCTTGATATGGCTTATGTATATCATTCAATTAATAAATTAATATACAATTTTAGCATATGTACATCATTCAAACATTAAATTTTTTAATATATTATATAATTTTAAAAGAAAAAAAAATGAGCTTTGATCCTATGATGTCGTAATTATCTAACAAAATCTTCACTAACTAGGTTAGCTAATAGAACATTAAAAATGAATCCCATCAAACCTTAAATCATCAACTTTGATAAGTTAATATTAACTAGTATTACTTATAAATATATTTAATATTAAAATTATTTATAAGCTATGATATATGCTTTTAAAAATATTAGTGCCATATAGGATTTTAGAATCAAGAGCTTGTATATTTGTTGTGTTTGACAATACCTCTTACCATATGAAAAGATCATTTTGCTTATTCTTTCATCGAATCTATTGTCACCTGTAGCCCGCGAGAATCACCTTTGCTGACCCCACTAGCCCAGCCACTGCACATCTCACCCGTAGCCTTCACATGAGGTGATGATGGTGAAAACATGCACCTCTCTCCTCCTTCCTCTCATATGACTAACAACAATAACGCATGGTTATCCCTTCCTCTGCCTCATCGATCGACGACAAAGGGTATACGATCATAGGGGATGAGTTTGCGGACGACTGTTTGGGGTGAAAGGACGGGCGATGATTAATAGTTGTAAAAGGGTTATTTTAAAAAAAATAATATTTTAGAAATTTTCAAAATAGAGGGTTCTCTAAAAAAATATATTTAAAAAGTAGATGTGTTTTTGGGAAATTCGCCTAAGAAATTTTTATTTATGATTTGGAGCCCCTTCCTTTTTTTGAAGGTTCAACTCTTCCTCGAAATGACCGACGTATCCCCATCAGAAACCTCGTTTCAAGGAGGAACCACGGGCGCCAGAGGCATTCCCGAGGTCAAGTGGGGGGTAAATACGTCATTTAGGCTCCGCCTTTCTTATCCTCCTCCCGACCCCGCATTCAAATTCCTCCGCCTCCGCATTTTACCAGGTGCCGCCCCCCGACGGTCTCCTCCGCGTTTCCCACCCCCCTTCCCTCCGTCGTTTCCCTGCGTTTCCCCCTCGCTCCCCGCCGCTCTTTCGGCGGTCTTCATCCAGACAAGCGGATCCCTACGTTGGCCGGCGTCAGTCCTCCATCTGGCCTCCTGCTATCCCTTCTTCCTTCCGCTCTTCGCGGAGCCATGGACCACGAGATGGCGGAAGCCACGGATGAAGTGTTTATCTGCTCCGAGGTCGATCTGGACTACGAATTCGACGCGCCAAGGTACTTCGACCTCGGCCGGGACGAGACGCCGGCCGAGGCCCGGGCGGCGGAGCTCTGGTTCGATACCGTTGGAAGCTACCCTCCATCTCGTACGTATCGTTTACCGGATGCGCGAAACCCTCGTCGTTTGATCCGTTTCTCGTTTCTTGCCGGCCTTTGGTTCTTTCCATATGCTTCTTGGTCAGTTCTATCGATTGATGTGAATGACTCTCTTGCCAATGATGTGATGATAGCTGAAATAACTTAATCTGGGAGTTGTAGGTTGTCAAGCTTCATCAGAGTTTGGCCTGTATCGGGGGGTTTTCCTATTGATCCCAGCTTCAAGGATATCATAGATGCACTTAGGAAAACCTCCCTAATAATTAACATGACCAAGTACCAGAGTGTAGATGGAACAATAGTTTTGCTTATGGTTGGAATCCCATTAGCATTATGAGAAGGATTTTTGTCTTTGTTTGTTAACATTTAGTTTACTTCCTAATGAACCCATCTAAATCGGATACAACGATAAACTTATCTGAGTGTTCCACTTTCAATATGACCTGGTTATGTGTTGGAATGGCACATTTATGTTTATGCTAGCTGAATAACATGTAGGCTTCCTTAGAACGATAACCATATGTTTAATTTGTGTTTTCTTGTAAAATTTTCATTTATATATTTTTTTTGTAGCAGAAAACAAGTGTAATTTCACTTGGACAAAGTCTAGATCTGTGATTCTCTCTTCTTTGAAGATAATTTTGTACAAAGATTTCTCATGTCTGTTTGGTGGCAAGTTTAGTGATCATTTCCTAATCCTTATACCCGATGCTCAAAATCTAAAAAAGAGCCAACCTCTGGGAGAAGTTTACATCATCTGGTTCTATGTTTCACAATTTACTGACATAGCATGAGAACAACAATCTGGATTAGCTTTGTCAATCGTTTTCCTCTTTTAAGGTCCAGGAGTCCATATGTTTGGTTAGTCCCACAAACATTATTTCATTATTTGATTCTGATAAAAAAAAATGTTGCCTTCACACAAATTTTTATTTTCTTTGTTTACCTTTGTATTGCATTACTCTTCATATGCATGATTCTTAGAGAAGCACTAGAGCATCCATCACTATCTTCAAAGTTGCAAAGGATAAGTTTTGACAGACAATAGTTGTTTATCGTATTCAACTCTGTGTGGTATGATTATTATTTATTTTCAATAAATATATTATAATTATCTTTTGATGAATTAGACTTCATCATTTTCCATTGTCTTCTCTTTCTAACATTTATTGCTTTAAATTATTATGATTTATTTAACTTTCTTTAGCTTTTGCAGTTGAAACTCCCAAAGTGATTTTGGCACTTTTAAAATAATCAAAATTTCTCTAAATGAATCTCCATGGTTTGGGTTTATCTTATGACCAATTGTTGCTGCCTTCAGTAAAGCATTTGATTTAATTATTCCCTGTCTATTTTCCTTGATCATGACAGTCATAAAAAAATCACAGCACCTTTTGTTGTAAGCCTTCTTCATGAGTGATTTTGCTGCTGCTTGGTTTTATTCACAAAGATCTATGATAGTGCTTTACCTGGAGATTTTTTTCAGTCTTTCATAGCTTGATCATATCATTTTGTCTTTTCAAGTATTTAATGAATTTGCTCGTAGATCATTAACTACTCAAAATGCTTTGGTTCAATTTTTAGTACAACTGATCACTAGCATCACTGTCTTTTGAGCAGTATGTGTTTCATGCATGTTCCAGAGGTATATTCTGCTTATTTTCTCTTAGATATCTACAATTTCATAGCATATTTTGACTGTGTAAAAGACTGCATATGATTTTTAAATACAAGTTCCTTCTATAATGTGTCCATTATTTTATATTTTTATCTCTCTCTCTCTCTCTATTCTCTAATTGGTACCATAAAGTTTTATATGAGATTTTTTGGTTCCATATCTTTCTTTTCAGCTCTGATAGCAAAGTTAATTTTTCGAAAAGATACCAATGTAGCAAATACAAGTACTGCTCCGAATCTTGAAGATTTGGTGTATAAAAACCCTGAGGCTGCTCATGCAGATGCTGCTGCTCCTGGATTCTCCATAGTTCAGGAATTGGAGAAAGGTACTTCTATCCATGAATGCTTGTAGTTAGGATTTACAAGTATTCTAGTTTTCTTTCTTTCAAAGGCTATGTTTTTTTAGCCATTTGTTGATAATTTATGGTGTTTAAAATTACTTTACAAGACTATGAGAACTTCAAAGAATTTATAGTAGAGGATATAAACCAAAAACTATGTTATTAGTAGAGCATTAGAACTTGAATATAAGTAGTTAAGTACACACCTCAATATTTAATATACACATTAAATGTGAGTGGACAGATTGAAGTAGTAAGAAGGAATAATGATTAGTCTCATGATCATCACATTGGTATTTTACAACTTAAAAAAAAGGAGATATTAATTTGACTGGTTCATTTGATTATCCCTAGTTTTCATGTTAACAATTTAGTTAATATAATCATGCTCCCATTGTTTTCTTTATTTTATTAATTATCAGTATGCTTAATAAGATGTTTTAATGTTTGTCCTGTAGGATGTACATTCCACAGCTCTCTACTGCAAGGTGTATCAAAAGGTGATCATATGTCTACCGTTAAGAACTGTTTCTCAAAAAGATCAACTTTAATGAAGCCTACTACAAGTCAATTGGCCAAAAAAAAATGGCCACGTGAAGTGAAGTCAATCAGCAGGTAGGCTCTCTATTGATGTTTACATGTCAGTTTGTTTACTGCTCTTCCTACGTCTAAGGGCAACCAAAATGATGAAGAATTTTGCAAAATTATAGTCCAGAGTCATCATTGATTTTCCTTTACTACTCTGTTAACTATTGACACTTACCTTTATACAAGATTCAACCTTTTGCTTCTTCTCACTCTTAATACCCATTGGTCTCTCAAGTATTCCTTCTTATGTTCTGATTATTCTTTATGGTATAAGTTTCTGTAATAATCCCTTTCCTTGTCATCTACTGTATATCTCAGACTCTATCCCTCAGTGCAAGATAAGTTCAATTTGTATTTCTTCCTTTCTCAGGCTGCAGAAGCCCTTAGAAGTTAAAAGAGAACAGAGATTTGAAGATTCAAATGATTATATTCATCAAGCTGCCAAAAGGCAGAGATTGGAAAAAGGACATTGCTGCAAGGTGCTACACAATTATCCTTTTTTTTTTTACAAATTCATTCTTAACATGCTTTCAGATAAATTACCAAAACGACATCATGATATAAACTAACAGTGTGGTACATTTTCTGTTGGACCTAACTATGCAAGCCTGAAAATTTGGTTTAATTATATTGGTCTTTATTCAATTATACATCTGGATGGAGCTGGATATTTTGCATCCTTGACATATCAATATTGGAATCTGAATTACAAAATCTTAAACCTAATAGATATTGGCATATAGTTAAGTACACAAATTTCCATGAGAAAATGGGCATTTGACTGGTTCTTTTAATGCAACTGCAATTTTAGTAGCAAGTGAGAGCCCTCTCCTATGGAAACTGGCTCTAACAGCAGCAGGTATCCTCCCTAAACCTTTTCCAAAAATCATTCATATTTCCAGTCGCATTTTTTTTGGATAGCCCCCTCTATGATCTGAATTATTCATGTGGTTCCTCCTCAGTGATGAAATAACAAAAAACTTTGTCAGAGGTGCAAAACTCAAGTATTGTTTTGAAACACAACATAACTGCATTATGTTTAGTTTAGATAGAGATGATAAGTTAGATGAATCTAATGGAGAATTCATTTATGAGCTAAATCAAACCAACTATAAGGAATGCTCTCCTGTTCTTAGAACATCATTATATAACTTCAAACAACTCTTCAGATGTCCTAGGTCTGACTTCAGATTTGAAAAAAAAAGTGCTGGCAGGAATTTGCTATCAACTACAGCATCAGGCAAAGAACTACTGTTCATGCACTTATGAATTAAATTTTTGATGAAATAAAAAATACAACATTTCCTAGTTTAAGAGAAGATCGGAAAGTGAACCACATTACGACTTCATTTTAGTTGGTGTCCATACCCATCATTCATTGTAATTGTTGTTCTTTGCTTGAGGTAACATGGGTAGCAAAAGGAATGATCTCTGTTTTATCCAGTATCCTACTGGTATCTTTGAGGATCAAATAAGTAGAAGGCACCTATGTATTTGCTAAAATCAAAATGAATTCACTAAAAGACTTGAGTTTTATGCATGTTTGCTTCTCAGGTGGTTCACTTGAACTGCTAGCTATATAACGTCTGCAATTTCCATACATTATATAATGTGATTTCCTGCTTTTCTCACTCTTCATGTCCTTTTTATCATGTCTCTTTCCCTTGCTTTATATATACATATATATATATATATATATACACACACATATACATATACATATACATATACATATATATGTATATATACGTATACATATATATACATATATAAATACATATATATGTATGTATATATATATATATATATATAGTATTCCTTCTTTTGCTATATTTTAAGATAAGACTTTCAACCGTACTCTACTTGTTAGGTCTTTCTATCTCTCTTAAGTACACATAAATTTATTCAGAAGAAACAATAACCAATGAAATGGTCCAGGAGGTAATTTTTTTCCCATACCTCATCTAGTCCTATAAATTTATAACTAAGCAGACAGTTCTGGTTCATCCTGAATGGTCTAATGTTGTTTCTCATAGGATCTTGTAGCTTTGGAGAACCTTTATGTTCTTATTCTATGCTTTCTCTTTACCATATTGTACTTTTTAGTAATGCTAAAACTTCATCTTTGAGGTGCTATGAAATAAATTAAAATTTTTATATTGGAATTAACTTTTGGTAAAGGAAAAAAATGCTACTCTTAGAACTTGAATTATTATCGGTTGCAAATCAACAAATTATTTTTGACTGTCACCACGTCAGTTACCGACATAAAATTCAAACCTTTCAGCATGGTATTTACTGTTGTTGAAAACAGGTCTGATATGCTAGACTTAGAACGCGTGTGATGAGGGAATGGACAATCTAGTGCGTTTAGTGATTGGTCTCTTCTCAACTTCTGTTTAATCTCTGCTCATAAATTAACCAGTAGCTTTCATATCCACCACATTTTCTTCCCTGTATTACTAAATTATTCTGTCAGGATTGGTATATCCTTCTGATCTTTGTGTAGTTGTTTCTGATAAAATAGAGCTATATATTTATCGACTGGATGTATAAAATAGATAAATATCAAGAATTGTTGATTTTGTTACGTACCTCAATATGATTCCTTTAGTTTTGTTAGTGAAATATTTATGTAAGTGTGATATGTAGGTGTTAAGTGGTAAGTTTCCAATAAGTTTTTATATTCTTTGCAGGTTACTGATGCAAAGCAGCAAATCAACTTGTTCCACAAAGTCCCGGAAAGGGTAATTTTTTGCTGCAAAGCCTGATATGGTCCTTTGAGTTATGAATTTTAATGTCTTCTTAAACCCTGGCTCGAACAGCTGATGTTTGCCTCATTTGGTTGTGTGTGTGTGTGTTCTTTCATTGTGGCAAAGACATGCTTTTGGATAATGATTCTTGTTTCCCAAAAGATTTTGATGTCTAAGATGTATTTTTAATGTATTCTTATCCTTGTTTAGTAAGTATCTTCTTAAGATGTCTTTGGTTTTATTGCATTTTGTGGATATCCAGAAAAATGGGCTCTCTGATGCCAATAATCAACTTCCTAGATTGAGGCTCACGATACCCAGGGAACCTGAGTTAGAAACAGCCAGAAGGGCATTTAGTTTTAGAGCTCAACGGCAAAGGTGATGTACTTGAAATACATTCCATTATTTTTAAATGGAATACCACATGAATATGTACTGAACTGATTAACAAATCAGGCCGGTTGATGCTAAATGTCTTGTAGAAGGAATGCCACAGTTTTCTTCCACATTTAAAGCACGCCCTTTAAACAGAAAAGTGAGTACCCTAAAATTGTCTAGCAGTAGATACATCAAACAGTTTGTCATGGACTTAGTTGTTTGCAGATTCTTGAGGCTCCTTCGCTGCCCCTTCCTCAGAAGAGCACTCCTAGATTGCCCAAATTTAAAGTAGGTACCTGAAATTTGCATTAAGTTGAACTTATTAAATCTTACAATAGTTTTGCAGGATATTTTGCAATTGGAATATTTAATTTTCAAAATCTCATTTTTTCTGCTCCACTTGCTTTTCAGGAATTCAATTTTAGAACTCATAGCAGGGCTCTTCTACACAGCACAACTTCATCAACTTTGGTAGGTTCCATAAATTTAGATTTTTGTTCTCTTATGAAATTTTATACTGTTCATATGTGCTGGAAAATATCAACTGAGTTCTTTTAGTTTTAAGTTATCTAAGCTTTGGAATGATGATAAACTTACTCAGTTTGATAGCATACAATATGCCAATCTAAAGAAGAAATCCTATGTATGCAAATACTGCAGACTTCAGGCGGTCATATTCCTACTGCTACAGGAGATGTAAAAAGTTCAGTAAGGGCACAATTTCAGACCTCTGGTCACCAGCTACAGCAAAAGTGAGTATTTCAGACTTTTATTAAGAGTCTTCCTTTGTTTTCACAAGTTCTTCCGGAAATTTTTTACTTCTGTTCCTTTTTCATTAATGTACCTCTAATAGATTCAAATATGAGATTTTTTTTCCTGATGCTTCAGATAATGCCATGGATTGTGTATGCATAATAAATAAATGATTGGCAATTTTTTGCGGCATCATAAATAAGGACCTGACACCTCTTGTCACATCTGTGGCAGCCATTATCTGACATGATGTTAGCATGGCAGGCAGACTGTTGGTATGGATGGGCATTAACATTCTCCATGACTATGACTTAGACATTTTGATTATTAACTTATATTCATTCCATAGTAGATCCAGAATATATGCATGCAATTCAAGTTTTTAGATGTCAGTCAACAACTTATCAGATTGATAAAGTACCAATATATTGGCAGTTTACTGACCTAACTGCTTGATAGACTTAAAAATGAACATTGAGCAGTATCCCCAACTAGATGTACCGGTCTGTTCTTGGTCAGACCAGTAAATATCAAGCTTTATTGGTCCGACCATTATTTATAATTGCATACATAAAATAATAGGACATTATGTTCATCAACTATTTGATGAACATCACATTCTGAAGGTTTTTCTAGCCCATCATTTATTTCTTCAGTCACGTAGGTATTCTTTTTGTCAATGTTCAAAGTTTTAACATCAGTTCAGCATGATCTGTTGGGTTCCATTGTCAGAAAATTTATCAAAAAAATTAAAATTTAATAAATATATCATTCAGTCCAAAAAAAAAAAAGAAAACACAATAAAAAACATATATCAAATTGCCAAAAATCCGTATGAACAGAAACAATGTTGGTTCAGGAGGACGATAAATTGAATAAAACATGTCATAGATGATTTACACTTGGTTGTTGTTGTTGTATGTTGTAGATGATTTAGTTTGGTAGAAGAATACCATATTAAATGCAAATGTCACGAACAACTATCATTATGAAAGCATCATTTTCCAAACAAGAAGAGTAATATTAGTACATAAGTAGTATATTTAAAAGTTAAAACCTTGAGCTTAATACTATAGATTCTGATGCTTTTATGTGATACACACATTATGGTTGACACCATCCTCATCAACATTCAAAGAATATGGGTGATGCAATTGATGCAACTTTATGTATTTACATAATGTAATGGTATGGTATCATAAAGCGAATACCATCTGACTCTTATTGTTGCACTCTACTGTATGCATCATACTCAGAAACACAATCATATGTAGTGGTTTGTATTTGATCTTCTATAACCCAAACTCACGACATTATGTTGAGGGAATTCCAGATGTGCTTCCATAGCTCTTCCAAGTGGAATCATACATGGTCTCTTGTTGACACTTTCCAAACAGAGAATATATCTGCTCAGTTTCATGACTACCTAATGTTTGTTGCTTCGCTATAAATCAGTTGGATTAACTGCTCTCAACTGACTTGGATGTAGGTCCATTTGATCCCAATCCAGATTTGGGCTGGCGAATCATGACTTGGCTTGGCTATTTTTATAGAATTTAACAGGCACAAAAAATGTGCATGCTGCTTATTAGGTTGATTTACAGCTTTATAGTTCACTGACCTGTATTGTTTATTTTGTGCACACTAGTGAGTGTAAAAGGGCTGATGAAGTTAAAGCCATCTCAACAAAATTCGGGCCTCACGCCTTAAATCAGAAGGTAACCAGTGTTCTTTAAGTTTTCTGGTTGCACAATAAAGTTTTAGTTAGAAGCTTAGTTTGACCTCTGTATGTTTTTCTATATTCTAGTTGTTTTTCTATCCATTAGCTAACTAGAAGCTGTGGATGTCTAACTCTCATGGTAGCTTTATGCTTACATAATCTATCAAACCCATTTCAGATGCAGAATATAATAATTGGAAACTTAGAAGTCCTTATTGGTGCTGTTTGACAAGCATCTCTCATCAACATGTTCTTGTTAAACAGATTCTTGCAAGCAAAGGAGATATTGGAGTTTACCGAAGTACCAAGCGGGATACAACAATACCCAAGGTTTGAGTATTTTGTTTTGAAACATCTAGGACTTCTTTTGTTTCTTGCTTTGAGTTTGAATTTGTTATTTTGTTTCTTTTTATAGGAATTTAACTTCTTAACAACAAAAAGGTTTCAGCAGAATCCACTTAATGAGCTTTTCAACAAGGTAGATTCATGCACCACAAGAGATGATCTGCTGCTCTACTTAGTCCTGGTCTTGTAAAAATGTCTTGATTTATTGAGGATGCATATGTAGCTGAAATGGTTTCTCTGTTATAGCCAATAGATTATTTAGTGAATCTGCCTATCTTTCTGACTGCTTACCTCTTATGTTGTAGCTCTCCTTGGCTTCTGAAGCACAAAAAGCTACTGCTCAGAGGAAGTTCCCGCTGTCAAGTCATATAGATGCAAAGGTTTCCAACTTGTATTTTAGTCTATTCAATCTAATAGTATTTCCTTCCAACTGTGCATTTTATTTGCACTAACTTGTATTAAAGTTTATTTACTAGTTCTTGCACTAATTTTTGTCAAGGACTCTAAAGAAAACTTGATCAGCGTTGTACACAAATAGCAATGGTATGATATTGTTGTGACATCATTGGATGAAGTTTTTTTTGCTTTAATTTATTTACATATTGTAGGTTGGATTGGAATGTTTGCTTGATTTTATGCTTTGAAGTAGGATAATTAAGACTGTCAGCTTTCAATTGCAGAGGAATTATGTAAGCAACGAAGAAACTTGAGCTTTGGAGGGGCATATATCTTATCACAGTGAAGCATGACACCAACATTTTTGGTAACTATCTATCTATCCATTGACTTAACCTGCCGTGTCATGCCCAATAACTGCCACCGCAATGAGTTTGAAGCCTGAAAGTGGATGCTAAATGCTAGCGACTTCAATGTCTCACTGGCATATATCTTCCCCTTGTTCTCATTAGATGAACAATGTTACATATGACAACAGATTATTGAGAATGTCTCGCATGTTCGACTTATTTGTTTTCAGGTTTTTGCACTTGCTTAAATATGCAACCGTTATTAGTCTTTTTTCTAGTGTTTATAGCTGCTACAAACGAGTATAATTATTCATATTTTGAATACCGCACTAAATTCACCATTGTTTAGTCCCTCATCCATCATTGAATCGTTGCAGATTATTACATTCAATTTCATGATTTTGTTCTAAATCTTTAGGAATAGCAGTATTCAGCATCGCTATCATAGGACATACTTGGAGAGAAACTAATCTTTTGGCATTGTTTGATGCAACAGGAGCCTTGGCAATTTTGTACAGGTTTTATTTGACTTTTCATCCCAAGTGGAGTACACCTCTGCTCCCGGTATACAGAATCTGGTCGTTGACTCGGCAAACATTGGACATTGCAGTTCTGCCATATAATTTTGATTTGGCAGTCTCATGTCATCAGCTTTCTGTTTGCTGAGGGATTACATGCAACCGAGTCGAAATTTACATTATTCCCCAACAGCTAGAGTAGCACAGAACTCAGAGAGGCCGGATCGTCTCTTGTCCACCAAAAAGCAAACAGGTCAGAACCGTACAGACTCGCATAAGCTGTAATGCTCTATATTTCCTGCATATTTCATGCACAACAAGAGCTTTAAGCTCAGATGTTCATAGTCGAAAACCCTTCTGGCTATGAAGTGGTTTGATGCATTGCATTGCATTGCCAGAGGAAATTTTCTTCACTTGGATACATATTCATCAGGGGCAATATAGTATCCATTTTCCCCAGTTTCTGAAAATTTCCAAAGCTTCTCATCATGTGCATCGAGTTGTGTTTCTTTTTCTCTTGATGCGCATTCGCATGTTTTCTGTGTGTTTGCTTATTTCGAACTGCAAAAGATAACACGAAATTTCACAGAAAAGAAGGATTCCACAAATTGATTGCAACCATCGGCAGTGATACATATAGTAGAAGCATTATACTGTTCCTTTGTTAGATCTTTATTATATACTAGATCTGCAAATGTTGGTGTTACAGATAAGTTGGGCACTGTTCCATCAGCTAAAGGTTATTTTTTTGCTAGTAGTTGTGGTCATTCAACTTGTTATCGAAATTTCATGTGTTGAAATCCTTGCTCTGTTGTTGTTTGCGTAACTTTAATTAAGTTATTGAAATTTGAGCAATTCATCAATTTATAAGAGTAAGAATGTTTATATTTACTTCTCTCATATCTCTAATAGTTTCTCTACAGGGGGGGTGGGGAAAGACTGGAAGATGATCATTGTGAATATAATGGGTATTTATAGATTAAAATTAAAAATAATAATAATAATAATAATAAATAATAAGTCTTAATTATTTAGGATTGGTTATATGAATTTTTTTATCATCATTAGATATACTAAGACTTAAGATTTATGTTCATAAATAATATAGTTTTCTATTGATTGTTAGTGATCTAATGCAATTTTCAATTTTTTTTTTTATCTATGCTTGGGATCGATATTTGTGATATTATATATATATATATATATATATATATATATATATATATATATAGAGAGAGAGAGAGAGAGAGAGAGAGAGAGAGAGAGAGAGAGAGAGCTGAAGGCATTATTTTATATTTTCTAACAAATCATTAGTTTATATTTTCTAGATTCAAGTCTTGCAATAAGATCTCACACGTATCACAAGTCTTAACATGATTGCTAACTGGCTTTGTTTTTAGTTTTGGATAAACTTGGGTAGATTTAGTTTGTGGGCGGTTATCTCATATTTAAAGTTCTAATTTTCGATACATAGCGTGTGAAGTTATAACCATGATGACCTTTTAGCTCTCTTTAGAAAACAGAACAATAATAATTATTATTTTTTTCTGGATTTGGAAATCAACTCAAGTTTTTCATATTAGATCTTATGAAGGCCAAATATGCAAATCAAATGAGCGGCATCTTAAATAAAAAAAATAAAAAAAAGAGAGTCATGGGATGGATTGTAACTCCTATAATAATCGAATCGATCATAGATTAATTAATTATTTTAGAGTTGCAAATTTCATGTAGAAAACATTGACATAAATATGAATATGTGATCGATCAACACATTAAATATTATGTGATTTTCTTACGTTTTCTAGGATGATGCCTCTGCATTTTTAATTTTTTTTAATATCATAAATGCCCTTATCATTGCTTGGTTGCCTTCGCTATAGGCCTCGCTGCTTTGTTGTCGTAGTGGTTGCCTCCTCCCCTCTACAAGATCTCGTTGCTTTTGTCCCATCGTGGTAGCCTCTGCTCTGTCATGAGGCCCTATCGCTTTCACCTAACACTTCCACGCCGTCGAGGTAGCGTTTGCAAGAAGACTCCATCGTTTCGACTCAATGCTTTCACCCCACCATGGTCGGTCGCCTTCGCTCCATTGTTTCGTCTCCGTTGCTTTTCGCCCACCGTGGTCACCCCCTTCCCTCTACGAGACATTGGTGCTTTTGTCATGAGACCTTGTCGCTTGACCCGATGCTTCCACTTTACCGTAATCGTTCCCATTGTGGTTGCCTTCGCCCCACCACTTCATCTCAGTCGCTTTTGCTCATCGTGGTCGCTTCCTTCCCTTTTGCGAGATCCCGTCATAGCCACATCCTTCCTCTACGTGAGGTCCCATCACGAGGCCCCTATGCTTTTGCTTCCCACTTTGGTCCCATCGCTTCGACATTGTCAACTTTGTCTTGCTACAAGTGCCTCCTTACCCTTCGTGAGGCCTCATCGCTCTCGCTCACCCTAGTTGCCTATGTCCTATCGCCTTCGTCTCGCTATGGATGTTACGACCGATCGAAGGGTATTTCAAGGTATTAGATAAAAATTAATACACCAAATGAAAAAAAAATTGAAAATGGTGAGCATGCAAAAAGTTAAAAAAGAAGAGTGTTTTCCGTAAAATCACCCTTAAATATTTATATATTTCGGATGAATTATATGTTTTTTCAAGGAAGCAAAAACAATTTATCTTTGGAAAAAGAAAAGCCTGCTCGTCATCTCCAGTGTCCACGACACACTTCCCCCACCACAAAATATGACTTGTGCCCAACCGCGTTCCAACTCTCTCACCCTCCCCATCGCGTAACAGCAACGACGGCGACCGCATGTCCCAACGCGTCCGGCTCCGCGTGCACGCCTTGATTGAAGGAAATCTCCCCCCACCACCCTTCCTTCCTGCTTTCCCATTAGACTAACGGTTCCAACAAGGACAACCTTCTTTGATCCCCAAATTTATTTATAATTTTTCGGATGATCTCTCTAAAAAAGATCCCATCTTTTCGGGTTTTCCCTAAAAGATGCTCTCAGATTTAATTTTTTTTTTTCATACTCGATCATTCAAAAGTGATAGAACGACAACGAAAAGCATTTAGGGTGGTCTCGGAGGAAAAAAGATATCAAATGGGAAGAAAAAAAAGAGAATTTTTTTATATATATTTTAGATATATAAATGTTGTATTCGAGTAAAAGTCGACAAAACAGCGATCCATCGGTGAAGTTGCTTCTCTGATTTCTCCGTCTCTAACACGTGTTTAGCGCACCACCAAGCCTCGAGGAGAGTCCAAGTCAAACGTGGAGGGTTATCCGTGCGGAGGGCTAGTCGTAACGGTAGAAAAAATTGGCAGAATCGAGAGCACGCACATTTCGACAAACAGGTGGTGTTCGGTCCCTCTCTCTCTCGCGCCCCCGCGCGACCGGAAGCCTTCGGCGTTGAATGTGGTGCACGCCCGCGCTGCGTAGCCAACCGACGGGCCGACCTCGCGACGCCACTGCATTTCGACGAACAGGTGGTGCGCGCGCGGTCTTTCCCACGCCGCTCGCGCTCTCTGTCTCCGGACACCTCCGGCGTCGAATGTGACGCACGTCCGCCTTGGATCGGACGTGGACTCCATGCTTCTCGGGTTCAGACACGTGAATGGCTCCGCGGAGTCGCTTGAGCCACCCACCTTCTCCAAACGTGTCGGCGACCGAGATGGAGACGCCTTCTTCCCCCTAATTAGATGGGAATCCGATGTGACCTAATTAGATTGGAATCGATGGATTTCGATTGGAAGTATAATTTTCCTACTCTATATATTGTAGATATAATAATTATTGATGCATGTGTCTCGTATATTTATTCTTGTGTATTATTTATAACGGAGAGAGCGATAGCTCGAGAAGTCGACATCATCGATTGTTGTGCATATCTAACTCGTGTTGGGATAAAGCAAAAAAATGGGAAGTGCCTTTGTCGCTATTAGTCTTAACGATATGTAGTCTTAACAATCTTACCATCGTACCAAAGCTTGTGTTACACGTATTAGATGTTGATTCATGATAAATTTTTTTAATAAACTTAAGAATTATAAAAAAAAATCACTATGTTACGTGTAGTAAAAAAGAAATATCATGTAGTCAATTAACTAGAGCACTCGAATCTTAATTGGTGGAATTATATTTTGAGAATAATTTTACTTATATATATATGTATGTATGTATGTATATATGTATATATATCCTTAGACTGATGCTTTGATAAGAAACTATTCGACTTATGCAATATATGACTATATCAAGAAATATTATGGTGCCAACAAAGCGGATTTATCAAAATTTTCCATCGTACGATAAGAAGAAGAAAGTTTATTCTTTTTAAATCAAAGCTTTGGGATGGAATTGGGAATAATTTTTTAGTAAACAAATTACTTTATATTTTCGTATAAGTAGTCTTACTTAAACACAAATGAATAATCTTATCATCATACCTATATATCAAAGACGATTAGTGATAGGAAGTCGATCTAATTCAAAAGTTGCACCCAAAAAAAAAAAAAAAAAAGGGGTGCCAATCTATGATATGCTGTTTGGAGAGCTAAAAGTCAACTTGATGTCACATAAATGGCATAGAAAATAAAGTAGAATGTGGCATGATTGGTGATGAGAAGCCGACCTAAACTCAAAAGCTAATCCCCCAAAAGAAAGAACGAAAAAAAAAAGTACATCATGTAATTATTTTATGAAGCGAAAAAAGGGAAATAGTTACGGTGCCAATCATGGAATGTTGGATAAGAAAAAAGGCTGCTGGTTCGAAAAGGCGAACGTCAACATGACGAGACTCGACGACACACGATCTCGGATCGGCATAAAGCTCGTTAGTCGAACGACCGATCTCGAAGTCGATAAAGGCGTACATCAAGAAGAGTTTGGCAGCCTATCGTGCTCCATTCAAAGCCATTAAATTCCAGTCTCAAACGAGCCCGCATTGCCCTACTCGAAAGGTTAGGCATGGAAAACAAGAGATCACAGAGGACCCCGAGAAGAAAGATGCAGTGTCTGACCATCTCGTCAAGAACGGCATTCCGACTCTCCCAGTTTTGCGTGACGGTGCAGTTGACAGAGACGCCGCTCTTGTCGTTCGTTGCCACTCGTCGTGCCGATGTAGCGATGGAAGAAAACGGGGAGGCGGCTGCGGATTCCAATTTCTTTGCGGCACACAATCGACTACTTCCTTTTTCTTCCGTTATGTTGTCGCCTTCGAGCGTCGAGTTCCACGACGGCGACGCCATTTTCTCCCTATCTGAAACCTGTCTCGAGGCATCAAAGCTTATCTTGAGGTCGAAGGAGGAACAAGAGAATTAAGACGGTTTGATTCATGGCTTAATAAGGTTAAGCTGCTACGATAAATCAATGTCTAATACCGTGTATGCCAATCTTAACTAGTTTGACTCGGATTCAGCAATTTCAATGTAGTATTGAGAGAAAAAGATAAGTGAGTCAAAAAAAAAAAAAAACGAAAAAAAGGAGAAGAAAAAACTAGATTTGGCCACGATCAAGTTAATAGGAGATCAAGTCTGACCAAGGCTTGACGTATCTTTATGAGTAAGAGGAAAGGGCTTGAGTCACGCATGAATAGTGAAAGATGTCGTAAAACATTTATTGTTTGATAGAGATCGAAAGATGACAAAGAGAAGAATGGCATGTTATCGAAAGAGTTTAGTCCACCACTCAATAAGCTTAAGCAGCTAGGTTGAATCGTCGATTGATCTCATGAATGCTAACCTTGTAACCAAGTTTGATTTCGACCCGTACAGCATTGAAACTATTATGAGTGACAAAATAATATGGGTAAAGAACAGCACTTCTTCTTTTTTTTTTTTTTTATGTATTTGGTCCATGTCATTATCATTTTATCAATCAGTAAGTGGTCTTCGCTTTGTTTGTTGCAGTAGGTGGTGGGGTGGTACGAAGCTAATTGAAATCACAGAAATTGTAAGATGAGCATAAGACAAGGATGGACATTGATGGGAGTTGATCTCCCTTCGTCCATGGATTCCGCAAACACCTACTCTTCGAAAGCACTGTCATCGATCTCGGCGAAGAAGCACCTTTCACGAATCCTGTTGAAAAGAAAACGAAAGCCCCTGGTTTCTTTTGTTCTTCCAAGTTATCGATCTAAATATTCCCCCTTTTTGTTTTGTGGAATGCCATAAGAAGAGCTTCGACAATGGCCCCTTTGTTAGATTTTTATATGCTCGTGTTGATATCCATAATAGATTTGCCAAATGTTGATTAAACAAAATAAAGGAAATAATGTGAACGAGGGCTTGTGGATTTGGGGTCGGTAATGCATTGAGCAAGAGAATTAGGAGACACAACGAAGAGTCAAAGTCTCAGCTACCACTTCAAAGCGAAGATTCATGAAAGGACGTGTGCCAACCGCTAAAATGGCATTGGCTAAACGTCGATACAAGTCTTGTTCTTAATTTTTAGCACACCTAATTTAGACATTAGGGCATGACACTGTTTTCTTTCTTGTGCTCGTGAATGGACATAACACTGTTTTCTTTCTTGTGTTCTTGAATGGGACATCGTGGCTCCTGTCAGTAAAAGCTACTAACAACATTGTACCTCGCGATACAATTAGGATAGCACACCTATCAACACATGCTGTGCATGCATGGGCATGGCATGAATGAGGATGCTGAAGTGCTTCATCTCAAATTATTCTCTAATTTCATTCATTCAACTACTAATAATTCTGTGAATGCGCAAATGCATGAAGTGGGTCTTAGAACCATGATCATTCTACATGCAGTCATATATATATATATATATATATATATATATATATATATATGTATATAATTAATGTGAGACAACAACGTTTACCCGATGATTACAGTAGCAGTGCATGAACGTAGGTCATGCGACGGGCCACCTCGTGCGACATGCTCATAATGGCCACATATTTTCGTGCACGAAATGGCATATGATTAATGGGAGAATGTCTTCGGTGTTAGATGCGCTCTGGCCGCCAAGGATAAAAGAAATAAATGCTGCATGGACTTCTGGGCGTACGTCGATCTCGCAGCTTCCACCCAGTTTCTAACGTGGGAATGAGGGTGACCGCTGCCAGACTTCTCATGCAACGACGTTGTGATGACGAGCAACAGGCCCTCTAGAGGACCACAGGTTAAACGTGGTTTAATACGACGCATATATGCCTGTAAGTTTAGATACATACAAACCTGCAGGTGCAGGTCAAACCCATCATCTTCCGCCATGTCGAATGTCCCCGTTACCGAGCTGCAGTCTACCTGCAAGGAGGAGTAGCAAGTTAAAGCGTTCAAGTAATGACTACTCCGCAGTGGAGAATTCAATCTGCATCGATAAGAGGAGTTGTATGTAATCGACGATGAATCGGACTCGAGCAATCTTCTCAATGCGAACAAAATAGCGGGGGGTGGAATCCAAGATGGACAACCCAAACCCTCCACGTGTTCATCTCTGCCTCGTTCTTCCATCGCGGTCGGAGGACTTCTGTGGCGATAACGGAATTGGTGTGCGGGGCCGGCACTGGGCAAGTTGGTTCCGATAACTAAGTTTGACTGGTCTCGGGTGGTATAATACTGGACGTGTACGTGAACCGGGCTTGACAGGGCTCGCAAATTGACCGCACAAGAACAAAAGCACATGTGTTTTGAAGACACCATACCGTCATGGGAATTACGTATGAGATTCTATAAGCCCGTAGCCTCTAAGCTTGCATCCTATATAAGCCCCCCGCCTTCTCCTTCCTTCCTCGCTACTCCTTGTGAAGTTTCTTCACGGAAGAAAAGCTCTTCTTGCACCACACGCAGAGAGGAACATGAAGAGAGAGGCGATGGAAGGATCAGATAGTGCTCCGATGACATACGAAGAGCATGAAGAACTTCTATCGTGCATCCGAGACCATAGAGCGAGGTAGTGAGAACATGTAGTTTTAGTGAGGTTTCAGAGTGTTGTTACCTGTAAGATGTTGCATGGTGATTTCAGGTTGGGCGTTGAGGCTCCCAAGGTCGAAGTCAGGTTCGAGGGACTGTCGGTGGAGACGGAGGTGTCCGTTCGGAAGAGGGTTCTTCCCACCCTCCCCAATGCCATCATCAACACTGCTCAGGTAGACTTGCCACCATGCTCTAGTAAGAGAAACACGTGTTCTTGACCTCGATCACACCAGTTAGGTTTTCGAGTCCTTGAGAATATGATGCCTTCTCTTGTATCTTTTCTTTCTTTGGTTGGTCCCGCAACGCCTGCACAGAAACGAGTAGAGCAAGTAGAAATTAATTAGTACCTGCAGAGTTGACTTCCATCTCTACCAGGGGCCACAATATATTCAACTTTTTTTTGTTTATACTTGCTACAAAGTTGAGTAAACACTGTTTAAGCTGGAACTTGCCTGATTTAGGTGCCATGGACTAAACCATTCTGCAGCTAGACAGAGAGTATAGGGTAGAATATAGGAGAAATGTATGCCTGACGCTTCATCGGATTTCTATGCTCATGAAGCTGGTAGCAAATTGTTTGTCCATTCAATATAACCTCCACCTTCAGTCTTTATCCTCTGATGGTGGAAGAAGCTGCAACTTCATCAACTAGATTCACTCGGCTTACTTTAGCATGCACTAAAATGTCCATGGCAGAAATGTCCTGAACTTGACGAAGTAGCACAGCGTCAGCATGGGCAAACACTTGGATATAATAGCAAAGGTAGAGTTAGCAGTTACAGTGTCTCAACAAATGAAGCAGGAGATACAGACATGAAAGGTCAGGCTGTGCTTGACGGATCACACCGTCTCCGGTCTTTTACCTCAATAGAATTAGTGCTTGTGTGGATCTCAAGCCAAGTAAGATGAGCTGTGTCAGGAACAGATGAAGCGGATCAGTCTTCCCAAGCTTGCAAATAACCTCC
Source organism: Musa beccarii (assembly GCA_024322285.1). Lineage (NCBI taxonomy): Eukaryota > Viridiplantae > Streptophyta > Magnoliopsida > Zingiberales > Musaceae > Musa > Musa beccarii. Next base: position 47,585,172 of record CM044395.1, read on the forward strand.
ATACTAGCATTCCTTTTCCCTGGTGGTGAGGCTGGAGGATCCACCATCTCCTTTCTTGCTCGTGTATCTTTGCATATCTGCAGATGGTTTTGTGCCGAAGCTCAGGAGGAAATTTAACTACTGAATCTTTGGTTCAAAGAGCTACCTACCTCTTCTTTTGTTTCATTTTGTGCGGCTTTGTTAACAAATTAGTTTTCTCTCCATGGAATAAAAATCTGCTAATAAGAAGTCAAAGTCACCGTAAGACAACTAACTCAAGATTTTCAGTAAAAGATGCCGCACTAGGACATCTGTCGATTTTCAAGTTACTTTTTTCACTTCTGGGCCTAATAGTCATGAAATTTCAAGACTTAGCATTTTGATACTTAGATCTTACAAAATTAACATCACAAGAAGAACATGCAGCACACAATTCACAAACATTAGATGCTTGAATTGAAGTATTAGAACAGCTATGGTTACTTACAATTCCTTGTCTCACAAATTATTTGGCTGCTCCATACGAAGGCAGCTTATAATAACTTGTGTGTGCAAGTGAAGGTCAAAGTTGTGACAGGAAAAAACAAAAAAACGAAGTAGATGCTCCCTTAATAAGAGAGTTTGGTAAAGTTAAGAATTCTCCTGCCTTGGACCCAATGGACAAGGACCGGACTTTGACTAATTGTTTCATGTACCCCAAATAGAAAACAATAATTAGTTAACATACTGCATTACAAGCTCTAGATCTGGATATACAAAGTGTGCACACTTCAGAAAAATGCAAAGTGAAGTAACTAGCAATGAGAACTTGACTAGAAATATTAAGAAATTACAGTAATTTGAAATTCCTGTAGACAAGCACTGAGACTGTGCTTGCAATTCAGAAAAATGATTTTCCCTCGCAAATTATCCTAAACTGTGTTCTGTACTTCCGGGCAAAGAGAATAGAATAATTTTTTTTTTTTTTTTTTTAATGCGCACAGGTCTACACCTTATCTTCTTGACTTAAACTAAATTTGCATATTTCTTATACATTCCTGATATTTTGTTCATAATCAAGCTATGTTTTAATCTAGATTTTCCCTTGTGTACAAACAAAAATAATCATAATGTGTTTGAACAGGAGCTCATGGGATGGCTAAGATTACACCAAGCAAACAGGAAGCCTGTCAAAGTGCTAAATGGTCTGAGAGGAATTGTAAAGCCATCTAGGTACTTTTTAAACTCTCACAGTGTGAACGATCTACCTGAGAAATTATAAAAACTATTTATTTGTCTGCTTTCTGCATCAGTTTTTCTCTTGAAGGATATTAAAATAGGCTGATCTTTGACATTACCTTTTCTCAAATAATTAAGCTCCTATTTGATCAGAGAAAAAAGATATCAGTCCCATCGGGGCAGAACACCAATTGAAACATTCGTCGAAAAAGTGACTGAAAAATTGAATGATAAGGAACCATAATTAAGACATACCCACTTAACAGAATTGAATCAGCAGAATTGAGGCCACAGTAGCACAGAAGATTCCATCTTACATGAATGAGAACATCATCATAGAGGGAAACCAGTACTTTTAGCTGTAGAAAAGATAATATCAAGCATCCTGAACATAACAGCACTTGTCTTTGCAATTATTTGTTTGTGATTTTTGGTCTCCTTACAAATATCACATGTTAACTTTGTTGAATACTTATATAAACTATGAGAATCTCTGGAAAAAAGAGTTGACCTTTGACTTTCAGAAAGTTACAAATATTTGGGATCATTTGTACAAGAAAAACATACACGGTTGCTCTTCATAGTGATCTGACTTTTATAGATAGGGAAAGGTTACGCTATATTCAACATTATCGCCAAGATGCCATAGAAAATTTCTCATAATTTCTAACTCCTCTCAACCTCACAATGCTTCACCTATATCATTAGGTTAATAATATGGATTGACTATTTATTAATTGAGGCATTATCCTATGTATGCCAATCTGGTTTGTGTAAATATAAACAAACATGTACCTAAGACATAAATATATGCACATTTATCAATTACATTTATGATATTCAAATTAATAAAGGAGCCCTAGATATAGGTTAACTGAGTTCACATTTCTTTTTTCTCTTTGACAATAGAAAATCTAAAATTTAAACAAAATGTCTATTTCAGGATGACACTTGTCCTTGGGTCTCCAGGATCTGGAAAGTCAACATTTTTGAGAGCTTTGTCCGGAAAACTAGACCCAAGTTTAAATGTAAGTATTTCTTTTTGCCTTGTCTTTTGATGTGTATGGAAAAATGAGCTATCAACTCCTAGATATCTTGTCTTAATCTGTTTATTTTTCGGTACTAATTGATTCTCATTCCCTAGGTCACAGGAAAAGTCGCATATAATGGACAAAAGATGAATCACTATATCTCCCAAAGGATGTGTGCATATGTTAGCCAATATGACCTCCATCATTCTGAGATGACAGTGAAGGAGACAATGGAGTTCTCCAGAAAAATGCTAAAAGCTGGAAATGAAATTGGTAAGGATCTATCCGTTATACCAGTGCTTTAAAAAATCTTACACAAAAAAGAGTAAAAGAAAACAATTAAACCATGTTATGTGTATGCTTAAAATGATTATATAAAGATAATATTTTTACATGGAACAGACAATATTCTGCCCAGGCCAAGGAAATTAGGCCTACATTCACACCCTGCTTTGGTCAACTTGATGGGTTGTATTTAGAATTAGTATATTACCTATCTAGTTTGTTAACAGCACATGCTTTCTATTACTAAACAGGGTTTATGTTTCCACCTGGTGTATCATATGTAAGCTTACAAACCAACTTTGCTAAGGGATAATGATTGGCACACCTTACCTTCACAGTTGAAGAGATGCAATCTATAGAAGAAACTACCATTTAATATTAAATGTAAAGCTTCAGTGAATGCATCCACCTTCCTAGTTACTTAAATCAGTGAACCCAACTCTTAGAGGAAAGACAAGGACATTATCTCATTATTCAATGACTTCTGCAGAGTTGCATAAAGCTGTGAGCACAGGGAAAATAGAAGTAAGCATCCAAGAAGAGAGAAATATTAGTGCCATGGTAAAGATACAACTTGATTTTGACAATTTAGATTTAACTCAGAGAAAGGACTGTCGTAGAATTACCATATTCATGTGTAATGTAGGAAGACGATTCTTCAAAAGATGAAGGGAACTTCATAACCAACTACATTCTGAAGGTATGTACCTTTCTTATCTCTTATTTTAGAATAAAAAATAAAAAAATCTGAAACTAATAGAACCTCTAAAGTTTAGAGTCTAAACATTTAAATTTTACACATGTTGCAGAATCAGAGTCCAAACATGACAATGACACCTTTTATTACAGTGCTGAAATGCTGAAAATTATTATTCCCCATAAGCTTCTATCACTTTGTCCAAACAATATAGAGATCTTTAACAGAGCTATGAGCAGCCTACAACGGTTGATAGAGTAACTAAAATTTTAACTCCAGTATATTTTGACAACTATTTTTCACCAAAAAGATATGATATTGATGTACCATTAGCATTTACTTTAACACCAAATTTGTCCCACATCACATAACATTGGAAATTGTCTTCTAAAATTTGAAAAAAAATTCCGTCCATAAACCATAACAAGACAGGTATACTAAAGTTCTTTTTGCTTTGATTAAAAAAGTCACTCGTTTGTATAAGTGGTAGGACATAATGAATATGATAAAATATAATTGCATGTCATATTCAACTTAAAATGATATTGTAAATTTGTAAAATTACAATAGATATCAACATGTCTCATACATAACTAACTTGACTAGTCATGTTAATTAACTTTAGATTCTTCAAAATAACCATAGAGTACAGGACAATCAAACTTTTGAAGTAAACTTACCTCGTTCGGTATCTTCTTACATTTAAATGACCTATCTTTTCAGATACTTGGCTTGCATGAGTGTGCAGACATAATAATAGGTGATGAGATGCGAAGGGGAATATCTGGAGGACAAAAGAAACGAGTCACAATTGGTACAGTAAAAAATTGACTTTAACGCTATTCCCTTAGAAACACCATTTCAAGCATTTTCTTGCATTTTGATTCTTTGTTCTGTGTATTTGCATGTCAGAAGACATTAGCAACATATCATAGTTTAGCATGCAACTATTGTACGTATAAGAGGATTGACAATAAATTTGTATGCTTCATATGAAGAATTGCTAATCATCCCAAAAAAAGGATCACTTAAAAGTTGACACTACGGTGATACAACAAATTATAATCACACAACACGTAGCACAAAGCACACAATAATTGAAGTAATAGCTGGTGGACAGTAGCCTGGTTACTGCAACTTTGAGCTTCCGAGTTACTGTCACTGGAGAGGGTCAAGGGCATTATTAGATGTCAATGACCATAATATTAAACTGATATATGCAATTTAAGTGAATAAGTTGACATGTACAAAATGCAAAAGGTCAGGTTTATGAATAAGTAGTCACATTAAAGATGCTAAAAATTAAAAGCAGCTCTGTGACACCAATTGTACTGGCACTCAGCAGGGAATAACCACATGTAGATTCTGCAGCTGGCTAGAATGGAAATGCCACTGAGATTCACAAACTTGCATGGAGTATCAGGTCACGAAATCAAGTCCAAGAGTTGGACATGTAGCTAGACATACAAAAAATTTAATGGATCTAATGATGGACATTTTCCAAACAATGGGACCTCACGTTAGGATGGATGGGCGTCAAACTTGGCCAGTGAACAACATCAAGTTTAAATTTATCTACATTACGAAAATGCCATCCATTGTTTCAGAAGCATTGGAGTTGCAATATAAAGAATATTAAGATATCAACATCCAGGAGGTTTCCAATCATACTGAATAATTTTGTGAGAGAATCCACAATAAGAATATGCAGATTCAACATGTTCAACACTATCCTATCCAAATTTCAAAAGAATGCAAGACTGGGAGTTCATCAGATTTGGATTTTATCTAAGACACTGATTTCGTCCTAAAAAATTTGTTGCAGGGGAAATGCTGGTGGGGTTAGCACAATGCTTTTTCATGGATGACATTTCAACTGGGCTTGATAGCTCCACTACTTTTCAAATCATCAAGTTCTTGCAGCAGATGACACATGTTTTGGATCTCACCATGGTTATATCTTTGCTTCAACCTACTCCAGAGGTATTTGACCTATTTGATGACATCATCCTTTTATGTGAGGGACAAATTGCTTATCAAGGACCACGAGAAGATGTTCTTGCATTTTTTGAATCAATGGGATTGGGATGTCCTGATAGAAAAAATGTTGCAGACTTCCTCCAAGAGGTATCAACTACCAATTGCTTCTTTAATACACTCCTTATTAATCATCTCACAAATTGTTAATCGATGATTTAGTTTAAATGATTTGAAATCAAGCTGAGGCACTTCCTTTTACATCGCTTTTATACAACTTACAACTCTAATCCCATTGGGACTGTAACTACAAATTTAGAAGAGCCTACCATGCAATTAGGGTAACACCAACTCACAGGCTATTGTTCTCAACACAAAAGACACATTCTAAAACAAAATAAGAGAAAACAAACAGGTATGATTAGATTTGTAGAAAAATATTAAAACTTCTAGTTTTTGTTTCCAAGATTTGGATGCAATAACCATGAACCTATGAAGTACAGATATTGTTTAAAAAAGAAATGTCCAAGAAGAAAGAAAATCAGTATACTCCTTTTAATATAAAAGAATTTCTAAAGTTGATTCTGTATGTCATCTGAACAATATAATTAAGCACATATTAGCAAACTATATGCTCCTACTAGCTACCCTTTTTTGTCACAAACATTTTCCCAAGTTTGTTAATCTAATAATGCATAATTCAATAGCAATTTCTAGTGAGGAGAACATCTTCCTCATAGTAAACCTATAAGTATTGGATCGGTAGTATCTTATTGAGAATTTCAAAATACAAACCCTATGTGGTTAAATTGCAAAATAATGAATAATAAATTCTATAATCCCTTGTCATTCAAATACAGAGAAAATTAGATTGTTTGGATCAGAGTATGCATAAAAATTTATTACTTAACATTGCCAGCTTAGCAATCTAGGATGGTTGCTTATGTAAGGTTTTTATGTTGCCATTTAACCTACATTTCTATTCATTGTATTGGAATCTGCATGTGACAACTAGGCCCAGTAGGCCCATCAACCCAATAACTTAGATAAAGTTGGACCTAAACCATGTGTCCTAAAAATCCATAAATTGGTAATTGAAAGCCCATCAAGCTTTTATACCAATCTAGTCAATCATCCACTTCCAATGAGCACCACAAAACCACAAGAAAAGGAGGCTACCAATGGCCCACTCCAGAAAAGAACTATAAATCAATCATATCCTTCAACTACCACTAACTTTGTATAGACAGTCTCTCCAAGTTTCATACAAGTACCAACTGCTCTACACTATAAAGGAACTAACCTGCATATGTATTTCATCCATTTCAAATGAGGTGAAGAGCACAATAAGTTTAAAGATGAAATTGCAAGAAACTAATGGCAATTACATTCTCTCTTACAGACTGCTCCATAGTTATTTCAGTACAACATTGACATTGTTCTAGGTCCAACTCAAACATAATAAACCAAATATACTTTTTATGAATGATGTGACTTATGTTTGCATTGAAGCAGCAACTTTTAGCATGGATTTAGTTGTTTCACAAGTTTTAAATACAACTTTTTTTTGCGCTTTTATTACAAATGTATGTACAAACAATAATGAATCAAGTATTACTTCAATTAGGCTTTTGTTTCAGGAATAACATCAAATAATATAATTTCTGGTGGCTTGTACTTATGCAGGTAATGTCAAAGATGGATCAAGCACAATATTGGATGGGTAACAAAAGCACATACCAGTATCTATCTGTGCAAAAGTTTTCAGATTCTTTTGAATCTTCCCAGTTTGGCCGGCTTCTTCAAGAACAGTTGCAAAAGCCATCTAGCATTGAGGAGAGTGAACAAATGGTCAAACTAAAAGAGATATATAATGTTCCAAAGTGGGAGATATTCAAGGCTTGCTTCTCAAGGGAAAAGTTATTGATGAAGAGGAACTCTGCAGTTCACATATTCAAAGCCATACAGATAGTACTCATGGCATTTGTGATTATGACAATCTTCCTGCGAACAAAAATGAAACATCAGACAGTAGCTGATGGGTACCTTTACATGGGAGCCATATTTGCTGGAGTGGTGATAGTGAAGTTCAATGGCATGACAGAATTATCAATAATGATACGAAGACTTCCTATCTATTACAAGCAGAGGGAAGTACTATTTTTGCCGGGATGGGCTCTCCTTCTATCTATAACAGTCCTTAGCCTCCCAATGTCATTCATTGAAGCAGGACTATGGACAAGTCTAACATACTATGTGGTTGGCTTTGCACCATCAGCGGTTAGGTATGTTACAGCTTTACCTCTTGCTAAATCTTAATATGCTAGAATAAAATATTGGATGACGTTTGCATGATACATATATATGTTTTCATGGCAGATTCCTGCAACAGTTCTTGGCTCTTTTCTGTGTGCATCAGATGTCAATGTCACTTTTCCGTTTTATAGCTGTTGTTGGGAGGACACAACTTATGGCTAACACACTTGGGACTGCAACTCTAGTGGCAATCTACATTCTTGGTGGTTTTGTCATATCAAAAGGTTAGATACTCGTGGTTTTTATCTTAAGAAAAGATGCAAGAGTGTTTCTAATGTACCTTATAATTTTCCTATCGTTACTTATTTGCTTACTATGTGCAAATCAGATGATATCCAACCATGGTTGGTGTGGGGTTACTGGTTGTCTCCTATGACGTATGGTCAGAATGCTGTAGCAATCAATGAATTTCTTGATCAGAGATGGAATATGGTATGCTCCAGCTGCTCCATAAACAGGAACTTACTGGCTAAAATTCAACTATGGTAAACATCCTAAGTAGCGTTGAATGAAGGACAAAGGTTTAGTAAAGGATTTAATGGAAGGCCAAAATATGATTAATGATAAACTTCAATAAGAATGTCTTGATCCTTTTCAGGACTCATTCAGACCATGCTGCTAACTATATTTATACTTAGTAACATAATGATCTTCAAATGGTGATTGGAAGTTTCTGTTAAGAGAATAGATTTGCTTAATAATGAATAACCTAATAATGTCTCCCAATTCAATGAGAGAACTCACTCTGTCGATAATGTTTTTTCTTCACAGAAAACTGAGAATGGAGAAAGCACAGGGGATACAGTTGGGAAGACCATTTTGAGATCAAGAGGGATGTTAACAGAGTGGCACTGGTTTTGGTACAGCGTGATGATATTACTCTTATTTGCTCTGGTCTTCAACATTCTCAGCATCTTTGCACTTGAATATCTAAGAGGTCTATATATTTTCCTCCATCCAACTGTACACCGCATGTTTGTATCTATATAATTGAGCTAGTTTTCACCTCAATCCCATTAAAGTTTAGGCATAAAAACTCCAACTTGAAAAAAGCAATTCTGTTGAACATAACCTATTACATGCCAATAGCCAACATGTCTTTCAAAAATCATAGTCTTTCAGAACTTTCTAGCCAACATATCAACTAAATAAAAAAAAAAATACAGTTCTAACAGCACAGGATTTATTTTTCTTTGGATAACAAAAGATAAGGATTAAAATTTGCTCAATTCCCATGCAAATACTGTCAAAAGTATTTATATCAACACCAACAGCCCAAATCCTTGTTCAGAATATAGTTTTGCAAATGATATTTTTTTAGCTTCATTAACATGCAATAGACCATAAAATTGCATAAGCTTTGGTTTCTAAGCTTTTCAAGGCCATAGATCACATTCATCAGTCTTTGATTTGTAACCTCCATCAATGATCTTTGGTCAGTGGGGATGATTTTCAATCCTCCCAAAAGAAATCTAAATATGATTCGGGAGAATTTTTAATTAGATTTTCCATAAAATGCAGCTCCACAGAAAAGCCGTTCCAACAAAAATATATGGCCTAAGGATTTCAAAAGGATCGCCGTATCTGATGACCAAGCATCTACAGGGACATCCCAAAGTAGGATGTCTCTACCATTCCTGCCTCTGAGCATGGCATTCAGCAATATTAATTATTATGTTGACATGCCAAAGGTAAACTGCTAAACTTCTGTCTATTCAAAAACATCAGTAATTGATCTCATAAAACTTGTCCAATATCTGACTATTTTGTTCTTTGTACTCGTCTATTTTGTTCTTTTTACTTGTAACTGATCAGCAATTGAAGAAAAATGGAATGAAGGAAGACAGACTTCAGTTATTACGGGATGTCTCTGGAGTTTTTAGACCTGGAGTACTAACTGCGTTGATGGGGGTGACAGGTGCTGGAAAGACCACATTATTAGATGTTTTGGCAGGAAGAAAAACTGCAGGACACATTGAAGGAAGCATCAAAATATCTGGATATCCAAAAAAGCAAGAAACCTTTGCTAGGATTTCAGGATACTGTGAACAATCAGATAATCACTCCCCCTGCCTAACAATTTTTGAGTCTTTATGGTACTCAGCATGGCTTCGTCTTCCGTCCAATGTTGATGCGAACACAAGAAATGTAAGTTGCCTCAAAACCAAGACTTGCACCACCACTCATCTTCACATAAATTAGTGACAAACAACAAGCATAATGATCAAACTTTGCATACAATGCTTGCATGTATCATTAATTCTGGTTACACCCTCGGGTTTCTGAACTAGATAAAGTTTATCCTTCTGGATTTTGGAGTAGATCTAATGTATATATTGTTTTCTCCTCTATCCCAGATATTCATAAATGAGGTTATGGAACTGGTTGAGTTAACATCATTGAAGAATGCTATGGTAGGCCTACCAGGAGTAAGTGGACTTGCAGCAGAAGAGCGGAAACGATTGACAATTGCAGTAGAGTTAGTTTCTAGCCCTTCTATCATATTCATGGATGAACCCACAACAGGTTTAGATGCTCGAGCTGCTGCAATTGTCATGAGAACAGTTAGAAAGGCAGCAGATACTGGGCGTACTATTGTCTGCACAATCCATCAACCAAGCATCGACATATTTGAAGCTTTTGATGAGGTAATACAATAACAGTGGTTCTTCCAGTTATTATAATTAAATAAAGGTAAAACGAGGAGAAATCCATGAAAAAGAAAAAACAGAATAATTATATAACTTCATATATGTAGCATATACTTCATGCATTGCAATGATAATTAGCATGCATTCAAATTTCATGGTACGAAGATGTGTACAACCCACCCCTCCACCCTTTGAAACTCTACATTATAGTCACTGATAATGAAAACTGAAAGAAATGCTGAACTTATCTGAATCTTATCCATAATGGATATGCACCTCATTTAGGGGACCTGCAGTCTTATCATGCCATCTATGGTTGCATGTTGTCAGGGATATATTAAACAACCAATAAACTAGCTAGAAGCACATTGTTTAAACTTCGAAGTTTAAAGTATGTAACAATGTTTGTGATAAATACATCAAACAATAATTCCTTCTTTTTCTTTAGATATCTTATTATTAAGGAACAACACTAACATTGTGAAATGGTTGTCAATTGATTTCAAGGGCACATACCTGAATATATTTTTCCTTCTATTTGACACTTTTTACATCCAAATGTAATGTAGTTTGACAAGACTGAAACTCCACCAAACATCAGACTTACATGAATGCTTTATAAATGAAATGCTAATGCCATTTCATATTGAGACATAAGTGTCCGTCAACATATCTGTAACAATTCTAGTAGGAAATGTGACAATTGTTATTAATAATCAATAATCGCAACATGTTACAACTCTTATGGTGCAACATTATCAATATGGACCTTGCTCTCATTGCTTATGCCACTGAAAAGTTCAGTGTTCGATAAGCAAATTAAGAAAAGTTGAAGGTACCGTGAGGGGATCTAATCAACAATAGATAAGAATCATAAAGCATCATATACTGACTCGAACAGCGAAAGAAGTATTCAAATTTGAAACTTCAAGTCCAAAAAAGGTAGGAAAAAGAATTTATGATGTCCAGGGATCGAGAATAAAAGATTGCAGCTACCTTTGATTTTTTATCTTTAAACACTTTCCTTTAAAAGTGAACCAAGCTGGTCATAAATATAAATTTCTCAATGAAAACTAAGCTGCAAGAAATGATCAATGTTCAAAAAGCATTTTGCAAATGGCATAGAGGACAAACTGAGTCTAGAGATTTTTACATCTTGTCCATATTTGTAGCAAAACAATCTGATCTACAGGTTATTATTGAGAGATTATTAGCTTTGTTGGATTTGTATTTTGATTACCCTTGCTTTTTGTTTTATTTGCAGTTGCTTCTTATGAAAAAAGGAGGGCAGCTAATATATGGAGGGCCTTTGGGCAAGTTATCCAAAACCATGATACAATACTTTGAAGTAAGAACAATTTCAGGATATCCAGAGTTACTCTATCAGAAAAAACATGTGCAACCAACAACTAAAAAAATTCTTGCAGGGTATTTCAGGAGTACCAAAGATAAGAGATGGTCAAAATCCTGCTACATGGATGTTAGACGTCACTTCCCCTAACATGGAATATAAGCTTGGTGTAGATTTTGGAAATATCTTTCACAATTCATCTGCATACATGTAAACCCTTAAAAGTCTTTTTGATGCAACTTATACATAGATAAATATATAATAAAGCATTATCCATAACTTGCTTCTTTTGTGCCTCTTCAGAAGGAACATGAACATGGTTGATGAGATGAGCAAAAGACAAAGTAATGCAGAAGACATACACTTTACATCCAAGTATGCAAAAGGTTTTTGGTCGCAGTGTCTATCTTGCCTGTGGAAACAGCACAGATCTTACTGGAAAAATCCAGAACACAACGTTGTTCGTTTCATCATCACGATTGCAGTATCAGTGCTCTTTGGCATAGTCTTCTATGATATTGGTTCCAAAATGTAAGTAAGAAACAAACACTCTATTTATTATAATTTATCAGTTTTACTTAATTTGTTTATAATGATATAACAGAAGGATGGAACAAGATGTTTTCAACATTCTAGGAGCAATGTACGGCTCAGCATTGTTTATCGGCTTTGCAAATGCTAGTGTAGTACAGCCTATTGTGGAAAGGGAGAGGACTGTATTTTATCGTGAAAGAGCAGCCGGAATGTATTCTTCTATGCCGTACGCCATTGCTCAGGTACAACTTTTCTTATGTGTATTATGATAGTCCCTATGGTGATCAAACTAACAAGTGATAAGTTGGTCAACTACCAAAAAAATACAACAATTTCCTAGCAAATCTTAGATATTGTCAGCTATGATCCTGCATGTTACATGTTTTGCTTAGTTATATCAGGATTCAGGAAAATGATGTAGCTAAAAATTCAATAAAACTATTCCTTTATTTTTCTAATAAGAGGAAGCAAAAACCTCCAAGAAAATGATACTTGATTTAAAGGACATGTTACAAAATAACTCATTAAAACCTACTTAAAAGACATACTAATTAAATGTAAAGCTTTAAATAGAGGAGACATGCAGGGTCTGATTATATTGACAGCACTATATGATTTCCCCTCTATGATACCTTGAAACTTACCAAAAGATTTCAAGAAATGTGTGATTTTTTTGAAATTTTGCTCAAAAACCACTGCTATTTAGGGATGTTTACGGGGAGCCAGCGGTCTATGCTCTGTTCAAAATGGCCTGAACATGGTATAAAAATATTTGGCATTATGAGAACACAATTTGGCACAACATTTCCAACGTTGGCTGAAACTTCAATCCTTAATTTTTAAGGTTACTTGACATTAGAAAGTTTTCCTAATTTATGTATGATGCAAATTCAACTAAGGTAACAAAAGAATGAAGAACTAATAAAGTGGCCATTACTTCCACAAAATGAAGCCAGTAATTTATGCAACATCCCAATTATCCCACAATGAGAAAATAGTTGTTTTAAATATAAGACTTGATTGACCTAATATCATAACTTGGACTTTAACATTCTGAGAAAACTTGGTAATAACCATATTTTGCACTAGTTATTAGCTAATAGCTTGTGCGGTTCATGAGTCGATGATAATGAAACAACTTTGCTGATTACCGCAAATTGATATAGTTGATATAAAGTTAGCACAACACTGGACACCTTTCCAGCCAAGTCATTTGGCCAGTCCACTTATAGTTCAAGTCAATTGATTAGCATCAAAGCAAATTCTAAAACATAGACGTGTAGGGTTTAGGAGATGTGGAGTAGAGCCGCCACTCTAGTGTCATGTCTCACAGATGATTCCTACTAGGAAATCAATAGACCACTCATTCTAAGTCTTGGACTTTAATGAGGATGCCAAGCCATTAAATGAATGAGGGAGATTATGACACACAAGGAATCTCATATCAGAAGTTGATGCCAATAGACTGGATTGGCTTATAGGAACACATGCAACTACCATTACTTGGGTTGTTCTTCTGTGACAGCTCAAAGAAAGAATTTAGTTTTGTAAAATGCATATATTCTGGATTTTATAAACATATCTGTCATGCTGATGTTTCTCTCAGACTTCCATGCCATACTGTATCTCTGGTAGAATAACCGTTTTATACCTTGTGTCGTTCCTGCAAGAACGATCATAAACTGACAACTTCTCATTGTACAGGTGGCCATTGAAATCCCTTACATTCTAATCCAAGCAATACTTTTCTCAGTCATTGTTTATCCAATGATTGGATTCCCATTTGTTGCAGCCAAGTTCTTCTGGTTCATGTTCTTCTTGCTCTTAAGTTTTATATACTTTGTCCTCTTTGGGATGATGACGGTTGCACTAACACCTAACCAGCAAATAGCGGCACTTCTTTCTTTCTTCGTCTTCATCATATGGAATATGTTCTCAGGATTCTTTGTTCCTCGAAAGGTATCCAACATTCTAAATATACCTCACTCTATTTCATCTTTGTCATACACAATATCTCAGCATGAATCGATTGGTGTCTGCAGATGATACCAATTTGGTGGAGATGGTATTACTGGGCTGATCCTGCTGCATGGACTGTCTATGGTCTAATGGTTTCACAGCTAGGAGACAGAGAAGATCCCCTATTTGCGGCAGGGACGTCAGGTGAAACAGTGAAGGATTTCCTCAAGGGATATCTTGGACTAGAGGAAACCTATCTACCGCTCATTGTGTCACTTCACATCGCAGTGATCGTCCTTTTCTTGTTCGTTTTCGGCTTCAGCATCAAGCACCTGAATTTCCAGAAAAGATAGGCTACGCCAATTCCTTATTCTTTTATACAATCAAAAGTCGATTCCAGTCAACTCCAGCTTAAAGGAAGACATGGAGTTGATCCCTACAACGACATTAGAGTGCTAATGACGGCCTCTAACATTGTTATCAACCCTAAACTTGCACACATTTGTAATGTTTGCATCAAATTGTTATATAAATCAATAATTGTTAGATGGAATGTGTTCGAAAACTCGAGGTCGGTGCACCCTGATTGGGCCACCGTATGGCTGCCTATCGCCGGCCCCTCCGGAGGATCCACCACCCAAACTCGACAATGAAACGGAAAGAGAAGAAAAAGGAGAAAAGAAACAGATAAGAGAGAGAGATCGGAAAGAGAAAACTCACTGGTTATCGCAGACGCGGGGGTTCCCTCCGCCCTTGCCTCGGCGGTGCGCCCTCCGTCTTCCGTAGGTGATGGTCACGGGAGGAACCGGGAATAGTTGAGGAATAAAAATTCTTCCTCAGCGAATTAGTTCACGAATGTGAGTCCGAACGCATAGTGTGGCGCGCGCCCGTGAGAGCACCGACACGACCACCTCGCCTCGTCGCCACGTGAACGTATCGTCGACGTAAGTCGGTTCGTGAAGCAACGGCCCCGTAACAACTTCACCAACAACCAAACGGTGTGGCTCGGCCCTGCTCAATTACATGGGCCGGCCTAATCACCCGCGTAACACGTGCCATTCGTCGCTCCAACCCACATGAGACCTGTCTAACTCGATCCATCGGATAACCGAGTCGAATTCGGATCAATAAATGTTGCGATCGAGCCCGATTTATCAGCCCAATCGGTTCGAGTTATTTCTACATGTCCCACGGAATAAGATGACAACAAACGCAACAATGCCAACGTAAAAAGAAAGCAACAGGAACAATTCACCGCCCGTGTCCTTTTCCTCCACCAGTTTCTTCGATATATACGCAGGACCAGCTTCCCTTGGACAGCAATCATAGCGCACGGAAAAGAAGGTTTGATAAGATACATGTAAATGACCAAAGTTAAAGCAGCGAAATGAAGGGATATTAGAGCATATATTCGGCAATCCACTTAGCTGTGAATACTGGCCCACCAAAAGGAACCAATTATTGTCCGCAAGAGAAAAAGAATTCCAATCTTCACACCAAAGAAAGAGTTTTGTGGAAGAGTAGATTCACCATCCTTATCCCTTCGGCTTTAAGGGAAACGAAAGCTAAGAACAGTTGCGGCAGCAGTCAGGAGAGGGTACGGTTTCTTCTCTCCACTAACAATGGACGATATTGATCTTAACAGTGCTCGTAACAAATTTAACCGACAAAATGTAGTTTGTGGAAGGAGAAATCATGGTGGTGAATGTCGTGGGCGGTGTGGTAATGGGAAGTAATGGCTAACTGAGGCTACGAAGAAGAAGACGATGACTTAGACCTCTTCGTGGCCTCGCTGTACAGCACGACGCCGATGATGGTGATGCCGAAGCCGGTGACACCCATGACCGTCACGGGATTACGGAAGATGAGAACGGAGACGAGGGCGGCGACGGCGGCCTTGGCATTGCCGAGCACCTGCAGGGTGAGGGCGCTGGTGTGCTTGGTGACGAGGAAGTTGGTGAGGTTGACGAGGTAGGCGACGGTGGCGTTGGCGAAGAGGAGGAGGGCGAGGTAGGGGTCGTCGCGGATCTTGGCGGCGGTGGCGGGGACGACGCCGGGCTCGGTCCAGAGGGAGAAGGGCAGCAGGATGGCGGCGGCGATGGGGGCCATGTGCATGAGCAGGTTCATGGAGTTGAGCTTCTCGGAGTCGGAGGTGAGGAGGATGCCCTGGACGACGGACTTGAGGGCGCGACCGGAGGTGGAGCCGAGGCAGAGGAGGAAGCCCAGGGGGTGGAAGAGGGGCTCGCTGTTGCTGGCGAGGGCGATGCCGAGGACGACGGGGAGCAGCGCGACGTAGACGGCGGCGGGCTCGCGGCGGCAGGTGATCGCGAGGGCGAAGATGGCCGTGAAGAAGGGGGTGGTCGCGCCGACGGCCTGATTGAACGAGACGGGCAGGAACCGGAGGGAGGCGTTGCCACAGACGACGGAGAAGCAGAAGATGGCGCCGAGGGCGGCGATCTTGAACAGCTGCCGGCGGGAGGAGACGGGCTGGAAGGGAACCAGGCAGAGCCACCGCAGGGCAACGGCGCTGTAGGCGGAGCAGGAGGCCATGTGGAGCGCCGTGAGGAAGACGGGGTAGCGATAGCCGTAGATGCTGAGCAGGTACTTGTTCAGCAGCAGCACCCCGATGTTGGAGAAGTACCAAGATCCGATGACGAAGGCGGTGGCGACGGTCGACGAAGAGGAACCGGGAGCGGCAGCGCCGGACGAGGGGGCGTGGGAGGAGGACGCGAAGAGGAAGGGGACGATGAGGGAGAGGAAGGAGGCCGCCTGCTTAGCGCCAGGGCGGGCCTCGCTTGGCGGGGTCGGCGGGATGTCGATCCCGACGAGATCGGCGGACTCGAGGCGGGGGTTGCTGCCGCGCCTCGTCGTGCCGGTCTGCATGTGGGTTTCCACCATCCCCCCCTCTCTCTCTCTCTCCCCGCTTACCTAATGTCTGCTGCTGCTATGCTCTTTCTGTTACCGGCGAGATCGATGAGAGAGGGAAAGGGAGGGAGAAATGTGGATCTGGTATTAAAGTGGGTGTGGTCGTTGGATGGGCATCGGAAGCTGCGGTGAACTTTGGAGAAGAAGGCGAGAGGAAGAGGGCAAGTTAGGGTGTGTCGGTGGGTGGGTTAGAATCGTCTTTGGCCATTGTTGCCGTGCTTGCTTCCTTCCCAATACAACACACCGTGGCCTGGAGATGGCGGGTGAGTTGGGTCGAGAGAGAGGGGGGCGGGGTGGGAGGGAGTCAACTCGGGTCAAAGTAGGGTCTCGGTGGGAGACAATGGGGCCCGAAAAGCTTTGGCTCGGACCCACCCGTGTCTCGCGCTCTTCCCTGTTTCCGCCGGTTCGCTGCAGAAGCGGTTCCGTCGAGCCAGCTAGCCTACCCGGTCGATTGCTCCCCGGTCCAGCCCATAAACCACTCGATTACCAATCGGACCAACCGGTAGAGTGCTTGCCATGGAATGGAATGGAGAGAGTGTTTATCCCACCATTTAATTTGATTGCGATCGAAAGCTCGATACTGAATTATGCACTAAATTATGTAATTAGGATGCTATTTTTAGAATCCTAACATAATTCGGATATGCCTGCAAAAAAAAATTGCTTAACAAACAAAAAATTTAAGTATAAAAAGAAATCTTTGTGAGTCTTGGTGAAAATAAATTTAAGTTAGTCAGAGGAGAATTGAGTTAGACAAAGTTGCATGGAAATAGAATTACTTCTTTAAGTAGATCAATTTTGGTTCATTTGGAAGGCACCAAGTGATTCTTATTCAGTAACAGGAGAGCTTCTACTAAATAGAATTGGATTTGGGCTTAGGCTTTAACTTATATATTAGCCATTATTTCAAAGTGGTTATTGAGTAGTATTTCAGTGGCTTTATTATTTTTAAGTAATATTAAAAATTACAGTGAGAATATCGAGAATCACCGTCCTGATACCAAATGATAAGATCCGTATGATTTTATCGTAGGAAAAAAAGGATGACCACTTCGAGAGGATCGACTTCCTAAGGTTTATCCAAAAATTGGATAATATTTAATTCAGTTATATTTTTATTTATAGAGTTTCACTTAGAGTCCTTTCAAACTTAAATTTTTAATAAATAAATAAATATTAAATAAATCATATCTGACTTTTATTAAACTAGATAAACCAAATAAAATATTATTCAAAGTTAAAAAATAAAAAAATCCTAACAACGATTTAAGATTTATAGCAAGAGGTTTTAGCTGCCAACAAAAACTTCAAATCAATCATTGAAAAGAATTTCATCGAGTACAAGTTGAAACTAATTTAATAATTCAAAAACAAAAAAAATGTGTTGACTACTAAGATCCATCTTTCGAGTATTGAAAACATATTCGTGGACATTAGAAATCTTTCTTTTGTAATCGTGTTCATTCACTATTTTTGTGAATATAATCAAACAGTAAATTAGGCTCTTTTTTTTTGTTTTGAAGAAATCTTTTTCTCCTAAATTATTAGGTTCTGTCCAATCCGGGGGTCAAAGGAAAATTGAGTTGGTTTACGAGGAATGATGATAATAGATTAAGTTATATCACAAGTTCTCTTCAGGCGCATGATGTTAAATATGGATCATTGGATCTGATCATGATTCTACTATTTGGATCTAAGATCAATTTTGATGGCAGCTTTAATATATTACTATGTGAATGCCAAAATCTTAGAATCAGAATGCTAAAAATCGACATATGATAAATTTGTAACAAAGAATCTAAAGTACCTTGTCATATCCCTAACAAAAATTATTTTCCATGTTCGCATGTCAATAGAAATGATAACAATGGAAAGAGTCAAAACTACTAAACCTCATATAACTTTGTCAATAACATGATGTCGGACGTGTTTCAAAATTATCCAATCACATGTAACTCTATTGCTCACATGATCTCTAATACGTGAAGCTTTAAAATCCTTTGATAGTCTTCGATTACAATCATAGTTTGATTTTTTTTTTTATTGCTCTCAGTTAATGTAAAAAAATAGATTAGAATTATTTTAAAAAAACTTATAACATATGCAAAATAGTCCAAAAAGTAAGTAAATTTATTCAATAAAGGGATTCAAGTAAGGGATAAATTAAATTGCTTTCACAATCATACACTTTTGTTGCATTCGAATTTGTCTCAAGTTAATATAATTCAAATATGAACCAATCATAACGATAAATATTTTAACTAAATCAAAAGCTTAGATACCTAATCTGATGATGAGTTGTCTTAAAATTCTTTTATAGTAGAGAAATAAAAAGATAAAAATAGTAAGATAATAATGATAATATAAAATGAAAAAAAATGATAATTGCCGTACTTATTTGGAACAAAGAGTATGTAATCATCGATGTATTTTTTTAACATAAATTAATTACTATAAATAATGTATTACTTTATTTAAAATTTTAACTTTCTTATTTATGTAGTGTGGTTAAGGAAATGATTAAAATTAATTTTCTTAATCATATGGATAAGTTAAGAATTTTACCAATCATTTAAATTATTAATTGATTTATTTCCTAATGAGTGATGTGATTTTTAAGAAGTAAATAGTTTATATTATATTTTTGTGTGTGAACTATAAGAAATAAATATTATATTTTTATTATGTGAAAGTAAATTTAAAATAAAAATTAAATTATTATTTATCTTTCGGTGAGAGCTTATTTTCTCCTATATAAATGATACTCCCCCTCTCTCATTCCTTACTAAGGAAGGATTGAGTATAGGATTCCCCAAAGAGAAGATGCCAGAGGAGTAGGATATTCTTTTTTTTAATTAGTTTTGATTTATATGTTGAAATTTTGATTTTATGATTCTTATAATTTTATGATATATCATAATGTTTTAATTTAAAAATTATATGATGATAATTGATTTATGATGATAGAATAATTATTTGACTTATAATAATCTCTTAAGCTTAAATAAAATTCAAGATTGATTTAATTATTAAAATTCTTATTTTTTATTACCATAATAATTTTAATTCATTTAATTAGATCTATCTGTTTTTCAAGAATTTATGTGTGAATTTTTATGACTTAATTAGTTTTAAATTTAAGACCATGAATTTAAAATATTTAATTCATGGATTTAAGTTACTCTTTAATAATTTAAAATATTAAAATCTAATTTAATAAAAGGTGTCTAACTAGAGTCTAACCTAAGTCAGGTTGATATCAGACCGAGTCGAGCCAGCCCTTATGGTTAGGTACGACCTAACTCGTATGATAAGATATATCTTAACTTATGTGATCAAACATAGTCTAACCCATATGACTATGTATAACCCACCTTATGTCGTTAGATACAATCTAATCTATGTAGTTAGATACAATCCAACCTATGTGGTTAAGCATGAGGCACCCCATCTAACCATGTATGACCCAACCTATATGGTAATGTATGACTTAGCCTATGTGGCAATGTATGATCTAGCCTATGTGGCCAAGTATGTATCAGCTCATATGACAAGGTACAACTCAACTCATATGAACAAGTATGATTAAATCCATATAAATAAGCACAACTCAACTCATGTGACTAGGCGCAACCCAACTTATGAGCCAAGCATGACCAAGTTTAATAGTAAGACTAAGCTCAACTAGTGAGTGAGGCTCAACTTAGCCTACGATGCTAAACCAGCTCAACTACGCAATTATCATTAAACACATTGTCAACTCTCTATCAAGCTCATCATACCTCGACCTAACTTGCTACTTAGAACAATCATGTGCAATGTACGTGACCCGTCCAAGACTCAAGCGGATTGGTTTGGTTTGAGCTAGCACTGTGCAACATAGTCTAATTTCTTTTTCCTTTATTAGTTTGAGCTTGCTAATTGACTAAATCAGAAATGTTTGATTGGTTCAAGCTAGTCTAGAGTGATTCCATACCAACTTGATTAGTTTAAACCTATATAACCTAATTAATATTAAATAAAACTTAATTAGACCACTCTATAGTGATTCCAAACTTATTTTATAAGGATCTGAAGTTGGTTCTGTTAGGTTTAAGTCAATTAAGATATTACAATTTAGATTATAGTTGATTGAGGATTATTGAGAGATTGTTGTCTTATGTCTTTATGATTTGATAGGCTTAGAAGTTTTATCTAAAGGTGTCATTTGAAAATGATTATTAGTTTTTTTTATTTTTTTAGTTTATGATATTGATCTAATTACTATCATTTAGTATATGTGACTATGCTAACGGTCCACATTAGAAGTATAATCTGTGAAAGGAGCCACAACCCATCGTTGTATGGAGTGACATAGTTCAATAGATTATATACCAAGTATGGTCTATTATAATATGTTATCTATTTCCTAGATGAATAAATGAATGATCATATTTGTTTATATATCTCTATCGAGAGGTAATTCCCTTCAGAGATTAGTGGGCCAACGGACATGACGATATGACGATTCCTCTATCCGCTTTTAGGAGAAACATGCCTCCACTTGAACAGGTGAGATATATCACTCCATCTATTATTGGGAGTGTGATATGTGTTCTCTTTATTTGTCATTGAAAAAAATATATCCTATGGAGTATGTCTCTTTATCCTCTGTGAAGAGAGTACATCATTGGGTGTGATGTATGTTTTTTTTAAATTATTATGTATGTGTTGTATGTGACTGATATATAATTTTATTTATTACATAAGAATTATCATTATTTTTTGATGCATTAGCTTTATAAAGAATCGATACATTATCATCTCATATTAAATTATTGATATCGGTATATGTTTCATGAATATTAAAGATTATTTTTATATTTTTAAAAAAAATTCTATTAATATGTGTGATGATTGCTATATTTTTATCTTATATTTATTTTCTAAATAATCTATTACTTCGTAATACATGTGAGATTTGAGTGGAACGATTTTTTTTCATCGAGAAGGCATGATTTTTTTAGTTAATAAAAAAATTTAATATTACAAAGATAGAGACTTGAATTTAAGAATTAAAATATTTTCCTATAAATTATGAATAATAAAATAATAATTTATTTTTAAAAAATAAATTTAGGATGTGATGCTCATAGGTCGAAGGACTTGCGCCGCTAAAATTCTGAATGATAAAACCATAAAGATGACCTCACAACTCATATGGAATGTTAGAAACAAACTTAATTTATGGTTTCATTCTATGTCGGTCTGAAGAACAATCTTTTTACCTCTTTTCATATATATATATATATATATATATATATATATATATACATAAAATCAGAAATACTATATTTCACATTTTACGTGTCTTCGTGGAAGGAAAGAAGGAAGGAAGAAGAGATCATGTAATCCAATTACATTCATATCATGGTATGTAAATAGGTCATGAGCTAAATTACCTGCAGTGATTGGTTTTCATATAATTTTTTGTCTAATAATACTCGATTTATAATTTGCTTCATTTGCACTTTGGAAGTTTATGTTTTAAAACGAAAAGTATTATCTATTACTTATTACATACAATTCCCAAAAGATAAAGCTCTGATAGCCAAAAAAATCTCTCCAGCAGGAGTCGGATTTGTTGGTTTCAGCAAAATTTAGTAAAACAAATGACAAATATGTTTCTTTTCAGTAAATATGAATAGCAAAATCTGCCACAAAATTCTAAAACAAGCAGGCAATGTTTTCTTCCAACCTTCGCTCATGTCTGCACTAAAATATTTGAATCCGATAGGAACTCCTTCCTGCAGATCTTACTGTAGCTTGCTTCAGACTTTGATTCCTCGATCAAAGTCCAGTTTTATTTGAGCATGTTAAATTACATAAATGTATTAAGCTGGGTGCAATGGTCACTCAATCATGACCTTATGCTGGCAGATCACATCACTATTGCTACCTTAAATGCCATTTTCCATCATGAAATCGATCTCTCTCTCTCTCTCCATCCCACCACTGTTCTTTCTGTTCTTTTGTTAATCTCAAAACAAACAAGTTTCTTTCTTCCACCTACAATTATAAGTTCATGGGCGTGCAAGTAACTTCTCTTTCATGGCCTATAATCTTAAGATATATACTTGTAGGAATGACTTAAATTTAAAGCTTCTTATGTGTGCGAAGAAAAATTGTAAGAGCGTTCAAAGTATTTTTCTTACGTTCTTTTGTTACCCAAACATTGATACGAACGAGAGGTATCTATGAACCCATATTTCTCTGCTACAAGTCCTTCCACGCTTGGATTTCTCATCTTCCACGGAATCTGATCTCATGAACTCGAAGGAAGACTCGTCAACTCGCCGCATGGAATGTTTGCCATCTCATCGGTTTTCATTAGGACAGTACGTGGGAGGCTATGCAGGAACGATGTGGTCTCGTATTAACCAGATGTGGCCGTCACCCCGCTGTTCACAGCCTAATTAGCACCATCCTCCATTAATTTGAGAGGACTCCTTTCGCAGCAATCATCCCTCTTCTTCGTCCTCCCGTCACACTTGTTGCCCTCACATCGTTTGCTGCTCGAGGCGTTGACGGCGGATGCTACCCCCCCCAAGAAATAAAGGAGGGGGTTGGGATGTTCTTAAGTCAGAAAACAACGTGCATGAATGCGTGCACAAGGGTGGGAAGGGAACTCTGATTTGTGGTGCCGGATGACATGGGGTTTTAATGCGACTGGGCATGGTGCAACTGCGCGGTTGCTCGCCGGCGGGATGGGATTGAGTGCGACGGAGACCAACCTCCTTAGCTGTTCTCATGTGCCATTAATGGCGGCCTGGGAGATACTGCGGACCGACTCATGGATACGGCGGTCCGACAATTGGAGGCCTTCCCATGTTATCTGATGCGGAGCCAACGGGCCGTCGTCATGACGGCGACGTCATAGGCCTTCGTCGTCATCGCCGTTTCGAAGGAAGGAGTGGGGCATGAGAGCGCCAGTGGACTACTACTATTAACCGTCGCATGGCCTGGCGGCATCGCCATCCTCTTTGGTCGTCTCGAGGAGGCGAGGATTAATGCCGAACGATCACCTACCGAAGTGTTGGAGACGTGAGGGTTTAACTCTCGGCCGGGCGTTGGCAGTCGAGCTCGGTGTTAAATAGTGGTGTCCGGGAACAGTCTCCCGGGCGACGATGGCAAAGTCTCCGTTGGGTTCTTCGTTGTATTCATTCTGCCCCAAAGAAAATGACTAATCTTGAAGAAGATCGCAAGTCATATCAAGAACGATTCGATCGAAACAAAAACTTGGACTCTTTCTCCTCGACAACACGAATTCACTCCGCTCGATCGTCTCTCGAGAGACAACGACTACTTCTTGCAAATGGTAACACACATAAAGCATAAGAACAACGGAGTCGGCCACGCTGCATGTGGTGGCGGGTCATTCCATCGAACACATGAGGGGGCTGCGGGGCGTCTTCTTCCAGGCATGCGATTGTTTTGTTAAAATATTGAATGTGTTGGAGTATTTATTTATGTTTAATTGATATTTATAGTATTTTTCTCTAATATAATTTTATAAGGACGAATTTTTAATAAAAATCTATCTTTTGGTCTTTCCCCCCCAATCCATATAGTGTTATCTAAACCACTATAAATCTATTCAAAAATAATATGAAAATCTCTTTATTTATTTGTTTTTATTCCTAAATCAATAAAATTATATATATTTGAAACCCTATCTTTTTTTTTTTGGGTATAAATTGGTTTCTATTTAGTTTTGAGTTCACTTATGATGTTTTTAAGTGGCTTACGATATTATGATGGAGGTGTCAAAAAAACCGTAAGCTAATTCCAAAAAATAATAATAATAACAACTAGCATAAAAGTCTCGTTATTTAATTATTTTATAAAAAAATAATATAGATAATTATTTGAAATCTTATTTCTGTACGAATTGGATGTCATTAAGTCTTGAACTCATTTTGTTTCAATTATAATATATTTGAATAGTATTATAGTATTTTCAACACATTAATTAAAACACTGTAACGGATGGAACTTTTTTAATAGAGTGTTCGCTAAGGAACAAAAATAAAAATATTTCGGGGATTATGAGAACATAGGCAAATCACTCATTTTCTAATCAATTCTTACTGCCTATTAATGGCGTCGATGGGCTATTAAAAAAAAAAGGAGATTCTTCTCCTCCCTCTATAAAATATATATATATATATATATAAAGATTTTCTAAATATTTATTCTTACAACGTTATGTTCAGAAATTAAGTTAATTTTTTCTCAAGAAGCTCTCTCCAACAACACCTTCTTCTTCTTTTTTTTTAACCTATCCTTATCAAAGTTACAATATTTTTATTATGTTATAATATTTTCGTACTATCAGAAAAATACTATAACATACATGCTAAAAGAAATATTATGTTATGATATTTTTATACTATGTTATAATACATTCCTAATATTAATTAAAATGCTACAACGCAGCGTTAAAAAGCAGTACTATAAAATTCATACAAAAATATTGTGTTATAGTTTTTTTTTTTGATTTTGTTGAAAACATCGTAACATTGTATAGAAACATCGTAACCATATCAATTCATCGTATGGGTCGATCTATAAAAAAAAAAAAAAGGAGAGAAAGAAAACGAGGTTGATCATCAAGTCAAGGATGATGATGATTTGGATCATCATCAAATCATTGTGTTGATGGATATAAACAATAAAAAAAATAGATTGTTATTATCATTAATCGCAATCGGGTTGTGCGTCAATTTTGAGGATCCAAATCTGCCCCGAATATATACTTTTATATGAAGGCTTGGAAGCTTGCCTAAGGGGGTAAGATGGATGTGAGAACCACCACCCAAAAAGAAATCGATAACTAAGATGCAATAGGTGGAAGGGAGTTGGTGGAATGGGAGAATTAGATTAAATAGTGTATTAAATATTCCACATGCATCTTTCCTTCTCTTCTCATCAATGAGAGTTGAAATAATGGTTCGCGTGAGATATAAGAAAATGATCGCTCGGCTACTCGACAACAATCCACTTGTGTTGAATTGATCCATTCGTGCCTTTACATTTGGCTTTTGTTCTTGAGTGATGAGATGAGGCACCACGTCTTGCGTCGAGCATACGTCCCACCACACCATGCAAACCCGTCATGTGTACTCGAGGAGAATCCATTCGTTGTCATCGTGTTCATCTCAAGCTTAATTCTTGGTTTTCACCCGGCACCCAAACACTCGAGATGATTGTTGTTTAATTGTCGACGTGATGGTTCATTTTCCACTCGCCGCCGGTCGTTCTCCCTTATCTGCGAGATCTTTAATCCGAACGTGCGTCGGTGTCATCGTGGCTGGAAGAGAAGTTGGAGGTGAATGATAGGAGGCCATGAGAGGACGAAGAAGAAATTGCGTATTTATCACGAGAGATGGTTTTCTAGTTTTTTTTCTTTTCCTTGTGAAAGAAAATGTGATGCGTGAGAGGTGTCGAAG
The DNA here is from genome assembly GCA_024322285.1 of Musa beccarii. Lineage (NCBI taxonomy): Eukaryota > Viridiplantae > Streptophyta > Magnoliopsida > Zingiberales > Musaceae > Musa > Musa beccarii. Next base: position 47,611,586 of record CM044395.1, read on the forward strand.
AATTCTGTCATGGCGAGAAAATAAAGAAGTCGGATATACACGATCGAGGCGGCTAAAACTCTGCCCACCAAATCACGTAGAGGCTCATCAATGGGTTTCTTCCAATGAGCGGCCCCAGCATTTGCGCTATAAATACTACTCTGTCTTCGTCTTCTTCTTCTTCTTCGTCCCTGAAGCTTGTTTCAGAGAGAGAGAGAGAGAGAGAGAGAGAGAGAGAGGTGTCATGGAGGGATTCGACGGTCCTCCGATGACATGCGAGGAGCACGAAGAGCTCGTCCTGCGTCTGCGAGATTGGAGAGCGAGGTACTTTGGGAGTCGAAACCCTATTTAGATGATGATGAGAGCTCGAGAGCAGATTCAAGTCTGCCCCTTCTCTCCGGGTAGCCTTCACCCGTGTCTTTCTGTGCGAGGTTAGGTTGAGCGTGGAGCTCCCCAAGATCGAAGTCCGGTTCGAGGATGTGTCGGTGGAGACGGAGGTCTATGTTCGGAGAAGGGTTCTTCCTACTCTCTCCAACACCATCATCAACACCGCTCAGGTAGACTGCACGGCTCGACAACATCACTGGCTTTCCGCCACCTCATGCAAAAGAAGCCTCCTCTCTCTCTCTCTCTCTCTCTCTCTCTCTCTCACGTACAGAAAGTGTTATGTTTCTCTCATGGAGAGAGATAAACTTCCATAAATGTGCACACTATGGAAGGACTAAAAGATCCCTTTTGTGTTGCTGAGTTGATCTATCGCCTGCAGTGCTTCCTTGCTGACACTCACCTTATGAGCTTATAAATTCACCAACACACATACACTATATATATATATATATATATATATACTCGATCAAAGAGATGCAAGTTATGTGGCAGTTGATTCAAATAATATCACCTCCTTTGAAGTCCATGAGAAGTGATAGAGGTAAGCTCAAGAAACCTCGCACAAGCTTTCCCATCACTTGGTTCTCCCAGCTTCAAATCTGCTGCAAACTTAGATAACCCTTTCAATGAACACCCATCTTGGTTCTCACATTTTTTTCGTCTTGGAAAGTTCCTGGGTTTGGCAATCACTTAGTGTGAGGGTTTTCTTCCTGTTATTCTCTTTTTTTTTTAAAGAAAGATAATAGGTAAAATTCTCTCTTCTTTTTTTTTGCATTAGTATGAACTGTTCAATTTGCCTTTTTTTTGTTTAGTCACCATTATATTTAAGTTTGAACTCTTTTTTTTTTTTTTTTTGCAATGGACATGAGGATTTAATTTTTTTTTTTGCTTGTTAATTTGATTGGAGTCTCTGTTGGAAGCCAATAAGCTATCAAGCCTCTATATATCCTCCTCCTCTTCTTCTTCTTCTTCTTCTTCTTCTTCTTCTTCTTCTTCTTCTTCTTCTTCTTCTTAGATAATCTTAGAGTTCATGAAGTGTTATGAAAGTAATCATATTTGCAGAAGCTTGAATTCTATATATAGAGGATGATCTAAACAACATTTTAATGACAAGTTTCCAACTACAACCATCCTATACTTTTCTAGCATATTAAGATTAAGTGCATACACACAGTATTATTCTTCTCAAAAGCTATTGATAGGGCTTCTTTTGTACCATAAGATCTAAGCATGCCATCATATGAAGTGTTGACGATATATGGAGTTGTGGCACATAAAAGAAGAATCATACGCAAGAAAACAATGTCATTCCAAGCATCATTTCTGTACTACCATAAGATCGAGCACTACATATTGTCCATTCTTCTTAATTCCCAAGGTTGACTCTTTCCCACTCATTTAACACGTCTCGCGATCAAGGAAAGAGAGAGAGAGAGAGAGAGAGAGAGAGAGAGAGAGAGAGAGAGAGAGAGAGAGATCTGCAGCTTATCCTTGCAGTAAATTCTCTGAAACTTTCATACTGTTTGCTCTTCGGCAAACTAAGACTGCATGTAGATATTTTTGGGAGAAAAGATAGATGTGGACTGTTGTTCTCATGATTTGAACAGGAGGTGATGGGATGGCTGAAACTGTATCATGCTCAAAAGAAACCTGTCAAAATCCTTGATGATTTGAGAGGAATAATAAGGCCTTCCAGGTACTAATTTGCATTTGCTGTGCTTCAATTTGGAGATCATGTCTAATTAAAAGTATATTCCTCTCAGCTTTATGTTTAGCATGCTGGCAAAAAAAAAAAAAAAAAAAACCTAATTAAAGTGTTTTAGAAATTCAAATTTTTAGTATTTTTGCTAGTGCTAGTGAACCATGGATAGTAGTAGTTTATGGTTCCCTTAAAAATCTCAGCTATTTACTTTGTTGATGCACAATACATGAATAATAATTAGATTTTTAGAGGGAAAAGTGGTGGGACCTTGACAAGTTTCTACTTGAGTTTGTACATCTAAAATATTCAAAAGTTAAAAAGTTTTCACTTTGTAAAATAATTAGATTTTCTTCCCCCTTTTTTACTTAGTATGCCTATAACCATTGATATGATTTGATATTTTTAATCTTTAATCACAAACACTAATTAGAAATATTTTCCAGTTGAGGAAATTAATTGCACAGCTTAACTTCTAAACATGAATGATTATAAATATTAATTATAATTAATAACTCTAAACATGCCAGTTTAAGATAATAATTATAAATATTGATTAGAGAGGGGATATGATTATGATTGCTTAGAAACTTGTCCATTATGTTAAATAATAAAAGAGTGGTGAATTTTAAGATACGAGTAAATTACGATAATATTATGTATTTTAAATTATATTTACGGGGCATTATCTAATCGATATTGGCTCTCGTTCCATTCCGATTTACTTGTCGAAAATTATGCTACAATATTGTCTTGTTCTTGATAAAATTATGAGCTGCATAGGTTAAACTAATTCTTATTAATTCATCTCTCTTCCTCTTTGAATACAAAGAAAGAGAGAGAGAGAGAAAATATATATATACACACACATTATATATGATGATAACATTTTGATTTCAGGATGACACTTGTGCTTGGACCTCCGGGGTCCGGAAAGTCAACGTTTCTGAAAGCCTTGTCGGGAAAATTAGATTCGAGCTTAAATGTGAGTAATCATTCATTAATCTTAACCTTAAAGCTCCTAAAAACATTGTTGTTTTTTGACACATTAAATTTTTTTTTTTAATCTTTTCACTCAAATAGTTCGTAGGAAAAGTCACGTACAATGGCGAGAAGATGGATAATGGCGGCTCGCAGAGGATGTGTGCGTACGTTGGTCAACGCGACGTCCACCACGCCGAGATGACTGTGAAGGAGACGATCGAGTTCGCTCGACGGATGCTAAACGCCGGCAATAATTCTGGTGACCTTCTAATTGCATCATCCACATGATTAATCACAGCAATAATAAATTGATAACGCAACATGAATCGCCTGCAAAACAAGAACAAGAAATGGTGGATTTTAAATGGGAAATGTGGAATCACATTGTTAGGGTATGCTCATCACCTGATGGCCTCGCAAGAGGTGGACGCAGGAAAGAAAGAAGGGGTTGACTCGATTGCCGAGGTAGCGATTTGATTTCTCGACACATCGAAATGAATTCGTAGAAAGGATGGGCGCTGACTTCTCCCATAAATGAATCGTGCAGGGAAAAGATCACACGAGAGAAGGCGAAGGGGACTCCGTGGTCAACTACATTCTCAAGGTATGCATGTGCCTAAATAGTCAAAGTCAAATACTCGATACGGATTTTTAGATGTTGAGAAAACCATGCTGGATAAACAAAGTGTGGAATGTCATGTTTTAGTTTACAGAGTGATATAAAGACGCTACAAGAACCAAGACATTCAACAATGAACTTTGACTCTTTTAAGGTTCGAAGTTGATGATAACCATCAACTTTGTTTTACATAATCGGCAACATGGCGATAACCAAATAGCTAGGATTTGTCAAACCTGAAAGTTCAAATCTGTTCTTATCGGTAGATGTCTGCTATAACAAAGACGGAATACAAATTCTAGTGACAGAACAATCACTGACGTTGAAACATTTGCACGATCCTGTGCGTATCACAGCGTATTTTGATTTTTCTCCAAAATTTGCATCCGCATCAGCCTCCTGCATTGGCATAGAATTATCAGCGTTATTTATAAGAGAAACTTATTTTCTACAAACAACTGTGGCAATAAAAAAGATTTAGAACTACTACAAGTGTTCTTATCCGCAACAATTCTGCTCACATTAGTCATGATTTAACCTTTCAGATTACCGGCTTGGATGAGTGTGCCGACACACTAATAGGTGATGAAATGAGAAGGGGGATATCCGGAGGACAAAAGAAACGTGTCACCATAGGTAAGAACAGGATACACACGGTCGATCTTGTATCTCTCCCCTCGGTAACATGCTGAACAGAATCTTAGACGAAGCAACTATCGATTAGCTAGCATGAAACTACTGTGAATGAACCAATGGACTAAAAAATGGTACCCACATACTTTTGTCTTGCAGGAGAAATGCTAGCGGCACCAGCACAATGTTTTTTCATGGATGACATTTCAACCGGGCTTGATAGCTTGACTGCATTTCAGATTCTCAAGTATTTGCAGCAGTTGACGCATGTTTTGGATCTCACCATGGTTATATCTTTACTTCAACCTACCCAAGAGGCATTCAACCTGTTTGATGACATAATCTTCTTATGTGAGGGGCGAATTGCTTACCAAGGACCGCGGCAACATGTTCTTGAATTTTTTGAGTCGATGGGCTTCAAATGTCCTGATAGGAAGAACATCACCGACTTCCTTCTAGAGGTATCAATTACCTGTTGTTCCTTAAAGTTAACACGTTCATATCACTTGATCTCCTGGATAGATAAACAATTGTTTCGTAGATTTTCAAACTGGACCATTAGGAACTTAGAAAAGAGTCAAGATATAACCACCAGAAAACCAAGCTACAGGGAATTCTTATTTCTTGGTAGAGAACACATTTTCTTTTTAACAGAAACACCAACCTTGTTCTGAGTACGCTAAGATTTGCAGAACAATATTGACAATTTGTTATTCTTGCATTAATACTTTAGATGCATCACTCAGGAACATTATGTTGGCAAGAATTGTCCAAGCAGATAGCATATCCATATATTATAATCTTACAACAGAAAGCTATATCTACATCGGAATTTGTACTTTATAATTAAACCACCTAATAGCAAGCAACATGTTCATTGACTGCACCAAGCTTCAAGGACTTTCTTCTAATGGCTAATTAAAGTTGTTAAAATCAGTTGAGTAGCAATCCAATCAGACCTCTAGTCACTAGTACCTCATTGGTCGGACCAGTGGGTAAAATTAGTCATGTTACGTGTTTAATGAATACATAACAGAGCTTCAGACATCAAGTTAGTAATTTTAAATGAATAGTAGCAACTTAAGACTTGATTTCAAGGTTTCGAGGCCCTCTTATACTTAATTTCTCCTTTCCTCCATAGGATAAAACTACCCTAGCCAATCACAGTTAAAGAGTGCTGGGTCAATCCAGTTAAATAGTTAAACTACCGTAGCCCATGATAGTTAAACTAGGGCAAACTACCTGAGCCAGCGATAGTTAAATAGTTAAAACTACCCTAGACAAGTAAGATGAAGAGTTCTAGGTCATATTTGGGCCATTTAAAATCTACTGGTTCAGTTTGGACTGGCCAGTTCTTTCAACCCAGCTATTCAAATTTCCAATCAATAGTTGAATCAGGCTGTCCAAGGACCCAATCATGTTTAAAAATGATTGGGTGAAATTAGTCATATTCAAATTTAAAAATGAATTCCCACAATAGATCCAACATATTGGAACAAAAAAAAATATATAGAGTCCTCATGTTTGTAAATTGTAAAATTGTGAAATGATGAATTTTGCAAGATCTAGGTAATTTAACACAGTCATGTTGTTTGGTTCAAGATCCCTTTTTTTTTCTGATTTCACATGATCTTGCTCCTTCATGCCACGACAAGGTTGGGCCTTTACCACCTCAGTAACCAACATTCAAGTTACAGAAACAACCATTTAGTATGCAAAAATAAGGTTGTACACATTGACCCTTATAGATTTTGTATTGACTTAAGCATCGTGAACTAGGCTGCCCTTATGCTGTCATCTCAGTGACCTTGAAACTTGAAAGTATGTCAAATAAATTTCTTTTTCGAATTTTTGTTAGATTAGTTTCTCTTTGGAAATAAATCTGCTCAACATTTCTTTCTAAAAAAAAGGGGTAGAGAGCATTAAAGATATATATATTTTTTTTTCTGAAAGAGAGTTGAAATCCAACTCACCTTTCACTAGAGATCCTTTGGCATTAAAAGTTGTATGCCGTACCCATCTTCTAAATTGATGATATCATGATTTGATAGTATGGACCGTGGATTATATGATCTGAAGAATCCTGTGGAAGCTGAATACGTACACTATATGTGAGTGTCCAAATATGAAAACACAAACCATATAACAAAGGAATTTTTATTTAAGCACATTAAGTAAATATGTATCCTACAGCCAGTAATGAATCAAGCATTGTTCCTGCAAGGCCTTTTGTTTCAGGAATATTTTCTAACGGATTGATTTCTTGGAACGGACTAATGTAGGTAACATCAAAGATGGATCAAGAACAATATTGGGTGAATAACAGAAGCACATACCAGTACATACCCGTGCAGAAGTTCTCAGATTCCTTTGGATCTTCCCATTATGGCCGGCTTCTTCAGAAAGACTTGCACATGCAATACAGCAGTCAAAAGAGTGATCAGATGATCGGAACAAAGGAAAGATATACCATCCCAACGTGGGATGTATTCAAGGTCTGCTTCTCAAGGGAGAAGTTATTGATGAAGAGGAACTCCCCAATTCACATATTCAAGGCCATACAAATAGTACTCTTGGCTATTGTGATTATGACAGTTTTCTTTCGATCAAAAATGAAACATCAGACAATTGACGATGGGAACCGTTATATGGGAGCCATTTTTTCTGCAGTAGTTATAGTGATGTTTAACGGCATGACAGAGTTGGCAATAACGATAAAAAGACTTCCTATCTACTACAAGCAGAGGGAAGTATTAATTTTACCAGGATGGGCACTCCTTTTATCTATTACAATCCTTAGTATCCCAATGTCATTCATTGAAACAGGTCTGTGGACAAGTTTAACATACTACATGATTGGCTTTGCACCATCAATAGTTAGGTAGGAGAATAGTTTAACCTCTTTCCTCTGAATACAATGGTTATAAAGAGATTAGATGCCATTTGTATATTCATACATCTGTTTTCATGGTAGATTCCTCCAGCAGTTCTTGGCTTTGTTCTGTGTGCATCAGATGTCAATGGCACTCTTCCGTTTTATAGCTATTATTGGGAGAACACAAGTTATGGCAAATACAATTGGAACTGCCTCTCTAACAGCAATCTATATACTTGGGGGATTTGTCATATCAAAAGGTAGATAGTTTTTAGTTCATTTTCTTTTTCTCCTTAAAAGTGCAAGTTTCTTTGTCTATCTCAATCTAATCATTAACTATTTGTTTCCTATGCCTGATCAGATAGCATACAGTCATGGTTAATTTGGGGTAATTGGTTCTCTCCTGTAACATATGGTCAGAATGCAGTAGCAATCAATGAATTTCTTGATGAAAGGTGGAGTATGGTAAGCTCCAACTTCTCCATGTAGTGGAATAATGGAATGTAAAAAATCATTACTCTGACCTAATGCAAACATGCTAAGAAGTAGTGAACATGGAGAATATGGACATAAGACCGATGCAATAGATTGATTATAGCCCTTTGATGCACTATTTTGTCACTAAAAAGACTTTGTGGCAGTTTAAATGTGAATTCTACTAAACTTCAATAGACATGTGAAGATCTGAAATATCCATGTTATACTGTTACCAAACAATTATCATAAACATTTTAAATTATGTTAGTTCCAAAATCGAATAAAATCTTGAATTGTAAGCTGGATAGTTTCTACTCAGAAGTTATATTTGCTTAATAATGTTCAATATAATCTCTCCTAGATCAGTGAGAGCACTCATTATATCTATTCAAATCTTAACAGAATTCTGAGGATGGAGAAAGCACTAATGACACAGTTGGGAAAACCATCCTTAAATTGAGAGGGATGTTAACAGAATCACACTGGTACTGGTACTCTGTGGCAATATTGCTTATATTTGCAGTGGTCTTCAACATTTTCAGCATCTTCGCGCTCGAGTACCTCAAAGGTCTGTATAATTTCCAAAGCTTCAACTTCAAGTGTACATATGTTTGTTATGTATGAGTTTCTACATAAAGTTAAACTAGCATCCAGACTTCATCCTTCTGAATCAAAATTAAAATTGAGAGCTCCAAACTAGAAGATCAACTCTAATGAACATGATATCCAACATTTATAAGACTACGAAACAAAAAAAAAAAAAAAAATCATGTCTTCAATCCTATATATCAATTAGACACAAACAGTAAGCCAATCTAATGACCTAAAATTATGTTAATGAGAGTAAAAAACCAGAAGCACTAAAGTCATTAGATTATAATATGTGTGCATCTCAGAACATTTGGATCAACATCACTGGTCTGAATCCTCATCTAAATTGGCCTGAAATATATTTCAGTACATAAATAAATTTTAAACCGCTGATTTAATATTGGCTCGATAAGCATCCAGAAGATTCTTAAATTGCAAAAGTCTTGGTTTCTAGGCTTTTTAAAAATCTGTAAATCATGTCACAGAGAATTGATCTTTAATTTGGAGCCTCCATCATTGATTTTCAGTCAGTAGGATTTAAGCCTCAATCCAGCTAGGAGAAACTCTAAATATCTGCCGAAAGATTTTTAAGTTGGATTTTCCATAAAAATGCAGCTCCCAAAAAAAGGCGTGCCAACATGAAAATGTGGCCTAAGGATTTTAAGAAGATCGAAGCTGATGATCAAGCAACTTCAGCAACATCCCAAAGTACGATGTCTCTACCATTCCAGTCTCTGACAATTGCATTCAGCGATATTAATTATTATGTTGACGTACCTAAGGTAAACTACAGAATTCTTGTCTTTCCAATAACACCAATATTCTATCTCAAGAAATTTGTACAATGTCAGATTTATTTTCATCATTCTAACTTATCACTCAATTATCACTAATTAGCAATTGAAGAAATTTGGAATCAAGGAGAAGAGACTCCAGTTGTTAAAGGGTGTTTCTGGAGCTTTCAGACCTGGAGTACTAACTGCACTCATGGGGGTCACAGGTGCTGGGAAGACAACATTACTAGATGTTTTGGCAGGAAGAAAAACAGTTGGGCATATTGAAGGAAGCATCAATATATCTGGATATCCTAAAAAGCAGGAGACCTTTGCTAGGGTTTCAGGATACTGTGAACAAGTAGATAATCATTCTCCTTGTCTAACAGTTTTTGAATCTCTATGGTACTCAGCATGGCTTCGTCTGCCATCCCAAGTCGATGGGCACACAATAAGTGTATGTTGCTCCAAAACCATGATATGCTACACCTTCATTGCATAAAGTGGTGGCATATGACAAACATAATAAGATATTTGCATACAATGTGTGCATGCACTTGTCACCGTGTATTATTAGTGCATCTAGTTATACTTTTCTTTTGGTTTTAAAATAGATAAAACTTATATATTATTTTTGTCCTTGCTTTTTCAGATTTTCATAAATGAGGTAATGGAACTGGTTGAGCTCAAGTCATTGAAAGATGCAATGGTAGGTTTGCCAGGAACAAATGGACTAACAGCAGAACAACGGAAACGTCTGACAATAGCAGTAGAGTTGGTTTCAAGCCCTTCTATCATATTCATGGATGAACCCACGACAGGTTTAGATGCTCGGGCTGCAGCAATTGTCATGAGAACAGTTAGAAAAACGGCAGATACCGGGCGTACAATAGTGTGCACAATCCATCAACCAAGTATTGAGATGTTTGAAGCTTTTGATGAGGTAATTTGATGATTGATGGCTATTACAGTTTCTCATAATTAAAGAGAGATAATATGACACATCACACATGTAGAATATACACATTGCTCATATCTGATGCAATGCTTGTTATGGAGCATCATAATTCATGAACGCTTGGAACCTAAGGTTAGACTTGTACGATCATGGTTTTCAATCATTCCTTCTGAAATCATAAGAGTAGATTTGTGTTTTAGTTTTCTCAGCAATTGCACATTTTTTATTACTAATAAATCTAGAAATTCAATTTTAAATTATGTATCAGCATCTTTGCACACTCGCCTATAGCATTAGAGAAAATATAGGGAATGGTTATCAGCACATATTACATGAATATTTTTGCCTAGCAATACTTGTCTCTTATTTAAGAGGACTACAAGGCAAATTCCAGAATAACTAAAATTTCCATTAAGCATCATATTCACATTAACTTTTTTATTAATAACTTCTGCTTAGGGAATCAGATATTAGTTGGATTGGTGCGTACCAACCAGTAATTACCAGTCTAATCAAGGATGGGAACTAGACCATTGAAGTCGATAATTTTTTTTTTTATTATTCCCTATGATACCAGATAGTATAGGTTGGTATATTGGTACCTCACCATTCTGACCAGTTGCCAAAAACTAGTCCTGGATCCAGATTTAAATGCTTGCTTCTGCTGTTGTTGCATACTAACAAATGTACAGATTGTGCGTGAATCATGGATAAAGCAACAGGTAGTAACACTTAAGCTACAAATGTGTCAAAAAGTTCTTTACTGCTTATAGCTTACTTCAGTGGACTACAAGATATCTGAAGGATAAAGAATAACACTTTGAACAATTTTTGTAACAGTGATTCATGTTGTAGAAATAGAGATCAATCTTGACACTAAGTGACCCACAAGAGATTATCAAATTCAGAGATTTCTTTGGTGGGGGGCCAGCGACAAAAGTTGTAATAAAATAATTTTTTGCAATGGAGAGGGGAAATGAAAGGAACCTGATAGCTTGAGCAAATAGCAAGTGGCACCTCAGTTCAAAGTAAAGCTGTTAATTAGGATAAAGGCCTTAAAATGTCAATTTAAAGGAAATATCAGGCAAGAACAAGATAATTGTTATACTTGGAAGTCACTCATGTGGAGTGTTTTTTATATGTAAAGGGTTGTAATTGACAAAGTCCTTCAATGAAAGGAAAGCAATGGTGAAACATGAACCTCATATACCATATAAACAATATAGTGCCTTCAAATACTTGCTCAGACATGTGGCAAAACAATCTGATCTACTTGTAATTTTCAGAGATTACCAACCTTGGAAGTTTAACATTTTGCTACAATTATTGTTATCTGTTGCAGTTAGTCCTAATGAAACAAGGAGGGCAGTTAATATATGGAGGACCTTTAGGCAGTTTATCACGAAACATGATACAATACTTCGAAGTAAGAAACAATCAATGTGTACAAAATTCTGAATTTGTAAGAAGTTTGTTTAACCAACATCTACAAATGTTTTTCCAGGCTATTCCAGGGGTGCCACAAATCAGAGATGGTCAAAATCCTGCCACATGGATGTTGGATGTCACTTCTCCAGCCATGGAATATAAGCTTGGCATAGACTATGGAATCATCTTTAGCAAGTCATCTTTGTACATGTAAGCTCGTGTTATTACTACATAGAAAATTATTGACCAGCATTTAGATTAGCTCTATTTCTTCTTCAGAGAGAACATGAAATTGGTTGATGAGCTGAGCAGAAGAAAAACGAATGAAAAAGATCTACACTTCCCATCCAAATATGCAAAAAGCTTTTGGTCATTGTGCATCTGCTGCCTATGGAAACAGCACAAGTCTTACTGGAAAAATCCAGAGCACAATATAGTTCGTTTCATCATCACAATTACAGTATCAGTCCTATTTGGCATAGTCTTCTTCAGAATTGCTACCAAGATGTAAGCAATGGAACTCACTTTTATCCTCTTTTAAGTGATAAGTTTACTGAATTTCTATAATCAAATAATAAGTTTACTGAATTTCTATAATCAAATAACAGAAGGACCGAACAAGATATTTTCAACATTCAAGGAGCTATATATGGTTCAGCACTGTTTATAGGCTTTGCAAATGCCAGTATATTACAACCTGTTGTGGCAATGGAGAGAACAGCATTTTATCGTGAAAGGGCATCTGGGATGTATTCTTCTATGACCTATGCCATTGCTCAGGTACTCTCATTTCTTCATGTGCATTATATATGAAGAACTATCATCTGACAAGTTAATTTGCTGCCAAGAAAATTATAATAATTTTCTAGTAAATCTTTTATAAGTCAATCATGTTTCTGCATGTTTTTCCATCTTTAAAGCTTAAACTAGGTAATATAGTGACTCAGAAACTTAGCTCAAACAGAGAACTACAAATATGTTATCCATGTGTAGAGGACATGGCAAAAGACGGGCATGGCAAGACTTGGTAAAAACTTGGAAGAACCCATTGAATTGATTTTTCTTGATCTTAGAAACACTTTCCTAAAGTCTACGAGACAAATCCAACAGAAAAGACCATGTATTAAAACCAATAAAATAGTGACTTATCAACAAGCGAAGCCAGATTCACAAAACCCACATTACAAGAAAAGAAAGGTCTAGGTTGGGCTACTGCTGTAGCGTGTCTTAGAATGACTGGGGCCAATTTTTTTAGATCCACTTTATACAATTTATTAACCAGTAGCTTCCTCGGATCATGAAAATAAAATCACAGTAATTCTTTTTTAACTCTACATAGGTAAACATGTAAAGAAAAAATATATATGAGGCTTGAAGTTGATCCAACAAACCAGAGGGACAACAAAGTTGTAGAGAAGAAACGCATTAAGGAACTAATTCATCGAAGGACTGAATAAGAATAAGCATTGAGAACCCCAACTTGTGAATCGTGTCAAAAATGGAAGAATTTAAAGTTTAAACAGCACATATTGGTCCAATCAACAACAAATAATGAATCATCCAGCACTGTATTGCTTGGCATAGTGCATACCATTCTTTTTTTTTTTTTTTCAGAAATACTAGGTGGTACAGGTCAGTACACCATTCTGTATCTTGGTACCATAAGGGTCTGACCGTGACAAAGTTATTGGAAATCTCAAACTGGCATTTAAAACCTTGCCATATATAATTTGTTGCACATGAGCATGAAAGAGACATAATTTGTTAAAAGACTAGATGGTAGCATGTTGAAAATCACTCCTTTCCTCAATATGAGAAAGAGAAAAACGTACGAAATTTTATAAACATCTACAAAATTTTCTAACATAACAAAAACAGAAATAAATAAGTAAATTATTCATAAGAATCATAGTTAAAAAGATTTTATGATAAATTCATCAAAGAAAAATAAATGTTTACACATAAACATCATTTTGTATACATAGTAAGTCTTTTTCCGACAAACATCAATATGGTTTATGTGCCAGTAAGGCCATAGATGTCTGAACTAAAACACTACTACCAAATATGATAACTCAAGCAACCAGGTCCGACACCTTTAAATTCTATGAATGGCACCATCTCAAGATTGAGACATATACTTTCTGGATGTGATTCATATTTGTTGTTGTCAGTTGTCACCATTCCATACTAACAAGATGGTAACTGTTAAGTAACTAGATGATGTTAATTGGCACAATCATGATATCATAAATCTTAGTGATATTGCAGTGCTTCTATTACCAAATATGCTAAACAGAATAGCTCGTAGACTTAAGAGAAATTGTTAGGTTCACCATATATATGTGAATATTATTTCCTATTGAAAGCTGTATTTATGCTGATAGTGTCTAGCACCTGACATGTTGTAACAGTATCTTTTGGTTCAGAAATGAGAATAACTTCAATGGTCCCTAAACTAATTAACTCTTCATATGTAACCACTAATTTCTTATTTACAGGTGGCCATTGAAATTCCTTATACCATAGTCCAGGTGCTTATTTTCTCGATAATAGTTTACCCAATGATGGGATTCCAATTTGTAGTAGCAAAGTTCTTCTGGTTTATGTTCTTCATGCTCTTAAGCTATATCTACTATGCACTCTTCGGGATGATGACAGTGGCGATAACACCTAACCAAGAAATAGCAGCAGCTCTGTCGTTTTTCCTCTTTGTCTTATGGAATATCTTCTCAGGTTTCTTCGTTCCCCGCAAGGTATCTAACATTCTAAATCTGAACTTCTTCACTTTTATGTGTTATCCTGACTCAACCAGTTGGGTTTGTGCAGATGATACCAAGTTGGTGGAGATGGTATTATTGGGTCGATCCTGCTGCATGGACTATTTATGGTTTGATGGTTTCACAATTAGGAGACAATGTTGATCCTTTGCATGTTGCCGGGAGATCAGATGAGACTGTGAAGGAGCTCCTTAAGGGATATCTTGGTCTACAGGATAAATATCTATCACTCATTGTGTCTCTTCATGTTGCAGTTATCGTACTATTTCTTTTCATCTTTGGATTCAGCATCAAGCATCTGAATTTCCAGAAACGATAGGATAAGAGTCACGATCATTCATGCAACCCAAATACAAGAAAGAACTTTTATACAAGGAAAGGCAATCGTCAATTTGTAAATATTGGGATGCTAGTAATAGTCGCTCTCTGTTTCTCCTTATTTTCTCTTGATTAAAGTTCAATTACAGTGATCAATACAGGACAAATATCTATTACTCGTTGTGTCTGTTCATGTTGCAGGGATTGTATTATTTGTTTTTGTTTTTGGATTCAGCATAAAGTATCTGAGTTTCCAGGAATGATAGGATCAGGATCACTGAATTTTATGCAACCAAAAGAAAAGAAAGAACTCTTGTACGAGGAAAGGACATTGTTAATTTGTACAATTGGGGTGCTAGTAATAGCCTGTCCTTTATTTCTCATTATTTTCTCGTAATAAATAACAGCAATCTAAAATTCTTGATAAGACGCAAATGTAACATGGTAGAACCATAGACACAAATCAACATTTTATCCACTAAAACAATGAGTACATGCCTTCCCCCATCCGTGATAAGACCGAAGGATCATCATAATTGTTGCACATTGATTATAAAATAAATGGATCATATCAGACAAAAATATCATACGATATATATCCATCGTATGAATAGCTCAAAACTCACCCGTTGCAACTATGAAGATATTAATGGATCCCACTCTGACTTGAATGCCTATCTAATCACCGAGCTAGCTGAGCATTGAGCAATGTCAACACAAGAAAAGGACTCTCTTTGACAGGAGAAACCAAGGAATGCAGTTTCCCCTGTTTCGATACAGTACGGCCAGTATTTATGGGTTCAACAGCCAACCAGCAAGTGGACCAACCCAACTTTGGGCGGCTCAAGTGTAATACAGACCAATTTTGGCCTATAATGGGCTTGGACTGGGTTGTCATAGATACGTATGTACATAAGGTATTCGATATAATGTTTCTGTATGTCTGTGTACTTCAATTTTGCAAGTTGTGCATGATCGTCGCGCAAAGGCAAAACTGTCCAAAGATAAGCTATCCAATTCCAGTCAACCATTTTGGGTTAGAGCAATGCAAAATGTCAATCATCTCAATACCCTAGAGCTACTTGAGTGGAACATGATTGGATAGGCCTTTGGGGCATTATCTAGGGTTGGTTTACTATATTATCATGCAGTAATGTCATATAAGCACTTGTGAAGACTTTTGGCTATGTTAGAGTGTCTTGGACTTACTGTCGTGTGAACATGCAGAGCCTTTAAAGTCCACGTTTGTATTTTAGATTGTGCTAGGGGTCGACGCCTAGGATTTAGACAATGGCGCTCTAACTTCAATGAAGTTAGTGGACTACGAGAACTATTGGGCAATGAACTATCCCAAAGCTACACTTCATCCGTGACCGACCCAAGTGTGGGTGGAGAAAGGTCAATTGTCAAATGAGCAAACACAATTGGAGATGACAGAGGCCCTGCGATGTGTCGGCAAAGGCCATACAAGGAGAGATCGTAGTCCAAATTCATCACACAAAGATCAGAGTGAAATGGAGATCTCACTAGGAGGCGACATGGTGTAGCGGATTATGGTGGAATAGTTTGAGGCAAACTTGCATCATAACACAATGGGGTAACACAGTTAAAACAAATGGTTGCAAGTTTTAGTTGAACACTGGTAGAAACCACAACGGCTATGCTCATCGAAAGAGTTCCAATTACATCTAGCAAGATTTTCTTCAATGGGCATAGCCAATTACTAATCATTTAATGTTTTTTTTTCTTTTTGAGATGGAACTATCTGCAAAACTGTTGTAAACTTCACTGGCTTTAGTACATAATTTTATATATATGTACAATAAGCAACATATGGATCATCCTCAATGGAGGCCTCAGAATTCCTTCGTCAAACTTTATTACGAAACTGTAGATCCTTAACGATTTCCATCCATATAGATAAATCATGTGCTCATCACAAATATTCTAAGATAGTTTATGTAACACCTCTAATTATTTTACTCTCACGTTGGAAGTGAGAAAAGAATTTAATTGAGTTTAAGAGCTTGTTGGGTGTACTATTATTAATTTAGATTTAAGAACTTTGGGTCATTGGTTCAGCCTCAGTAAGTTAATGAGGTAGCAATCCCATCAATCTGGATCATGAAAATTAATGTTTGAGCAAATGTAGTGCTGGATATGGTGAGGGAGGCTAGAGGAGCGAGGAGATTGTAACTAATATCGGAAGTGGAAGAAGAATTGATCTGGGCCATAGAAGTTTGATTGATGTATTACTATTAATTTGGATTTAATTATTTTAGATCTAATTATTTTGGATCAATGATTCAGGCTAATAAGTTAATGAGCCTATTATCCAATCAAGCAAGGTCATGAAAGTTTCCCAATTCTATCATCAATGTTTGCCATCAACGTATGTACAGTAAATTGGTGACCAAAATGTTATACCCTAGGCATAGGATCATTACTAAATGCACCCTAATGCTTGAAATTGGTTCAACTAAGATAATGCAAAAACATTAATGAAAAATTTTGCTCGACATTACATACGTAGGGATTTGTATATGACAGTCAACAATTGAAATTTAGGCACAAATTTAAAGGGTTAAGCATGCCATCTTTCTGGTTGTCTCTCGAGGCCTTTCTATATCACTATGTGTGTCCAAACCCACAAAGTAAACTTGTCAAGCGTTTGAACTACTGAATTAGAAACTAGATTTACCCCCAATGCAGCATCACATCGAATATATAAAAGATACGAATTGACGAATGAAGTGGAAAGGAATCTTGAAATCAAACCCAAGAAAGCATAGAAGGTACGACGATACATACAGAATAGATGACCTTCGCTCTTTGTTCCGGCGTGGTATCATGGTTAAAGATCCTTCAGGGTAAACGCAAAAGCAGCTGTCCTCATGAGATACAACACTAGCTCCTCCAAGACGTTCCTCTCCGTTCCTCTCTATCCGTCATCCCTAATGATGACCAGGGAGGGCGCAAGGCATCTTCCGAAGGTATTGCTCGAACTAAAGCTGCCCTCCCCATTGATTGAGCACCGCAAATGAACCGAAAAATCACAATCTGTGAAAGTCAATGTGTGTATCAAAGATTCGGTATTGCGTGTGTTCCAATCGTGCAAGCATGAAACTGGGCTTATTCTTTTACCCTTCTCCGGGTTCTCCCTTCCTCCTCACTTCAAATTGGACGATCTCCGACGCTGGCGTCCGACGAAACCACGCTGAGCGGCACGGGATCGCCTCCTTCTACCTGACACCCTCGCACTGTCCCTTGAAAAGAATCCTTCGTGCTCCCCTTTTGTCAATAAATTCCAGATTTAGAGAATAAAAAAAAAGAAATAAATAAATTGCAGCTTAGAAATATAATGAAAACTCAATTTAAAAAGGAAAAAAAATAATTATTCAAATATTTAAAATTTTCATATATGTCACTGTCATTAACATCCCTAAGTTAATTACTGGTAATCGTGATTGTCACTAATCATTTGTCCCTTTAAAATTTAAATTTATAATTATTTTCTTACTCATTATTTGTCCCATTAAGTTCTCGAAAGAGGCTTATTATTATTATTAGTTTTCTCTTTACTATTGATATTTTTATTATTGGTATTTTTTTTTCAATCCTTTATTTCATTTGAGGCCACCTCGATATCACTGAAAAGGAAGAAAAGGAGAAGAATGAGGTGGAAAGCACAAAAAAAAAGATATTTACGTAAAATTTTAAATAAATAATTTAGAAATATTATAAAATTTTAAAATAAGATTATAAATAATAAAAAAAGTCATAAATAGTAATATCCTTTCTTATATTTTTATTAAATACTAATATCTATGTAAATAGTAATATCTATCTTTATTTGTAAATAGTAATATCTATGTAATTAAAAAATATTTTTATTAAATTTCTAGATTTTCATTTACTTCTGAGAAATTTCTTAATATCAACTTTTGCTTTGAGATTCGCGAAAAGACTTGATAGGTGGACCGTACAACGGCGGAAAAAGAGGCCTCTCTGTGCCATTCTTCCTCAGCACTCCCACCTTGACAATTTTCTCGATGCAGTCCAATTCCCGACTCCGGCAGATCGTCTTCCTTGAACACTGGCTTCGGGCGGCGGCCGCCGCTGACGCCTCTCAAACTCCTGCTGCTGCTGCTGCTCCTCCTTCGGCGGCTGCGATCCTCCGGTCGTGGGCCGACCTCCGTGACACCGCCGCCGACCCTCCCCGCGTCCTCTCCGCTCTCCGTACACTCTCCCGCGGCCGCTCCGCCCTCCACGTCTCCGACCCCCAGGCCAAGCTCCTCCTCTCCCTCCTCCCCTCCTCCTCCGCTGACGCCTTCCCCCTGGTCCTTTCCCTCCTCTACGCCTATCTCCGCAAGTCCTCCCGCCCTTCCCCTCCCCTCCTTCTCTCCATCCTCTCCGTTTCCTCCTCTTTTCCTCCGTCGCCTCACTCCATCCTCCTCCTCGGCGCCCTCTCCGCCTCCCCCGCTCTCCCCGCCTCCGCCCTCTCGCCCTGCCTCGACCACCTCTGCTCTTTCCTGGATTCCTCCCTGCCCGCGATTTTCCGTGACGCCGACCTTCTCCCAGAATTTCTTGCCGGCATCGGCTACGCCATCTCCCGATTGGAGGACGATGCGCGTCTTGGAAAAATCCTTGACTTCCTGTTTCGGATTTGGTCCGCCGAAGCCGGCGGGCTTCGGCCCTCGCTCTCCCATGGCCTTATGGTTCTGCGCTTGTTCGAGTGGTGCACGTCGGGGTTCCTGGCTTCAAGGTCTTGGAGCAGAATTGAGTCGCTCTGTGGAGAGATCTCAGCGAACAGGAGCAAATCCAGGGGGGATTTCGCTCCCCTTTTGGTGTTGATGGCTCCTGCCGGAGTTCTGAGGGCTTTCAGAAGCAATAGGGTTGAAATTGACCCTCGGCTGAGGAACTCGCTCGAAGAGTCGATAGGTTATGTCGCAGAGTGCACCATTTCTAGAATTGGGAATGATTCTGGTTCTAATGTATCGGATGACAGCCATGTCCTGCTGCAATGCATCGCAGTTGGTTTGGCTCGGTGCGGCTCGATTTCATTCAATGCGTCTGTGCTTCGGTGCCTTTGTCTCTCATTGTTGAACGAAGTCTTTCCCCTGCACTATTTCTTTAGGATGTCCTTAGAAAATGTGAATGAAAATTTGGCCACCTGCAAGGCAAAGGAGCATTTGGGTAGTGCCCTTTTTAAAGAAGCAGGTGCAGCGACTGGAGTCTTCTGCAATCAGTATGCAGCTGCAGACGAGGTCAGCAAGGCAATTGTTGAAAACCATTTGTGGGATTATTCTCTGGAGGTTTACTCGAATCTACGTTTAACAGTATGGGTTCATCGGGGGAAGAGTAATGAGTTGCTCGGGGATTTGGAAAAGATTGCCGAAGCTGCATTCTTGATGGTAGTTGTCTTTGCTGCGGAGGTTAGCAAACATAAGTTGAATAGCAAATCTTCTCATGAGTTCAGACCGGAGGTCTCCTCTAGGATCCTTGTTGCATTCTCTTGCATGGAGTATCTTCGTCGTGTTCGCCTGCCCGAGTATACTGAGGCAGTACGCCGTGCTGTTTTAACCCTCCAGGATAATGCAGATTCATGTGTTTCATTTGTCGAGTCAATGCCTCCTTACACCGAGCTAACAAAAGCACAGGGTATCTGGTCAATCTTTAAAACTTCAATTTTTTTTTTGTTTTTGTTTGATATCTATTGGTTTTTATTTGTATATACCTATTTTTCATATATTTGGTAACAGGCTCAATTATATTGGAGAGAATGAGATATATTTGGTCACAAGATGAAGTGCAGACTTCTCGCATATTATTTTACCTGCGGGTTTTGCCAACTTGCATAAGTTTTGTGCCTACCTCCTTGTTTGGGAAACGAGTAGCACCAACCATGTTCTTGTATCCTTATCTGAATGTATTAGCATGCTGCTCCAAAGTAAGACCTATATGGAGATTATGCTATTCCTTAATATAAGTTTGACAGATATATGCAACACCCCAATGAAAAAGTAACCCGAGCTTCACACTCCATATTTGTCTCTTTTGTATCCTCTGGCAAGGATTCCGATCAGGATGATAGAGTTGTTTTAAAGGAGCAACTTGTTTTCTATTACATGCAGCGAGCTTTGCAGGTAGGTACCTTAGTCATTGACACCTTGTTGGTTGACTTGTATTTGATCATCTGGATCTCCTTCGACTCTCCTCTTTGACTTTCGCGACATACAGGTTTATCCCAGGATTACACCGTTTGAAGGTTTGGCTTCTGGTGTTGCTGCTTTGGTCAGGCATCTTCCTGCTGGAAGTCCAGCAATATTTTATTGTATTCATAGCCTTGTGGCAAAAGCTTCTGACCTTTGTAGGAAAGCCATGAGTGAAGATCCAACCATGTGGAAAAATTGGGAAGGAAGTTCAGGACCTCCTAAAAAGGTCCAGGATCTTCTACTTCGCCTCATTTATCTTGTAGATATACAGGTATGTTTCAGATGCTAGTCTGTGAAGATCTTTCTGCAACTTCTGTTTTTACTTTTTTCCAATTGCATAGTGAGGGAGGCTAGCACTCGCAAGACTAGATCTTGGCATTTTACGTAATGGCATTCTGTTGTGCTTTTGTGGTGGAAGTTTGGTATATATGATGAAGCTAACTATGGATGGGTCTTCATACTATCATTTTTATTAAGCTTGTGACCCTAAATACTTACGTGATAGTGATTTTACTTAGCATCAGGACCTTAGTTTCCACATTGCCAGAACTGTGCCATGATACCTTTATTTTTGTAGAGAACTAGGTGGTTCCCTTGAAGGGTAACCTATCATTGTAAAGCTAGTTTTGTCATAACTGAAGTAGTGTTTTATTTTCTATGCTAAACATGTTAGGAAAAACTATAGGTTAGATACTAATAACAAGAATTTAATGTACATGAATGTTTTTTATCCCAAATCTTTTTAAGAGAATAAACTGATAAAAGAAATATGTTGCATGCATGTCAATCTATATTACAGAAGAAAAAAAACCCATAATATTTGGTCTTCAAATGGTGGCTGTAATAATTGCATGTTGAAGGACAAGATTTTCATCAACTGAATGTTTCTTCAATAGTTGAAAGGAAAAATATATGTACCTAGGATGTGGTGGATAATATTGTTCTTTTTTTTTAATTTTTGGAAGAGGAGGGGTGGGTGGGTGGAAGTGGTACCTGAACTAGTGTAGAATAAGCATCTGGTCTTTTGTTCAAAGTGAGTTATCTTCCCTTCCCTTTGAGAATTTGCAAATTTTTGGAATTATATAAAAAAATGATAAGAAGAAATTCAATTGGAAAGAGTCTGCATATTATAAATGATCATGCTTCCACTTGAGTGAAATCTTGATTATAGCACAAGAATTTTTGTTACCTTGTCTTTTGAGGGCAGAAGCTCCTAAAATAGAAATTTTGATAAATGGATTTAACAAAATAGGACATAATGGATGTATGCAAAGAATTGTCTATGCATGCAAAATCATAAATCAATTACTACTGGAAAAGCCTGAAGAGCAAATGCCTTTTAGTCTTCTTTCACATTATAAGATTCCTTCGCCGTGGTGTCATGTCTGTAGCAGTTGTCAAGGCATATGCTCTGACACGCTTAGTTTAGTATGCCATCTGCCATTGTGTACTGTCCCAGCATGATCCGTGAGATCTTCTTGTCGATGCTTTATTAGGAATTTAGGACAACATTTCATGATTAAAATTGGGACTCGGGACTTGGGACTTGGGGACTTGTTGCAACTTTTGGTCAGTTATTGTCATACTTGGGAGCAATAAGCAGAATGTTAAGTTGTCATTTGATGTTGTAAGAGTTGATCAAGAAGCCTATAATTAAATGATGAGCCTCTTTCTAAAGCTTATACTATATTGAGATAGATAGAATCATAGAACGCATGTGTAAACTGTGCCGAAATAATCAAGTCAATCTCTCTCATGTGTATACTCTCTACTTCTGAATCCCCCCTATTTAGCCCTTACAACTAGATATGTCCAAAGAAACAAATGATCCCCCCAATTCTTCCTTGCCCATGCTTCCAGTGGGTAATTCTATTTGCTGAAAGAACAATTTAGTTAAATACTTGTGCTTGAAACTTCAATGGATAACTCTATTTGCTGTATAAACTTATGGAGACCCTGAAATGCCTGATCAAAGTCTGCAGTGTCATCGCAGGAACATAAGTTGCATACAGACTTACCTTGCAGTTGTGTTTCCATGTACGGTTGGTAAAATGGTTCTGAATAAACATTTTGCTTTGATAATTACACCACACCAATGTTGAAACTGACCGGTGATAGAACTAATCAGGTTCAGTAGCTTGTTTCCTTCTCATTTCAATTTGTCGACGCAATTTATTTATATCTTTACTACATCTTGGCGAGTATGAATTTAAATGAAAATGATAGAATGCCTCGATTCTCATTATGTTTTTTTCTATAGTTGCATGTGATATGTTTTAACTGTTGTATTGCTGCTAAACCAACTGCTCTTCCTCTATGGAGAATTAAAGCTTTTCCAGGATAAAATCCTGTTGCTGCTTCTGCATGCTACTTCATATATCCTTTCCTAGTTTTAGATCTAACGTTTAGGAGTTTCTGTGCTGTTTACAGGTGTTGCCATATTTGTTGAAGCAATTGGCAGAATTCATAATCCAGCTGCCTAAAGATGGTCAGAATGCACTACTTGACGAGATGCATTTTCAAGTTGCCGAGTCAGATGATGTCACTAGAAAACCAGTTCTGGTGTCATGGCTGCAGTCACTCTCCTTCATATGCTTGCAAAAGAAGGCTTCCTCCGCAGCTGAAGCTGCCGAGAAGCATGGGAGCTCCGTGCCAAGTAACGATAGCTTAAGTTGGAATAGAACTAGCTCTCGGCTCTGAAGGTTTTCTTCTGGGCTCGTACTCCAAGTTGCATGAATTTACTTGGGAAATAAAAGAGATTCCATAAGGCATTATGATCCATTAAATGGTGACTCAGAAAATTTCTTGCAGTTGGGAGTCATTTTCAAAGTCGGATCCGCCATTCCATAAGGCATTATGATCCATTAAATGGTGACTCAGAAAATTTCTTGCAGTTGGGAGTCATTTTCAAAGCCGGATCATCCTTCATAAATGGCTGTTCAACGCAGAGACCTGCTTGCTTGTTCAGGTAAAAGTCCTAGCAATGGTTTCAAAATTGCCGATTCTTCATGTGATTGTATCTTCCTTTAAAGCTTCCAATTCATTCGCCCATTAATGA
Organism: Musa beccarii; assembly: GCA_024322285.1. Taxonomy (NCBI): domain Eukaryota; kingdom Viridiplantae; phylum Streptophyta; class Magnoliopsida; order Zingiberales; family Musaceae; genus Musa; species Musa beccarii. The sequence continues at coordinate 47,635,360 of CM044395.1, forward strand.
AATGTTGCAAAATCTTTAGCAGTTTAAGATAATTCATATAGTTTATTTTGGATGTGACAACATATGGGGATTTTTTTTTTTGATGTCTATCTCCATGTATATATTTCCAAATATTAGGCTGTTGTTAAGCTCAAGTTAATTATCATTTGCAATCACAGTTGACATCAATTTGTTTGAAGTAAAGAGTTTTTCATGGATCAGTATGATTCTCCAAGAAGTATATTTTTAATTTCCCATAAATGCATGTTTTCTATCTTAGGGGAAACACATGTATATAAGAGCTCCCAAGAGTGTTTACTATCTCGATGACAACGCAAGGGGTAGCAGCAGAGTCTAAATTTGCCTGTAGAATGCTCGCAGAGGAAGGCCATCACGTATGTGCAGAGTAAACATTGTTCTGTATCTGTCGGTCTTCGACTCGTCCTTGAGATCGAACCTGAAGAAACGGAGGGCGGCGGCGGCCACAATCTTCATCTGCCTGTAGGCGAAGTCTTTCCCCAGGCAACTCCGAGGGCCCGCCTGTCACAGAGAGAGAGTTCAGGGATTCATCAGAAGAATGGTGGTTGGCTGATGTTGCTGCTGCTGCTGCCTTACATGGAAGGCGACAAACTTGAATGGACTCTCCGGCTTGAAGCTTCCATTCTCGATCCATCTCTCGGGCCTGAAGTCTTCAGCATCTTCACCCCAGATGTACGTCATCCTCCCCATGGCGTAGCTCATGTAAGTGATGCCGTCTCCCTTCTTCACCTCGAAGCCGTCGGGTAGCACGTCGTCTTCGTCTGCATTCTTCCCATCCTGTCACGAGGCACGCCGTCAGATATGATCTCCCGAAGCTGATGCGGGAGGGGGGGGCGATGATCGTACCACAGGAACAGCCGGATAGAGCCTCAAGGTCTCGGTGAGCGCGGCGTGGAGATACTGCATCCTGTCGATGGCTTCGTCGGACAAGCTCACGGCGAACTCTGCCATGTCGGGCTTGTTTCCTTCCGCCTTGGTCGCGTCTTCCACCTCCGCTGCGACCTTCTCTTGTACCGACGGGTGCTTGCACAGCAGGTAGAAGAACCAGGTGAGGGTGTTCGCGGTGGTGTCCTTCCCGGCCATGATGAAGTTGAGAATCACGTCCCTCAGGTACGAATCGCTCGTGCTTTCGGGTTCGTCTTCCTTGGCCAGTATAAACCTCGACAGTATGTCTCCTTTGCTCATCTGCAGGCGTTGCCGATCGTTTACCTTGTCGTCTTCGCCGTTGCTCATCTGGTCTCTCTTGCGGCGGATGAGTTGGAACACGAAGTCGTCGATCACCTTGATGTTCCTCTTCAGCCGAGCCTCGATGCCGACGTCCAGACGCCTTTTGACCCTCCACAAGACGTCGACGTACCTCCAGAACACGATGCAGTTGGCGTCGTCGAAGGCCTCGCTGAAGCGAGCCCCGAGCTCATCCGATCCCGACAGGGTGTCGAGCTCGACGCCGAACCCCACCTTGAAGATCGAGTCCAGCGTCGCCTTCATCAGAAGATCCTGCATGTCGAAGACGCCCGCGGCGTCGGCGGCGTCGGAGATCTTCTGCGCCAGCTTTGCGGCGGTCGACCTGAACGCGACGCTGCTGAAGTTCCGAAGGACTCTGGCGGAGAACTCGAGGCTGGCGAGCTTCCGCTGGTGGCGCCACTTCTCGCCGTCCACCGCGAAGATCCCATCGCCGAACAGATCCCTCATGACGGTGTAGTTGTACTGCCCCTGGTCGCACGACACACACACATCTGATATGATGAAGACCAAGAACAGGGAGCAAGACGAAGAAGACGACCGGACCTTGCTGTACTTGGAGAAGTTGGTCTTTAGAACATGCTCGATGTTGGCCGGATCGGCCGTGTAGATCTCGCTGTGAGGGGGTCCGATCAGCCGAAAGGTCTTGTGCCGGCGTGCGACGGCGGCCTGGAAGTCGAAGATGGCGTTGAAGTGGATCAGCATGTGGAAGAAGGTGCCGGCGATGGGAGGTCTGTTGGAACCTTGGATCGACTCCTTGGCGTAGAAGACGACGAACAGTAGGATCCATCCGACAACGCACAAGAGTAGCCCTGCCAAGGCTGCTTTCAGAAGATAGAACGAAAGATGGAGGAGCAGAGAAGCCATGAAGACGAAGGATGGATGTGCCGAGTAAGCTCGCTGCTAGAGCAAGTTAGATATCCATCTTATGTTGGATTGCTCGTCGTAGCCAATCAAGTAGAATACACAAGTCTAAAGATAACTCCTAGGCAATAGCAAAACTATAGTTAGATGACTTCTAGGCAGGTCAACCCAAATCTTAGCTCATCAATATTTTGATGATGATATCAATTGAATCTAATACAACTCTTTGCGATATATTAATCAAAGTCTCGGCTCCCTCATGGCATATTCGGACAACAATAAGTGACATCAAAATTATTTTAATGGTATATACTTAACCTCCTCGAGCTAGCCTCTATTCTTTGCTTTGATTTCGAGAATTAACACTTCATGCTCAATCTAAATCCAATTCAATTACCTTAAGAAGATTTTTTTTTAATAAAAATATTATAGACTATCTCAAAAGAATAATCTAATCACCAAAGTGTTTGTTCTTGGATTTATTTCAAAGGGAGGAAGGGTCTATGACTTTCTCATGATGTACCTCATTGTCATAGCATCCTTCAAATGATCCTTTACATATACTTTTATATTAACATCTAAGATTTATATTTATCATGATTTACTGTAATAAATATTATCTAGTTTGATTTTAATTTAAACTATCTATATTTTGATGTATCGTGGCACCTTCAAATAAATGGGTGGTTGAGATATAAGGAAGGAAGGATGGACGGTTGTGATGGGAGAGTAATCAAAATAAATTGGAGCGCTTGGCCTGTCAACACGGAAGAGGGCGGAGTCGGTCATCTCCCCCTCGACGGAGTGGCGCCCCCAACACGTCTCTCCCTACCTTTCAATCTCTTCCGGTCTCCGATCCTGCTGCTTTGGGCGCGCGTTCGTCTCTGCTTCAGCTACAACCAGCGCAACTGGAGACGCATCTCGCTCTTCGAGTTGGGTAAATTCTCCCCCTCTAGCCTCCTCTTCTCCCACTTGTTGTGCGCGTTGGATTCCGCGGTATTGACGCCTGTCGGATCTTAGACTGGGAGCAGCTCAACACAGTAGAGCCAGCTTGCGTCTTTTAATCGTTCTTAGCGTTGTACTGAACTCCGAAAGAAGCTACACTGTTTTCGAAATTGCATTCTTTGGCTTGTTATGCTCTCGTAAGGGTTTTGCCTCCGCGTGCCGAGCATTCAAACGGTACAACTACGTCCTGTACATTTATAATCATTTTACATCTTTTGGCAAAAATTTCCTGATCGGATTTCTCTCCAGATTTCTCCAAAAAAGAACCTAACCTTCCTCTTCATGCTCTGAACTTTGTACATTTATAATCAATTGTTGACAATGAGCAAGCTTCAATTTAAGTACATGTCTTTGTTAAGAACAAATAAATGAATGTCTCAACTTCCTTCTATTTTTTGCATGATCTAAAACATAAAATGTCTTAGATGAGATTCCTTGGAGTTAATTGACTGGAAAAAAGTTAATCAGCTTTAAATTTTTGTCTATTTTACTTGACTCACAATTGCATATCAATGCATAAATATGCTGATTCAGTGTTTTTTCCTTTTGATCCTACAAATATATGTAGCATCTTGACTATTTCAGTTTCTTTCTCAATCTATGTCAAATGATAACTTGAAGAAGAACCTAGATGTCTAGTGTTTATATGCATAAATATGTCAACACAATTTTGAATACTTAATGAGAAGAGTAGTAGGATTAACATGAGCAACTACTGCTAGGATCAATGATAAATGAACTAGATTGAGCTGCATTATCTAGGCTTGAGCTATGCCTATCTTGCTTGATTTCAGCTAGTTCAACTACTTAGTGCAAGCACATCAATTGAAAGACAAATTATTGTGCTAAGAGCATTGATCTAGATGTCGTAGCATATTGGTCATAACGATTTGATATTGTACCAATATGTTGTATCAGTCATATAGATAAGGATGGCCTGTGCACAGGCTTCTGTCAATACGGGTTTAGCTAGAATTGCTCAAGTTGTAAGGCGCACAAGCGACACCTGCCCTCAAAGGGTCAGCCTAGTTGCTCCCCTGTGTGATGTCAGATAAAAGTGTTTTTGTCAATCCACAAGATGCACGTAACAAGCAATTGAACACGATGGGAACTATTTTAGCTTCAAAAGGCAGCGGCAGTTCCGAACAACATCAGAGTCCCAGTGTCGAAAAGCTTGATGGAGACTCACGCTTGCGCCACATGCAGCTCATGGTCTCACAAGTTGTCAAAGCTCCCCAACTACTTATCTCAAAGCCCTATCCAGACCAGTGCCACCTATGGGTTCTGGAGTTCTGAGACGTCCGGCATTTCATACTGCTAGGTCTATGGCCCGGAAACATTGCTGCAACTTACAAGAAAAGGGTTTATGAGAAAAAGGTTGTTTTGGCTAGTTTCAGTTCAAAACTGCTGAAGGTTGGCAAAACAACCTGTGGCCTGCATGTACAATGGAGAACAAGCAAAATAAATAAGTTTGTCGGACTATCACATGCATCGATATTTACATTTGATTGGCCATGAAAGGGTGAGGACAAACAAAAAAATGGCCTGTGCGAGCTTGTTGCAACTGTCCATGTCAACATGCGACTTTACTTCCATGAGCAGAGATTGTTTCCACCAACCCTTTGTGAAATACGAGCAACCTTATCATGATACCAAGGCTTATCCTCTATCAATCATACTGATAGATATTAACATTTTAAACATCTTTAAATAATTTTTAGTGGTATACTTAGGTACAGTGTACCACTTTGACTAGAGTTTAGCACAAGTGCCAACACCGTATTCGAGTCCATGATTAAGAAGTAGTTAAAAGCCATAACTTGCCAAGTTCTTAGGGTCTAAAGATCATTACTTTAGCAGCAGGAATTCTTTTACATCATCTTAAGTTAGTGTCATGAAAAGAAGACATTCTGATTGTAGGATTTTACACTGATGATGCACAGTTTGAATTAATTTGAAGTCTCACTAAACCATTAGGCAAGGATTTGTATAAAATAGGGAACACCATCAAATGTGGATGAATCATATTAGCTTCGGTGGCTTTGGCAAGACTGGATAGCTCTCATCAGAAAGAAAATGTCTTTGGCCCTTATGTCATAAACCCAACTCTGTTCCTGGTAACTTATTTTTGCATATTCTTGTAGAGGAAAACACAAGAAGATTTATGTAATCCTGGTCCTAGCCAGTCTACTGTTCCATGAGCTATGCGGGCAGTTCAAATGAACTATTCGATGTTATTGACTGGACAAGCTGGTACTGTATTTTTCGTGCCAGGCTACTAATTAGTTTGAACATTTTCGATGCTTTATTCAAGGGGTTTGATTGAGTGTTTCAATAATTGCATACATTAACCTTCATGTTTCTTTTCTCAGCATGTTCAAGAAAGAAAAGTGAGCAACTAGATTTATGCTTATTATTTCATTAACTTGCATTAATTGAGAGCATGGGGCATGCATAAGAAGAACCATTACGTCTGTGAATCATTGACCACTGAAAGGTCAGTATATGAATTAGATGCTTAATGATGACATTGAACATCTTGTTCATACATGATTTTATCGATCTGAAGAAACATGGAACTGTTAATTATTTTAACCTCATTTTATATGTTTAATGTGTATATAATTACCTTTTGTGTGTGAATTCTGATTATTTTTTGATCCATCTCTGCTGGTTTATATAATCAAGTTGTCTTCTGGTTTCATGCAAAGCCTAGTTTACTGCTCACTGGCATATCTCTGCAGTGTGGAGTCCTGGAACCGAATTGCATGTCTACACCTCGCATTAAGAACAGCCCAAAATGGTAGGTTGACCTTCTACCCCTGTTAACTTAACCGTTGTCATTGGAGCTGGCAAATTTATTTCTTCTGCTCAAGGTACAAACCAAACTAACATAATGGGGAAGTAAACATTATGTTTGTGCTGGCATCTAGTTTGCCTTAACTAATCCGTGACAGTCTTGAAACTATTCAATTCAAAAAAGCATCTTATCTCATGAAATTATTTGATTCAATTAATCTCATGAACAATTATTCACAAATCTACTTCTTTAACCCAAATTAAAAAAAAAGAATAGTTGATGTTGTCCATACTACATCAATATATTGTTGTCTGAACATGGTTGCATGGTGAAAGAATGTCTTCCAATGCTGTGGAAAGTCCAAGCAGAAAACATTGTCAGCAGTAGAGAATTCAGCCTGTTCACATTACACCTCGATCATTTTCTGGTTTAAAGTAAAATATCTCCGCCTTTCTTTCTCTACAAAATCTGCATCTAGGAACTTAGCAATAAAAGTCCAAAGTCTGTAAGCATCCTCAAAGTTAGTAAGGAAACTGAAGGATGCATTTAGAACATCTATTCCCATATCACTCCTTCCTTTCCTTTTGTTACTTGCAACTGTTACTTCACAGGCTCTTCTCTCCAGGACTTTGTCCTTCTCAGCTTCATATTTGTCTGGGAACCAGATGTTATTTAGAAACCCACAACTAAGAGAAATGTTGCTTCTATCTGCAAGCTTTTGTACCAGTTCAGGCTCGATCTTCTCTCCCCTCCAGTCAAAGACATTGAATGCTAGTGCAGGTCCCCTGTCAAATTTTATTCGTGGACCATAGATCCTGACGAGGTAATGGCCACTCTCTGAGTGAGGATGCTGCAGCTTCATCAAAGCAATCACCAACCAATTTACGATGCATCGTAATCTGCTGTTGATGAGTAGCAAACCTAGAGAGTCTGCATGGTCCAATCCTCTGCACACAATCTCCATGCTCTTGTCGGCTTCTGTAATAGTCGTGCTCTTCTCTTCTTGAATGGAACGGTCACATTTTGATAATACAATATCTGATGATATTTCTTTGTTTTCATCATTTTCTTTGGAACTCTCACCCTGCTCAGATCTCTTGACCTGCTTTTGTTTTTGTGTAGAAGCAGATTCTCCAAGCATATTATCCATACCAGCGGTATGTGTCGATATTGGACCAGAGAACGAATTGGTGGTCTCAGTATCATCTTCGTCAAATTGGTTTCTAGAGGAATGAACATCCAAACCTGTTCCTGAATAATCATCAGTCAGCTGTGACGGCCTTCTTGCTGGGACGATGCTGACAATTCCGATGCTCCTAGCAATCGTCGATGACTCCAATACTGCAATGCTGGACTTTTTGATGAAAAGGCCTGCAAAACCCGATGGATTCTCTCCAAACACTTTGAAGAAGGAGCAGATGATGAAATCTGGTTGGATCAGTGAGAGGCCAAGGGTGTCCAGGTCCTTCGGCCCTAGAGCACATGCGTCGAGTACCACTTGCCATCCATGTTCTTTGGCCACAGTCATCCATAGATACGGGTACCTGGCCCCTGAGATCCTGGACTGGAGTGGAAACACAAACAGTCCTTTGCTTTTCTTCTTTCCCTTGCTCAGCTTCTCCATCAATTTTCCAGATTGAATCCTGAGGCTCGGCCACGAGAAGCTAGCAGACGTGACTTTGGCTCCTCTCCTTTGGGCGCTCTCAGTTATTGCATTCACGGCCTCGCTCTCGTAATCATACACGCTTAGCAAACCCTTGTTGGCATGGAATGGATAGGATTCCGCCAACACCCTGAAAGCAGTAGTCCTATTGGCAGCACAGACCATGCTGTATTCACCATCCAGTATGTTGAGGAATTGCATGATCCTTTTTCTGATTGCTGCTTCTAGAAGAGTATCTTGGTTGCCATACTGCACTTGAGATTTCAAGCTTGCCGACTTGTAAGTGATGCTGAAGAATGGAGGCTGCAGGAGGCCCGAAGGCAGATGATCAGTGGATGAGGACGCTACGGAGGAATGCATTTGTGCATGGGAAAAGAGGCTAAATCCACGGTAATCAAGGCAGACATGATCTGCCAGGTGATAATATTCGTTCTTCCTGATGCGATCTGCTTCTTCCGTGTCTCCATACTGTGGATAAATTGTGATGAAGCTGGAGAAGGCATCAGGGAGGTCAGGCAGGGACTCATGGTTGGTGAACTGGGTGTTGGGGAAGACAAATTCCTTTGTCAGCTTAGCAAAATTCGATCGTGAGATCCTCGTAGTGGTGGTGGTTCTCGTGCGGTGCCTGGTGTTGCTGGGCTCGACCAGGTTGAATAAAAATACCGGACAGCAGCCATGGGTGCTTGCCTCTGAACCATCCATGGTGCGCGGAGATTGCCTGCCTCTCTCGTCTTTCCCTCCTTGTTCTTGCTTGTAACTTTCTTTGTCTCCTCCGGTAGCCTTTGGTTGCCTTCTGAGGTACCTGCGGACGAAGACGAGCATGGCATTTCATAGGTAGGAGGGAAGGAGCTGTCAGGGAACTCATGAGATTACTCAAGAAGAAGCATCTTTTTTGCTTCTGATATCTTCCAAGCAGGCCTTGTTGATCCCGGGACATCTTATGATGCTCCTCTGCCCTTATGGCACACCAAAAATGTCAAAGAGTTAGATCAACTGCCGATTTAGTCAACAACTTCTGATGCCTTGACCGGGAAGATGGTAATCATACATAATTATGCCTGGTTCTTTGATGGATGATTTCCTCACTGGATATTTTGGTTATGGTCCACCTCCATCCTTCAATTTATTGGTGCCTACATGGACCATTTCAGTCTTCACAGAGATTTGGGGCTGCTTTCTGCCGTTTGTAATAAGATATTTGCAAGTTGGGTCTTGTCAAGATTTTGGATTATAAATGCCAACCGATGTAAGATTACAAATACAAGCGGACAAGAGCGGTCGTTGTAATGGACAACCACAAGCAGGCCTTGATGTCGGCCGCCAGCCTAACGCAGCAAGTGACTTGCAGCTTCCTTTTGCTGAGAGATAGCCGATTTGTTTGACATCTACTCAACTGCAATCGTTGACCTGATCTATCAGCTCTAACATCCTTGCTAATGGGATGCTCTTTAGGTGATCATGTCCTCCTGCTTTGTATTTCCATTCCAGATTGCAATGTCTCAGGCTAATGGTTAACTCGAAATCAGGTAATCCCTGTTGTGAAGAGCAAACCAAATCTCATTTGAATACCTTTTTATTGTCTGTTTATTCCTGATAACATTAATGGGGGTTCCTTTCCAAACTTCATGCAGGTCATATGAGCCAGGTACCTTTCCACCTTATGTGCAAGCCTCGCTCTTCCCTGTGACAACTTTTGAGAGAGACAGCCACAGGGTTCTTTGCTGGCTGTTGGAAAGATAAAGAGTTTGAGAGAATCTTTCAGCGCAGGCGTGCCATCCCAGGCTGCTGTGGCCTGTGGCGAGCCAGCCATGGAAGCAAGCCCGTTCACTGTGCCGTGCGGTGGAGCGGATCAGCTCCGGGTCAATGGGCTGACCCAAGGAGGAGAAAGGGACCCACCACGCACAACGTGGGAGAAGCAACGCGGGGGCCACACGGGTAACAATGTCTTCACAAAGTGGTTGTCCCCGTACCCATGAATCGTTGAGGTGTTGGACGTGTTGACTTTTCCAGGACCGCCCACCGCAGCCGCCCTTGTTCTTATCCGAGTCTCCGGTGTGCCCCACAAACAAAGGGAGAGTGTGTGGTCCAGCCATCTTCTGCCTCTACGAGGTGAGTGCTCTTGAACTCACAATTCTTTTCGAGGATTTATTCTTATTTTAAGATTAAATGGTTTGATCTTACTATCGTGCAATCGAGGTTGATCATGGTTACTGCTATTGTTTTTATCTTGTTAATTGCAACTGTTTATAACTTTAGTTGAACTATCTTTTGCGCTTTCTTTGAAATCTGCTTGATAGTCTTAGGTAATCATAACCAATGTAGAGTTCATTTTAACTAAACGTGTGCGAAGTCGGTATAAAAAAAAAAAAAAAAAGGTTGATGGTGAAGCTTGTGAATGGGCTGGGCTCAGATCGGGCCGGGCCGGGCCGCTTCATCTTGGATCCGATTGTAACTGGATCGGGTTGGGTTGGATCTCTTATTTGGATCACTGGATCGAAAGCAATTAGTAGGTCAACATGACTTTTGACACAAATAGTCGAGCATTGCTACAGCTATTTATTAAAGCAAAACCACGCTATTGATTCCAAAATTATTGTATTAATCTAATTCATATCCTAACATGATAGAAGGTTGTCAAGTTGCGATGAGAGATTCATGTCCTCTCATCTCCAACTTCTTGTATCGGATCAATCATGACATAGAAATCATACGCCTTGCCTTGTCACCAAGCTACGCCGCTCCTAAGGTGTGCGTTCACAAAGCCTCAAGTGTCCGCATCATGATCCCCACCGTCCACATCACACGCATGCACGTGCTCCGTGATTGGTCTCCAAGTGGGACATGACGGTGGCTTTCGAGGTCGACGCTCTGTGCCTGCGTGATGGTCAACCTTCGTTCAACTTTGACCACAGGGCGATCGAGATCACACGAGCAAAGAAGAATCTATCGATTTGAAAGGATCCCCCCTTGGGGTAGGCAATAAGAAGACACCGATATCAAATGACTCATTGGGTGACATGTGAGCGACTCATTTCGACAGAGGTTACGTGGCGGTTGGCCGGTGTGTCGATGGGCTAAGACTATGCTCGTCTTCGAACATGCGATCATTGTTGAGGATATTTTGATGGGTGTAGGGTAGCTTAGAATCTTGCATTTCAAATATTCATTATCCAACCTTTAATGTCTCCTCGAAAACAAAACAAAACAAAAAAACACACGGAGATGTTCATATTATTTAGGCTAAAAAGGGACACCTCAATTACCGAATGGAGTAAAAAGGAAAAAAAGGTATATCTAATAAATATATATATATATATATATATGTATAATTGTGTGTGTTTTGAGAATGTTAATAATTGGAAGAATATATCTACTATATTAAATATATATATACATATATGTATACATATATATATATATATACATATATATATATATGTATATATATATATATTATCCTGTTCCGCTCCCACAGCAGCAAAGCAGGAGTTCAAATAGACTCCTCGCCACCGGAAAAGCCGTGGAGTCTCGGCTTCCGCTCGTCTCGGTGGCGAAGGCGACGCGTCCCTGATGAGCCCTGGTGGATCGCCCCGGCCCCTCGTCCTTGTCCTCTACACCGTTCAAGGTCATCCTTCTCCGTCGATTTCCCTCTCCGTTATTGCTTTCCTTCGGCTTGCCTGATGTAGTATCGGAGCTTCTTTTGTTGGAGCCATGAATCTGAAGCGGGCTCTTGTGTTTCCTCGCTATTCGGTGCGATTTCCTTGTTTAGGCACTTGCCCTGCGGTTGATCTAGGTTTCCCGGGGCGATTTTGGTTGGTCGGGCGGCGTGATCTGCTAGGGTTTCCGGGATCGATGTGATTTCACTTTGGTGTTAGGTTATGTCATTTATTTCGGTTCACCCAGCTGGAGGCTTTGGGAAAAATGTGGTTCTGGGCCTCTGGTTTTGCAAAAACTGCGTCATTCTTCCTTTCCCCGCCGGATCTCGAAGCTTCCATCCTTCGTATTTGTTGTACGTGGAGTCGAAATTGAGCTATTAAGCCCAGATTGCAACGGTGAAATGTGTGAGAAAGTTGCAATTTTTCCGTTGAACTTTTCCCAAAGTTGGTAGTTTTCTTTTTCTTTCCCGCTTATTTCTCTTGTCTTTTAACTTGTTCCTTTTTCTACTACTTTTATGAGTGAAGTTGAGCTTTGGTCTCGGTTATTCAGGTTAATTACTAAGAAAAAAAATTGTGATACGCAGTATTTTACTTAAGATTTGATTTTTCTTCCTTGCATCTTCAGATCTATCGCGGTGTTGATGGTGGGTGTAGTAGTTTTCAGTGCCACATCAAGGGTGTAACAATTTCTTATCTTGCAAACACTTTCCACGAGGGAGCCTTGAGCTCCTTGTTATGGCTGTTGCCAAGGGCAACAGCAGAGATCCACCTTACAACTGCTACAAGGTCTCTGGCCTCAGTAATCCCATCCTAGAAACCCCCCATATATCATACCTTGAGGACCGATATGTTTTACTGGAAGAATTGGGTTGGGGACAATTTGGAGTTATCAGGGCTTGCTCTGACATGCTTACTGGAGAGTCGGTCGCCTGCAAGTCTATTGCCAAGGATCGCCTTGTCACGCCTGAGGATATCCGTAGCATCAAGCTTGAGATCGAGGTCATGGCACGGCTCTCAGGCCACCCCAACGTTGTCGATCTCAAGGCTGTATATGAGGATAATGACTATGTGCATCTTGTGATGGAGCTCTGTGCTGGTGGCGAGCTTTTTCACCGGCTTGAGAAGCATGGTTGCTTCTCTGAACATGAGGCTGCTGTTCTCTTCCGGCATCTCATGGAAGTCGTGATGTACTGCCATGACAAAGGTGTGGTTCACAGGGACCTGAAGCCGGAGAACATTTTGCTGGCTACAAAGTCTTTAGCTTCACCAATCAAGCTGGCAGACTTTGGACTAGCTACTTATATCAAGCCAGGTAATTCTCTTGTTTGCTATCTCTATCACAATTAAGTTTGTTCATTATGTATTTTATTTGCCTCTCAAATTGGATCATAAATTAACAGGGCAGAGCTTGTCTGGGACTGTTGGAAGTCCATTTTACATTGCACCAGAGGTATTGTCTGGGGGATACAATGAAGCAGCTGATGTATGGAGTTCTGGAGTGATTCTTTACATTCTTCTTAGTGGAATGCCACCCTTTTGGGGGAAGACCAAATCAAGGATATTTGAATCAGTTAGGTCTGCAGAGCTACGATTTCCATCTGATCCATGGCAAAGCATATCTGACTCTGCAAAGGACTTAATTGGAGGAATGTTATGTAGAGATCCTACTCAGAGACTCACGGCTAAACAGGTTTTAGGTAAATTTTGAGCAAGAATTCACTTGACAGACAAGTTTTAAGTGACATCATCCGAACAACACTATTGCATTTGCATACAGATTTTATGCTTAAATATATCTTATTTATTCTTATAAAAAATAAAAGAAAGAGAGTCACATGTATCTGCTTCCTGGTTTGTGCTGTTTGATTGTGGTTACCATTGAGCATCTAATACATGGCCATGGCTAGAACCACTGGAACCTTTCTCGTATATTTCCCCTTGGCTTATGAATTCCAATGACAAGCATAGTGCTGACAAGACAGAAAATTTATGATTATTAACAATTATCTTTTCCTAATTAGGTGTATGGTATTGCAGTCTTAGAATTATCGTACAAGCCCATCTGGAAGTCCCTTAGATCATGACGCATATTTCTTTTGCATGATTGTGTGTATAACCTTGTTTTAGCAAGTCCTGAGCTGGCTTCTTTTTTTGCAGATCATTCCTGGATAACAGAACACACACAGCAACCAGAAGTCTCGTGCGAGCAATGCCATGAAGTCAGTTTTACACTGGGAGACCTGGGAAACTGTTCATTCTCTACCCCTCTTGTGTCTGCAAGCCGTGATATTAGCTTCAGTACTAGTTCCCTCGTTCCCTGCCAGAGACTTGAAGACCATTCTTTGCCTGCATTCACATGCCGATCATCATTCTCCTCATTTATTGTTGATGTTCCATTCTCTTCTACTGTCAGCTTCTCTTTCCAGAATGACTGTGAATCGGATGGCATGAGATTCTGCTCACAAATGCCGGTGGTGCCAAGTTTTGCTTTCTTCATGCCTGAGCAACAAAAACCATTCAGTTTTACAAGTGAAGAATTAAAGATTAAGGCATCTCAGACTGGTAACTATTGCTTCAGTTTGCTCTTTATATCTTCAGTGCTCTTTAAAATGATCGACTTTCATTCATTCTGCTATGTGACGTGCAGACTCAAGCTCGAGGAAGCTGTCTATGTTGCCCTACTCCGCTGCATGTTCTAGTCGAGACTTGAGAGAATTGGATCATAAAGGGCTTGAAGCTAGAAGAGGACTTGCAACTAATTCCAGAGCCATTGGCATCCATAGCAGGAGGAACCACACCATCGGGCTTGGTGAACGTGACCAGCTTGAACTTGTGGTTTCGGAGTCGGTCATACGTTGGGCATCATGCACTCACCTCTCAAGTGCGCCGTCGCTTAGGTCCTCCCTTGTATGTTGACATCCTGCAGACCTCAAATCGACGAACCCGTTTGAGATCCTACTTCATGTTGTGTTTGTCAGCATAACTCGCGTATGGTCACGAGCCGGCACCTTTGATGAACATTCATCTCTTTGTCCAAGTTGTTGTGGGTAGCGTAGAGCCCCGCAATGTATGTGCTGTGTTCTCCTCCATGCATCAGCGGTAAATCACTTGTGTAAGAACCATCAACCTCCTTTGTGCAGGCTGTTTGCTTGATGACATGGTAAAAATATGGCAAAATTTGGGTTCTTGGCTGGTCTAAATTTGTTTAGCCCGCAGCTTGATGCTTCTCATGATATGAACGGTTGCTTGCCTGGTACTACTGGCTTTCATCAACAAAAATGGTGGTTTGATGAGGTTTTTCTAAGTCAGCCAAGGAAGAAGATAGCTATGCCATTGTTATCAAGCAGCTAAACATTTTTTGCCAGGATCCTTCGTGGCAATATTGAGCTGCTTTCTTGTCAATATGTTGAGTATGTGTCATGTTATTGTTGCTCCAAGGTGTAGTCTCGACATTGTTGGTGCCACTCTACATATCGAATGTAAACCTGTGTTAAGATGGAAGAGCCTGTCATCATCAGCATTTACTACCAAAGAAACAAAATGTGTTAATTGGTGAGGTCACCAACATTTTGTGACACATTATGTGTATAATATTTTAGTTGGATATAATATGACTTCTTTCTTTTTTATAAAATTATAAAATGAGATTTGAAACTCTCAAGTAATTGATGGTTGAAGAGAAGTCATATGGCATAACCATAAGATACTCTTATATCAGTATGCTGCTGTTCCAGAAATAACTTGACCACATTTTAGAGGTAAGAAGACTCAAGACTATTTACATTGATATGTAGACATCAAACCAATAACACTTACTGAAGCCAAAGCAATAATGATAGTTAAAGCCAAAGTCAGATTGAGTTAAGGTTCAAATCATGAAAACAATCTCTCAATATAATTCTCCATGAACAGAATTATTTCCTTTCCATGAGTCATGGAGAAGATTATGCCATCTATGTTGGCAATATACTCTGTCCAGCTTAGTCAACCTAGAGAACAGTACCCCTACAAGGTTATGCAGACAACCAGCAGTGTAGTTTAGGTTGAGTTGAACCAAGCCATTCATTTCAAAGAGAGCAGCAGCAAAGGAGGGCAGGCACTCTCCACCACCACCACCATAGTGTACATATTCTCACTAGAAACAAACCGGGAACATTAGTAGGATCTACTGTTTGTTCTTCAGACTAATGAATTCCTCTCTTCATCTTGCCCGATGTGATCCTCATGGTGTTGCGGTTTCCGCTTTTGTTTCTGTGGATTTGAGTCCTTGTAGTCTGGAAGCAGCTTCAGAACAATTCCCATCGCGATCAACAGAAGCCCGCTGCAATGCTGCTCGGTCAAAGGTTTCGTAAATATCAGATATGATAGTAGAAGTGTGACTGCCTTCCTCGCCGTGGTTACCTGCGAAGAACAGGCACAAGCAATTCTTATTTCTGGCATCATGAATCTGCACCAGCTAAATCATAATTGGAGATCCACGACGAGGAATGAGTTGAAAATGAATCGTACCAAGGCGGTGGTTGCCGCACCAAATATCGCAACGAGCGACAGCACTGATACTTGGCCGACATAGGTAGCCATTGCTTCGAACACCAGAACAGCGTACACATACAGATGCTAACATTTGAAGATGGAAAAAATGTATGTTAATCGAAGTCCAACTTTTCACCTTTGTTTTGTTGGAAGTAATTGGATAGAAACATGTTTAAAAAAAAAAAAAAGTAGTATCAAGTAATATATTTTAGAAGAAATTATGATGACAAGCATTACAAGTGAGTTCTATTTTGCCACAATTATTTATAAAGAGTGCAGCTTTACAGTTCAAGACTTCAAATTTATTAGCCTAAGCAAAATTCACAAAACGCATCTTCCGAGAAGGAATTCTGATTGCAACATGTTTTATTTTGAATATGATCATTGCATCATAATGAGATTTTTCTTGATTGCAACTGTTAACAGCTTACATTTGCATTTTCTTAAACCAAACAAGGGGAGAAGGATCAATTGTGTCACCTCTTTGCATGAGTTCCATGCCGTGAAGAGCTCCCCTGTCAAAAGCATAGGTGGGAGCAACAAAGGTAGCCCGACGACGGTCGAACAAAACAGCATCTCCATCTGTGGCACCATCAATCATGTCTTACATATGATCCGGGTGAGAAAGGAGAAGAAATGTAGTTCCCACAACAGATGGAAGCCAAGAAGAACTTTGAGTTACCTGAGTGGTCTCTGGATTCATGGTAAATATAGCCTCCTGCAAATTACCAACAAAGGAGTCCATGACGAGGGCACTCGACACCATGACGACACCTATCACGCTAAAATTGGGCGATGTTTGGGCGTCGGCCAAGGTGAAGAGGATGAGACCCACAACGAGAAGCACCGCGGAGATGTATTCATGCAACGGGTACTTGCGTCGAAGACCCGGGATGAAGGCTCCCATTATCATCACTGGCAACACCTGATGTGCACAAGAAGGCATCCAAAACCAGACAATTCACAGAGAATCCATGGTGAGTGTGTTTCCTGAATGCAAACCTCTTCTTCCCCAAAATAAAAAATGCATCGAACAATACATTAGGAAAGAACAGATGCACAACACTGTCATGTGAAGCAAACTAGCACATGGTTGAAAGAGCTAATCTAGATTTGAGTGGTTGACTTGAGAAGTAAGCACATGGTGAGTATCTTGAGAACCACAAATTGGATTCCATGCATGTTGACACCCGACAACTGAGTTGAGGTATGAATTAAACTATGAAAGCATTAAACACCACGACGCTTGCAACATTCAAGAACAAATGCGGCATGAACCAAGAAAAACTGGAAGATGTTAATGGAGATCAGAAGAACATGTGAAGCCAGACCTTGGTGGATTTAAACATCAACTGTGCCGGGTAGTTCAAGAAGGCCAGAGATCCTTTGGTCAGTCCGTGTGATCCCATAAGAACACCAGAGAGTTTAACATACGTGTTCCATGGATTCACCATCTGCTTTGTGGTGAAGCCCTGCAGGTGTATGAGCCCCAGATACACAAATCCTTGCACGAAGGTGAAGTACCAGCCGTAGCTGCAAAGAAACATGACCGCTGCCGAGATCAAAACGAGAGATTGAACAACATGTACAGTAGATTACGATAGAAAGCACTGAGAATATAACCTGAATTGCAAACGATTGTACACATATTCCTGAAACAAAAAGTGAAAAGAGGAAATCGAGCACGATTAGAGATGCCGAAAAGATTACAGGGTGAATGCATGCATGGATGCAGCAAAGGAAACCCTCAGAAGAATATGTACTAACACCTAAAGATCAAACTCTTGAAGTTGCAAAAGAAAACCGAGATTGAACGTTTCCACACATTCGTGAAGAAACAAGAAAAAGTTTGGCAAGGGAAGCATAGAGGAAGAAAGAATCTCTCCAAGTTCATATGACTGCATCAAGAAGTGAAGAACGGTGCAATTTTTGCGTCGTCACGGCCGGAAACAAGAACAAGATTGGAATTTTCCCACTGTGAATGTAGGAAGAAGACGAAATTTTGATCCTTTGTGCATGATTGACATAGACAGCAACAAACTCAGAAAGCAACAGCAGTAAACTACCTCACAAATGCCATTGACGAGGTAGCCAAAGAAGAACCCGGAGGAACACAAGAGAAACTGCTGCCATTTGGGCCTTTCTGTCAACGGTATCCCAAACAGAGACCTCGACGGCTCCTCTCCTTTCATCCTCTCTTTCTCTCTCTCAAGCACACACACGCATACAACAAATGGATTGGATTTAACCACCAAAGAAGTAACTCATGGTCCCAAACACCGAAAGGAGAGAGCAGGAGGCAAGAAACGAATCACGCTATTGATTCCACCGAAACAAGGATTGAGACTGATACAATACGAACACCAATCCGGAAACCTCTCTCCTCTCCTCCTCGTTATCACGACATGTCTCCCTCTATATCCCGATCGGTTTCCTCTTCCTACCGTCTCGTCCTTGCTTCCTCTTCTTCCCGTCCTCCCCCCCCCCTGCCGTCTGCTTTTAAGGAAGGCGAGCTTCTTATGGAAGCGAAGGGAAGGAATTAATGGCGACGCGGTACGATATTTCGCTGTTATGTTCTCCGCGGAGCAAAAGCGCTTCATATATAGTCCGATACATGTGAACGGCTATGATCAGGGCAGCGAGGAAGATGGACGGCTAAAAGCGACGGGTTGGGGGAACACGGAGACAATACATCGTCTCATCGTGCGATCTCGTCCGTTCATACTGGTGATCCAACGGTTGCCGAGGCCTCCCGTTCTATAACGGCGACCTGTTTTTGGAAGCATTTGCCGCGTGGGAAGCGCTCGGACGCGTGTAGATCCGCGCAGCGTCTTATGCGGGAAATTGTTTCCTCACAGTGTGTTTTGGTACTCGAATGCTTACCCGTTCTGTGATTGGACAACGCTATGGGTTTTTGCCCTTCCGTTTCCTATGATGAGAGAGGTAATTAAGGCGAGTAAACACAGAAGAGTGACAAATCTGTTGCTCTTTTTCCAAGGCGTCCACGGGTTTTCTTGTATTGGGAAGTCAAAGCGATCGAAAGATTAAATGCTATTATTATTATTATTATTATTAAGGTATTTGTTGAGCAAAATCTTTAGATACATAATAAGGTATTTGTTAAGCAAATCCAATATCGATTAGCGAAGATTTCTTTCCATTTTTGAAAATTTTGTTATGCTGCAATGATTTACGCTTGTCAATCAATTCATCCCAAATATAATTTAAGGCTATCAAAATCTAGTTTATGTGAGTTCGATAGATATAAATATTCAAAAAAAAAAAGATCCAATAGTTGTATGAAGTTGGTTTTTTTTTTTCATAAATATTATATATTAATTAAGTAAGTGATAAACGATGGAGATGGATCTTTGATCATATACATGTATATATAATTAATGCTGTGACATGTGATCTCTTGTGTGGCATTAAAGCCAGAGGTTGACTAATTAATATTAAAACAAAAAAAGCAAAAGTTGACTAACATTAAAGTCTTGCAGGCCACGATCAATGAGATTTAGCAAGTGTTGGTAAGATGATATTTATCTGAAACAATATCAAATGACAACTGCAGTCATCCATTGAAGATGTGTGAAGGGAAATAATGGTCATATCATGTTGATGTTGATGAAAGCAAGCAGTTCTATTGAATGAAAGATTAGCACTTTGCACATGGTTAGTAAAAAAATAGAAATAATAAGGCGATCCAGACGTAGTTTGAGGCTCATGATCTCAAGACCAACATTTTATAATGGGGACGTGAGATATGCATGCATCGATCCCCATGTATTGGTTTACATAGTTATGATTAGGGTTAAGTTTCAAGTGTTTTTGGAGGTTGATGTTGCTGCCTTTGGGAAGAAGGGCGTTGACTTTTTTCTGTGCCGTTGATAGGACACAAAGTGGCCATGGAAACAAACATGCGCTAGAGATGCTCATGTTCTACCTTCTGTGTGCACGTCTTCTACGTTTGCCTACAGCAGTCCAGTTCGTGGCTTCCTCGTGTGTGCGTACCACCGTGGAGTTCTTATCGGTGACGACGAAGGGGAAGAGCAGCCTGTAAGGACGATCTCCGGTTGAGCGAAGGAGTGGCTCGCTGTACTCATGGAGGAGGAGGACACGGGAAGGTAAGATGGAAACGTCGAGGGCCACTTGGCGGAGTGTTGTCAGTCTGTTTTTAAGTTCCTATTTTGAGTTTAATGGCTAAACTTTTTTTTTTGTTTTTGTTTTTGTGAATTGTACGATATTTTGTCTATCGTAAGATTTTATGTCGAAGATATTATATATTTAAGATTATTTTATAGACAGATTTCTCAGGACATGTGTTCAACATTATATTTGGATGATTTCTCATCAGAAGACCAAGCACAGATGTCACAGCCTTCTCCAATGATTCAACTCACGATGAATCTTTCAAGAACTTTATGTTTCTAAGTTGATGGCATGCTATAACCAAGGTAATCATTGGATCATCACACACACATCATGGAATCCAGTCACATTACGTAAACTACTCGTCTTTATGTTCTAAGCTAATGATTTGGTGTTTGTATCACCATAAACAACCTCCCTACAGGAAACAAAAAACCTCCGCAATCCAATCATTCGAAGATGAAAAAGAAATGGTGGTGGTGGTGGTGGTCGATATAGGGGGAATGTTCAAAAATTCCATGACACATCAACAGGTACCAAATCAGTAGGCTGCCTTCGAGTTGCTTGCTCGGATAAAGAAGATGGAAGAAAGAGAAGAAATGGTCAAAAGGTGGAAGCAGCCCACATCCGAGATGTGGCGGACGATGGCTGAACTGGCCGCAACCCTGCTGCAGGTGCGTACAAAGCACGGCCTGCTGTCTTCCAGATAAAAAGTTCTTTGGATTCATTGAAATCCATCACATCACCAGCTTTCATAGAGTACGGCTGTTTCCATGGGGGTCGAGCCTGGAGAACAACAGTTGCACCATGCAAGATCCAATCCATCCAGTAGATCTTGTGACCCTGCTGCTTTGACCACTGGTAGAACATGAGATCACTGTGATTGCAGCGGCCATCGGATCGTGGTCTTTATTGGCAAGAAAGGCATCCGGACAAAGGCGGCTAATGTTCTTGACTCCTGCTTTACCATGCTCGAATAAAGAAATGCAAATGATGAGGCGTATAATAAGACATTAAAACTCGCCCACTTCTATTTCTTCAATGCATCTGCAATCATTCGGTTTGCTAGCTTTGGGAGCTTAGAAAACAAAAGGGAAGAGATTTGATGCTGCACATACATACCGTGAACAAAAATTCTCTGACACGAAGAAGTATGTATCTTGGAATGGTCGATACAACATATTGACATGAATCCATTTATTCTTATGTAGTTGGAGGGTATGCACACAAAAGAATAGTAGCGACGGAGGGCAAGCGAGGACGTACTGTCGTTGATGCTGCTGGCCGAGACATCGGATCAGAACAGCTCCCAATCGAACCTTGTGGTGGGGGTGGATGACGCGGTGGAGGTGGCCGGCGTGGAGGTGGACGGCATGAACAGGGAATCAAATGTGTCCCAGTTCGCGGTGGTCACCACCACCGATTGCGGTGGCTGCTGCCTCTGCTGGTGTTGCTGACACTGCTGCTGCGGCGGCTCCCTCTTTTGCTGCTGCTGCTGCTGAGGATGATGGACATGGCCATTGGCTCTCGGCGTTGCATTCTTGATCTTGACCAGATCGAGCGTTTCCACATACTTCTGCACCCTCCTGACCTGCACCGGAATCGCTCGTTTACTTCCACCGGCCGAGATCCAAACCGCAGAAGCTCACCTAAAGAACACGTTTAGTCCACCTGTAGTCTCCTCTGCTGCTTCACGTCCCCGTCGGCGACGACGCCGTCCAACTTGAGCAGCTCGTTCATCAACAGCTCGATCAGCCGAACCACGTCCTGCTCCACCACTCTCCCGCCTTTGGTCACGATCGCCTCCAACGCCGACACCTGCGAATCCATGCTTGCATCACCAACAACATAGCCGAGAGATTCTTGTTGTGGGGCGGCGGGCGGAGGGAGGGATGCGTACCTTGGACGCCAGCTTGTCGACCTCCATGCTGATGGCGGAGATGGACTTGGCCGCCTTCTCCATCTTGTCGGTCTTGCGCGTCTCCAGCAGCCGCTTCGCCTTCGCCGTCGGGTCCTCCACCAGCACTACCTTCGACCGGTCCTTCACGCCGGCGGTGTCGAGGAATGCAGCGGAGTCCCGCTCCTTGTCCTTGTAGATCAGCTTCTGGTCGAGCGGATGCATCCCGATACGCGCCGACAGCACCTTCTTCAGCTCCCCTGCCAAGCCATCATCATCGGTTTGTAAGGCCGGAGAAGAAGGAAAAGGCAACACGGAACACTGCAATCAACGTCGGCATCACGAGTCTCATCGTTACCGAAGGTGGCCTGAGAGCCGATGTAGATCTCGTGGTAGACGGAGCCATGCTTGACCTTGACACGGATGGTCGGGACGACGGCAGCGGGTGGCCCGGACTCGGGATCGCGCTTCTGCACCACCATTCCGCCGGGAGTCACCTCCCATTCCGCACCCTTCTCCTCCACCACCACCTGCTTCGCCGCTCCATATCCCGTCCTCGACGGCATTCTGCTACCCTCCCCGGAAGATGCACAGCAGCGCAAACTACGGTGCGATCAACAGCCACCGCAAACAGAATCCATTGCGGCTGCTCTGCGCTTCTGCCAAAGATTGCCGCAGCGTTTTCGACCCGGATAGATCTACTTCAGAGGAGCAGCAGCCACGAAAAGGAAGGTGACTACCAGCAATAAAAAAAACTGCTAAGCAAGAAGAAGCCAATATATAAAGAATGGAGAGGATAGAGGAGATTAGCTTGGCTTCAATCTTAACCTCACCGCCAGCACCACCAGCAGCACCAGCACCAGCACCACCAAGCAGAGCAACAGGTCACAGAAAGCGAAAGCAATCACCCACCAAACTCTTACCACACCCGAAGCTTCCATCCAACAACGCTTCACGATGCGTGACCCGACGCTTCCTGTTCTGCTTTGCCACAACAAGCCATCACTCGCGCCCTGATCTCACCGGTGCATCATGAGCTCGCAAGCATCGGCAGCAAGAACAAAGTGGCCACATCGGAACGTGGGTGTCGGTCGTCGCCCCAGGTAAAAGAAAAATAAAGATCGACCCGGTCCGGTCTTTTCCTTTGCATCGGGGGGCGAACCGGCCCCGGAGGTCACCCACCGACAGCGGGAGGAGGCTCTGCGCTGGCAGTGCCACGTGGGTCGTCCGGAGCCGTCAATCTCCCTCCCGGCTGCGCTATCGGAGAGAGACGGTCCACCACTATAAAAAAAACGACGGTGGGGCCTCCTACACCGTCCGATTTGGCGACCGCGTACCGACCTCGCGATTGATTCTAACGACAAATCACGATACATAATAAACAGAAAACAATTGCAAAATAATCATCCGCCTAATAGTCCAATAAGCAGTCACGTTGCATTCGTACAATGAAAACAATGCATCGAAGACATGTACTAACCGTAAAGATCATCATAACCTGGCGACGGAGAGGTAGACTTCCACGTTTCCAATGCATGTACTTCGTGTGCTGGAAAACAAACAATGCAGTATAAATCGTGTCCTCGTTCTTGCGGTGGAAGAAAGTGATTTCATAGTAGAGTTAGGTCATCTTAATTAATGACCATTTAAATTAGTGGGGGCGATGGGTGACCTAAAGTTCGTCGTCTTCAACAAACAACTTGGAACAGTATTCATACCATTATATATTAAGCCAGCTCAATCATACACAAATAATCTGATTGAAGACACAGAGAGTACTCTTCACCCACTACTTGTCAAAGGTTTACTTTAACTACAATTTTCTTCAATTAATATTTATATTTGCACAAACCCAAATGAATAATACATTAGAGATACCTAGTAGCCTTCGATCATTGATAGCAGCCTCGGGTGACCATTTGATTATTAGCACCGATGGTCCTTCTAAATTTCACATAGACAAACCAATTTCCATGAAGATCACCAATGTTTCATCTGAAAAAAAAAAAAAAAAAAAAATCAGATTTTGTTCCTCCATAACATAAATAATAAACATTTGCTTTTGGTGCATGTAATTAGTGGTGTCATAAAGTCCACCTAGGATAATACTTCAAATTACAAATGGGTCTTTGGATCATGGTGCATTTACCTTCAGGGTCCAAGGGAGTATAATTGTGGCCTAAGGCTTAGGGAGATCAAGCAAAATTGGCATTGATAAGTTGAACTCCAGACATCCACAAGACAAGTATAACAAAATTGACCAGATGAAATTGAACTGCACTCCTCCAATTAAGCCTCATAAATTTTTAGTATGCTTTCATGTTCTACTAAAATAACTTCTAGCTTTATCAAACATTAGGACATGCATTGCTCCATGTTACACAAGCTATATAAATGGTTGGTTTCTCTTTGTAAACCCAAAGCAGGTATTATTCTTTACTGGCGATCTTAAGATGTCTTGTGACCTTTTATTAAAGGGTCTAATATTCCTGAGAGTACTACTTCCACCACATGGAGGACAACTAATAGGGTTACATGGGACAACAATGCATCTTTTCTTTACTGCTAGTTGGCCCCATTAACTTTTATTCTGATGAAGCCATAGCTAGCAAGGACTATTATATGAGGCACCCATAAAACATGTGTTATTGGAGGGTCGAATTCATAGACTCTCTTTGCTCCTATAATCCACTCCATGAAAATCTAAAAGTTAATGTTACTTGTTACAGGTTCTTTCAACAGAAACCCAAGGAAGATCGACTGCTGTTTCATGTTTTTTTTTTTTTTTTGGGTGGAAAAAGAACGGGAAACCCAAATATGAATATCACATTCGGGTGCTGAGATCTCAAACATTGTCGGGCAGTCTCCATCTCCAATCAAGCCATGGAGCATGATGTTGCTGGGGATGAAGACCACACTCACTTTTTTAGGCCAGTGGTCCAGATTATTGAGGCCCTCTACTATAGCTTGAACCGACTAACTGATGCAGTTGGTGTATCGCATTGGTTCCATCTACATCTGCCGCCCACATACTAATATCACAGCAAGGAGTTTCAATTGAATCAGTGTAAGCTAGCCACTGGAATCTATTGAGTGGAAGGCAATGGTTGTTGACATGTCTGTCTGAAAGGGAAATTTGATCTTACATTCATTGAATGCCATAGGTATGTGATGAGGAATTCTTGATGAGAATGAAGGGGACAACCTAGCTGTTACAATGATACTTGATTACAAAGCAACATACACAAGCACAAACATCGAAAATAGCTGGTTACTGTCACCTAATTCCAACTAATATAAAACAACCATGATTAGCTAACACAACAAGCATGTCCTTATGCTCGATAGGTAGCACATGCATGAATATTTGTTGGTCCATAGGCTAATTCAATTTCTAATCACAGGGGATACTAGCAAATGAGTCTATTTGATTGTTTGAGTCATTTCGTAGTAATTTATGAAGTCAGACAAAAAAAATTGATGAACCGTAACGAAATAAATATTTAAACAGAGAGAAAGGCCTAAGTTTTGAGTTTAAATAAGCAAATCGTACTAGAGGTTAGAACAAGTAAAATGTCACCCAAACATGTCAAATTGCTTCAATCAGTGACAATCCTGAACTATACTTTCCTAAGTATAAATTGTTTGTTTGTCACAAATATGCTGCGCATACATAAATGTGATGTCGACATGGTATCAACACTTTGAACAACAACTAAGGATCTAATTTCTAATTTGGTTGGTAAGTTAATGGCCATCCGTAGCTTTGTTTAAGAAGATTATTTCATTGCACTAAGAATTTTGTTTTAAGGTGATCATCATGTTCAAATTAATATTTTTCCATTATGTAGTGTTACAGTTTTCTTTCCAGGCAATGTTGGAATACTCTAATACACAACTTCTATTGAAACCTTCATGACACTAGTTTAGATTCTTGAGATTAGACTGGCAATTACACTAATGAAAAAAAAAACGATGTCATAACAAAAAGATCAAGAAACAACCCAGCATTCATGGAAACCCTGAGAATATTTAAAATAGAGACCAAATCATTATAAATGCAATTAACCGTTGTCCCCATGTGCACATGCAAGGTCATTCTTTAAGGGAAATGAGAAAATGGCTGCCCACAATTGCCACCCAATCAAATTTTGGGAAAAAGAAAAGGTCTCTATAGAGTCTAAAATTAATGCCTATGACCTACCAAAATTTGTAGTCAACATCATCCAAAATGCAATGACAGCTAGATTTTGTTGGCCACCAAGTCAGCCAAAAAAAATATGCCTCTTGAAGATTAAAAGCAGCAATACAAATTACTGTGCATAAAAGAGAGAACATTTGATCCCTTGAAAATAACTGCACTACCACTTTCCACCACAACATAGAACGTCATAAAGATTTAGACGAACCACAACGATTAGACACATTAGGGTTTTGGTTGGATCGGGTTGTAGCCTAGAACATGAATATTCCAGCAACCCAAACCGGACTGAACTGCAAAGTAATTTTTGCCTTTTTTATGCATGCAACATAGATTTAAGAGTTTTGCAGCTGCCCCAGTGAAATTATTGGTTAAACTTGAAATAGCAGCAAGCCTCATGCATGTTGACTCCTCCTGTAGAAAGCTGCTCTCAAAATTCACTATCAGCAGTCAAGATTAATCATAATCAGCAAGCCACATATATCCCGTCCCCTGAATCTCCCAATCTTAGCTTATTTTGCCTCTCAGGAACTTATCAGACCCCTGGGTGCAATAAAGCCATGCAGGTCATTGTGATATACCACCATAAACACACTAAAATATTTGGGCACCAGAATGCTAATTTTGAGAATGCAGGGTTCAGATTATAACACTGCAAGCATTTGAAATATATTGTTTTCCAATTTGCCTTAAAAAATTTACTATCTATAGCACCAAAAATACAAGCATGATCAAGGATACATGAGCTGCATGCACAACACATTGTCTAGCCCTGGGCTAGCACAGTACGTGTTGCAAGCCAGACATTATTCTTGAAGACAGCAGGTCGGCAAAGCCCAGACATTGAACTCATGGACCATGTTGCAGTGCAACCATCTTTAATCTCATTTTTCTTCTATTATGGGAGATAAGAATTTGTTTTCTTCTCTCCAAGACCTCTCATATCTGCGCACTCTGACATGCTTACCTCAAGCACTATGGAAGAATAAGGATATCACATTTCTATTTGATATTCATATTGGGGTTGGTAAGTATTTTTGGATTTCTAGTGCCAATGCCATTAGAGAATAAGAAATCCTAGTATGAAAAGACCACTTCGTGAAGGGAGAAAATCTTGAAAATTAAGATTTTATTATTTTATATATATCTATGTATCTCCAGGTATTGGAGAGGTGTGAGAAAACACTTTTGATTCATGTGTATAGGGAGATTTGTGTCTGAATTGGGATTAACTCAAATGAGCTTGTACTTGGCTTCATGTGATGAAAATTTTGATTTACTCCATGGGTATAGGTAAGAAGTACTGAACCACATAAATATTGTGCCAACTTTTCTGGTTGTACTTTATCGTTGATTTTTGAATTTCTTTTTTGGCATCAAAGTGTTCTCCCCCAATATCATGAAGAATCAGCATCGAAATTATTCAGGTTCACTGAAGACATTCAACCCTATGCTGTAAAATCTAAATGTCATCCATCCTAGAACCTACACCGACCAGGAGTTTTAACATCACAAGTATACATCGAACACCATATTTTGGAGTATGCAAAAAAATCTCAAGTATATCAACAAGGTAATCTAATAGTGGCAAGCTTCATTGTGCGAGTGACATGAGGTATGCCTCATGTCAATGGTTGTATGCTATGTTACCATGCAAACTTTGAAATTGCTTGAATGAGTTAAATCCTCTGTTACAATATCTTAAACAACATCGCCTCTAATAATCTAAAGCCTAGATTAGTATGTGGAGAAAAAGCTATCTGTATCATGCCTTACAGTACAAATCCAACATCAAACCCTAAAACAGTGGATCAACAAGAAGCATCAATGGAGAAAAAAATCTCACCACGCGCTGGGGCAGTCGATGCCCGTGGAACGCGCCGGGCAAGCGCCGGAGGACTGTGACCCCGATCGCCGCCGTCGGCGCCGTCGCCGGTAGGGAGGGGTCGGGAAGTCACTTTCTTTGCTGCGACGATAGCCGGACCAGTCGATCGGCCGACGAGCGAGAGGACCGTTCCCTGTCCTAAGCCGCATCAGTATCGTGTCTGGATCCATATAGGGTCCGAACCCGCATTTTTCCCTTTTATATGCATAATATCATGAAGGATCCGTTACATGAGACGCCAACTTATCGGATCAATCATTGGGGATCGATCCAAACCCGTGTTGTCGAGTCAGGTAAAAGGAACAAAGGAAAAGAAAAAAAATAAAAATAAAAATAAAAGAACAACCTTCTACGGACCTAAACTTGCTTGCCAAGAATTAACTATCAAAGTCGGTGCCTAAATATATAATTAGGCTTTTAAACAACAATAAATTTAGGATGAAATCAGAGCAGACGTAATATAATGAAACTAGTTTTTCTATGCGTTTCGTAACCCACAAATGTACCTGTCAGATAATTGGAATTGGAACGTCGGGCCCAACATCACATCAATCACGAATAGGTGTATCGCATGGTATTTAGAGTTGGCTAGCACAAGTATTACGTCAGGAGATAACGTTTGGGAGCTCGGGAAATGCTCTTAAAAAAAAGGTGCACGTGCGTGCCATTTTACTCGCATACCACACCAAAATTTTGTGCCTCCAATTGCCATGGCTTAGGTGGGACCCATCTAAGTGCTCGAGAGCGGTGCGGGTTCGGGTGCGTGGGACAGGAGTGCGAGTCGGCGGTTTGCAGTTGCCACCCTCCAGTTTAGATATCTAGGGCTCGGCCAATCATCGTGCGCAGCGTGTCAGGTTCGATCAGAGGCATCACACCGTAGCCTTGAGATTGTCAACAAGACAAGCGGACGGTAAGATGGTGACACGTAGGTGTCGAGGTAACCGGTTATAGCCGGTTTAGTATGGTTGTCCACGGGTCACCACCCTCCTCGAGTTCCCGCGAGCGATAAATAGACCCGCTCGTCGGTCGGCGCCGCCGCGAGAAAAGGGCGAGAGAGGAAGAGGGGGACGAGGAGCACCGAAGCGTCACTGTTGATCCCTTCGGTCTTTCAGATATTTTCTTGTCAGTGGATGCTCGTTGGGGTTCGAAGGGTTAGCGCTGTAGCCAACTCATTGCTTTGCTTACTTTGTTTGAAGAATCTCTTCCAAGATTTTCCGTCTTTTCTTCGATTATTCATCAGCAGTGTCGTTTTTCTCTTATGCTTTGAGATGATACATATTCCAGTTCGCCAGGGGTGAATTGTTGTGATAAATTTCTGATCGGGGCGTTATCAAGGCCCGTTGTATTTCTTTATCGCCCACTCGTACGGGAAGAAATTAGGGTTTATGCCTTATTTTCCTCCTCGTGATCTTGTTATGTGATAATTAAGGCGCAATATGTTCAATTGCGTTGCTTTCTTTGTGGAAGTTGCGATTGTGGTTATTAGTGTTTGACTATTTGATTTGGTCTCATAGCGGTTTATCTGCATTTGGAGTTGATTACTTTCAAGTTCGATCAACTACGTTTGGATGCAATTGGCAGCAAGAAAGGCGGGTCTGTTGTTGAATCTGCGGCGATTACGTTCCGATTTCTTCTACTGAGGGCTGTTCAAGAGAGGGCTGGCGCTGGATAGGTGCTTGGATTCCACCCGCCAGTTGGGCCCCACTCCCCCAGTGGCTCCTACGCGGGTCACAGCTGGAGGTGGAGGCCCGTCCCAATCTTCCTCCGCCTCTGGCATCTTCTTCCAGGGCGATGGTGGCCAGAACCCTGCTCCCGTGAGCTCCATGTCAGGGAACGACTGCTCTGGTTTCGGACCGGCTTCTGGTGACATGAACCAAATACTCAACAGCAGGGGAAACTCCTCCTGTCCAAGCGTTGGTGCCAGCTCCCTCGTCACTGACGCTAACTCAACACTCTCTGGTGGTGCTCAGTTGCAGAGAAGCACCAGCTTCAACAACGAGTCATATATGCGTATCCCTGCCTCGCCCATGTCCTTCTCCTCCAACATCTCGGGTTCTTCGGTGATGGATGGTTGCTCCATTGTGCAGCAGAGCCCTCTCCAAGAACATGTGAGAAAACAAGGGCTCTCAACAGCAACATCCCAGTTAACACAACAGGAACCCCCAAATATAATGAATGCTCGGAAAAAAATGCAGCTTGATATAAGGCAACAGGATATCCTGCAGAAGCAGTTGGTTCAACAGCTTATGCATAGACATGAACCTATGCAGCTGCAGGGCCAGCAAAACCCACAGCTGCATGCTTATTTGCAACAGCAGAGACTAATGCAACATCAGCAGCAGCAACAGCAGATAATTCAATCCTTTTCTCAGATGCAACAAGCCCCTATCAACTTGCAGCAGCAACAGCAATTGTGGCACCATGTGCAACCTCAGACTCTTCAGTCAGTTACTCCTATTAAGCGCCCCTTTGATAATGGAATATGTTCTCGCAGGCTTATGCAATATTTGTATCACCAGCGTCATCGGCCACCTGTGAGCTGATTTTTGCATATGCACTGCGATTTGATATGTTCACATGATTGACCCTCATATGATTGTCACATTTTTTGAGGTGTCCTAACAAAGTTCCTCTCGTTGTAGGATAATTCTATATTGTACTGGAGGAAGTTTGTGGCTGAGTATTTTGCAGTACGAGCTAAGAAACGGTGGTGTTTGTCCTTGTATGATAATATGGGCAATCATGCCCTTGGTGTATTCCCACAGTTGGCCGTGGTAAGTGTTTCTTGTATTTCATACATCTTCAACTCAATGGTTGTTACTGTGTATTTTGTCGAGAGCTTGACATCCCAGGATCAACATATGCATGTTTGTCTACATGGGCAGCAAGGACAAACACTTATCTGACTGCCTGCTTGCAAATGCATAGAAATAGTCAGAGCAAATTAAAACAACATCTAGATTGACATTTAGAATGCGATGTGAAAGTAGGGTTTTGGTTGTATTGTTCCTGGTGGCTCACTACTCAACCAGAAGGAGAAGATTGATGGCATTCATTTTTTTATCATCTTGGTATTTCATACTGCATAAAGGTCATGCTTTTCTCCCATTGAAGGACCAGATTATTTTCTCTATAAATGTAAGCTTTGTAATTGCATCATTGGTGTGTCTTAAAGCCACCTACTCTAGTGTATACTTAAACTAATGATTCTGTTGTCTATTCTATCTATAATGCTTTCTATCCATTGTTATTTGACATATCAGCTTTCTAAAAGCTTCTTGAATTTGTACAATTCTGATCATTGGATAAACTTCCATCTGAAAAAAATATCATTTTGTAACTGAAAAAAATAGAAAACCATATATTTTTTTCAAAGAAAAATATGCTTATATTGTTATGCATATCTTAGCATGACAAGGCTCTCTTACCCTTTTTATATATTTCTTGCACATTCTTTGCTTGTTTCAGGATGCATGGCAGTGCGACATTTGTGGTTCGAAATCTGGAAAAGGATTTGGTTAGTAGAATCATCTGTATTTATTCTGTTATTAGGATAGCTTCTTTGCCTTTGAAATTTACCTCACTTTAATAGACAATTTCACTGCTTTGAATTCATGTACTTATTAGTGCACATGCTTTCTCATGACTGTTTCTTTCCCTTCTTAGTGAGAGGTGGTTCATCTCATATTTTGCTAGAGGTGGTTACTTTAGTTATGGTGTATAAGGTTGACCTTATGCATAAGATGTCTGTCTCAGTAGTATAGTGAGAGGAGATATTTGGATATTGTTTTAAAGAAAGATCATCTGACTTAGGTCTCTATATGGCCAAGCCAAGCGTGGGAGTTGGTCGAGGATGCAGGTTCACTGTGCTGACAATATTATGAAAAAAAATCATAGTATCAAACTTCACAGCTTGTATATAGCTTTTTCTCTCTCTTATTGTTTGACGTAATACAGTGACATACTAGGGAAATCAAGTTTTCTGATTTATTTTATGTCATAATCTTCTTTGCGTCCAAAATTCATTCGAAGGCAAATTTATATGATAATACTTCAGGATGTTCATTTACTCTTTATATTATGCAATTGTAAACTTCTGGAAGTCTTGAAGACTTGCTCTTTTGGTTGTTTCGTTAGGGACCTTTTACTGAGTGGTTCCTGTTGAGGAGTATATGTTTCTTTTATTTTTATAGATAGGAAGTTGTAAGACATTTTTTCAGTGAACTTGTCAACAATGATTTAATTTGCATCAGCATGTATCATGCTGATAACTGGCTGACAAGTGTGTTAGAGTCTGTCCCAGCTGGTACAAGCCAATGATATGCGAAATGTTGTGTTATCACACCAACTCTTGTGTTAATATTAGGATCTTTGTACTGTTGGTATTGGAATAAGGCTCACCAAACTCAACATCATGTTTCAATTTGTATAAAATTTGGAAAGTTAAAAACGATTAAGTTAAACAATATTATTTAGACTTCAATGTGTTGTCCTGCGAGGCTTCTCATATGCCATGTGTTGGGACTGCATGCATTGCATCTTGTTTTACATGGAAGTAGTCACTAATATAAATTTGGCTGGTAATCAGAGCTTCCCTCCAGAAGAACATCTTGTTATTATCAGATTATATTGCCATATATTTGGTCAAATTGGTATGTAGATTATGCCTTAGGTAAATATATTATGTACATTCAAGATTTTCAATGTTTTGAAGGTCCTGTTAGGTTTCTCCAAAATGATTTTGATATCAATTATCACCTGTCAGCATCAGGAAACATTCCTGCTAAAACACACTTATTTTCTTTTTTCAACCATCACTTGTTGATATATTCTCCAAGACCTATTAAAGTATTTATTCTGAAAGCCCTCTTGACTTTCCTGGTACCGGACCATACTCAATTTCCTTTATTTTCTTTTTTGTTTCTTTTGCCTCCCTATTACTAAGACACTATGTCAATTCTTGATTCATAGAATATATGAGGAGCAACAGTTTCCATACTGCAGCAATGCTACTAGATCTATTGTATGATTGCTGTAACGCTTACCACATCTTAGATATTAGGCATCAATGTACTTTTGTAATTTATTTTCTTAATTAAAGCCTCCCAATCAGTAAGACATGTGCATGCAATTTTGGCTTCTCTCTTGGCTCCTATTGGTTGCTCCCAGAATTTGAGTGACCTGAAAATTTGTCCTGCAAAACATGTAATATAGCTCACCTAATTACATTTTTTATGAACAATATATGTACAACTTTATCTAAATGTTATTGATACAGAAATGCTTCTTTCATATGATTTCATCAATCTTTATTTCTTTGTAAGTCTACTGCTTGTGATTGATTTTCTAAGTTATTGTCTTTTATGCCTTTTTGCAGAGGCTACTTTTGAAGCACTTCCTCGGCTTTTTCAAATTAAATTTGACCGTGGTGTAATTGATGAAAACTTATTTCTTGACATGCCTCATGAGTGCCGATTGTCTTCTGGAACTATGGTATTGAAGTATGAAAAAGCTGTTCAAGAAAGTGTCTATGAGCATCTACGTATTGTTCGCCATGGACAACTCCGAATAATATTCACACCAGAACTGAAGGTTCTTAGTTGAATGAACTACTACCTTTCTTTCTTATAAACGGAATCTTGCTTATTGTTTCATTGTTATAGATTTTTGTTGTAAACCATTTCATACTTTTGGTTTATGGTTCAGATATTATTTTGGGAATTTTGCGCTCGACAGCATGAAGAGTTTCTTCCTCGTAGATTGCTAGCACCTCAGGTATTTGGTTTATTTATGACTATGTCTGCTCTAGGAAGTTCTTAAATATATTAAGAATGAACTGAAGTAGTAACTATGTTCTTGCACATGATGTCTGCTGACCTTAGCCAAATTTATGCTCTTAACTTTATAGATTACATATAATAACCTGATGAAATTTAAGTAATTAGTTGCAATGATTTAAAAATGCGCTCGGGCGCTCGTCTAGGCCCTCGGGCGAGGCGAGGCAAGAACCGAGCGCCTCACTTCACTTCCAGGCGGCGCGCTTCAAAGAGGCGCTCGCCCGAGCCTAGGTGTCGGGCCCTTCGGGCGAGTGCCCGGGTTAAACCAAGTGACTAAACCAGAATTTTAGGTCTGGTTCGGTCTCCGGTGCTTTAGTTGGTTCGATTGAACCAACTAAATCACCGATATCAGCCTCTCTCGCGACTTCACCGACTTCCCCAACCCTAACCCTCGCGATTGGTCTCTGCTGTCTGCTGCCGCTCGTCTCTCCCGCTCCCGCTTCCTGCTCTCGCTGTCGTCTGCTGCCCGCTGTCGCGACTTTACCGACTTCCCCAACCTTAACCCTCGCGATTGATCTCCGCTGCCGCTAGTGTCTGCTGTCGCTCCCGCTGTCGCTTCCTGCTCTCGTTGTCGCTCGTCGCTCCCACTTCAACTGTCGCTGTCACCTGCTGCCGCCGTCGCCTGCTGCCATTGCTTCAATAAGGCTCGATCTTCCTTCTCAATCCTAACTTCGACAACATGTTGTTAACAGTATATTATTAATAGTATACTGTTAACAGTATACTGCTAACTGTATACTAATAACAGAATTTTTTATTTATTAAATTAATAATATATTATTTTGATTTTAATACTGTTAATTTTTATTTATTTGAAATTATTGTTAGGTTTTTGAGACTTTTTAGTAATGTGATATTGTGATTTTATAACTTAGATTTTCTTAATTTAATAGTATATTTTTATTTAAATAATTATATTTATTAATTATATTATATATTTTTATATTTTAGCGTTTCGCTTCGCTCAGGTGAGCGCCTGGGCGAGCGCCTAGCGCCTCGGGCGATTTTAGACCTTGGCACCTTTTGACGCCTAGCATTTTTTAAACACTGATTAGTTGATGTTAATGTGATACAAGAGCTTCTGCCATTCCTTTTAGGTTCTGATTTGACTAGGATGTCACTACTTTTCTTCAAGCGCTTGATCTTTTTTCTTGGTAATGGATGGATTCTTTTTAAGTGCTCACTAGCCAACTAAAAAAAAAAAATCAGTTAGATAATCAATAGCTTTCATGCTCTAAGACCATGCCAATTCTGCTTATAGATAACGCCTATAAAATTTTAGGGTTCAAGAACTATCACCATTTTTTAAATTAATTAGGTCATTATGTTGTTGTCACTAACAGCTCAGAGAGCTTCTTAATGCTAGGACAGATGCTTGGCACCAATTCATTACATAATCTATAAGATTCTTATTCTTCTTTATGCTCTTAATTATGTCTCTGCTTGATGAATCTTTTATAATTGTCATCTTTTGCTAACCTAAAAGACTTTTTATGCAATTATATTGCCATATAGTTGGCACTTGGCACAAGGACTTTCTTTGTAAAAGAATGCTGATATAATCATGATGGCAATGTGAAAAACAAAAATATTGTATCCATCCCACTTGGTTCTTGAATGTAATATTAGCACATATGTGAGTCTAATATTATTATTTTATTTTATACCTGTAAATTGTGAGTCTGGATACATGTTACACAAATACATACTACTATATATTAATTTGATCATGTTATGGAATTCATTTTATTATGAATGCTTCTCAGGTTAACCAATTATTGCAAGTTGCTCAAAAATATCAAGCAGCTGTGTCTGAGAATAATACGGCTGGAGTTTCACATCAAGATTTGCAAACAAGCTGCAATATGTGAGTAAACATATTTATGCCATGTTGTTTGTCACACACTCAAACCTTTTGTATATTTAAAATTTCAAACTAAAATATTCTTCATTCATTGATTGTAAGCCCATATCTTAGATTACTTAGAACACTTGGTTTGTATAATGGTTGCATGAAAAGCACTTTTGCTATGTCATGAAGCTTGGTTACAGTGGAGCAAATTTTAACACGTATTTCTGGACAGAAACTGATTTCTGTCTGTCAGTATTTTTTTATTGAAACTTTGAGCAGTTTAGGTGGTGATACGGACATATTTGTTCCTATTTCTCAGAGTATGTTTGCATTGTCTAATGATTCATGAAAAGACTTAATACTCTAGCCTTCTTGTGATAATGTAATGCATTTGAAATATCTGCTCGTGAATATCTTCAGATAATGTAGTTAGTGTCATTGTCATGTGTGAATGACTAAATCCTGTCATTTTCTGAACTTAGTATCTAAAATTCAAGATTGTCAAATGTTCATCTTATCCATAATCTTTTATCTTTTAGCATTAGAGGCCTGGTGTGCATATGTTAGTATCTTGCCTTGAATCTTGATCTTATTCAAAAAGATGAATAAACAAGGTTGAAATTTGGGTGGTTAACTGAATTTTACTTTGTCTTGAGTGGACCCACTGGTTTTGATTTTGAAACATCTGATTTTTCAAACACATGGATGGGTGGAGCTCTCAAGCAAGTAATTCTGGCAAGTTTTTTACACCTGTGATTGCCAATTTCGGAACCCTTACTAATTCTGGTGCTCTATCTCTTTCAAGTACAATTCTCTCATCTCCACAATCGCTAATTGACTAAATAAACTTATTACATTAACTATTAAGTCCCGAATTAACAAAAGATCTTAGAAAAAGTTCTTATGTAAAGGCCATTGTTTAAGGTTGAGGTGGCATCAGTACTAAAATGCACTGGCAGGTCTAAGTTTCTAATATAAAAAGGATTTTCTAACACTGGTCAGACATACATAATGGCTGAGTTTATAATTCGGAAACTCTTTTCATTTGGAAATAGTTATCCAAGTGAAACACTAAGAGCGAATAAGATATGATAGAAAACAAAATAAAATATATGGGTTGATTTATTATGAAAGAATGGATGTTTAGGGCTGTGAGCACAGTTTGTTTGATGATTTTCTAGACTTGAAATGACAACCTTACAAATTTGTTGTATTCAATTCAACCATTTATATGGGTTTGTCAGTCATTGTATTCTGAAGTTATTATTTAGTTTTCTTTGATTCTTTTTGGTTGTTGAACATGGTGATATGTAGGAATGTCCAAAGTGTACACAATCAAGAAAAGAAAGACTATTTTTTTTTAAATAAAAATGGTGCTTTGGATCACATTGAAGTTTCTATGAGATCATTGAGATGGACTTCTGGTGTTAATTTGTTTAGTTGTGAAACTTATCCAATTTGTTGAAAGTTTTGGACAAAATTTCTGCTACTAAATGTGCTAATTCTCTAGGGAAATCATACGAAATGAGACAATATGGTGATCATTCCCATTGGATTTCCTATCAACCTTATCATAATTGTGTAATCCGTTGATCTGGAACATCGAAAATTTGAAATTCTGTTATTGGAAAATGTAGGTTGGCTTCTGAGCAGACAAAGGAAGGTCTAGTGGCTCGATTAGGTTTTTTCTAGGGATAGTCCGGGAAGTGGTAGGTGTCTAAATTTGATCCAATCCTCATAGAATAGAGTTAATAATCTCGTAAATCAACAAAAATCTAGAAAGAGAATGCATACATCTTGATTAGAGTGATCCTCCTTTAACTTAAACGTTAATCCTCCTAAATGAGCTTTCTAAATTTGATCCAATCCACAAATTGTCGCATTGCTTAAGTTTAAGAGCATGAAATGTGAAAATGAGAGAGAGATATGAGTGAGCATGAGTTTGAGAGAACGAAAGAGGTTGAAAGAGGAGAGAGGAAAGGGTTTATAAACCCTTTGAACTGATTCCAATGGTTAGATTGACTATTGGAAACAGGTATATCTCAGCCTTTGATCAGTATCGATCGAAATCTGACGTTACTGATTGGTATAGGTTGGTACCGGTTGAGTTTCGACTGAGCTGCCCGATACAGAACCTGTATCGCTCGATACAGGGTACCTAACACATAACCATCCAGTACAAGGCGGTATGTTTGTCGGTCACCCATCTAACCGGTACATATCGCCCAAACCATATCGTATCGGGCAGTACAACGAACCCTGATATAACCATTAAGCAATCAACATCTTTGGATTTTAGATAGATTATTACTTGATAATTTTCACTTGGTTAAATGTGTGGATGACTTATATTTTTGTTGATACTTAATACGAGATAAAATATAGGCTCTGACATCTTTAGTTTTCATGATCAATATAACATGTCATAATATTGGTGGTTTCATGATTCGTGATGTTAAAACCCATGACACTTGAATGATAAGATGTGTTGGATGAACACAATGATGGGACATGATGCCAAATTTTGGCCTAAAACTTAAATAGAGATAAACTATATGATAGAGATTATCCTTGAAATATTCAGTTTGCTATTTATTACTCTTCCGCAATTCACTTTTGTACATTGCAAAAAATCAATTTCTTGAAGCATCTAGTACTAGTGGAGGTGCCTTTTTTTGTCTCTATGTCATAAGATGGTTCCTGTTGTGACGTCAGGATGTCTGCTAACTTTTTTGTTTGATAAAATGATGCCATCTGATGCTTTATTTCTATCTCTGAGCATGCTCATTTAATTGTGATATATAGTTTTCTTAAGCTAAAATGTGTAAGCTTACCATGTGATGCATCTTCTTTTATAGGTTTTCAACAGCAGGTCGTCAGCTAGCAAGAAATTTGGACTTACAATCACTAAATGACTTAGGATTCTCTAAAAGATATGTTCGGTGCCTGCAGGTAATTGAAAAGTAATTTTGGTGCTCTATGTTTTGTTCAGAAATAGACTTGTGTTAGTGTTGCTTCTAATTTTTCCATAAAGTTGTTGATTGTTCATTTGCTTTCTCAGATATCTGAGGTTGTCAGCAGCATGAAGGACTTGATTGATTTTAGCGAGGAGCAGAAGATTGGACCAATAGGTATAATGCGTAAAAGATTGGATCTAATAGATTAGCATTTTATTTTTCTTAGCTATTTTGCCTTGAGTTGTCACTTGTTCTGCTTTACAGATCTATCTTTCTGGCTGAAACATTCTCAATCTAGGGTAATGTTCATTTTGTGATTTAGACTGCATTTCATGCTAAAGCATCAGGATTCGAACATCAAAATTGTATATTTTGGAAGGTCATTAGCCTTATGTATGTTACCAAGTAAACAGTCTTAATCAAGGTTTAAAGTCTTGGTCCAATACCGTTTCGAGACCTTCATGAACTATTGTAACACTCCCGATTAGTTCCGTATCAGAAATGGGCAAGACTAAGATTGACTTTTAAGAGGTTTGATGAGTGTGCTACTATCAATTTTAGCTTAAGCATTTTGGCCAAACGAAGTTAATAGACCAATTAGCTCATTAGGTCCGGGTCATGACATTTGGTATCAGAGCTGACGTAGTATTTGGGTATGATGAGGGAGCTCGAGTATGAAAGGGCTGCTTGTGGATGGAGTTGAAGGACTCGTCATGGCGTGAAGCCACCACTAGGCTACATCTCAGATTCTCACGTGCACCATGCTAGGGTTTGATCTGGGCTATGTTTGGTTTTGACAAGGATGTCAAGACCTTAAGTGGGGGAGATTGTAACACCCCAAATTAGTCCCACATCAGAAGTGGGCAAGATTAATATTGGCTTATAATGGGTCTGATGAGTGTATTACTATCAATTTCAGCTTAAGTATTTTGACCAATGGTTTGGGCCAAACGAAGTTGTTAGGCCAGTTAGCCCATCAAACGTGAGTCATGACAGATATTGTTTGGTATATCATATGATATTTGACTTGTATCACCTAGTATTGCTGAAAGAAATAACCCAAAAAAAAAAAGAATACTGACCATATTTGAAATCTTCGTCTTGACAAATTTCCTATCAAACATCATCATATTTAGGAATTCTGTAAGCTTCACCCAAGATATCTAGTAATAAATGACCTTGAAGTTGCAAGTTTTATCTTTGTTTTATGACATACATCACACTGTGCGTGTGCCCCATTGTTCATGTGTTATTATTAGGTTTAATTGTTTAAGAGTGATCTGTCCTTTCCTTTATTATGCTTTATTTCTATTTTTGAGTTATTATGATTTAAATTTTATGTAAGCCTGAATGATTGCTTTAAATGTTTGAGCTTGATATAGTGAGTCTTTATATTTGCTTGTATTTCCTGAATTGAGTCTCAGCTAAGAAAATTACTAGGAAATAGCTAATATTAGTTGGTTCTAAAATGTAAGTAAACATTTTCTACAGAGAGTTTGAAGAACTATACAAGGCAGGCTTCAGCAAAGCTCCAAAAACAAAAGCTGGAGATGGAGCAGCTGATGAGTGCTAATAGTCTGCCAGGTGATCAGAGTGCCGTAAGCAAAGTAATTGGCATCCATCCAGGGTTAAACAGTTACATGAACAACAATATAGCAGCTAACCAAGTTGTTAACGGCAGCCAGCAAAGCGGCCATGCACTAAACAGCTACCAGAATATGCTGAGAAATTCCCTGAACTTAAAGCACAATTTGCTTCAGCAGGATGCTTCGAGTTCTTTGTGTGCCTCCAAACATGCACAGCAGTTTCAGGGTTCATCCTCAATTATAACAAATGCATCTGCCAATAATTTATCTGGGCAACAGCAGCAGCAACCTTCATTGGATGGTTGCTTGCCCCAGCAGAACAATGTGCAAACCTCCCAGGTGAACCAGCACATGCAGCAACATATAATTCAGCAGCTGCTGCAAGAGATGATGAATAACAATAAGGCAGCACCGCAACAATCTCTTATGGCTTCCAATGCAAATGCTAATTTGGCAGCTCGAGATGCAATTGGAGGTGGTATCACTGGATCAATCAGAAGTGGGATTGAGATGCAAAATATGCCCTCAAACTTTCCTAATAATGGCACAGGGGCTGTTTCAAGCAGAAATAACTGTTTCAAATCTGCTGCCACCGCTGGCAACCCCATCAATAACAGTGGCAACAGCCTTGGTTCAAGGCCTGACTTGCCTCAGACCATGGATTTGCCAGAAATGGATCACATTGCTCAAGAATTTGCGGAAAGCGGCATGTTCGACGGGGATTCATGGTGACGTTAAATACGTTGAATGGTGTGAAACTACCTATAAGTTTGTTGAGAACTTCTTTAACTCCACTTAGTATCTGAAAAATTCTTTGACATATATTAGGATTCTCATGTTGTCATTATGAGGTTTCCCACTTTGAAGTGCTTGGTTGCACAATGGTGATTCTTGGAATTATATTTCTTGCTTCCTGTGTTGGTCTTTACTAATGCATGGAACCCCTCTGAGGATTGTAAATGCAATGATGAGTTTGGAAGATTTGCTGCCAGCAGACAGATCACCACAGTCATTTTGGCTTAACATGTTCATCCATAAAGTATCTAGTTTTCTGCTTGGCATCATCCCTTTTAATGTAAATATCACAAATGCTAGTCTGGGCAACAACTATATGCATGAAACATTGATCTTTGGGCAGAGGAGATGTAAAACATAAGTTTTTTTTTTTTTATATTTTTCATAGGCCATCACATTATCTATGTTTTTGATACTATAGATGGATTATTAGTCTTCACTTCACTTGAGGTGCACTTTGTTGCCTACAATTTTTCTCTTTTTCTTACATTTTGGTGGGTACTTAATTCCTTTAAACATGGCCATCAACCCATTGCTCGACAGTCACAAGTCCATAA
Source organism: Musa beccarii (assembly GCA_024322285.1). Lineage (NCBI taxonomy): Eukaryota > Viridiplantae > Streptophyta > Magnoliopsida > Zingiberales > Musaceae > Musa > Musa beccarii. The sequence continues at coordinate 47,676,860 of CM044395.1, forward strand.
CCTTTCAGGAATTAGCTTATACTGTTCCTGATTGGCTTCATTAATTTAAAAATCTATTACAAGGCAATGCTTGCCCTTTCAACGTTTCTAGGATGGTTTAGCATGCTCGATATAAGATCGAGGACATGGTAAAAATATCTTCGATGATATGTATATGTATATCAATTTGATATATTTATTAGAATTAATTTTTAAAATGATCTCCTGATATAGTATATTGATACATCGTATGTCATTAGTATATCAATGAGGTAATGATCGTAGTCTGATTGTGAATCACATATGCTCGAGGTAATTACTAAGGTAAAGACGAATGTTAAACTTTTACTTTCATCACTGATCAACTGTTTCGTATCATTAGATCGATTATCATGCCATTGTTCAAAAAAGTACAACCAACTATTATCATATTATTTTTTATCGCAAGATTCTATATAATACGATAGTTATGAATGCGATGAGTTTCGCTATATGTCTACACTATGTAGGCTTTGTCGCATTTGCTCAAGATCATCCATTGTCTTCTCTGTCCCTTTCCTTTTTTGAGTATAAACTTGGATAGTACTTTGTCAAGCTCCATGATCTGAATCTTAGGTGACGTGTAAAATACTGTTTCTTGATCTATGCACTACCCTCAAATT